>CAWUFW010000539.1:3000000-3600000 GCA_963921515.1 Calotriton arnoldi | reverse complement strand
TTGTGAGACGGAATAAGCAAAGCAAATTAAACTGTGGAAGCGGAAAGAGTTAAATGGGGAAGCAACTATTTAACACACGTGAAGTTTAACTTACAGAATTTCCATGTTGCTCAGCCCCCAAAAGGCTCCATCCATGAGTTTTGCTATCCCGTTCCGCTGCATCTTCAGAGACTTTAAGGCACAGAGTCCTTGAAAGGTGAGTCCATCTATTTTTTTCAACTTGTTTCGATTCAGCTCCCTGGGTGAAAATGTTTTAAATTAGGTTAGGAGTATGTTTACAGAAACGTTTTATGCGAGCAAGAACAAGAAAACAAAACCACCCTGCCATCTGCACTGACATGCAAAAGCCAGAAACAAATGCGTAGCAATGCAAAGGGTTTAAACAAGTTGAAGTCTGCTGACAAAAGGTCGAAGGACAGCACGGGAAGGCCAAAAAACAGTGGAAAAGCATCGGGTGGCCCTCCTCCCACAAACACAACAAAAACATCCATTAATGAGTGACCTGAATACCAGCCAGCATGCTGCTATGCAGATATGTGGCCATCAATCACGTCTGCGGCAATACGCCGCCAATAAAATAGTTTCCCAACTGAAACAAGGTTTAATTTTCTGAATCTGGGATTTTAGGAAAGGGCAATTGTTTAGAAGAGAAGTTGTCATCAATAGGATATAACTAATCTAAAAAGCATAGTTTTGTTATTGTTAAAACATCTTCATCAAAAATGGGACAACAAGGTAGGGAGCAAACACCTCTTAAAGTATCAACCTAGAGTGCAACAATGTGTTAACAAGCATTGGCAAAGAAAATTAGGCCGGGCATTATTGTGCCATGCCATTAGAAATTAGCATGTTACAGAGAGACACACAGTAGGAATCTGCAGGAGCAGAGAGACAGAGCTGTACTTGTAAAGGAGACCGTCATGCAGAGAGGTGCCAGGCACTTGAGTGGAGGTGGCAGGATAAACCAAAACAGTGGGGCATCAAGATATGATTGACAAAGTCACAAGCCAATAGCTGGTTCAACAATGCTAATGGTTCAAAGGGACAGGCCGAAAGACTACTCTATGTATATTGTTAGCAATAGGTATGTGTGATACGCGTGCTGTCAAAACCCAGGCCCCAAAATGCCTCAACTATATCATGAAGCGGCAGCCAATCAAGTGAATAGATAGACTGGATAGACTGGATAGACAGAGATAGATAAACGGGACAGACAGATATAACAGAGGTCATATAAAATAGATGGGAGAGGGAGAGAAAGAGAGAGAGGGAGAGAGAGAGTAACCTGGTTCATACTGCTCCGCATGCAAGCAGAATGGAAAGCTGGGAAATATAATCTATTTGTTAAAGTCAAAAGATCTACAAGACTAAGAAACCTTATGCTAAATGTACTTACAGGTGCTGCAGGTGGGCAAGTTTAAACATCTTTGAAGGGATGGCTGAAATCCTATTCCTGTTCAGCTTCAGGACCTGCAGAGAACTGGACAAGTTGTCAAAAGAACCAGCCTCCATGGATGTTATTCGATTGCTATTTATGTACCTGTTAGAAACAAAAATGGTTCATCCCAACACAGTGCAATTACTATATGTATCATATGACAAGTTCAGGAAAGTTAGTAAACATTGTGGTAGACAATGGGATGTACATCTGATCTGTTAGGTCGTCTTATTACTTCTATGTGAATGGGCATTGTGAATGAAATCTAAGACTTAAGTCCCGTTCTTTTCTCACACCTTTCCTATTAAGGGTTCCCATTGCAATATTTCAAGTCCAGGTAGCACCGATGTACTTTCTAACTTATGACCCAGGACTTGTGATAATTATGCCCTTCCAAAATAAATTTGCCTGTTTGTTCTCATTTTGGCTTTCATTCTTTTGAATTATCCATTAAATTCACTTTATGAGGTTCGTGTATGGCATGCCTATGATAATTGCAGTGGATCCGATTTAAAATGATGGGTTATTTAAACAGATGTGTACTTTGTGGAATTTTCCATGGCACAAGAATCTGAGAGCTCGTAGGACAGGGCCTAGTGGGCCAACAAGAAAGACAAAGCTTTTGGGTGCCATATGGAATATGCATGCTTCTGCTTGAATAAGACCAAATATTCAACTTACAGGTACTTGAGCTGCAGAGGAGGAAATGAGACCGTTTTTAGCTCTGTAATGTTATTGCCACTAAGGTCCAAAGTTTCCAAGGCAGAAAATGGCTTCAGCTGTTCAGACAAAATCTCCTTAATCGCATTACTGCTCCTGTGGGAAGAAAGTTCCAATCAAAAAGACTGCTGTTTCACCATGCAGCGCTAATTACTTAAATAACATGTTATTCAAGCTCCTTTCCACAGTGTTCACATAGCCTCAGTTGAACCGCTCGTTAAATGATGCCCAATGTGTTATACATGCACAAATAACTACACTCAACATCTTATGATGTGGACAGCAACCCCCGCTCATCCACTTGAGTTTCCATAAAGCATTATTGTATCTAAGTATACTGTGCTAGTAGCAATACCAGCTGACAGCACAGTAAGAAACTAGTGCGGTTGTACAGACACATTGCTTGTGTCACTCAGTTCAATATATACTCTCCACCAAAAAGAACCACAACGGGATTGCAGAAGCTGGTGGTATGCAAAATATTGATGCCTATGACTCAGTCACAATATACAGCCAGTGGAACTGAAACTGGTATGTAATGGAACCCCCTTGAAGTTAGTGTTGGCCATTAAAAGTGAAAGGTCACAACAACTATGTAATTTATGGGCAGCAGCAAATTAAAAAGGAATTTGAAACCTAAAGCCAGCGTCCTCTCAAAGATGTTTAAGCATCGCAGAAGTGGCTTCATGTAGGGGCTCATCGGCGAGATGTGGTTAATAAGCTTACAGAGTATTAAAAACGGCAAGCAGAAGAGACATTATGCACATTAAAGATATCTTGAACAAAATAAGGCCTATACCGGCTGCATTGTGCAGTCACGGTGATACTTTGAACACTTCTATGCACTAGACAACATCACTGCTTCATGAGCTGATATGGGATCCAACCACGATGTTCAAATATTCAAATCAGCTAATTAGGCAAGTGTAGGTAACAGAGACCGTCTTCATCAAGTATTAAACTCCAAATGTCACCCGTGGCTTTCTGCAGCTTTTATAGCATATACCACAAAAACATGGTACGTAAAAGGAAGACGCGTCTTTTGCCCTGTGCAAAAAAGGAATCTTTAGAAAATAAACAGATCACACGTCCTGCTTCCTCTCATGCCTTACCACTCTCCCAAGCAGCAGTTTACTGAGAGACAACACTTCAAGAAATGCATGCACTAGAGAGCTTTAACACACCCTCATTCACTTCTACACAATTAAGAAGCCAGAGCTCCCACGGTATTACTCTGGATTTCTTTTCTTCAGGAAACTATTTTCAGACTTAAATTCTACCCTTACCATCACCTGCAATTAGCTTCCTGGAGAGAAAAAAAAGCATTAAAACTGATTTAGGCTGAAAGTAGTATAGCATTTTATGTTTTAGTACTCTTACTAAGTACACAGTAGATCAATAAGGTGGTTTCTGGTTTGCATGGGAGAGCTATACAAAGAGATAGGCTTAGCTGGAACTATAGAGGCAAATCTTAACCTGAAAGGCAAGGTGAGGCAATTGCCTAAGATGCCCCAGATGGCCTTGGTCAAAGCACTCAGAGACCCATATACCAAAATGCCAAAGCTCACCCTCTGCCCATGCCTTCTTTGGGTGAGCCGATGCAGAAGATTGGCAGATGGGAAGCTGCTGGTCTGGAAGGGATCAAAGTGCTTACATTTCTGTGTAGAGAACGGAGTGCCTTCTGGAGTTTGCACTTGTGATATTCTCACTATGCAGAGTGACTTGAAGGCACTGTTTTGATGGTAAAACAATGGAGGTGGGTTAGGGCAGGGCAGAAGTAGTCGAATTTACAGTCGTTGCAGATCTGTCTAGCAGCATTCCATTCTCTTAAAACGCTCTTTAAAGGTGTGTAACTGAATGATCAAGAATGTTTCAAAGTAAGGAAATAATTATTAATGTGTTTAATAGATGCCTCTAAAGTTTAATTCTGGAGGACTATATGCCGAATACCTCTAGATGAAAATATTTCTGACAAATGGGAAAAATAACTACTTGTAGATATAAAACATGCCTGGAAACTCATGCACCGGCAATAGATAACAAGTCAACCAGTGTGTATCACTGCCTGCATTAGTTTGTCTATGAAGTCATTACAAACAAGGTTTTAAACTGCCAATTACGGGAGTGACGAATAAAATTTCCCTTGCAGTAAAAGTGTGCTGCGGTAGAAAGCAGCAATTTCCTGCCTTGCACACCTCCTAAATTACAGTGTGAAAGTGCTCCATTAAAGCCAGCACATGCACAGGGCAGCTTTGTATGGGTGCTCCTCAGTAAAGAAAAAAAGCATCTTACTACTAGCAAGCTGCCGTCCAAAATCCCACTTTCTCCTAACGAAAATGAATGGAGCCCATATATTACTTTCAAAAGTGAGAACTTTGTACAATGTGACACATTTTTAGGGAGACACTATATTATATGAAGAGAAACATCAAGAAATGCCACATTTTACCGCATTACTAGACCTTCCAATGTTGCTAGTGCCAAATAATTCTGAATATGTACATACGCATTCATGTATGTTCAATGAAGGGTGGAACCTCAAGTGCCATCGAGTATTCATGTGTAGCAAAATGATGCATTCTGAAAGATTTTGCACCATGACCCAATGCTAACAGCCATATATATCTATATATATATACAGAACATCTGATAAGAGTGCTGCATGCAAAGTGGTGGCTTGGAGCAGTCCACAGGCCACTTTTGTCCTCCTTCCATCAACCAAAGAACCCACAACTCTTGGCTAAATTCAGAAGGCCATCAAAGATGCGAGACGTACACAGGCCACAATTCACTCTTGAGCAGCAAAAGCAGCCAAGCACCAGTACTCAAGACTGCATCCACCTGTCCTTGATTTGACCAGTAAGGTGCTAACAAACTAAAGTATTATGCTTTAATAGTTAAATTTGAATACAATGTAATGCGCAACCTTACAGCAAGGTATTTATTATACCGCACTAACCTGGAAACCGTAGCTGTCCCTAAATGCCCAAATCCTACAATTCAACATATCATGTTCACCAATTCCTATACACATGTAGAGGCATGTTCGGAGCACCCTTAACTTTCACCAATTATGACACATCAGTGCACTACAAAAGCACTGTAGGGTCTACACGGCCACCATGGCAATATAGATGCAGTGTCTTTGCTCTACACCACCACTTGACCATACAATAAAATAATGCTAAATACATGACAGTGCCATAGTTCAACAAGTCTAAAAATTATCACCACAAGGAACATCCTAAATTGCCAACATAGTCTCATACAGTTAACAAACGACCAGGCACCAGTCAGCTGGCAATGACTTGCTTTCTAGAGTACCTTAACATAATTAGTTATCTCACCAGAAACAACATGACATACAACACCCATCAAACACCTCAGAACCCATCTTAAGTAGCAAAACACTTGTTTCATCAACTTCAATCTCTAAATCAACACAGCACCTAACACTGCTTAGAAGGTAAAGAGTGGCACTCCAACAACACTCCATAAGTTGGGATGTCCTCAAACCACAGAATTAAAACCTACACAAAAGCTACAGATCAATACCCAGTTCAAGCAGTGCAACAAAATATTAGAAGTAGCAACTCCTTCCTCTCATACATCCAATTGTTCCAGAGCATTATAGAGGCAAGTTCATTAATCATAATCATAAAATGCATTCCAACATTCTTTAAAACAGCCCGCCAGTGCCTATAACATGGAACAAATTTTCAACTCACAATAGCTGTTCCACCCAAACTCAGAGCTAAAGCCGCATAGGTGCCAACACTATGCCCATAACTGCACAACCCCACTACTCACAGAAATAATACTTGTAGATTCATAAAGACGCATTAGACACACAAAAGTTCATCCTCATGCCCATAGGACTAAATCTATAAAAGCAGCAAGGTTAAGAGCAACAACAGACACAAAGATACACTGTAAGAGTGACTCCAGTCAGATCCATAAACACATTGCCCCAAAAGCTCAGACTGTTATGAGGACCCACCACTGGCACAAGTGAGTATACAAATGCTGAAAATATGATCTAATATAATCTAACTAATAAAGTAATATTCCAGACATCTACCCAGACACAGCTGCACAACAGCCATTCACTAAAAGCCCTATTTGGTTGAGAAAATATTGGAATTGAGAGATTCACTTTGCTTTAGGGCCACACAAAATGCAATGCATACCAATCATTGGTCCTGCTATGAAATATACGTCCATACACATAGCATACATTTGATTATATTATTTTTTTAAGTGTTTTGTCCCCTTGTGCCCAGTTCAGATCCCTTGTGACCAAAATCATGATTAGCCAGTTGTATGGCCAACACCATTTACTATAGACTTTTTCAAGCATATTGCATGACATTTAATATTTGCTTGCTTCAAAACATATCTGCATCATTCCCCTAGCAGCCTAAAAAGCAGAAGACTTTCAAGGGTGATTTTTTGTTTCTCAATAAACAATACAGTGAAGAAACGTTCATTGTTCACAACCCACATATAGGGGTTATTGAAAACACGTTGATAACAATTACCCAACTATCAGAGGAAACTCTTAAAACACATACTGCCAAGCTTTACAATCGAATATTTTTATCGAACTACTCTACTTCGATAAAACACTGATTTTACAAGACCTGTAAAGTTAAAGTGGAAGAGATTGTTTCAGAAATGCTAAAACCAGAAAATCCTGTTCTCTCACAAAATTCAACCACTCATTTGCCTCCGGCCTCTCATAGGGTAGGAAAAATGCTACAACAAACTACAAAACTCATAACTCCTCCTCATGAATCAGCCGCAGGGCCTGCAGCTGCACAGAACCACCACAGGATATGGAATCTGAGCACTTTTAATTGCTGCCATTTAAATGACGATCAATAATACACCAGCTATGTTTTAATCATTGCTCCTCAACACCTGAAACACATTTTGACAACAAAGTGAAAAATGAATTTATGTACACTGGCACTTAAAGTTCGCAAGTCCATTTTCTCAACAACCAAGTAAAGAAAAGGGACATCCTTCCTAATCTCTGCCCTTTTCTACTATCGAAAAATTAGAAGGGGGTGCTTAATGCTTTGAATGAACATGGTTTTAACACCCTAGTCCATGCAATGGCCAGAATAAATCTCAACGACATAAAATGTACTAGACGTCAGCCTTCTGAAGACACTGATCTGCTAACTGCAAAACATTCACAGTATTTTAGTCCAAACTGCTCAGGGTTGAGGTGTCTGGTCCAATTTCACATTGTTCTGAAGCAGATCTTACCAGCATGCAGTCATCAAGACAACAGCGATGCATTATACCATCAACAGAAAGTGTCCTTTACAATCTAAAATTAACCTGCGCTCTGACACTTTTTGTTCAGAAATCCACCTTTGGAGGCACATCTTGCAGACACTTCACTTAAGGCATCAGTTCATGACTCTGCAAGCCGACCAAATCAACATCTTTCTAAAACAGCCTTAAAGAGATTGTGCTCAGGACATTAAAAAATGAATAAAAAGTAACCTTCCCCATAGGATGGCAACTAACAGATGTTCTTAGGTGATTGCTGTGTTAAAAGCCCAATTCAAACATTATGCAGCTGCAAAAACGCAAAAGAGATCTACATTTAGGGAAACAGAACGTTTTAGTTAACCACAAAGGTTGCAAAGATAAGCTATAAACTGTGGCTTCAAGATGCTGCCATTTTTCGTTACAGTACTAAATGCAAGATCTTTATGGATGATGCCGAAAATTCACTAGAAGCCAGAGCACATCAAATGGGGCCTGGTACTGCTTCCTACATGTATGTGACACGGCGCATTGAAAGAGCGTGTGAGGTATCGCAGGAGAACGTGGGTGGTAGTCCCCAATTTGCTTCAATTTAACCACTTCACACTTGGCCTGAACCCACCCATCCACACTTCAAACAGATGCTCTATTCGCTCTAGCTCGCCATGTCTATGTTTACTTAAGAGTAATTGGGTAAAAATGTGTGTGTTCGCCATGGGGCCCAGAGTATGCTGGGAGATCCTGAACACAGTGAACGCAAACAGTGCAATGTGGGTCCCTGCACAGAATATGCCTTGGTTTCTACTCGAACTGTGAAGAGACGAGAAGGTGGGGTTTACTGGAGGGAGATGTTTATCCATGTCCAAACAAGGAGGGTTCTTGGTGCAGGCCTCGTGTATGACGACTGCTCCATGACATCTTGTGGCCCAAAGCTAACTTTCCTCTCATTCCTAATCTCAAGTATGAAGTTAACACAAGCCGTAATATTCACGAGGCAAACAAAACATGCAAAATAAATTCCTTTAGCCTGTAAGAAAATGTTGTCACTGCATTTGTAACTGGAGCACAGCTCTCTTTTAACCATCCAGTCGTTTTTGCTCTTGAAAATGTACCCATCTGTTTTTTCTTTAATTTTCTCCTCGCTTCCCTCCGCAGAAGGCCCGCGCCAGGATCAGATGTCACCGAGCTGTTATTCAAAGGGAGCAGCGCAGACAGAGCGGCTGCTCCAGCTGACTCGGCTGACCCGGGGCCCAGAGAAAAAACAAACCCCCAATAAATCACCAGCTGCAAGCAATTGAGCGGTGATCATTGTAATTAATTGAGCAGTTTCCCAAGAATGCGCCATATTGTTTCAGCCCTGGAGGCTGGCACCTTTCCTGAGAGGTAGAATGCAATTTGTATTTAAATTGTTCAGTATGGAGGCCCGTGGAAAAGAACTTTTACCGGGAGGGGGGCAATGGGGGTAATGGGATATGTAGGGGTAAAGATTGAGGGGGGGGGGGCGAGGGGGCTTCAAAGGCACAAAACTAAGCGACACTAGTGAAAAGTTATTACCTAAAGTACAAGGGAAAACTCTGCTATTACACGGTTGTTGCAATCGGACGAATTCTATATTGCACACTACCCCAAATGCTCCGGGGTGTGATCATTTTGTACGACTAGATCAGAACATGCGAAGGAGATACAATGCATCAGAAGGCATGGGTATAGGTTGTAATGTAATGTCGTGCAAAGCATGTCGAATATACAAGATTGAGTTTATGATACATGACTCTTTGGGAAGAGAATGTAGGCGCATGTATGTGTGCACGTTTGTGTGTGTGCGTTCGGTCACCTCTGGCCGTGGCCATTTCTAAACATTGCAGGCTCAAATACAGAGCTGCCAATGTCGGCTGCTTCCTGTGGGGCAGAGCCATACAGTCCTGGCTTTGTTGCCAATAACGCTTGCATTCTGGGACATTTTGCGTCACTTTTTCGTTTCAGCATAGTTCCACTTGTTTGGATGGGAAAAGTGTTGTATGTTTAAAAGAAAAGGCAGGTTGAGAGTAGTAAGTGCCCCTGTGATCTACTAATGTACGTCCTGAAACCTATCATAAGAAAGAATTGAAGTTAAAAATGAAAAAGTGCATAATCTGATACAGATCTGAACTATTTGCAGTATTTTTGGGGTTTTGAGCTTGCTTTCCCTGCTGATGACAGTTTGGTGTTGTATACATCGCCAGTTCTTTGTCCCCCAGTTAATTCAATTCTAATTGCTTTCTCTATTGAAGGATTGCTTGAATCAGGGTTGTTTTAGGGTCATACAAAGAGGGAGGCAAGGGGAGCAGAAACATAACAAAAAAGAAGGTGCTGCTCAGATAAAACCCCAGATGTGGGACTCCTACACTAGTACAGCGACTGAAGATTAAACTGCTGTGAGGCTGAAATACTTCCTATGTGGGACCATAAAAAAGGCCTGACCTACACTGCAAGTACAGATGTGCTGACGTTTTCTCCCCAGATGAGGAAAGATTCATAACAGTTAGATGTTAATCGTCGACAATATACTATAAAATATGCAGTGCAGCACAAATCCATTTACGATGGTCCGCCCCGATGTTTTAAAAAACAAAGCATGATAAAAATACAGATATACATGACTTCAGTCCTCTTAATTCATTGGTCTGTTCATGTGTCATTCACATTTGCTTCTACCCAACTCAGAATGCCGCATGGAGCAAAGGGTCGTCTGACTTCAGCCAGTGGCTCTTTTCTCTGTTAGTGGCACCATTTTGCTTGTTCAAATGTGTGATTTCGCCTAAAAAACAGTAGACTTCACTGCAAAGCTGGTGAGCCAGTCGCTGCTTTCATGTGCTTATATTTGTTTTTATGGTGGACCATTATTTTGCTTATTCATGACAAGCATATGAACATAACCTTTAGAAGCAGAAGTGCCAACTCACATAGTGCCACAGTATATTATATGACATTGGCTCTCTTCACAAGGTCATCTGGTGGAAACCCCTACGCAGAGTAGGTTTTCAGCTCGTGTGTTGGAGGCTCTGGGGGGTTAAAACCCACTCCGCATTTTGCAATCCCCCTGAAGCGACTTTTGATGCCTTTGTTTTTTGTATTTTGAAAGGGTGGCGAGAGGCTTCTTAGGCCACTGCTATTTTAAGCAAGCTCCCTCTCCACTGGCTTACTCCTTTTATGGCCCTTTTAGGCAGTGAGGTGTGTGTCTCGCTCTCTCGTACAAGACCCACCCCTTACTCATAAGGAAAAAAGTTTTGTAAGTTGCACACCTGTGGAAGGTGGCATTTTTTACTTTTGATTACTTTTTGATTTTTTATGCCTATTGTGTGTATGCCTAATAAACATCTTTGCAATTTTTTTTTAAAAAAAACATTACAAGCTTGCCAAGGTCAAACATTTTGGCTTTGCTAAAGCTTTTTCACTCTGCACTTTGGGCAGTGCACAGCTGCTAAATGCAAAAGCACTGCACTCTTCCAACCTAGACACTGCCATCAGTTTTGCAGTCCCTAAATTACTTGGCCAAACCATCATGTGGTTTTAAGGGTATGTATGAATTGTGCTGTCCTAGCAATACCCGCTCTGCCTGGGGAGCAAAAGACTTGAAGCCCACCTGAGGCAGTCAATTAGATCAATGGTGGTCACATTGGCCCCAAGAAAGTTGGGTTTTTTCTTTGCTTTTCTACAGTTCCTCCTTACTGGAAAATTTACCTGAGGGTGCTGAAAAATCCTTAAATTCGATTACCGGAAAGCTTCACACATGAACTACTTTATTTCTCAACTACAAAATGTGCATTTGTTGAGAGGACAACCCTTGCCCCACCTTCAAAATGCATACATTTCTTGGTTCTTTTGACACACAAAATACCCATCAAGATTAATCACCGACAAACTGTATTGAAGTAGACGAAAACTAGATCGGATCATGATTGTAATTCATGCGATCAACTTCTTAGACCTGGTTAACAGACGTCTGCTAAAAAGCGTTTGGTGAATCAAATTAACTTATAAAAACAACTTCCAAAATGCAGGTGGCAAAGCAGATAATGGTTGTAAAACTATGACTGGAGTCATAAAAAGTATCCTTGGTGTATTCCCTACTTGTATTAGTCCTTACATTAAGCTTCATTGGTGGGACCATCTTTATCATGGGGTGTGGGACAAACTCAATTAATTGTGGCATGGGCGGTCATATGGGATGAGGTGCTTGAGACCTGGAACCCCCGATAGGACCAGACCCAAACACCACCCAAACGAGTTACCAACAAGACATCAATAAGCTTAGTTTGTGGATCATTTTATTTCAACATTAACATAGCAAGTTTTGAGCAGATCTGTTAAATTCAACACAAGAATGGTGCATGTAAACCATAAGAATCATCTATAAACCAATCATATACAAATGTGTCAAAATTATGAGCAAACAAACGATCAACTCAATAATTCATGTGCCAGATAAGATCAATAACCGGACACCCCCTTGTCCCTAAGGGGTCACCTCGCAGTCCTGGACACCATTGGACTACACAAGGTGCAACGCTCCGGTTAAAGGCTCCTCGTCAGGGTGTCCAGGTGGGGAAAGACCTAGGCCAAGGGGCATGGGGCCTTTGTACCCCCCCACCCCTGGCCACCCCGACGGCGGCGCCCAGCGATGACGCGCTTCTGGCCGCCCACCAATCGTGGAGCGGGGGGCCGGAAGGCGTGGAAGCTGGATCCGTTTCTGGCCGTCCGTGGCCGGCACCCCGCCCGAGCCCCGGTCCACGGGGGGCCCGGTCCTAAGCGACGCGTCCACCCCCCATTCAAGGGGTGGACGCTCTGTCCATACTGGAGTGGCTTCTGAGTCTTTCATTTTTTAACATCTTTTTGGCAAGGAGATTAGGTCTTTTTTCAACTGCTTTGGTATAGAGGCAATCAAGAATTATGATTCTCCAGTCATTCTCAGACTCTTATTCAGTGATGCATAGTTTCTTTACACCTTATTGGTCACGAAAGCAGACTATATCCCCCCCAACGCCTAAACCTGGCATAAAAAGCCTAAGGATGTGGCTTGATAACTCTCTTAAATTTGATACTCATGCTGTCAAACTAGCTACGAATTGCTCTGGAATACTAAGGATGTTGAGTCCAATTTTGCCCCTCCTTCCCCCCATGGCAAAGAGAATTGCGGTCCAGGACGTCATCCCTTTCTCTCCTGGACTATGGCAATTCCCTGTATCTGGGTGCGCCCAAAGCCACAACCAAAAATGTACAGCTGGTATAGAATTCCGCAGCACATCTACTGTATGATATACCAAGGCATCAATCTGTGGGTCAAGCCTTGCACCTTCTTCATTGGTTGCCGATAGCGGAGAGGATTAAATTGAAATCCCTCTGCACTGCACACAGGGCACTGTTTGACAAAGGACCAGCGATCCCTTGATCACTGCTTTCTTTCTTTCTTTCTATAAACCTGGGAGATAGCTTTGTTCCTCTAATGCCTTTTTAGCTAAGATCCCTCTCATTTAGAGAGCAAAAGTCAGGAGGGCGATCGTATTCCTTCAATGCATTCAAATTATGGAACACCCTTCCACTTCCTCTTCGAGTTGTTGAAAAAGAGCTTCCCTTCCGTAAGGCACTAAAAACTTGGTTGTTTCAGAGCGCATTCTTGTAAATTCCTCATCTTGTGCCGCACTGACAACGCTAGGAGGCCTACGGGTAGCCATGCACTATATAAGTGTGATTAGAATAGAATAGAATCACCCTTTTTTTCTGAAGTCAGACCACAGTTTTGATGGGAGCCTGCAATCATTCAATCAGTTCACACACCATGAACTCCTTTGGAAGAACAGAACTACCATCTCAAGAGAGCAAATGTGTGTTTCAAGAAAGGAAATGTCCTGCCTAAAATGACTCATTTGAAGAGTGCAGAGACCTTTACTATTTATTTGGCCTCACCATTTCTAAACAAAATCATAACAACAAAACAGGACACGGGGTCCACTATCCATGTCCCCTTACTCCATCTTCCAGGGATAAAATCTAGTTTGTCAGGCTGCCAGCCACTGTTCTCCACACTTAAAGTTGCACAGGAAGTTACAATATTACCAGTCAGTATATTTAACCAGGAAGTGGTCATCTCCGCCAGTAAGGGGATGTATTGCTTTCTTTTATGGGAGTTATCATCTAAAAATGTAACAAGAAGCTTTCAAATAGCTCTTTAGCAATTACATTTATTAGTATGGTGCTCCCATGTATGATGTACTGAGGCAAGTAAACGCGTACCTTTTAGGAAAAAATGTCTAACACCAAGGTGTAACAAATGCATTTCTATCTGTTCCAAATATACAGCTTTCCAGAAATATTTTTTTCTGGATAATAAGATTTTGAAGTAATGGGATGCATTTTTGTAAACACTATGCAAAGACTGGTTATAATGCATGGGACACAAGAAAAAATCCAAATATAAAAATATTTCAGTACAAAATGTCACACTGAATGAATAGCTTGCTAACTGCTTAATAAAGAGGGCTTGTGTACTAGGGTGGCACAAAATCTTCCAGTGCATTATGAAGTCTGGGAAATCTGTGCCAAACCAGAATGTATTAAAACCGGTCTGGCATACTTCTCTGCAGTGCCGAGTGCCAACACACATGAATATCATAATGATACAGTTGTTCGACCGGCTGAGCAGCAATGGCTGAGAACTTAGTTCTGCCCATGTTTTTAAAATAACTTGAGGAGCGTTTGCTATAAGTTTCCTACAGTTAATGCTTGTAACCCTAGGGTCGGTCACCTTGTTTATTCGAAGATGCATCCCTTATGATGCCAGAAAAGAGATATACACTGTTTCCTCTACATCTTGTCCATGGTTAACTTTACAGGCTTTTTACAAAGTACTGATCCTCAGTAACAGGCAAACATGATTGACTTCCCCCTGCTGACAGCATTTACGGCACAAGGAATAAACCTCCTTGCACAAGTCACATCAGAAAATTAACCAGCAGTGCTTTCCTTTCATACTTGGTATTCTATTAACTAAAAAGATTTAACAATTCCATGTCTTCTCGTTTGGAAAAGAGTTTTCTTTCTCCCTGGACTAATGCCCTTTCCTCTCTCCACTCCCCCTTTCACTACCTTGAGATGTCTCCCTGGACTAATGCCCTTTCCTCTTTCCACTGCCCCTTTCACTACCTTGAGATGGCAGTAGACCGCACCCCAGAACTGCAAACTTTGAGCTACGATGAGGCAAGACACCTTTTCTGTCACATTCATACTTCCGTGCACACTTTTCAGCAATAAAGTGTGATCAAGCTTACAATCTATGGAGTTCTGTTAATGTAACCACTATTATGCTAAGCAATAACTATGCAAGGCATCGTATTTGGCACAACAACTTCATTATATTGGAGAACTGTGGATATTGTATGCAAATTTGTAAGAAAAAACAAATAAACGTTCAACCACAGTATGGCTATATATTTCAAACAAATATTGCTGGTGTGGTTCTGTAATAGCTTAAAATGGAGCAGGTGGAAAAAAAATTCCAAGGCTGTGTTTATATGCCTTGGCCAACGATTACGCCATATGTTAGCCACAGAGAATGAGCCCAGTGCAGTAACAGTGATATATCTTGCCTGAATATGCGTGGGCACAGGCATATAGCTTTAATATGTGCAGGTGGGGTCTACTGCTCTGCTTTCTTAAAGGGCGTGGGTGAGAATCTCACACTGGTGCAAATAAACATAGTAACATCAAAGGATTATGCCACGATATCGATTTGTTAATGATTGCCAAGTTGCTTCAAAGAAATGCCACCCACAGTGACAGCAGCTACTGCACATGTAATGACAATGGAATTTTGGGTGCCAGGAACCACAACTATAATGTCCCTAGGCACAAGTGCTTCCTTGTAATGTGCTTTCAATACCTCAACCCGTTGTTAAGAAGGATTTCATGATTTATTGATAAAAGACACCACTGATTTTTAAGTCACAACGAAGCCATGATTACAATCGTCAGTTCACAGATAAGCAAAAAAAATTTGAAAATGATGATGACTCCGTCGTGGCAATGGCTCCTTTCAAAAGTTAGTTCATGGATAAATTAATAACATTTTGAAAGTTATGATCCAGAGGTTATGGAGAAACCCCTTGAACACACAGTGCAGCAAAAAGTGCTTGCTGGTTAGTTAAATAAATAAACTTTCTTTCTGGCCTTAGCAAGGTTAAGCTAATACAGAACAAATATAATATAAATAAGGCATTAGCATACTTAAGCATGCATCCAAAAGCAAATATCTTTATTGTATCCTATAATTATGTTTATAGGAGGATGTTTAAATGAACATCTAAATTAAATACGCCCAACTTGTTCAATTGGAATCAGTGAGCTACTTACAGTGACAGAAGGGTGATGTTTGCAGATAGAGATCCCAGATCTGGAATGACTTCAAGTTCATTGTTGTTCAATTTCCTATTATTGACAATACATAAAAATATCACCACGTGTCCACAAGCGCACTGCCAAAAACATTATGATCCACATCATAAAAAATAATAATGCCAGATTCACAAACCACAGATGCTAAACTTGAAGACAGTGCCCCATAGTGCTCATAAATTAGCCCACAGGGCTTACAGAAGTTCATTCATGGAGGGAGGGGGGTGGCTGTCTCGCACAGACTAAGTTAAGGTAATCAGTAAGGGAGTCTGTTTTTTTTTTCTGGCTCACTGTTATAGAAGATTTATCACTGCTATAAAGTGGGGCTTTATTGTCCTACTTCGAAATATGTTTCCATATTTGATAGCAGATAACATTCAGAACTGTGTGACAGATGACACTTTTGCAGAGATTAGAGGGTTGTCCAGGCACCAAAGCTTAGGCCCCTAAATGGGTCTTCAATTTCTGTGCATGTGACCCGTATTTCTGTCATATATCACTCATGTTCAGGCATACTGTAAGGAGGTCATGATTCTTATCTTTCTCATCTATTGCCGAGACCAGCAAGACAGATAGTTATATTAGTCATAGTTGACCTCTTTTGTTGATTTACTGTCAGAAGTGAAGTTTGCCATCCTAGTCCAATTTCTTTGACTGTTGGTTACCACAAAAGAACCAATACTGTTATCAGCTCTCAGCAAGTAGTGGACTAGTTCTATGTCTGTATAGAAGTGCATTTTGGCAATGAGTCCATTTCTATGTGCTCCCCTTTTTATCAGATCAATGAACTGAGGTGCAGGAAATCAGATGTCTTGCTAGGGGGCACATAAGCAGAGATAGTTGGAGATCGGATTTTAGGACATAAGGATCAGAGACCCAAAATTATCACTGAAGCGCAACTTTCAGTCACACTAACCATTAAGTGCAACCCTTATTGTACATTAAACTGGTTGTACAGCGACAGTTCCATTCCTCTAAAATGCTACTGGCCAGATCAATTGTGTTATTAGATGAACAAGTGATCTTTGGGTTCACAAATGTAGGGTGTCAAAGGATCCATCACACGATGCTGCTGTCTGCTCTATCATTAGGGTGGCCCCACCCCTACTCTTTCTAAAAGTTAAAAAGAGAAGAAATACTTACACTTCTCGTAGATTATGGAGGTGACTCAGTGAACTGGCTTTAAATGAAGACAATCTGTTGTGGCTCAGGTCCCTAGGAAACGAGAACAAATAAGAATATTTGCATAAGTTGCTTCCGTTTATTTAATTATAGTATTAGATAATACAGGCGACGCTCATTTCTGTACCATCTGCCTCCCACCAAGCAAAATTACTAGACCTTGTCATCTGTCCCTCATAAACTAACAGACATTAACAATAGCCCATGCCTTCAGAATATTAAGACATTTTCATGTGTTAGAGATGATGAAAAATATACTTCCCAAAAGCATGTTCTCTGATCGTTTCACTATTACAACAGTGAATCTTTTAGAACAGTTTCCCACTCTTCAAACATTAATGGATGTGCAAAACTAAAAGAACGATTAGATGATGATTCTGGGGTGAGTTCAGACAGAGCACCCCCTCTCCCATCAAGGGGGTGCAGCGTTTAGGACCCGGATCACCGTGGCCTGGCCCTGCCTCGATCAGATGATGTGCCGGCCTGTGAAGACTTCCTGTCACCTCACCCCGTGAGATGGGGGGCGATGGGAAGTGCAAAGTCGTGCTAAATATGCATCACTTCCACCCACCACAATGGCAAGAGATATATAGGTGACCCTGCCCTCTGCTTTTTCTAGAGCAGAGCATTGTGGTGTCTGCAGGCATATCACAAATCCTAAATCCACCCCATGACAACAGAAGGTCCTGCAAAGCAGACTCCCAAGAACAGCACCACTTGTAGGGTCCAGCAGTCCTGAGCCAACCAGATGATGTACACACCAGCTTGGGGGTTAGGGCACACAGATCACCAGGGATGGGCATGGGGCTGCAGGTCCTGGCCACCTCATCACAGCCCCTCAGGCATCTTGATGTTTAGGGAGCAGTGCTCTAATATGAGGACCTGGGTACTAAGCTGGACCGCCCCTCACTGATGCAGGTGGTTACACCTGTGTGGTAAAATGGAGTTTGGGACTGCGGAAGGTCTATGGTGTTGTTCGTGTTCATATAATGCAGTTTATTGTGGGATGCTTTCTTTATCACAAGTGCCTAATTCTTCATGAAGTGTCACTAGTATCTGACCTAAGTGTGTTTTCTACATGAATGCGTTTTCCACATAAGTATGTTTTGACATGACTGTAATAAAACTGTTCCACCAAGTTCATGATCTCTGTAAGATCTGTTGGTGCCTTGTTTGAGTTGTATTGGGGCACGGGCCAAACGGGGGGTATCCGGGTCCTATACAATTCTGCATCTCTAGGAAGCTCCTTCAACAAATAGAGCCCCAGTGGTTAGAGGCCTCTGTGGCAACCCAAATTCAAATACACTTAGATCATCCTAGTTTAATTTGTGTTTTTAAATAGGGAATTCAAATATCCTCTGGAATCGAATATTTTGCTAAGTGCTTCCTTATTCTTCTAAGATAAACACAGACTTTTTGAAAATGGAATATATCAAGAGAATGCAAAACTCCTCCCTAAAGAAGTAGGGTTTGGTATTTAAACTGTATATCTTTCAGTGTTTCCAGTGTTAGTCATGCCAAGGTTGCTGCCTAAGAAAGATGCCATCCAAGTTGTGTCACAATGCACCACAATCAGTTACATATGATATGACGAGCTAAGGACGGGGTCAGAATGCAAGCTGCTCCTTGTCCTTTTACGTCTAAAATCTTGACACCTGGTGGGTGCACACACCAATCAGCCATTATTTATCTGCACAGCTAAGGAGTCACAGGATGTTTAATACCTGGTATAAGCATTTGTGTGAGCCACACTATAGCGCTTCACGATGGGTCACATTTTTTGGATGATAAACAATGACCGATACTCTTCATTCCCTCATTAATTCTGGTGACATGGAGCAGGGCTCAATTAACTACTTTGAGATGCCTAAATGTGAGTTCTGCCTATGCCAACAGCTCGAACAGGTGTGATCTGTGGATAATAATAATATTAAATAAAATAAATGCATGCACAAAATAAACCTCAATTATCACTGGTGTTTCGGAGTGCAATGGTTGCACCGTGAACTGGAAGGATAGTGAAACTCTAGCTCACACAAAGAAAGACGTGCAGACAAGGAGCCAAAGAATGCCTTGTGCAGAGAACAACATAGGAAAAGAAAATGGTCTTATCTGCCAAGTTGGGAATATCCACAGAGAAAAAGGGCAATGCAACGAACCGTTTGCCAAACTATTACCACATGAACTCACATTACGAGGAGGAACGCAGCTTATCCGATTGGACTGCATTCCCAAATATCTTATTGTTTTTGCACTACTCCTTCTAGAGCAGCATGCAATGTGATGTCACCATATTGATGTCACAAGCACAAATTCACCTTCTTAAATGGTGCATCAAACTTCTCACTTATAACCATTGTACTTCAAGAAACACTTGACTGAAGTAGACCATGATTTTCTCCCTACGTCCAACACGTAGGGCAATAGCACTGTAAAGGTGGCTGCTCTAGTCAAATGTCTCTCAGCAGAAACACAAATTATTGGGGCCAATACACAAACGCATTTAGGAGTATACAAAGTAGTGCTACAGGAGTACTCTTTTATGTGATTTTACACACCTTTGTGAAGCGCCCCAAAATATCAAATTCTATACTAATGAAAGTGCTAAAAGGGCACAAACATTTCTATTTGTATGAATTGTATATTAAAATGCCCATTTTAGAGGTTTAGAGCCAATTCAAAAAGACATGCAAGCGTACGTAAAAAGAACTACAGGAGTACTAAATTCGGTACTCCAAAATGCCATTGTGAACAGGCCACATTGTTACTAGTTTTCAATTATGGACACCTATTATCCAGAGGTTCTCTCTTGAAAAAAGTAAGTCAGATCCCTCATTTCATATATATATATAATTTTGCAAAAGCCTAGTCTTTCTAAAAGTTGGATATGGGGCATATGAATTAAGGGGATAAGAGCATTACCACCTACAAAATACAAATTTTAGTCCCTATTTTTTTTTATGGATGCCAAGGAATCCGAGTCTGAGGGAAATTCAGAAAGTTGAGATTATCTGTGTGCATTGTTTTAGCATGCAAACACTCATTTAGTGCTGCTATAGCCTGGGGGCATGGAATGTACACGTTATAAGGATACAAAATTATTGAAATCCTCTAAAAATACAGAAACCTGCTGAGTCACAAATTAAAAAAGAGGCAAGATAACGCATGTGATCTTCCCTCATTAACTGCTTTTGGGTTCCTGATAAGACTAGCATAAAGTTTAAAGAGGACTGCATCATATATACACGCAGGATTGTTTAAACTCCATCCAATCTAATAAGAATACTCAGGCGCTCATGTATTGCTTCCTGGCCACAGGAACGCTCGACATCTGTATCCACAAAATGGCTCCCAAAATCTTTCATAAATCAGTGGGAGAAGCCAAGAACATCCAGCTGAACAAAAGTTGGGGCCTTCCCAAATTAACTGAGATTTCTTTTCTAACCCAATTACTCAATGCAATAACTATTCATTGATGTATTCAAGAATGAATTTGGAGATTACTTTATTAATAGAAAGGCCGTCTCTAAGAAGAATGGTATTGTGACAATAACTAAACCATTTCTACGAATGATTCATAGGTATTAAACAAGTACAGCTTTCATTCAACACCCTTTGGAAGTATGCCTATATGATAATAATACACTAGATAATTAATCCTCGGGCCTTTGTAACCCAGCATTCAGGGATTCCATAACCCTCTGATACTTCACATAACTTTTAAATATCTGGACTGCCCTTATTAACTTTACCTTGTGATGTTACATTTGCAGGATTGAAAACCTAGAATATAAAGAGAAGCACATTGTGCCTCCGAAAACAAAAACTAATAAAAGTAGTCAAAGAGGCATTAATAAATGTAAAGGAAAATGTATGTGAACAGAAAGTGCCCTTCCTCCCAAATGTAGCTGCATTTTACCAATGTTGTTCTTGATTTGATTTTGCCATTTTGTTTTGTTTTGGAAAACCTTAGTATCCTTGCCAGTTATGATATGATCTAATACTGTGGAGAAAAAAAAGAATTGCTATTAAACTAAAAGGGGATGTATCAGCAAAAACGCCATGTAACCCAGAGCCTCGGAGGGCTCCCTCACCTGCTCATCCTATTAGATATCATGATAGCAGTCTGATGCGGATGCTGAAATACGCATCCTTCCCACTATCAGATTAATGCAGAACTGAGCAATGGAAGAGAAGAGACTACATGTTGACAGATAAGGTGGACAATTTTAGAGGACTCTTAGTTGACTCTTAGTCACAGTGTCTACGCAAAGACAGCCAATGCTCTATGTGCTTTCACCGTCTCCAGAAATTCATTAGTTCAGGCTTACTCTACACCGAGCCGCAGTGATAAATTAAAAGGATGGCTATATACCATGGTAAACAGTAAATATATAAACAACCACAGTTCAGTTAGTAACAGGTTTACATTTAAGTGGATGGATGAATGATGATTTTCCAAACATTACAAATTCAAACTACATGTAACATGGTATACTGCAACTTTCCAAAACTGCTTACTGATGTAAAATTAAATGTAAGCTTACTTTAACTGGTTGAGTTACATGTTTTGGAGGATGGGCAGATAGTTGTATGGGATAAGCTACCACTGTAGCAAAAGTAAAAAAAAAAATAAAAAAAAATACATTTAAATGAACAGATATTTTATCAGCTTGTTGAATGATGTAGTTAAAGCGGAGGTTTTGTTCAATGCTTTGATGATGTACATTTTTCAGCTGCAAAAATATGAATAATTTAATATGAAAGTAAGTCAGAACATTCCAAGCAAAACACATCTCCCTCCCTACAATACCAAACCACTTGCTTGGTTTCTACAGTCTACTTCTTGCAATGTACAGTGGACCAGGATACCCGTAAACGCCATCTGAACACACACTTGTACCAGGTTCTCCTTTAAATATTTTAACTACCATCTAGGCAGAAAGCCACCAGGTATATTAACATTTTAAGTTTTATTGAAACACACTTTGCACACAAGAACCTTTGGTGCAGCAGTGGAAAAAAAAGACATGCTTCAAAAAATATATAATTGAAATTGCTGGTAAAAAACTAATAATAGGACAGGGAAAGGACAGGGAAAAGTCCTTAGAAATAAAGAGATCATAGAGGAACAGAGAAAGGGATAAGGAAATGAGTTATTAGCAGTCTTATACGTTCTTTTCGGTTTAGTTTGGTTTGCAATTTCTCCACCTTCTGGCTTACATAATGGGCATTAAATGACTTCTACCACCCTTCGGTTTTAAATGTGTCAGGGAAAGAATGGGAACAAAACAATTTGTGACTTATATGAAAGGAAAGGGGAAAGCACACACTAACATGCTTCCTTTCCTTCCTGTTCATGAACACACTTTTCTAGGATATGGCATAGGTACACACAGACGTTTCTGGGACCCTGAGTCCGCATAATACTCAATATGAACAGATCTCATCATTTCTGAAAGCCACCATTTTGACAGCAATAAGCTAATATGCTATCTATGCTTTCCATGATCCCCATGGGAGCCAAAGTACATCGATATTATGTGTATTTTTCTATGATATAATTGTTTACGATAATAATGTAGATAATAATGTAAAGGATTGTATTTTCCAAAATTCTTCTTGTGTTTTGGTCAGCTTACATAAAGAAAATCTATTATAAGAGGTTTGTTTCCATTGTTGTACTGTGCACAAACATGTAGCTGTCTGGTGAACCTTTTACAAGGCTGACAAAAAAAAACAAGAAATGTGTTCAGTGTGGGATTCCAGAACACAAATGCACCTTCCTCTCATGGTCCAGTACATCTGAAGAATTTGCCTAAGAAACTTGTACAGCGTGTGGGTTCTCCACCTCCATACTTCTTTTGTGGTGAAAATATTTACTGCAATCCCCACATAGAATTCTTTCTTGGAACATAGTGCAAATGGAGCTGAATTGCAACAATATGCAAATGTATACATTTAAGATTCTCTCTTTAAAAGGGGGGGGTGGGTTACTATTATTTCTGCAGTAAGATTAGAGAATTAAGAAAACCAGCATGTGCCATAGTTATGTGATTAAAAATGCATAAAAGCATTTTATGAAATATTCCTTTACGACTCATTCTGCCTCAATATTAATATATGTAACAGATTATGCTTACAACAAAAAAGTCTAACCAGTCCAATATTGCCCATGTTGACTCCAAGAGCTGGCATCTAAACACCCCTTTCCTTAAGAGTGAGGCAGTTCATGGACGAGGGTAAGTACAGTTGCAGAAAAGCCTTCCTTCGGTGCTCCGGTGATGATACGAGACTGCTGCTGGCGTCATGACCAAAACCAATACAAACTAAGGAATGAACATATCCACTGACTGGCATCTTTCAGTGAGTGTTCGTTAACACTCCTCTATTACACTTCCCAAAGTGTTGTTGTGGATGTGCAGTTGGATGTTTCAGTGGGCCTCGTCTTGGTCTTGAAGAAGTGAGTGAACAGCAGTAGGGGTTTGGTAGTTACATGAAAAGAAAAGAGCTCCAATAAATTCTCTAATTTCTAAATGAGAAGTCGTAGTTCAGAAGGTCAGAGATTATTTGTTTTAAGTATTGGAGCTCAGATGGGGGGGGTTGCAAATGCATAATAAAGCAATGTTGGTGTATGGTAAGGACTGCCAAGAACAGAGAATTCATAAAAGACTTCTAACTCTGAGACATGTGTGTTCCTCCGATTAGATTAATTTTCTCCTCCTTGCATTCATGGCAGTTGTGCAGTGTTTCGTTAGGAGTCACTGCAGTCTACAGAACCAGTAGACAGATTGTCCTATTTGTGCAGGTAAGTGCAGACCTCCATTCTGAGATAGGACAATATGTCTTGTATGATGGCCAAGATATAGACAATGGCCTTGCACAAGCTTGGGCTGGTCACTGCCTAATGGCTAAGTCTAACTTCTAGTGGGGTGAATGAGAGAATAGTGTTTACAGAGGAGGATCCTATGTGTTGTTTTTGAGTGACTGAGTTCAACTGATACTGTAAAGAGGCGTACCGTAGAAAGCAAACCCAGGCCATGATCAGAATTTATGACACAGCTCTTCTCTAAAAGCCACTTATAATGGAACTCCTTTTCTTTGTTCACATGCTTGTTTGGTCTTTTGAATTCTCAATTTACAATGTAGTCAGCACCTATGTGGATTGTGGCAGCAACTTGGGCACATCAGGCAGTACCTAACAAGCCTAAGTTGCACCATTTCTCACGCTAACCATACTTACTATTAGCATTCAATTACCTTAAAAAGACTAAGGGCCTTATTATCACTTTGGCGGTCTCGGCGAATGGCCAAAGCCATTAAAGACCGCCTGCCAGAGTATAACTTAATTTTACTCTGGCGGGCGGTTCTTTGGCGGTCCCACTGCAGTGCCTTTGAAAAAGGCACTGCAAAGGGAGTGTCAAAGGCAGTTCCTGCAGGGCGTGGACTATCAAGTCCATGCCCTGTAGGAGCTGGGGTGCATGCACAGAGGTGGGCACAACATGTGCCCCCCTGCATGCCCCCATGGCGCAACAGGGGGCCTCTTTTCTCACCGCCACACTTTTCATGGTGGTCGCACCGCCATAAAATGTGTGGCAGTGAGGAAACTCCTAATATGCTTGGCGATGCCACAGCAGCACCGCCAGCATATTAGGAGCCTCAGAACACTGTGCCACCACCAGGGATCATGGATTCCTGGCTGCAGCAGCGGTCCCGTGGCGGTCCAACCACCACAGTCCCAACACGGCAGGCGGACCATCAGTCTGGCAGTCCGCGGACCGCCACCATGGTTTCAGAGGTCTATTGGCCCACCGAACTCATAATAAGGGCCTTAGACAAAAGACAGTCTGTCTTGAAAATGGCTGCATAATGCACAATTTAATCTGTTGCCTAAACTAAATAATTACTGTGTCAATGTAATGTGAAGTAAAGAATGTTCACAAATTTCGCAAGCGCACCCACCCTAAAAGATAACTTTACGAAAATGTACAGAAGCAAGGTGGTAAATCCATAATCAAAAAGAAAATAATGGGGACTCTGAATCTGTACCTCACTGACAAGGTCAGGAAGAGTACAATTAAGTGCACAACATCTTAAACACTGTTCTTTTAATATGTGATTGCTCGCCAAGCTTTAGACATGAATCCAGAGGCCTTGACAATCTTTGAAGAAAGAAGCTCAATTATTTCCTTACAGCTTTAAAATAAACAGGACTGCTTTTAATTGAAACACGTTGGCCTGAACGCCCACCAGACAGCAAGAGACATGAGTGGATGTGTACCGCTGGAGTTGTAACATGTACAAAAATCTGGCAGAGCTTTTAAACTATAAAAATCCTTCAATTACAACCACTGCTGTGCTTGATCGCCACAGTGGAGCCAGACACTTTCACTCACAGCTCAAGTATTGCATCCATCTGGAGTCCATCAAGGCAACTGTGAGCATAACAACCTACATTAGGCTTCAAACAAATTATTTGCTTTTAAACACTGGAGCTATCTATGACTTTTCCATGTGGCATCTCCTTTTATATACAGACTAGCGCCACAATAGTCAGCCTCCAAGCAGCTTTTTTTTTTTTTTTATAAATAAGGCATTTTAGCATCTATGCTTGGCACAGGAAAGACTCTGGCTAAACAATATCTATGCTTAGAGACTTTACAGATGTTTTGTTGGGGCCAGAAATTATTGAGTCTCCGTCCAAAAGCTAGACAATACTAAACACCAGTCCCAGAGTTTAACTAAAAGTAATACTGACCAGACAGGACAGAGAACATTACTAACAAAGCCTGGTATGTCTAATTATGAATGCTCCAGCTGTTTAAAAGGTCAAGAAATTACGCAGTTTTTTCAAATTACTTCATTCCGATTAAGATTCCAAAACAATCTTCTCCTTGTCAATTACTTTGGCAGTACCTTGTAAGAGTATCTCCACCTGCAATCATTGGGTCTCTACCCCAGGAACCTTGAACCAATGCAGCGATTTACTGAGCAGGACTTACTAAGCACTAGATGTGATCACAGATTATCAAAGATCAGAGCAGAATATTTCATTTGTATATAGTTAAATCTACATTGCACTTAGCATCCATGCATTATGGCCCTGTCACAAACATTATTTTCTAGCTTTCTATTTGATTTTTACCCATTTCTCATATTTAATTGGAATGTTTGTGTATAGAGTATTTGTCTGCGCCTATTTTAATCCATACTGAACGCGAAATTTTCCACCTTGTATGTCAATAAAACTTTATTTTCATAATACTTAATTTGTACTCATTTTATTATTATACAGGAAGGAACAATTGTTCTCCGTGTGGTAACACAATAATGGAAATAAATAACCACTCTGCAAGAAACAGATCACAAGCTGTTCAAAGCACAGAGGTACCATATTTTTTCAGATAAAAAATCCTCCTTTGGCAATAGAACTGGATTAAGAGAAGCAAATGGGAAGACGGACATATCTATATACCAAATTGTATTGTACATACGCACCTAAAGCCAAATCGCTCAATCGACAAAGATTTTTTTCCTAACCGTGTGCTTGGATATGTGAAGGCTAGGTTTTGGAATGTGTCACATTCTTCTCGGGAGCTTTATAGCTATCTATGCTTTCAAGAATATAAGTTATTGTTCTTCGTTTTGCTTTCATGGAATGCAACAGGCTAAATGGCTAGATTTTTTAATTCTTCAACAAATGAACGCTGACTAATACTGAAAATGGATGTTCATCTTCAGTGAGCAAACCCACATCTTGAGACTGAAAAAGAATTTTAATCTGGTGGCATCAAAAACAGGGTGGCATAGGGAGGCTTTATGTTAAGGATGCTCCATAACTCTGATGCAGGAATGTTTGAATATTATGCAAGAACAGCAGTACTGTTTTTTGTCTCCGAAACACTGACAAAACATGAACAGTGGCGGTTTCCCAGTAACACTTCAGTTTGATTTTTTTTTTTATGAGGCATTCACCATCCAGAGGACAACCATCTTCACTGACCAGCAATAAATGGTCGAATTGCCAGATACATATATGATGTGTATTTCAGGTTGCCATATTACAAAATAGATGGCCCTGCAACTATGCTCTTGAAACAAGTGTTGTAATCACTGGCATTAAAATATATCCAGGATTGCATAGACCGAGTTCATGCCTCTAATGACACAAACCGTGATCGACCAAGTCTGTAAATGTTCCCCAAAATATAAATGCCCATCTGATCCACAATATGGTCTTTTTGGATAAACATGAGCAAACATTCTTAATGTTATGTACAGTGCGCTCATTGTGAAAAAATGCTATAATACTGACAAGAATGCAAAGGTTTCATCCTAAATGGGAAAAACACAAAATGTTGGTCTCAGTATCAGGAAGAGGTAAATTCTAGTTGGGATGCTCAGGGCACCTCACTGTTTCTGGTCCAGTTTAGTGACTACACTCTACCTCTTGCCACAATAAATTCCAGGTATGGGTTTGTATCCAATCATTATATCATTCAAAGGGAAGACCAACAAGCAAATTCAGCCATGCCCACACGGGTCACCTATTTACTTACAGGCCACAGACACAAGGATGAATGACAACTGGTTAAAAGATAATTTTGCCAGAAAAGGGGTCACTAACTGGTGTGCAATCCCCATCTTTGGAGAAATTGTGGTGCCCATCCATGGTCCAGTTCTTCTGCATATAAGGGTTGAAACTGTGTTACTCAGGAGGACAGCAATCCTTCCAAGGATTAACGGTTGGCACACTCTTAAGAGCTGTTACAACCTTATACTGCTGTGCCACATTATTCCTTTCTTGGTTTCTAACATATGTCCCAGTAGGTGTCTGTGAGACGGAGTTCTAGATAAGACCAGAGAAACAAAAAATAAATAGGACTAGCACTGATAACTCTTTGGCCTCTTGCAAGTACATACTTTACACTTACTTCAACGCATAGGAAGAAATATCGTACTAGCCTCGTCATGAATGCATGTGACATGCTTGCAGGACAGAAGCAACACCCTTTCAAGGAAACATGAATGTCCGTTGAGAATATCAAAGAAGAGTGAAGAAATACACCAAGGTTCATTTTTGGGGTCTGGTATCACGAAATGCCTAAAGTTCATATATTTAAAAACATGACAAAGAAGACAGCTGTTTATTAGTATTGGGCCTCAAACTTTGAAATTTCGTGATCTCCCAGGTCTTAAAAATAAAAATCTTCAAATAATTTGTAAATGCCTCAGGACCTTACATTTTCGCATTTTTAATATTTTAATTACTTTAACAACACAGTTCTTTCTCGGCCCTTCTAACTTAACATGGAAGCCACTCTGCTGCCATCTAAATGACGTACCCACTAAACACAGTCTTTCACCTATCCATTCAGCATAAATCCTTTCTGGGATGGAGAGGTGTCACAATTTGATTCTGTATGGATTGTTACTCCCACAAAACTTAATTTACAATGGAAAGACTACATGACTCTAGGTGCGCTTTCAACAATAGTAGAAACATGCTACTGAAAGTTATATATTATATATAGAATGATTATATAATGTTCATAGGAAGAGCATATTTTATACTAGCAAGGCCCAGGGCATTCATTACAAAACTTTCTTTACTGTAACTCAAAAAAGTAAAGAAGGGGTTAACGTATTTCCATTAGTCGTGCTTTCCACTAACTTCACTAAACCATGATCAGCAATATTTGTGAGTTATGTGTTCTTCAGCCTGTTCTCATTACCATCAAGACTGATCATGGTTGACTGAAAGTTTTGTGAAGGGAATGTGCAAAAAATGTAACCATTCGGTGTGTGGTTCCTGCATGGTCCACCAAATTACTCAATTTAGCTGTCTTTGATTAGACTATTCACTAATATTATGACTGAACAGAACTTTTTTTTAAAACCAGGGCAAATTTCAAATGACCAACCTGGCAAGGCGAGTTAAGGGGATGAACAAGTCCTTCATTATGTGAGCTTTACTTCAGAGACACAAAGCCGTTTCTCCTGCATTACAGCCATTTCTGGAAAATCATGCTCACGGAGACTAAGAAAAATAGTTTCCTTGTGGGGAAAAAGGCATGGAATATTAATACGTCCAGCCGATATTTTGGAAAAAAAAGTTATGTCTGGGAGGGAAACTGAAAGGCACAGACTAAACACAAATCTAAGACAAAAAACTATTTAGTTTCAGAGTACAACTGCTGAAAGTTGTGAATGCTTTCCTTAGAACGTATAGAACCTTTATTTGTATAATGGAAAACTAGCAACAAATTCTCAATAAACCCTGAGGGTGCCTTTGCAGCTGCACATTCAGCAGAAAACAGGTATTTTTTCTTTTTTAAGCAAAATAAGCTCTAGCCCTTTTAGGATTTGGTTCCAATGTGACTCATAATTCAGACAGCTTTGCTCAAACTTTTGTCTGGAAAATATAGAAAAACAGCTGTGAAAACCCAAAGCAACTCTTTTCCTGGCATTCCAAGAAGCTAAAAGATTTATCAGATGGTGAACAGTAAAAGATGTAATATGAACTTTTCGATCCACTGTGGAATATCTTAGTAGATGGAACAATGCAGATTGAAAAAGAGATAGAAAGTGTCACATTTTGAAGAGTATATCCAAAGCAATAACAATACTAATTGTATTTTCATTTAGAATTGCCCCTATCACTGTAAGGAGCCAAGACATGTCCTACAACTGCCAAATAAAAAGATATTTCATCACTGAAGATCTATTTTTCACAAGTGGGGGCAGGAATATATTCAACAAGCAACACGTCTAGCTAGCATTTTAATGCATTTAGAGTGGCTGTATTACGGGGAACACCAAATGATATGCCAGTCTCTTTTGTAGTTCTCTTACCAATTTTAAGATGGGTTTCTTTTTAAAAGTTTTAAAAAACTGACTTTATTTCTTAAATGCATGCATTTTTGGCAGTGCGAGTGAGATCATATCTATGAACAATACACTTATTTATATTTAAAAGTTTATCAAAGGACAGTTCCTAGGATGGGACTGTATCTAATTAAACAATACTAACTGTTATCACAACATAATATGGGTAACTATCACAGGAATCCAATGGATTTGTGGAAGAAAAGTTGGATGCCATTGTTTCATTTAATCGCACTTTCAGTTACACTAAAGACATTTCAGAACATTGCTAAAGCTTCAGTATTGTAGTCTATAGTATAAAGGTCGTGCCCCACACCAACACCTACAAAGGTTAGGACTCAAGTAGCATGAGTTGAAATATGAATAGCACTACATTATTACTACACAACTTGGCACTCTTTAGAACGAGTGGCAGCAGCCTGTAGCAACACACACCTCCTTAACCAATCACGTCCTTGTTATGAAATATTTTGATACGGATCAGTTCTTTACACTCTTGCTGTAAAGAGTGTGAGTGATAAAGCACAGGCCAGGATTGTTGTCTTTATTTTCAACTGGCATTACAAGCCACTGTACCAAGCTGGTGCATTCTTGCTTCTACCTTCGCTGCCAAGGGCCCAGTGCGTACCTACAGCTGCCTCAACAAGGCCTAAAAATAACAGCTTTCAACACCACTAGCCCTAGCATAATAAGAAAAAAAAATGAACCAGTCACACCTTACAATCATGGGCACTAATTTAACAAAATGTTGGGTGGTAGCTGAGCTGGTATCACTCACCCATTGACCACTGATGACATTAAAAGGATGGCCCTGTTCAATAAAATGTAGTGCTTCAAAAAGCATCCATTAGCTCCTGTAGGGCCAGCTGACAGGGAAGAAGTGCAAAAATATGGATGGTAACTATGCCTGTTCGAGCTACTTGAATGTCCCACTGAATCTTTTTGCTCGGGGTAGCAAAGGCAGTGCCAGGAGTAGCAGAGGACAAGCCAGGAGTAGCAGTTGACACTGTTTGGAACTCTCAATTAATTTTCACGCTTACCATAACTTCACAGCTATTCTTCCTTCCATGACAACACTGTACTTTAATGAGTCACTGTGGCGAATACTGTGATAAAATAAAGGCTATGCAGCAGGGCTCCTCATACATGTGGACTAAGTCCTACTGAAGTGAGCAGAGGTTTGTGATGGGGATACCCAATCAATCAAGCACAAGGCATGACTTGCACCTTCAAGTTACAAGAGGAGGCAGTGGGGTTCCAACACTGTTTAACTTATTTTGCTGAAGGAAAATATGGGCACTTCAATGATCTGCTGCTTTAGGTTATTAGCTTGGAGAAGTGGCCATCAGTGTACTTCATTCATCTCAGCAAATTTGGACAGAGCGCCCCCCTGTAGAGTGGCACAGCATGTAGGACCGGGGACCGCTGTGCCCGCCTCAATCCGGCAACGTGCCAGCCGATGACTACTTCTCATCGCCTCACCTTACAAAATGTGGGGGGGGCGACGGGAAATGCAGAGTCGCGCTGGATGCGCATCACTTCCACCCGCTGCCTCCACAATGGCCAGGGGTATATAGGTGTACATTCACCTGGTCTCTAACTTTTTCCGGGAGCAGAGCATCGCGGCGGCTGGAATGACAACAATTTTCCCACCCACCCATCCCTATGTTTAGGTGGCAGGATCTCGAATCCTACATTCACCACTAGTCAACAGAGGAGTCCTCCAAAGCAGACTCCTCAGAACAGCACCACGGGTAGGGTCCAGCAGTCCTCAGCTAACCAGAGGATGCACACACCAGCTTGGGGGCTAGGATGCACAGATCACCAGGGTGGGCATGGGGCTACAGCTCGTGCCCACCTCATTGCAGCCCCACAGGTAGCTTGGTGTTTGGGGGGCGGTGCCCTGGTATGAGGACATGGGTACAGTGAGGTGGGACCGCCCCCCACTGATGCAGTTGGTTACATCTGTGTAGTCCAATGGCGTTTGTGATTGTGGAAGGTCTCTGGTGTTGTTGATGTTCATGAGTCCGTATGCTGCACTCTTTATTGTGTAGTGTTTTCTTATCACGAGTGTCTAATTCTTAATGATGTGGTGGCAATTATTTGACCTAAGCATGTTCCTTACATGAATGTGTTTTTCAACATTAGTATGTTTTGACATGGCTGTAAAAAACTGTTTCATCAAGTTCACGATCTATGGGAGTTCTGTTGGTGCCTTGTTTGGGGTGTGTTGGGGCGCAGGACAAACTGGGTGTAACCAGGTACTATGGGTACATGGTTTACATCAGTCATAGTTTTCCTCAGTGGGAGCTGTCATTGTCTATGCTAGTGCCTGTTGGTCCATGTTGGTGCTACATGACCAATAGTGACTACTTGACAGTCATTGAGAGTTGCATTAAGCTGTCGATTGACACAGCCAAAATTAGGCCATGTCCCCTTTTTTTACCTTTTCAAGCGAAAGGCAGGAAATTGTGCCAGAAAAACTTGTGAATAAACTACACGAAGTAATGACATAATAATTGAAAAGACTCAGAATTTCAGAGACAATTAATGTAATACCAATGTGTAGACAAACCGAAACATCTTCAGGAAACAAGAGTAAGTAGATTTATTTTTTCTGATTCCCAGAGGACTGTATTCCATGAAATATATTGAGCCTGTCTCAAAGACTCAGAAACGAAAAGCTCATTTCATACTGTATAATTTTGTTAATCTTTGATTACAGGGAATGCTATAGCCCCCAGTCAACTCCCAACCTGAAGATGCATTCATGTGGTTGTGTGGAAACGCACTTGCAAGAGAAATCTTTCGCTACATGTGCTTTCTGCACTTTCCCTTGGTTTGCTCCACTTAAAAGGAAAACAATGAAAAAAGTAAAACAAGGAAGAAGCTTTGAGTGTGGGACTACATGAATCCAGTGGAAAGGGATGGTCAACCCCAAAAACTTTGAATAGGATAACCAGTTAACATGATGTACGCACCTCCACGAGCTTCTGTAGAGCATTTAGTGCCACTCGGGACAAAAGAGGTATAAATATGCTGAGAGGCCTATGTGAGGTGGGATGAGAGTGCCTATGAGTAATCAACAGAAAGGGGTTCTTGAGGTCCATGTTTTGAAAGTACAGACAAAGGTTGTCCAATTCATCAAGATCACAGCTTGGCCTAGAAACCTATTCTCACACCAATGAGAAGTCGGCCCCAGCAGAAAAGAGGGAAATTATGTGCCTACAGTATGTCTCCTTGGTGAGGCCACATCTGACACAAGATGTCCAGGACTCGCTTCAAGTTGAGTGTCCAAGAATTGCTAGCAGTGTCGTTGCCCAATATCACTGTGAGCAGTGCGCCCACCTATAATTTTAAGTAGGATATCCTATTTTTGGTGGTGCATCTTAAGAGGGCAAAGGTAGATAGGAGATAGTGAAACAAACTGGTTTATCTTAACAGCTGTAGTGCAAGTTTAGACCACTCTGGATTTAGCAGTAAATCAGTTGAAGGGGAATTTGATTCCTATTCAAATAAAGGGTACATGGGTCGAGAAATTACTAGCAGAAGAATAATTGTTGCGGACATTCAGAAGGTACATTAAAGTGTAAGAATGATTCTACCTCTGATTACCAACATTGGAAAAAGGGGGTAGTTGTATGAAAAAAGTCTGCAACACTATGTCAACCTATAAAAAGGATAATAACAGAAGCCAAAGGTATATCTTTCACTCTCAGTGATAGGCCAATTAGGTGTTCTTGACAGCTCTCTGGCACATTAGTCTATACTTGATGTATGACAACTAGCACTGCTCTTTCAAAGGCATTCCAATTAGCTGTGAAACTAAAGGTAAGGTACTGGAAATAGGCAGGTGGTATAGTGTTTTCATTCTGGCCAATCAGTGCATGGTAGGGTGAATGTATGACTGCTCTCTTTCTCTTATTTTGATGGTGGAAATCATGAATTTAGCAATTAATTTTACATTACTTTCCCCCCAGGTATGGAGTTGTGCCACATTTATTTTTATTTTTTATGGTGGGGCAAGAGGTTCTTACCTTTGCTCTACTGTGGTTGACCATTGTGGTTAAAATGGTGTAGGCTGGTGCATTTTTTTTTAGTTGTCCTTAATCAGCCCATAACAAGTTCCCTAATGGGCAGTTTCACTCAATGCAAATAAATAGTCTGAGGAATGGCTCATCTCAATGTTAATTTTTGAGCCATAATTATCATTTGCTCCTGTATGAGCCAACTGGAAAGTTGCCAATAGGAAGTTGCCAATAAGTGTATCACTGTTCTTTTTTGCATAGCTGCATGAGAGCCCACGTCAAGTAGGACACATTCAGTCTGTTCTGGCTTAAACTGACCAACACATTTAATTCTGGTACTTGTAGTTTCACTTTTAACATTTTATGGACTGATAATATCCAGCATGTAATATGATTTGGGCTAAAAAGCTGGGACTGGTTGAGGGTGTGATATGTGACCTAAACCCACTTGGTAGCTATGTTTTGTGAAATGCTGACGTCTGCCTTATACATAAGTGCTTTGCAAGTCCAGAAGAAAGGGGCTCATTGGCTTGAGTCTGGTTCATCGAGATAGGGGTTCAAGACTAGACACACTCACAGACTATGTATTTTTTTTTTTGTATCTGTGATCTGTATGGGATTAACTGGATGGGGGATAAGACCCTATGAACCAGTCAGGTTAAAGGAGCGCTCTTCAAAGAAGTTGTGCTCTGTTAGACCAGTCACACTTTCTGGTAACTTAGTAAGTTATGGGAATTGGAAATATTTAGATGTTCAATCATTGGTCAAGATTGGGTGGCAATGAAAAGGCAGGATTCCTTGGATGTTTAACAAACACACTGCCCATGTTTACTCAGCCCGGATCACCACATGCGCTTCTCACACCTACACAGATGAATGTTTGAATGGCCAGCGCCCCCACCCAGCGTGGATAAAGAGAGACGCAGCTGTACAATCAGCCATCACACCGGGCTTGTTGACAACGGGCCATGAGCATATTGACACAGGTGGACACGAGTTCAGGCATTTTGTGGAGGTATGCAATAGGCGGCGATTCCCAACTGGAAACAATCCACGCCCCAACACCCACACTCGGCGCCCCACGCACCCCAGGCAAGGCACAGCACACAGACGGGCACAAAGACCTCCAGCTCAAACTATTTTACATGTCACTTTAAAATTCAGCTTCAGCAGCTTCAGTTCTACTCCTTTGAACAATCAACGTGGGCCATAGCAAACTGGGCCGCGTGACCTCAAGACAAAAAAAAAGATAGCTGCGCGCCTCAGAACTCTTTAGATTAGATAAAACTATTTTTCACACAAGAGTACTCATGTACACAGAAACACTCAGAATGTGTAAGGGGAATGGGTAAAGGTGTTAAAAAAAAAAAAAAACAACAGTTTAAGAAATACGTATTCCTTACAACAATAAATACACCTAATCGCCGAACAACTGCAAGTGCCAGATGTGCACTATTAGCAAAGCCCATCAGGACGGCAACGTCACGTGCTGCATCAAAGTCCATCACTGATTAATCAAATCATCTAAATGACCCAAATGCCCTGTTTACACCATTCACTGAGGGCTTTAAGGAAGAGGCCTTGGCTGCCGGGAGGAGCTTGAGGGGACAATAGACGTGTGAAGTGAATAACAAAGCAGCTGCCGGACACAAGGGGGGGGGGGCTGGTCGGGATTAAGCTGAGGGAGAAGGGCAAATTCGGCTCCATGCTACCAAGTTGGGTGCAGGCGCCCTCCCGCTACCTCCACCCCGCACTCCACATGTGGCGGCTCAGTCAGCAAGGCACATTCCATTCCGTGAACAAGGCTGCGTGGGGGCCCGGCGGGGGACTGGGGCAATTAGCCACCTCTAATTGAAAACTGAAAACCTTCCTGACTAGGCCGACTTGCAAACCACGACCCTCCTCTTATGGAAAGAAAAATGCAACGACGTTTGCATTCTAGTAACAATTAGCAACAGGTGAATGAAATACTCAATAACACCCTATCGAAAACAGACCCCGTGCCCCATACAAGCTTTTGACACTCAATGCGCCGCAGATGAATCCTCAGGTATGTTTTAAAACGTTATATAATTGCCTAGCGCAATTAAAGGGTGTAGCATTATCAGAGCAAGAAAGATTGAGCCAGGCCGAAGAAACTGCTGAAAGCTCAGGCACTTCCCCCCTGCCTCGGCGTAATGGAAAATAACGCGCACTCCTCACCTGACTGGAAAATAAATGTGCAATCCAAGTGCGCGTGAATGAGACGGTGACTGACAATATCAAAAGCGAAAAGTTTGGAAAGCCACGGATCTTACAGGGAAAAAGTTTCAAGCCGCTGTTTTTTTTCATCTTGTCCAAAATCATTGCAACTATGCCCGTCGTGTGTAAAGCGCTGGAGTTTTTAACAAGGTAGTTTTTATTTCTACCCCCAAACCAAAGCGAACAACGGGGAAGTACATGGGTACTGGTCCGCAGGTGGAAAGGTATAACAGGTAGCATGGGAAAACAATGACTTTTTTCAATAGCATTTCCATTTTTAACTACATGTCCTATGTATGTCTCCAGTTATTACAAGTCTTTCTACCACTGCTGTGAAGTAAAATGGCAGAAAACACCGTTAAGAGTAGTGCTTATCTGGGAAGAATCTGCTATGTGATAGAATTTATTTTAGTAGGAAAAAAAATAGAAGTTGGAATCTTGTATTTTCACTTTCACGATTCCCACGCCACTTTCTTCACAAAAGCAGTTGCATATGGAGGCCCTATTCGGCTCTCGGTGAACACACAGCTTAAAGAAACCCTCGTAAAACATAAATAAAACTTGAGTAGAAACGTGCAATTAAGTTGCAAGTGGAGTTGTGCTCGGCTCACCAACAGCTGCACTCCCTCCCAAGATCAAAACAACTTGTAAAAACAAAATCCTAACATTCCAAGAGTTTCCGGTCACTCTGGGTGGTTTCTCGCGACCTGCACTTTTAATTACATTTATTTCTCACACACATTTGGGCGCGCTGGTGCTAGACACATCCCATCACATGGCACAATGCAGGTTTAAATGCAATTTGTTTTAAGATTGGCGGTGCTGGTTCACTGCAAACCACAAATGTGCAGTTGCGGAGCGAGCGAGAGGAGGGCCTTGAAAGATGTAATTTTAAAGCCAGCATAAACTCCCTTGAAAGTTGTGCTGTGGATTGCCCATATGGGGCAAGGCGAGGCAGTTATCGCCGTCATGATCTTCCCGGAGTGGGACGGTACACAGGGCGCCCCCGCCCGGCCTGGGAAGTGTTAATATCTGCGCCAACCATGAAAGGTGTCGTTGCTTTGCAGATTGGGATCTCTAGTGGAACAATAGGAACCCTTAGACTGTGAAAAGAGGAGATTATCTCCCTGACACCCAACACAATCCGACCCCGGCCCCTTGAAGGGCCTATCTCAAGTCACTGGGAGTAGAAGAACCCTTCCCCAGAGTCATTCACAGTTTCAGGAACTCGAACCGCAAAACAATGATACACACGGGCAGTCAGGAGGCGGGGCTGAGAGGGGCCACGACCGGAAGCACTCCTCTTCACCGTGTGGGTATCTACACCAATAAACACAAAAAGAATTTGTGTATTGCTCTCCATGTGCGTTTGTTGCCAGAATTATAACTCTGTATAACTTTCTTGTGCGTGCATAGGCCGAACATGGACGGTTTGGGGAATGATTTTAAGGTGTAAGGAGCAATGACACTGTGTGTCGGGGGGCACCTTACACTGTAGATAGAATACCTGTGGTTACTTCTGAGAGCTACAGAGCGGGAGTACAGTAGAGGGCACAGCTGTTGTGCCACTCTGTCTTTTCCCGAGTCTACCCTGGGTTCAGGGCTTCTGTACTGCACAGCTGAGTGCAAAGCTTGCTCCCACGCATGCCCACCGGACTCAATTCAATGTTATGTAGCAAGTCTGTGGCCACCTTGGTGGCTTTACATCAGGAGTGAAGGATCCACTTATGCCCACCCAGTGGACATACATAAGGGCCACGTCATATCCTGCCTAAGCAATGGACTGTGAGTGGAACAGGTGGGCCTGGCACTCTGCCTTTGGAATGTGCTCATTGCCTTGGTATGGATCATCCCACCCGCACTCTCTCCCCTGGCAGGGGTCTGCTACGCCTTCTCAGCGTTAACTTTGCTTTTACAATTTGTCTCTGCTCCTGGTCTGGGCCCAAGTTTGAGTTCTGCGCGTACGTCTTTGTAACTATATGACCAGCGTTGGAGGTTTTGCAGCCCAGTCCTAACACAATCATGGCTCTGCTGCTGCCAGCCTGTCCCATCACAGAAGTTTTACTTTTTTATGGGGGACAATTTCCCCGATATTAAGCCACCACCTCTCTGGAAAAAAAAACATAATTTCACTCATTTCGTGGTTACAATATACTTCATAATAGCAAGCTGCAGAGTTCCTTCGAACCAAGCCAGCAGATAAGATGTAGCTGCAAGCAATAAAAGGTGCAAATATTCACAATAGTGTCAAATAAGGTCAGAAAGAAACTACCCTTTGAGATCCACTATACCCATCTAATAAAATTGGAAACATGTGTGCTCAGCCACTTTCAGCTCCCAACTCTAATGCGCCCCTCCACCACCCCCGGGATTGGCTACTTGAAGAATGGTATGAGCCGCAGTACCTTGTCACTTCTACACACGCAAATGACAAGGGGTTTATGGCGCTTACACACGGAGGTAGGTAGATGTGTGTCAACAGACCCGAGAGGGCAGTTGAAGTATGCAACACACGTCTGACACTCGGGTTATGCCACCCATAAGATACAGCTGGGTGGTACCCCCTCACTTTTCAGCCCATGTACCACACATGAACCCACAGACATACTCAAGACTCCAACAAGGCCTTTCCTAGGGCGCGTCCGAACCCCTGGACTTTCCCAAACCATGCCGCCTCGCAGCTCCCTCGGCTACTACCAGATGTACCCTCTCGAGAAGACACTCGCATCTGGTTCTCACATACTTCCAACTGCCCCAGTCTCACCTCGGATACTCACAAGGCCGTAAGTCTGCCTCTTTCATGCAGCTGCCATCGATAAGACATACGTACCTGTCCACACACCTTAGATACTCAAACCTGGCATCCCCGGGCCTTGACGACAGCAACCCTCGCCCCATAAGACACAACACCTCACGCCAATGGCCCCGCCATACTCACAGCTGCCCGGTACCCCACCAGGTGCTTACTGCAGTTCCTGTTGTACTCCGAGCTACCCTCCACCATCGGATGCAGCAGTCCCTGGTCTGTCTTGAAATACTGACGACAGTGCACCTTCGCAATGACAGCTGCCCCGGCAACCTACAAGATACTCACAGCTGCACGGTCCATCCAGGCAGTCCGTCGGGTACTTGGGCTAACCTTCTCCGACTGCAGTCCACCAGGTCCCCGAAGCAGCGGCAAGATGCCGGGCAGGCGCGACCGCGTGCCCCGCACAGGCTGCAGAGCAGCACCGCGAGCACCCAGAGGTGCAGGCCGGGCCACGGGATTCCCAGCAGCCGCCGCTGCCCCCCAGGACAGAACCACATCGCTGCCGGCGGGTGAGATCCCCGGGGCTCCTGTGCTCCCGAGCCTCCTCCACGTACGGGTCCTCCCACAGGACACGGCAGAGTGAGCTCCGCTCCGAGGGGAGCCGACCCTCGCAGCCCCTCCGAGAGGTACCGAAGGGGACAACTCTCCCACCTCCTCCAGGTGGACCACGGCCCCGGCTGTATAACCAAGTCCCTGCTCCGATCCGGGGCTGTGCAGACACTAGGCTCCACTCCAAGCCGCCCCAGGGACGAACGCTGCGAGTCCCTCCTCAGCCCGAGTTAGAGAGGAGCACTCCGATCCCCTTCTTGGCAGTCACAGGAGCACTCCCGATCTCCGATTCCGATAAGGGGGCGCAGGCACACGGGGCACTTTAAGCCCGAATTGAATCGTAATGCAAAAAAACAAGTCTTGGAGAATACGGCCCAAACCCTGCAGTCAGAAAACTTCGGACTAAGAACAATGTGCAGGGCCCTCCGCGCTCCTCCAACTTTCCCTCTCTCCGCCCCTTTCCTTCTGGCCCGCCCTAGCCTTCTCCCCGCCCCCTGCTCTCTCTGCCGTGATTTCCTCAGCCTGTGCCCGTCTATTCAGTGGCGCCTCCTCTTTCCACCTTCGTCGCCTCAGCCTGGGGAGTGCCGCCCGCCCCTTTCTCGCACGCAGAGCTGGCCACCCTACTGCTTTCTTAACAGGATTTCACTCACTTCTAAGCACCCTCTTGATTATGCACCCAGTTCCGTCCATGGATTCCCCACCCCCTGTCCAGAATCTCAGTGCAATAATCAGACGAGTCTTGAGAGCCTCTTGTGCGGTTGTTTATTGAAAACTGTTCGCCAGCCGAAGTTACTAAAATGATAGTTCTAAAGATCGTAACTAACAACTGTTTGTAACTTTGTGGCTCTCGACATGAAACCTGTTTTATTGTAAAGCGCTCTGACACCTTTGGGTAATGTCCACGCTGTATAAAAATGCACAAATATATAAAGTTCAGTCAACCCTGGTGGACGTCGTTGAACAGTACTATTTATTCCCCAAGGAGGTGAGACTTGGGGTGTTGCGGAGGCTCAGAGTTCTGGGTTACAGTATCCGATGGCACACAGCCCTTGCTTTTACTCTCTGAGAAAACTATGGGATTTTTTTGTTTCAACAACCATAAATGAAGTGGAGTTCCAAAGATGTGTCAGGACAAATCTTTATTATATTTGATTTCTTGCGGAAAAAATTCCAAAGACAAATTTATCTTTCATCAGCTGATGCCGACCGCAAGGACAGACTGGACGCGGGCAATGTGCCCTTCTTACTCCGTTACAAGATTCAAAGGATTTTACAACCAGACAACTCGGACTCATTTCGTGCCTTTCATTATCTTTTTACGCCCTGAGGAAGCCCCAGGCCGGATGGCCATGTCAAGGGGCGAAACACGTGTTGGCTGTTACTTGGTGCTGCTCACCTAGGAGAAAATTTCAGTAAAAAAAGAAAAAAAGATAAATTTGTCTTTGGAATTTTTTCCGCAAGAAATCAAATATAATCAAGATTTGTCCTGACACATCTTTGGAACTCTCTTATCGCTAGTGGGACAAGGGGTTTCCCACTGTTAAGGACAAAAGTCTTACCCATGTTATACTCAATAATACGGTTATGAAGGGATTGGGACCTTTTTCTTCCCCTTTCTACTCTGACGATAAATGAAGTGGAGGAGGGAGGGGGGGCGGGTGTTGGAGCAAACACCGACTGAGAATAATAGTTGCATATTGGCTTGATATATTAATTAGAGGCAGGAGAAATTCTAAACTCATGGAAATAGCGATTTGAAAGGAGTGCTATATAAAAAACATAAACAAAATGAAGAGGAAAGTCTTTTTATTGTAGTGCGTAAACCTGCCTCTCGTATGGGAAGAGCTGGTAAGAAGGACTTGAAGTTTGAGCCCTCACTCACAGACATTTCTTTCACCTTGAGCCTCTAGTATTGGGGAAGGACAAAATCAAGGTTATCCTCGGGTCAGGGAAGTCGGGATAACCACCCTGAATAATATGGTCCAGATGTTATGGCCCAGGGTAATGTCAAAATTAATAAATTGTCCCACAGACCAGAAATCAGGCAGGCACAGAGCCAGCAAGATGTCCTGTTCTGTTCTTTATGCAACCACCGTCCACCACCGTGTGAACACAACAATGGTGCAGGGGCGGCTCCTCCTCTAAGGCGGAGGAGCATCACTCCACTGCGCTTTGAGCAGGAAAAATAAAAGTATTTTTTGCAGGTTCGGGGCTGGGTTGGGGTGGGGCTGGAGGCACAGGGGGAGGAGTGGTTTGCACATTCCAAGTGAGCATGACTGCTTGGCCGGCAGTCCTGGCCCGGCCAAACAGTCATGGTCACTTTGCATGTTCCCCACCAGGTTGCATTACACAGCGTGGTGGGTAACATGCCCCGGCCCCCATCCCTATCTAAGCGCCGATCCACAGCACTCAGACCAATCACAACGCTGCATTGCAGCGTTGTGATTGGCTATGGGGAGCCTAGGTGCTTCCTGGTTCCAGAGAAGCAGAGTAGAGACACGGACAAGGTAAGTGGTATTTTTTGTTTTTTAATTGTCCACCCGCAAACCTCCTCCCACCCTCCCCTCCACCCTCATGCCCTGCCAGCCGTTACTGCAATGATGAACAGATAGGCTTGCTAGCCGAACTAACCACCTGCCCCAATCCTCGCTGTGCTTCTTGCCCATGTTCTAATGCTTTCGCTGAGACAGATCCCCAGGTGTGGTCGAGCCACCCAGCAGGTTTGCTGAGTCTGGCTGCTCTTCCCCTGCGCTTGGAGTACTCCACCCTCCTGCCTGAAAAGACGCATCACAGAGCAGCCTGCAAAGAGGCCACCTTACTCTTGCAGCCCATAGTGCCCCCTAGGAGGCAGGTGAGCCTCCTCCATCAAACAAAGCCATGCGAGCTTCCCGCTCCAGAACGACCACCCACCAGCAGCAAGCCCCACTCACACACTGCCATGTTCTGAATAGCACACAGGCCCTCCTATGGTGCCTCCTCCACCTGTTGGCCTGATCTGCCCATCAGGACTGCAGTGCTCTAATCATTCTTTGCTATAAACAACCACAGACCATGACTGTGCTCTTAAACTGACCATGGGCAAGCTGCAAGTTCAGCTGCTCTCCCTGCGGCACGTCACTGTTCCTGTGCAAGGGCGCTGTTTTGTTTCACGATGGTCATACTGAACAGTGCTGATCCTTATAGCTCAGTAGCCATAGCATCACATTTTGATGTGCATCTGCAAGCCACCTGTGTGTCATGGCCTCCTTATCCCCAATTGACCCCTTTTATCTGACTGGGCCACCACCCAGACAAGCGGCCAGATGGAAAACATAGGTGCAGAGACTGGAGACTTATTTTGATGTACAAACTACCCAAGAACATCACAGAAGCAGACCAGCCATTCACCCTGTGAACAGCCCTCATAGCCCATTTCAGCTGCTTGCCAACCCTGACGACAAGAGTTTCCACATGTGACCGGCCCGCCAAAACCCTGACAAGTCAGTTGATATGTTCTACACCCACCTCTGTGAGCTGGCCAGCACGTGCACCATCCCAGATGAAGAGGATGACATTTGAGCACAATTCATACAAGGCTGTGCCTCCGCGAAACTGAGAGAACAGATCCTACAAGACCCAGGAAAGTCCCTGTAAGACATCTTCATGCTAGGATGCTCAAAAGAACTCTAAAAAACTCAAGCATCCCACATGGAAGCTGTACTGCAATATCCTGTCAAGTCAGAGCCTGTCAAACTCGTATCCAAGGAGCCCACAGGAGGACGGAAAGACAGCAAGAAGCCCCCAGTGAGCAGTAACTTCTGTCAATGGTGCAGTGAACCATTTTCCCACAGAGGAATATTCCCTGCATGTGGCAAGACATGTTCCGCATTCAGAAAGCAAAACCACTTGTTGAAAGTCTGCCAGTATACCCCAGCACTTCAGAAGAAAACTGTGAACACCCTGGAACCCCTGCCAGACCCAGCAGACCCGGCAGACACAGCAGATGACTGTGATATGGATAATGATAACATAGAGAGAAACATCCACATTGTTCAGGCAGTTGAGGCAATCTAAAGACAAGCCAGAACTACACCCAAGTTCCAAGTTCATGTAGGAGGACAGCTAATGACCACCCTAATAGATACAGGTGCATCCTTCAATATTATGTCGCAAGGGCTGTACAGAACCCTAAAGGGACCACCAAAGCTCAAGACAACTCAAGTCCAAGTGTATGCCTTTGGAAGCAGCACACCTCTTCCCCTGGCACGAGTCTTCATGACGGACATCAGCCACCAAGAACAGTCCACATGTACCAAAATATAAATCACGAAAGCAGGAAGCAGCATGCTGTTAAGCTGCCACACAGCAGAAGAACTCTCCCTAGTGTGTTTTGCCCTCAGCATTCACACAACAGGGGAAGAAGCAAATGGAAAAAGAGTTTGCATGGCTGTTTCCAGGCAGAAAGTGTCTGAGAGGGAAAAGGTGCACCTCCACATCGACCAATCAATACATCCAGTTGTTCTATGCCACCGCCGCATTGCTTTCCATCTCAGCCCAAAAATGGGGCAAGAACTCAAAAATTTGGAAGACGCCAACATCCTTGAAAAGGTTGACGGACCCATGCCCTGGACGTCCCCAATTGTAGTAGCTCAGAAGTCAAAGCAACCAGGGAGATTTGAATTTGCATTGACATGTGCATACCAAACCTAGCAATCAAGAGAGAGCAGCATTTGAAACCCTAGAGTGGACGAGATCATGAATGAAGTCACTGGGCCAGGCTGGTTCTCCAAGAAGGACCTGTGGTCTGAGTACCACCAGATACCACTAGCCTGAGTCACGCCATGTCACCATCTTCCCGACCCATGCAAGGCTCCAGTAGTACAAACGCCTCAACTTCAGCATCTTCAGCTCCATCAAAGTCTTCCAGGATATCATCCATGAAGTGCCGACTGGCCTACTTCGAGTCCTAAACCTCAGTGACAATATCTTAGAAGATGCTACCTCTCTGGAAGAACATCTCACGCACTTAAGGGCTATCTTCTGCAGACTTCTAGACAGTGGTCTAATGTTCCACAGAGAGATGTGTGAGTTCATGAAACTAGATATCATATTCTTCAGATACAGGTTCTCTGCACTAGGAGCCATGCCCGACCCAACATAGGTTAGGGTCATATGATCCACCTCAGCACCGACATCAGTGACCAAAAGCTTCCTAGGAATGGTTACTAACTGGAGAAGATTCAGTCAGAGCCTGACCTCCATGAAAGTGCTGTTAGAAATAGGGGTATCTAATTAGCAGAGGTATGCACCTTTGTCCACTTAGGGACCCTTGCTTCTAGTCAGGGTAAGGGGATCACACACTTTAGATAACCCTTGCTCACCCCCTTGGTAGCTTGGCATGAGCAGACAGGCTTATCCCAAAGGCAATGTGTAAAGTATTTGTACCCAAATAAACAGAAACAGAGTGAAAACAGCACAAATGGACACCACACAAGTTTAGAAAAATAAGGTGTCTTTATGTAAACCAAACAAGACCAAAACGGCAAAAATCCAACATACATGTATTAAAATATCACTTTTAGAACAGTTACTTCAAAAATAGCACTTGAGAAACAATAGCTCCACCTGGGGCTATTACAATGTTATGACAGTCCAAAATCCAAAGTACGCAGCCTACCGTGACGTGCGCGGCAACGGGCACAGAGTCACACGGACCCCCAAACAACACTACCTTGGAAACAAAGTCAGTAGATGATGCACGGCGTCATGGAGGTGAGGCGTTGGTGCAGAGGCGAGGTCGGTTCCCGGTTGCCAAAGAGGAAGTGAGGCATCAAATCTGTGAGGAGGTGAGGCATCGAATCCAGGACAGGGGAATATAGGCGGAGTCGGCAGTGAATCATCGGTTCTGGTATGGCAATGCGACGTCAAAGAGTTCATGGTCACCCTCGTTGGTTATCGGCTGTGCGATAACACGATGCAGGCGCTGGCGGTGACGGCGTCGGTACAAGCGCTGGCGTTGGAAAGGCTGATAACTGCAGGCGTCAGAGCGGAGGTGCAGGCTGGCAGTGTGTTGTGCACTTCATGAGCGGTGGCCCCAGCCTCAGTGCAGGTCCTGGAGTCACTGGTGGCGTCGCTGATGGCATCGGAGTTGTTTTTCTTGATTTGCTGCACCAACCACACAATTCTCAGAGCCCAAGAAGTGGAATTGGCACACTTTTGAACACAGGAGTCCACAGAGGAGTCCAGGTGCTGGTCAGTGGGTTGCAGGTGAAGTCTTTGTGTCCCTGAGACTTCAGAACAAGAGGCCAGCACACAAAAGCCCTTGGAGATTCTTCTTCAAGCAGGTTCACAGCAAAGTTCCAGTCTTTGTCCTCTCTTTGGCAGAAGCAGCAACTGAAGACCAACCCAGCAAAGCAACATAGCAAAGGGGCAGTACTCCTCCTTACAGCTCTCCAGCTCCTCTCCTTGGCAGAGGCTCCTTTTGAGTCCAGAAGTGATCTAATTAGCTGGGGTTTAAGGTCCATTACTTGTACCCCATTTTCTCTTTGCTTTCTTTGTGGAAAGGGTCTCTGAGCCCAGTCCAAACCAGTTCTGCCCTCTCTGGCCCAGCTTCACTACAGGAGGTGGAGACAGCATTGTGCGGAGGAGACACTGCAGATTCAGGCGCTAGTGAAAACTCCTCCCAGCACTCTAAATGCAGCCAAGGTCTATACAGCCCAGCTATGAGTCACCCAGGAAAGGCAGGACACACCTCAACCCCCCTTGTGGCTGTCTACAGTGAATGCACATCCCCAGCTCCTGTCAGCCGAAAACCCAACAGTCAATACACAAACCAGCAGAGGCACACAGAATGGTTAAACAAGAAAATGCCTCCTTTCTAAAAGTGGCATTTTCAAACACACTGTTTAAAAACCATCACTGGTTTAAAATCACTGTTTAAAAACCATCTTTACCAAAAGATGTGTTAGTAAATTCTGAGTTCAGGGAGCCTACACTTTATTTCTCCATCTTGTCCCAATGGAAATTTATACTTGTAAGATGTTACAAAGCAATTCCCATGTTAGCCTATGGGACAGATAGCCTTTCAATGGTGAAAAATGAAATGGACAGCATTTCGCTATTAGGACATGTAAAACACACCAGTACACGTCCTACCTTTTACATACACTGCACCCTGCTTATGGTGGTACATTGTTATCAAAAAACAATGGCTCCTGTGGACAATTAGTGAAACAATCTCATTGTATAAATGCACAATGGCAATGCAAAGGGTTATTGTGACGTTGGAAAGAGAAGGAGTCGAATACACGTTAGATTTGTATTTCATACACAATCATTTATGTAATCTTTGAAACAAAAAATGCATACATGGTATTACATTAAACATTTAGTTTTTAGTGGGTGGTGTCCCAGTGAAAAAACGGAACCTAGAAAATTAGTGACATGTTTGTGACATATGTACAAGGTTTCCTATACTTCATAGAAGCGACCATTAGAAAGTATATGTTCTGTGAACCGCGCTTTATACAATGATAAGTGCTGGTTTTGAATGGTTCGCTTTCGAAAACTGTTGACGGAGTTTCGACCCTGTGTGCAATGTAGGGTCTCTTCAGGACCTAGAATTGTAGGGACACCTATGAGAAGATGAGGGATAATATCAGTTTGTGGCTCAAATAAGAACAATCTGCTTGTGAAGGAGAATATGTAGTTGTACTATGTATAGTACCTGAAGGGTGAGTTTGCACAGTCTCGTGTAGGAGGTTTGGCACCGTGAAAGAAGTACAAAACGTAAAGAATAGGATACTCACATGGGACCCAGCCGGGCGCTGCACATGTGAGAGAATGGAACGGGTTAATGACAACCTTCTATGTATAATGGTAGCTATATTACATAACTGCATTGCTGCGATACACACTGGTCAAGAACTTACCCCATGTGAGGTTTTGTGGTGAGCTGGCAAGATTCGAATGGGCACGACAGGAAAATTTCACGTGTAGGATTTAGAATGCACGGTGAATGTGCTGTCCAGGCGTCTACTCTGTGGAAAGGGGGAGCATATGTGTTGGAAGCCTCCTACATTATTGTAACAACGAGGATCTACAATGAGTCTCCTGGGCTTACCCAATGGTTGTCTTAGCGCCTTATGTTAACAGGCTCCTTCTTCGTTACGTCAGGACCGATTAGAAAGAAGGCGCGCTGGCTCTTTTACCTCCAATGGTAGGGGTCTAAAACCAAGAGAAATAGTGTTTTAGAACAGGGCGCCTGGCGAGTCTGATATTAATAAGAGCGCTCTGTGCTACAGGCTTGAGCCGATCTGGGCGTGTGACCGCTTACCTTATTAGCGGAGTGAATCTGCTGGAGCCTGTATCTGGATTCTCACGTGGCAGAACAGCGTCTGTCTGTCTGCTTGGGTACAGTGACACCGGGCCCCTGACTGCCTGGAGATATATAACGGCCGGATTCCCGCCATTTACGGATGGAACATGTGACCAGACCTGACTTTCCAGTGATAGTAGTAGATCTAATCAGCGGCTCTGTTATCTATAATGAACACAGACAACAGACCGCCGCTGGCTTACTAGGGAATTCAAGTGTTGATTAACACTTTATTCATACAGGGCCTGTTTTATATGTTGCACGCGTAAACCTGTTTCATATGTTAATCAAGTTGCACAGTGCATCGTCAAAAGGTTTACTATTGGATTAGTTGTGAGAAGGTAATTCCACTCGTATGTGTACATGTATTGGGATGGATGATGGTGTTTGAGCATCTAACTGTGTATGCGCTAAGGGTACATGACCGAATACGGCCTGCGTTGGAAAACCATTTGTGCAGGTGAATGCATCGTGGTTAGATGTGCGTTAATAACCAGTCATGTGTGTGTGCCGGCGTTAATGTAGGCTGCAGACATCGTTTTCTCTAGACCGCGTGTGCAATTCTCTGGCTTAACACATTGTACATTTATTTAGAATGTAATAGTACGTATTGTGATGCATAATCGCAACATCAACCATTATGTGTTATATACCTTTCGGTGAGCTTATTATGCATTTATGCAGTGCAAATTGTGACACAGTATAGTCGTCTACCACGTAACATTTTGGCATATTCAGATGTGCACCTGTGGTTCCGAAATATGCAGGTAGTGACAAGGATGGTACATTTTATCTGCCATACATTGGGGTCGATTCCGATTCGGGCCGGAAAAAGCACCGACCGACTCGGAGCCGGAATTAATTCCGACCGACACGTACCTGTGGCGCCTGACACGCCAAGTACGATGCAAAGCGTGCTAAATCCGACCGACACGTACTGAACCCAAGCCGAACGACCGAGCCGCACGGAAAACAGCAATCCGGCCGGAAAAACACGCGAATCGAACCGATCGACACGCACCCGGAACAAATCCAACCGAAACGTACCCGCGAACTCCAAACCGCAAAGTACGATGCAAGGTGCGAAAACCACGACCGAGTCGTACGGAGGACAAGCCGTACGACCGACACGCATACAAAACTGCGAGCCGAGTAACACAAAACACCGCGACCGACGCGTACGCAGCATAGAAAACTGCACAAACACAGCGTGAACGAAACGGAGAAGACCGTGCGAGACAACTGCAGGGTCCGACTCGGTCACAAGAACGTTTCCAACATGCACAGAAAGTACTAATGAAAAATACACAAAAAAGGCCAAACAAGCAATTACAAAGCCAATAAATACTGGGGGTGGGGACAGAGAACAAAGACACACCCACAACTCCACCCATATAAAGGACACAAATCCCAACCATGATCCTTTGCAAATGCTATTCTACTGCCAGCACTCAACAGACAGCAACCACACACCCACAGCTCATCCCTCACACAAGCCACACACCATCAGCACACCAACAAATAGCTACCTCACATACACCCAGCAAAACACACACTCACACACCCTCACCTGCACACCAACACACACATCACTCACCACCATCACCATGCCCCCAAAGAAGAATCACAAGTTCCTAGATTGTGAATTGGAAGTCCTGGTAGACAAGATCCTCAGGGTAGAGCCACAGCTGTTTGGCACACTGGTCCAACAGACACCCATCTCCCAGAAAACCAAGATGTGGGAGAGGATCATCAACAGGGTGAACGCACAATCACCATGTCTGCGCACAAAGACTGACATCCAGAACAGGTGGTATGACGTGCGCAGGAGGGTACGGGAGCTGCTCAGAAGGACTACCTCCTGAGCCAATACACCGGCAGTGGCCCTCCTGCCAAGCCAGTATACCTCAGGCCCTGGGAGGAGAAGGTGCGGGCCATCCTTCCGCCAGTGAGCGTCTATGGACTAGAGAACATCCCAGAGCCTGGTGAGTACACAACAAATGTACACAATATTCTGCCACAATACACACACACATCACTGTCAAGGGAGAGTCAAACCATGCACTCATAGCAATTACACAGCAACCAGAACAGAATCATCCCAAAATGTGTATGTCAGTCAGATAAACACAACACATGCCATCTCAAAGTTACATTTAACCGTGTCATCACATGTACAAACACAACTACAACTACAGCTAGGCAGTGGCACAAATATAACTAACAAACACATCCAGACATGTAGCCACCACTACAACACCAACACACAGTGAAGACCACTGAAAGAAAGGAATTCTGTGTATGCTGGGCAAGTCAGTGTAGCCAATAGCATCATGGGAGTCGTAGTCACAGATATTGCTCACCCCCACAACTGTCCCATCAACACCACCATGAACCATGTGCACATCACAGGGAGTGGAAAAGGACTCACAAGATGGCTGACACTGGCTACTGCTGTGGGGAGCACAAGGCCCTGCTGGCAACTGTTCAACAACCAACAGCAGGACACCACTGACTGACATCCTGAGAGACAACTTCCACTCCCTGCAATGGAAGCACGTTCCATGGTGGGATATCTGGCTGGGTGGGAAGGAGGACTCGCAGCACTGACCATAGTCACAAGCACCTCCCCTCACACACCCCTCAACACATACTCCACATAACCCACCTGGGAGAATGCAATGCCTCACATCCTAACTCAAGATCCCACAAAGAACCACCACCCTGGGTTATGTTGTGTGAAGCACAGGGACACTCTTGGGACTTTTAGCCAAACAACTGCCAGGACAACACTCCCAGCCATCCTGTCAGCACAGGCAGCCCACCCCACAGGGAAGCAGAGTCAAAAGGAAGGAAGCATGGGCATGCTGGGAAGGGGGTGGAGGCAATAGCATGATGGGAGTAGTAGGCACAGATATTGCTCAGCCTCACAACTGGCCCATCAACACCACCCTGAACCATGCTCACATCACAGGGAGTGGATAAGGACTGACAAGATGGCTGACACTGGCTACTGCTATGGGGAGCACAAGGCCCTCCTGGCAACTGTGCACCAACAAACAGCAGGACACCACTGACTGACATCCTGAAAGACAACTTCCACTCCCTGCAATGCAAGCACGTTCCATGGTGGGATATCTGGCTGGGTGGGAAGGAGGACTTGCAGCACTGACCATAGTCACAAGCACCTCCCCTCACACACCCCCTCAACACATACTCCACATAACCCACCTGGGAGAATGCAATGCCTCACATCCTAACTCAAGATCCCACAAAGAACCTCCACCCTGGGTTATGTTGTGTGAGGCACAGGGACACTCTTTGGACTTTTAGCCAAACAACTGCCAGGACAACACTCCCAGCCATCCTGTCAGCACAGGCAGCCCACCCCACAGGGAAGCAGAGTCAAAAGGAAGGAAGCATGGGCATGCTGGGAAGGGGGTGGAGGCAATAGCATGATGGGAGTCGTAGGCACAGCTCTACATCCCCCACCATATGGCCCAGCAAGCTCACACTCACGCATGCACATCCCACAGAGAGTGGAAAGGCCCATCAAAGATGTCTGACACTGTTGCTGTGTCGTGGGGAGCACAAGGGCATGCTGGGAACTGCACACCAACCAACAGCAGGATTAGAAAGGCGCCCCCCTAAGAGAATTAGCTTTATAGGTCAGGGAACAGGGGGAAAAGAAACATCAAACAGAAACTACCAAGGTAGTATTCCCTCATGACCTCAATTCCTTTAAATTGCGGCTTCTAAAAGCTCGAGATTAGGGCATAATAAACACACTTCTCCACACAAAGTGCTTATTTGTTATTACATCTTTTATTCAATTTTTCTTTCTTATTTTTAGTTATCTTTCTTTTAAATTTTTTCACATTTTATAAAAACATTATTAGAAAATACGTGTGTGTATTCTTCAATTTACAACACAATAGCTTTTTTCATTTATCATAAAGTACTACTCAATAAATACACAGTATTACAAAACTTATAAGATCACCTAAAATAAAATAATGATAATAGAATTCAGCAACCCCCACACACACAAACACACCTCTCACAACTCCACAGTCATATCTCTTATACTCAATGCATTCAACATATATACACCCCAGAACAACACTGCATGCACAGATGGAAAAGCCGGGTGATAAAATCAACCCTCGGTTGCTGTGCTGGTAGCTGGGGTGTCACACTCTCTCTGGTCGACGTACGTTTCAATGGTATAATGATTTCAAAACCATCTTCATCAGGACCTATTATTGAATACTTTATAACAGGTGAAGGGAGGGGGAATGAAAAACTGTGAAAATAAAAGAAGAAGAAAGAACAAACATTAACTACTGATATAGAAAGCCCTAGGAGATATCTTACATTTCTCCAAAACAAAATAATATAATAACAAGCAAATGTGCCACTACAGAGCATTTATCACAATCAAAACCTTGACCTCCGTTACATGAGATTAATAATATATCTATCCAAGTGTAAAGAGGGAAATCAGGTGAATTACAAATGAATTAGATTAGAATAGAAAGACTGAAAAAAGTCGAATATAGTTAGTGATTCTACTTATGCTGGTGATGTATGTCTACTGGAGAAGAGGGAATGAAACAAAGCATCCCTTAAGCTCATAGAACAAGTTCTTAATGTCCTATGTTACTTTACATAGTATCCTAGATCAGACAGGACCTAAATACCACTGAGAATTTTCACCCTACAATGATAAGGCATGATGATTTACCTGTTATAAATATCCGTGACGTATTTTATAAGGATACTGTTGGTTTCAAAAAGGCAATTAGTGGTGCCACACCCAGATTTGGGCCTATCTTCTAAAAACCAGTCTATCAAGAATCTGTAATAGATAAGTAGAAAGATTGAATACAGTTCATCATGTAATTAGAGCCAATACTATTGCTCATACTAGTGTGTTGGCATGACCTATATACACCACATGCTATACATTTACCTTACGTTTGGATATCCTATAATATATTGGGAATCCCGTTGTCAAAACACTCCACTATCTGTTGGAACGATGCTTGAGTTGTTCAACACAAGGATATAAATGTCCTCTCAAGAGACCTAGGTATTATAAAGGAACAATGCCGTATGTTAGATCTAGAGTTCAGAGTATATTCTTGATAGTTGTAATCTACCAACACTACATGAAGGTATTAGTGACTACTAATATAACTAGATCACATACCTTTTTAATTACGAGCCTCGAAATAGCTGGGTTCGCCCTAGTTATGGCCTGGCGGCGTCCAAATGGTTGTGGGTGCTTACTATTTATACATGAATAGGTTTGTTTTCAGTATGTACTGCTTCTTATAAGCGGTCCTCAGTGCAGTCTACAACAAGAAAAATAATGAAAAGAACGGATTAACACCCGAAAAATAGTCAGGTGTACCTTCTCCACAGTGTACAAGTGCTAACACTTAAACAATTCTCAAGGGAACGGGTTTATAGGTATATATTCTGGGTCTGTCTTCCGGTCAGTATTTCGAGGCTCGTAATTAAAAAGGTATGTGATCTAGTTATATTAGTAGTCACTAATACCTTCATGTAGTGTTGGTAGATTACAACTATCAAGAATATACTCTGAACTCTAGATCTAACATACGGCATTGTTCCTTTATAATACCTAGGTCTCTTGAGAGGACATTTATATCCTTGTGTTGAACAACTCAAGCATCGTTCCAACAGATAGTGGAGTGTTTTGACAACGGGATTCCCAATATATTATAGGATATCCAAACGTAAGGTAAATGTATAGCATGTGGTGTATATAGGTCATGCCAACACACTAGTATGAGCAATAGTATTGGCTCTAATTACATGATGAACTGTATTCAATCTTTCTACTTATCTATTACAGATTCTTGATAGACTGGTTTTTAGAAGATAGGCCCAAATCTGGGTGTGGCACCACTAATTGCCTTTTTTGAAACCAACAGTATCCTTATAAAATACGTCACGGATATTTATAACAGGTAAATCATCATGCCTTATCATTGTAGGGTGAAAATTCTCAGTGGTATTTAGGTCCTGTCTGATCTAGGATACTATGTAAAGTAACATAGGACATTAAGAACTTGTTCTATGAGCTTAAGGGATGCTTTGTTTCATTCCCTCTTCTCCAGTAGACATACATCACCAGCATAAGTAGAATCACTAACTATATTCGACTTTTTTCAGTCTTTCTATTCTAATCTAATTCATTTGTAATTCACCTGATTTCCCTCTTTACACTTGGATAGATATATTATTAATCTCATGTAACGGAGGTCAAGGTTTTGATTGTGATAAATGCTCTGTAGTGGCACATTTGCTTGTTATTATATTATTTTGTTTTGGAGAAATGTAAGATATCTCCTAGGGCCTTCTATATCAGTAGTTAATGTTTGTTCTTTCTTCTTCTTTTATTTTCACAGTTTTTCATTCCCCTCCCTTCACCTGTTATAAAGTATTCAATAATAGGTCCTGATGAAGATGGTTTTGAAATCATTATACCATTGAAACGTACGTCGACCAGAGAGAGTGTGACACCCCAGCTACCAGCACAGCAACCGAGGGTTGATTTTATCACCCGGCTTTTCCATCTGTGCATGCAGTGTTGTTCTGGGGTGTATATATGTTGAATGCATTGAGTATAAGAGATATGACTGTGGAGTTGTGAGAGGTGTGTTTGTGTGTGTGGGGGTTGCTGAATTCTATTATCATTATTTTATTTTAGGTGATCTTATAAGTTTTGTAATACTGTGTATTTATTGAGTAGTACTTTATGATAAATGAAAAAGCTATTGTGTTGTAAATTGAAGAATACACACATGTATTTTCTAATAATGTTTTTATAAAATGTGAAAAAATTTAAAAGAAAGATAACTAAAAATAAGAAAGAAAAATTGAATAAAAGATGTAATAACAAATAAGCACTTTGTGTGGAGAAGTGTGTTTATTATGCCCTAATCTCGAGCTTTTAGAAGCCGCAATTTAAAGGAATTGAGGTCATGAGGGAATACTACCTTGGTAGTTTCTGTTTGATGCACCAACCAACAGCAGGACACCACTGTCAGCCATCTTGCCATTGCTCTCACACCCACACACACTGAACTCCCCACAAAAGCAAGTAAGTATGGGAATGCTGGGAAGTGGGGTGGAGGCAATAGCATGATGGGAGTCATAGTCACAGACATAGCTCACCCCCACAACTGTCCCATCAACACCATCCTGAACCATGCTCACATCACAGGGAGTGGAAAACAACTGACAAGATGGCTGACACTGGCTACTGCTGTGGGGAGCACAAGGCCCTGCTGGCATCTGTGCACCAACAAACAGCAGGACACCACTGACTGACATCCTGAAAGACAACTTCCACTCCCTGCAATGCAAGCACGTTCCATGGTGGGATATCTGGCTGGGTGGGAAGGAGGACTTGCAGCACTGACCATAGTCACAAGCACCTCCCCTCAACACATACTCCACATAACCCACCTGGGAGAATGCAATGCCTCACATCCTAACTCAAGATCCCACAAAGAACCTCCACCCTGGGTTATGTTGTGTGAAGCACAGGGACACTCTTTGGACTTTTAGCCAAACAACTGCCAGGACAACACTCCCAGCCATCCTGTCAGCACAGGCAGCCCACCCCACAGGGAAGCAGAGTCAAAAGGAAGGAAGGATGGGCATGCTGGGAAGGGGGTGGAGGCAATAGCATGATGGGAGTCGTAGTCACAGCTCTACATCCCCCACCACATGGCCCAGCAAGCTCACACTCACGCATGCACATCCCACAGAGAGTGGAAAGGCCCATCAAAGATGTCTGACACTGTTGCTGTGTCGTGGGGAGCACAAGGGCATGCTGGGAACTGCACACCAACCAACAGCAGGACACCACTGTCAGCCATCTTGCCATTGCTCTCACACCCACACACACTGAACTCCCCACAAAAGCAAGTAAGTATGGGAATGCTGGGAAGTGGGGTGGAGGCAATAGCATGATGGGAGTCATAGTCACAGACATAGCTCACCCCCACAACTGTCCCATCAACACCACCCTGAACCATGCTCACATCACAGGGAGTGGAAAACAACTGACAAGATGGCTGACACTGGCTACTGCTGTGGGGAGCACAAGGCCCTGCTGGCAACTGTGCAACAACCAACAGCAGGACACCACTGACTGACATCCTGAAAGACAACTTTCACTCCCTGCAATGCAAGCACAGTCCATGGTGGGATAACTGACTGGCTGGGTGGGAAGGAGGGCCGGCTGTCAACCAAATACAACCAATGCAGACCATGTTCACACCCCAACAAATACATAGAAATGCCCAAATAATGCAGGACAATGTGCTACACCAATATCAACCCCTGACTGTGACAACTTAGGACAATGCAATGTACAGGCCCGCACCCAGAGGCACAGTCACAACTGTCAGGTGTGTCAACCATTGATGCCTGCAGAAACATTACATACATTGTGTGTGTCTCCCAAAAACAGGTGATGATGGGGACACAGCAGCAGACGCTGAGGAGTCCCAGTCCCAGGCTCAAGAGGATACGGAGCTCACTGGTGTCGTACAGCCTCTGCCCTCCTCGGACGAAGAAGACCAACCTGGCACCTCCGGTGCAAGTCAACATGCAGCACCAGCAGGACCACCAGCTGCAGCACCAGCAGGACCACCAGCTGCACCCCCTGCACCCACCCCTCCAACGACTGTCACCACAAATACCATCCCTGCCGACATGGACAGAACAAGGAGCACCACCAGCACAGGGACCCTGGACCAACGTGGGGCCATGGACACCACCACCACCACCAACCCCCAAGGGGGACCAGGGTCATCTGTGCGTGCCACTGCACGCACTGCACATGTCGGCAGGGGTGGTGGGAGGGGTGGGAGACAGAGGTCGCTGCTTGCAGAGGTTGCTGGTGTGCATGATGACCCACAACTGGTACGCATAGCCGATGCGTACCAGTCCAGCACCGGAGATCTCAGCCAGGTAGTGGGGCTCCTCAGAGACATGAAACAGCAGCAGGCTGCCCATCATGCCCGCTTGGACTCACACATGTCCCGCGTGGAGTCCAAGTGGGACGCACTGCAAGAGATGACGGCGGTGCACAGGGACATATTACAATGCCTCCGCCAGATGAACAGCAACCAGTCCACACCTCCCTGTGTGCCAACAACATCTGGTGCTGAACAAACTGCAACTGCCACAGGGAGGGAGGATGACTCTGGCGGAGAGTCCCCTGCACCGCAGCAGCCTGTACTTGAGGGGCCCCCCAAAGAAGAGGGGTCGTCCGAGGAGGGGCAAGTGAGAGGCCGATGGCCAAGTGCAACCCCCAGGAAGCCTGAACCTGTTCTGGATGTTCACCTTTGTGCACAAACTGTTCACCCTGTTGACGGCAACACAACTCCCACACATGACATGGGGAGTACAAGTTGGACCAATGTCTCAGACAACTGTGGCCCCGATACTGGGGATTTTGTCTACCAGGACTTTCAATTCACCTAGGAACTTCTGATTGCAATATATATGTACAGCACTAACCATCCTATGCACTATTCACACAAATGTATCACAATAAACACACTAATACACCATACTTGCCTCTGTTGTGATTCCAACGTGGGTGCTGTCATGGGGATGATGAACTGCAAAATTACACTGTGTATGCGAACTGCAACAGCAAGTACAACACAGGCATGTGAGTAAAGGCAACGTGACACATATGAGGGAGACACACCACCAGGGCTACACAACACATACACACCTAGGCCATCTGACTCATTGCCTACACTGATGTTGCCAGGGAAGACGGTGCAATGCACAGACACCACACCTATTCCCAGTTGTAGTCAAGTAGCCCACAGGTGCAGTAAGCAAATGGCAGTCAAATGTGTGACCACAGACAACGCACATCACAAAGTGAAGCACAGGTTTATTACACAGTTGCAACATGTCGTAACCACTACAGATGCAAGGTAATCCCACCTGGCAGCGGGCACACAGTCAACAACTGTAGAAGGAAGGAAGTCCATGGGTGTGGCGCACATCACCTGTAGGGACACAACAGCTACCACCCTGGAAGTACAATCACGTCGTCGGTGGACACAGTTGACCAAACGAATCTGAAAGTACCCTGTGAAGGACAGAAATGACACACAGTCAAAAGCAATGGAGAACAGGACAGAACAGCAAAACTCATGCACAATACATGTTACAAGATACCCACCCAGAACCAAGTTAGCATGTCAACACTGTTGGGGAGTACAGACCACCTGTAAGCACACATCGCTACACACATCCAGTCAAGTAGCCCATGGACACACTCCAACAGCACCAGAGCACCACCTACACATATCATGCCAACTCACATCATTGACATGACACCTCAGGATACTCACATTCAGCTAAAGAAGTTGGTGATGAGCTGTGTGCGGACATCACCCTCATCATCATCATCATCACTGGCATCGTGGTCCAGGCCAGGATCCTCCACAGGTGGCGGATGTTGGTCATTGTCATCCTGGATGAGAGGCAACTCCTTCCGCACTGCCAGGTTGTGGAGCATGCAGCAGACGATGATAATCTTGCACACCTTCGCTGGGGCATATGGGAGGGACCCTCCTGTCTTGTCGAGGCAGCGGAAGCGGCTCTTCAGGAGACCAAATGTCCGCTCAATCACTCTCCTGGTCCGACCATGTGCCTCATTGTAGCGCATCTGGGCTGGTGTCACAGGGTTCCTGAGGGGTGTCAGCAACCACGGCATGTTGGGGTATCCCGAGTCACCTACGGACAGACAAGTGCACATTAGCTGACTTGGAAAAGTGGGCGGAATACTACAGATCAGATCACACACAATGGCACAAAGTCAGTACACACCGACAAGCCAGGCACGCTGGTTCTGCATCTGTGCCATCATCCTGGGGATGCGACTACTCCTCATCACAAAGGCATCGTGTGCTGAACCAGGGAAACGGGCACACACGTGTGTGATGGTCATATCTGCAAGACACACCACCAGTGCATTGACCGAGTGGTAGTGCTTGCGGTTACGGTAGGCCTGCTCCTGGGCCTGTGGTGGTACCAAAGCCACATGTGTCCCATCAATGGAGCCAATGACATGCGGCATCCTCCCCAGGGCATAGAAGTCACTCTTCACTTCAGTGAGTCGTTGCAGTCTAGGGAAATAGATGTACCGGTTCAGGAAGAGCAACATTGCCTCCAAAACATCGCGGAGCACACGGCTCAACATGGTCTGTGACATCCCACCAGCAGTCGCCACAGTATGTTGGAAGGTACCGGTGGCAAAGAAGTGTAGGGCTGCCATCACCTTCACCTTGGGGGTCAGCGCTGTAGGATACGGCCGGCCAGGCTGCAAATGTGGGGCCAACTGCACTGCCAAATCCTCAATCAGCTGCCTGGTGAAGCGGTACCGTCGGATGCTGTCCCGTTCCACCATCGTTGCCAGGTCTGGGAATGGTCTATGGACAGCAGGAGCCCTGCAGTGCAGAGGAGAAGAAAGCAAGATTGTCAGTCACCCCACATATGCGGCATTGAACACACTCAATATCACATCATACATCATTATGAGGCACAACTACATGAAGTGTGCAGTTCCGTAAGGACATGTATGGTACATACATGGCCAACATCTGTCATCACGGTTCAACAAGTGGCATCAATAAGTCCCAGGTTGGCCCATTGGATATCATGAGGCCGTGTCACAGTTCCCATCTCCTGCTGCCATGTCACAATCACCCCCCACAGTGACATGTGAGGACAGATGTGCCCCAGGCATCACAGCTCAACGACAGGTACATTCCCAGGGACCCTGTATTGCCACATGGACACTGGCATTACATGGAGTATCATGTATACACCACAGCAAAACAACCATGACCCCCACAGGTAGTGGTCCCACTTGCCACTGCAGGACAGACATGGACGTCTGTGACACACACACGCACAACATCAAAGTCCATGCACACACAACGTGGATGTGGAGACTGTCTCCCATTGTGCACATGAAATCAGAGACATTGTAAACACTACATGCACACAGACTGTGGAGGACCATCACTATTGTGCCACTGGGACACCCTGGCTCAAACATACCGTCCCACATGGGACTCACGGGGTATGTGACATGACATACACATACACCACCGTGAAATGTGACCATGGCACATGCACAGATATGAACAGTTGCACATCACAGTGGTCATGTACACGTAACACCCAGGATCCTGTCCCCATGAACACGTGCACAGCCTGGGGGTGGCTGCCCCCAGGTGACACCCACAGGACAACATGTACACCAACATACACACAATAGGAAATGCAGCCTTACATGCCTTATGATACAGTTTGGACAGGCTGTCGTGTTGTAGGTGTGCCCCTCACTCCCTGGGAGCTATCTGTGGCTGGCATATGTTCATCTGAGACAGGCATGGTGACATATGCCAGTCACTTGTACAGGGATGCGTTGAACAGCAATGGACCGATCGGTGCACCCGGCCGGCCCATTGCATTCAATGTGTGCGGGTACGTGTTGTACCCCTGTACGCGTTGAACCGCAATGGACCGATCGGTGCACCCGGCCGGCCCATTGCATTCAATGTGTGCGGGTACGCGTTGTACCCCTGTACGCGTTGAACAGCAATGGACCGATCAGTGCACCCGGCCGGCCCATTGCATTCAATGTGTGCAGGTACGCGTTGTACCCCTGTACGCGTTGAACAGCAATGGACCGATCGGTGCACCCGGCCGGCCCATTGCATTCAATGTGTGCGGGTACGCGTTGTACCCCTGTACGCGTTGTACCGCAATGGACCGATCGGTGCGCCCGGCCGGCCCATTGCATTCAATGTGTGCGGGTACGCGTTGTACCCCTGTACGCGTTGAACAGCAATGGACCGATCGGTGCACCCGGCCGGCCCATTGCATTCAATGTGTGCGGGTACGCGTTGTACCCCTGTACGCGTTGTACCGCAATGGACCGATCGGTGCACCCGGCCGGCCCATTGCATTCAATGTGTGCGGGTACGCGTTGTACCCCTGTACGCGTTGAACAGCAATGGACCGATCGGTGCACCCGGCCGGCCCATTGCATTCAATGTGTGCGGGTACGCGTTGTACCCCTGTACGCGTTGAACAGCAATGGACCGATCGGTGCACCCGGCCGGCCCATTGCATTCAATGTGTGCGGGTACGCGTTGTACCCCTGTACGCGTTGAACAGCAATGGACCGATCGGTGCACCCGGCCGGCCCATTGCATTCAATGTGTGCGGGTACGCGTTGTACCCCTGTACGCGTTGAACAGCAATGGACCGATCGGTGCACCCGGCCGGCCCATTGCATTCAATGTGTGCGGGTACGCGTTGTACCCCTGTACGCATTGTACCGCAATGGACCGATCGGTGCGCACCCATTGTCAATGGCCTAGCCTGGCAACGGACGCGTTTTCGAAATTCGAACGAGTCGGTTGCTGGAAATTCAGTTGGTCACCCACAACAATGTTGCAAAATCATGTATGTCATGAAGTTGAAGATTTGAAGGATGCTGTGGGCGTGTATTGGTGCTGCTATTCCATGGATTGGCCAGATTCAGAAGATGCAAACGACTTGGACCTATCACTTTGGACACATGGGACAGTATCTGCCTCTGCAGCACATATATATTGCTGGCTGTTCCCCTGAGAGCTCACTTGCCTGCACTACATGCTCCAGGACGACATCTGCCACTGCACTGCTGCTGTCTCTGCCCCCTCTGGACCCTGCAATGGCACGTACTGTGGAGAGAGCCCCAGCCTTCAGCCTTGAGGAGAACCAGGCCCTGCTGGACAGCCTACTTCCACAGTACAGCAAGCTGTATGGGACACCAGGGGAGCAGGTGAGTGTTCTGTGCACTGCCTTTCTGAATGTGCATTTTGTCTGACTAGCAAGGCTGAAAGTCTGCACGCCACTGGCTAGCAGGCTCACTGAGTAGTTGTCACCCCCCATAGTGTGTAGTGACATGCACTGGACAGGTATGGTGCAGTGACAGTGCATTTGAACAAGGTTTTACTTCCCATGCAATGATACCATGTAGTGACTTCTGGCAAACTGTCCATGGGCAGCGTTGCACTGCCTGTGTACATCATGTGCCCCTGTGATTGAGACATGTATATACAACTGTGTCATGCACGGATATGTTGCATGTGTAGTTATGGCCTTTTCACTTTGTCATCCTCACAGGTTAATGCCCATCGGAAGCAGGAGATCTGGAAGGACATCGTCCGGGCTGTCCGGTCCGTGGGGGTCTACAAGCGCCGGATCCGCAACTGCCAGAAGAGGTGGCAGGACCTTCGGGGCTGGACCCGGAGGATTGCACGGGTCCAGCTGAAGCTGTCGCCTCCTCGCAGGAGGGGCGGAACACGGACCCTGACCCCCACATGCTCCAGATCCTGGCGGTGGTGTTTCCAGACCTGGATGGGCAGCTGAAGGCCAGACAGCAGCAAGGAGGGGGTGAGTCAAAGACTGCACTGTGAACTCTGTATTACATGCTATGTGCCCTCCTCTGGCCTGGTTAAACTGCCACAGTACAGCAGTCATGTTGTCCAGGAGCCATGTCCCTCTATTGTGCACTGCCCACTCCTCATCTGATACCCAGGTGTGGCCCTTACATTCAGGGAATTGTGTCACTTGGGACTGTGTCCTTGCAGTTTGCTTCACTCAAGGTGGGGGACAGCATCTGTTTCCCTGACTCTGTTGTGGGCATCATGGGTGGGTCCATTGTTCACACAACGCCTGTGTTCGGACATGTAATCTGCGTGTTGCTTTGATATGCGGTCCACTTGCTGAGCTGAGCCACCACATGTGCCTGGGGTATCTGGCACACACCCATGCAGCGGGTGGGAACAATGTTTGGGCCCCAGGAGTGTGCAGATTACGTGTGTCACACATACATAGCCAGCTATCCACTGTCCAGGGCTCATCCCTCATTCATGTGGGGCAGGACAGTCATGCCTACTCCAGCCCATCCAATACACCTGTACTCCCACTCCCGTGTATCAGCTGACACGTTGTGCGCAGTGATTTGACCCCTCAGGTGTCTGCCTCTGTGTCAGTGTGCTGTGGATTTGTTGCCAGGACTGCTGGGGTGTTTCTCGGTTGGGGCTCAGCATGCCACTGGAGATGTGACCATAGGAGACGATACTTGTGTGTCACATAGGTGTTTGATCAGCTGCCCGTGCAGACTGGGGTATGCGAATGTGAAGTTCAGGCAGCTGTTTCCCATTCACAGCAGATTGTGAGGGGCTCAGGTTCAGAGGGTAGTGTCACAGGTCTCCCATATGTCCAATCGGTATGACCTGGACAGATGAGGGTTAAGATGATGTGTTGTGTGGGGGATGTACATGTGCACTTGTGCAGCTCCAGGACTTGCATTCCCCATGACCTACTATTGTGACACAGTGCAGAGTGTTGTTGTCTGGCTGTCAAGTCATACATCACTGAGACAGTGATGTATGACTTAGCAGTCATGCCTCCGCCATGGCATGTGTCTACTTATTGGTGATCCTGCAGGGGAGTGACATGTGCTACATGCACACCATTGTGGCGATGGCTATCAGGACATGGGTGCATCATGGTGTCTGTCGCTGGTATGCATCACATGCATTTCCTATTTGACTCTGGGCATCCCTTTCATCCGGAAACCTGTACTGACTCAGTGGCAAGAGTTGTGATGTGTGCATGTCCACATGCTACACCGTGTCCTCTGCACTGTCCAACTACTGTGTAGGTGGTGCATGTGTCCACACTGGGGTGTTGCTATCCAACAGACACCAGACAGATGGGTGCAAGGCCATGTGGGATGTGAGTGCCATGGTTGGCATCAGACTGACAATTGGCTTCTCCTGTTCAGTTAGGGCACTTTTAGCAATGTTCAACTAATGATGCCAGGGCTTGCTCTGTAATGTGCTGTGCTCACAGTGGTGTGTGCGTTTGGTGCAGGTGACTGATGTCTGTCTGTTTCCCCATTGTTTGCAGATACATCCACGGCCACGGAAGGGGACAGCTCCACGGACCAGGAGGAGCCGGAGAGCCAGACTGGGTCAGCAGCCGAGGAGTGGTCGGAGGGACCCAGTGGCACGGAGGGCGAGGGGAGCCACACCGAGGAGTCCTCAGCAGCATCCACCTCAGCTGAGGACCACAGCGGCTCGGAGGATGACTCCCTTATGGAGGCGGGTGTCAGCAGCCACCACACCCCAGCTAGTGTTGCTGTCCCCGCCACCACCAGCACCACCACCGCCCTCCCATCGGCTCCCATTCCCCAGGTCCGTGGAGGCTCCCATGTTCGGGAGCGTGTCTCCTTTGGGCCAGGCACCGCACCCCTGCCCCTGTGTCCCCTGCTGCCCTGAGTGAGGAGTCTGTGTACCTCCTTCGCCAGCTCCATGTAGGGCAGACAGCCATGCTGAGTGTCCTCCATGCGCACACCGCTCTGTTGACTCAGCTGGTGTCGTTCATGGAGGGCATCTCATCGGGCATGTCTGACCTACAGAGGGGCAATAGGTCCATGGACTCCTCCCTGACGGCAGCAGTGTCCCTCCTCAGACAGTCCCTCACCCCTCCTGCCTCTGCTCCATCCACACTCCCCAGCACCTTACCCGTCCCAAGCACACACACACCGGCACAGGCACACACCAGCACACACACGTCCAGCACACAGACACACACGCCACAAACAAAACGCACACGCACGCACAGTCAGGGGACTGAAACCAGACTCACAGGGGATGGGGCCCTGGAACACACACACGCATCCACGAGCACTGCGCAGTCCTCAGTTGCCTCTCCCTCCAAAGCACCCTCCCTTGCCTCACCTGCAACCCCAAAGACCCAGCGGCTCTTCCTCAGTGACCTCGGCCTCTTCCCCTCCGATCCAGCTGATACAGCATTCAGGGGGAAGAGGAAGCCCACCCACACGGAGCAGAATGCCCCTCGCCCCCGGACACCCTCCCCCAGGTGCAGACAGACTGAGGCCCCCACCCGCAAGTCCCCCGGAGTCGTAAGAGCAAGACCCCGCCGCCGCCCTGCAGCTCAGGCACCAGGTCTCCTTCCTCCATCCCTCAGGCCCCCACTCCACAGGTGCCCCCACCACACCCTGCCCCAGGTTCCCCCACCCACAGATATACCATCCCCAAGAGGATCCGGCCTTCTCCCCTGCCACTTGCTCTCCCGGCACCACACCCCCGCTGCGCTAGTCTGTGTCACTGATGTGGTGAGGGTGTCCTCCCCCTCTGTCCAGCCCACCTTGCCTGTTCCCCATTCTCCTCCCCTGGTGGTAGGCACTGCAGTGGAGTCCACTACCACCCTGTCTGACTTGGGCACTGCAGTGGCGGACCTGTCCACTCCATCTGCAGGGTGCACTGCAGTCGTGCCGGCACCCACAACATCTGAGTCATGCCCCCCAGTTGTGCAGGCACACACCATGTCAGACACCTCCACTGCAGTTGTCAGTGGCTCTCCAGCACCCACCACCCCTTCCCTGCCTCCTCCTGGTGAGCCCTGATCCTGTCCCTGCGGTGCCTGGCCTGCCCCCCCGGTTGACCCTCCTAGTGGATTGTCCCTGGTTTTGTGCAGTGCAGGCATGCGTAGGGTGACATCTGCCACTGTCACCCTGTTTGGACTTTGACAATGGACTGGCCATTGGCCTTTGTGTTTTTCTGGACTTTCACTTTTAAACACACATATGCTGAATAAAGCAACTTTCTGTTCTCTAGTGCTTATGCTTCTGATGTACATGTTGTTGATGATGCTAACCATGCCCTTGCTGCAGTGATGGTGATATTTGGTCTCATGATAATGAAGTGTTACTGTGCAGGAACACATGTGGTCCAGGGGAATGTGTCCTATCCTGTGGTGTATCCATGTCATCCATAGCAGCATCTGAGGGTGTCATGTGTTCAGTATTTGGCAATGGGATTTCCTACTTACATTAGCAATTTCACATCTGTGGCTTCCACCTCTGCACATCTGTTGTGCCTGCCATTGTTCAATTCGTCTACTTCCCTGACCGTGTGGCCATCTCCACTGGACATGCAGGTTTGGGCATCAATGGGGAAGGACTCATCTGTGTTGTCAGTGCAACATTGCTATACAAGTGTGTTGGATCTGTGCTGATGATTTCGTTGGCACTTCCATGACCAGGCTGATGTGACGGGAGCCTTCATTTGGTGCTAATTGTTGATTGTGTGACCAAGTGCTCAGCTGACATGATGGGGCCCTACTGAGGCAACATATGGCACAGCTTTCCTCACACAGGAGTGGAGTCCCCTCATGGCAGTGTGTACTCCTGTGACATTGCCTGCGCCCAAGGTGTGTGTTGTATGAGCATGTCTGTGTGTTCACTTCCGTTTTGCTGTGCATGCTGTGATCCCTAGTGTTGTACCTGTTTGTGATGCTTGCTGAGTTGACCTATGTTCCCCCAAAGTCTTCTCCCTGGGTTCTCTGTGATGTGGGTGCATGGCACATTACTGGTCATCAGGGTGTCACCCATAGGTGTGTTTGCTGTCAGGGCTGAGTTTGTGTGCAGACGCAGATGGGTCACAGTCAGGTTTCCCCTTGGCACTTGTTGTTTGCACCTGTCATGTGATTTCCAGTTTGTGTTATCTTTCAGTGATTGTGACACGTTGTGTGTGTGACTGCTGGCACTCCTCAGGGTCCTGGCTGCAATGTTGGTTGTTGTCTATGTGTGTTCTTTGTGGGCGACCTTGGCTTCTTCATTGGTGTGTGACTGTGGCTGGGATCCCATTGGTTGGTGTGGTATTGCCGTCATGTCCATGTACAGCGTAGTGTGCAGTGTGTCAGACATTCAGGAGTCTTGTTGAGTGGCCATGTGTGATGTGTTTCTGCACCTTGGTTCCCACCCACCACCCTGGAATTGTCATGGGTGCATGTGCAATGTCACCAGTGCATGTGTGCTTCACTGCTGCACATTGTTGGAGGTCGAGGTGTGTGGTGTTGAGTGTGTGCAGATGAGAGTTGTTGCCCGGCTAGACCCCTGCCTCCATGTTGGCCTTGGCTTACTGGCCGTGCTGATTGATTTGTGCTTGTGTAGGTGTGATGGTAGTTTGTTGCTCAGGACACATGACTGTGGTTCACAGTGTGAACGACATTTAGCTTTGTCATCACAGTGGGATTGTAATGCAGCCCAGGGTCACCACATTGTGGGGGCCCTGGGGGTAGTGCTGTGGTGTGTCTGTGTCTTGCTGTGTCAGTTGCTGTTCCTACGTGCCTGTGTGACATGTGTGATTTGTGATCCCTCTCATCTGACAATGCCTGATTTCCCACATAGGGGATTTGGATCCATGAGTTACCTTTGTGTGGCACTGTATGCACATCTGTATAATTGGTATTCAGGCCTCCTCATGTGTTGTGTGGTTGCCTGGGGACACTGGCACCCCCCTCACCTGTTGTGTTTGATGTGCAGTGTGGGTCTGCCTGTTTGTGTTTGTGCATCTGCACCACTGCATTGGCATATCTTGGGTGTGCCATTGGCTGTATGTAGTTTGGTGGGTTTCCCCTGCTGTCCCTGGGACTCCTAGGTCATCAGTCAGCACAATGATCATGGTTTGTGTGTCCCATTGCTGCCATGGTATGGTATCTGTTCACCTCACATCTACAGTCTCCACAGGGTATCTGCATTTGTGTGCCCATTGGTGCAAATATGTGGGTCTGCATTCTGATGGTCACTTCTGTCATTGTGTCATTGATGAATGTTGACAGTGTCAGCCCCCATGGGTGTTGTTTGTCTGCACATGGCCAAAGGTATGTCTTATTTGCACTGCAGTATTTGCCTCCCCCAATCTATGTTGCAATGGGACACATGCACTACTTTGCCACTGATGTGTTTTATGTTCTGTGACCAGGAATCATCCATGCAGTTTGGCAGTTGCAGCTTTTTCTTTGTCAACACTTACATTTTGGTCACTGTGATGATGGGGGTTTGGACCCCATTGCCACAATGTTCAAAATGTGCTTCAGCTATGGACCCCACACTTACATTTTGGTCACTGTGATGATGGGGGTTTGGACCCCATTGCCACAATGTTCAAAATGTGCTTCAGATATGGACCCCACACTTACATTTTGGTCACTGTGATGATGGGGGTTTGGACCCCATTGCCACACTGTTCAAAATGTGCTTCAGCTATGGACCCCACACTTACCTTTTGGTCACTGTGATGATGGGGGTTTGGACCCCATTGCCACACTGTTCAAAATGTGCTTCAGCTATGGACCCCACACTTACCTTTTGGTCACTGTGATGATGGGGGTTTGGACCCCTTTGCCACACTGTTCAAAATGTGCTTCAGCTATGGACCCCACACTTACATTTTGGTCACTGTGATGATGGGGGTTTGGACCCCATTGCCACAATGGTCATGGCCTGCTTGTATTGTGGGGGCCACACACATATATGTGTGGCACATGTGATAGGGGGTCACATTGTATGTTCAAAGTCATGTTCAGTGTTGTAGGCATTTGACACAGTCTACACACGCTTGTCATGGTGTTGGGGGATGTCTTTTTCTTGCATTCCCTAGGTTGTGGTGTGCTGGTTGTGTCATGCATTGTCCATCCTATGAGTGGGGGTGGTGTTGGTGGTAGGCATCCATCCCCCATGGGTAGAGGTGGTAGTAGTGACAGGCATCCAGCCCCCTGGGTAAGGGTGGTAGTAGTGGTAGGCATCCAGCCCCCTGGGTAAGGGTGGTAGTAGTGGTGAGCATCCAGCCCCCTGGCTTAGGGTGATAGTAGTGGTAGGCATCCAGCCCCCCTGGGTAAGGGTGGTAGTAGTGGTAGGCATCCAGCCCCCTGGCTAAGGGTGGTAGTGGTGGTGGGCATCTGGCACCCCCTGGCTAAGGGTGGTAGTAGTGGTAGGCATCCAGCCCCCTGGGTAAGGGTGGTAGTAGTGGTGGGCATCCAGCCCCCTGGCTTAGGGTGATAGTAGTGGTAGGCATCCAGCTCCCCTGGGTAAGGGTGGTAGTAGTGGTAGGCATCCAGCCCCCCTGACTAAGGGTGGTAGTGGTGGCAGGCATCCAGCCCCCTGGGTAAGGGTGGTAGTAGTGGTGGGCATCCAGCCCCCTGGGTAAGGGTGGTAGTTGTGGTAGGCATCCAGCACCCCTGGGTAAGGGTGGTAGTAGTGGTAGGCATCCAGCCCCCCCTGGCTAAGGGTGGTAGTGGTGGTGGGCATCTGGCACCCCCCTGGCTAAGGGTGGTAGTAGTGGTAGGCATCCAGCCCCCTGGGTAAGGGTGGTAGTAGTGGTGGGCATCCAGCCCCCTGGCTTAGGGTGATAGTAGTGGTAGGCATCCAGCTCCCCCTGGGTAAGGGTGGTAGTAGTGGTAGGCATCCAGCCCCCCCTGACTAAGGGTGGTAGTGGTGGCAGGCATCCAGCCCCCCCTGGGTAAGGGTGGTAGTGGTGGTGGGCATCTGGCACCCCCATGGCTAAGGGTGGTAGTAGTGGTAGGCATCCAGCCCCCCTGGCTTAGGGTGATAGTAGTGGTAGGCATCCAGCCCCCTGGTAAGGGTGGTAGTAGTGGTAGGCATCCAGCCCCCTGGGTAAGGGTGGTAGTGGTGGTGGGCATCTGGCACCCCCTGGCTAAGGGTGGTAGTAGTGGTAGGCATCCAGCCCCCTGGGTAAGGGTGGTAGTTGTGGTAGGCATCCAGCCCCCTGGGTAAGGGTGGTAGTAGTGGTGGGCATCCAGCCCCCTGGGTAAGGGTGGTAGTAGTGGTAGGCATCCAGCCCCCTGGGTAAGGGTGGTAGTGGTGGTGGGCATCTGGCACCCCCTGGCTAAGGGTGGTAGTAGTGGTAGGCATCCAGCCCCCCTGGGTAAGGGTGGTAGTGGTGGTGGGCATCTGGCACCCCCTGGCTAAGGGTGGTAGTAGTGGTTGGCATCCGGCCCCCCTGGGTAGGGGTGGTGGTGGTGGTGCGCATCCAGGCCCCTGTGTGCATATGTGGCATTGGTGATGGGCATCCCGCCCCTATGGTGCTGCTGTTGCTGGTGTAAGTAAATTCTGCATCCCTCTGTGTGTGTGTGATGTGTCGTGTACGTGTTGTATGTGTTTTGTGGTTGGTGTCTGACTTACCTTCTGCGCCGTACGCGTCCGTGCCTGTTCCGGTAGTAAATGTAGAATATTGGTAGGATCGGGACGAAGGGATTCATGGTTGGTTCGTGTCGTTCGCCTTTCTCGTTGCTTCGCGTCGTCCTCGTCGCTGGCGTGTTCGCCTCGTAGCCGTGGATCGTGTTGTGGCGCGAATCGGAGCTTATGTGCGCCTCTCCCGGATGCTTTGACGTGCCGTGCGTAGCGACGGGTTCGGCGCGTACGGAAAGCGCATCGTACTTGTTCGGCCGGACGGGGCTGCATTTTCCCTTCCGTGCGACTCGATTCTGCGTTTCCGGATTCGCCTCGGTCGGAGAACAGGACCTGGATTGGGTGAGTACGACTCGGCCGGATTCTGTGCTGTTGTGCGCATCGTACTTACTCGTTCGGTATGCTGTACGGATCGGTCGGGAAACAGGCATTCGCATGGCTTTTTTCCCGACCGAATGGTATTGGGTGCGCCTCCGACCGAGATCGGAATCGGCCCCATTGTGTTTTTACACGGTTGACCACGTATATTTTTTATGGTTGTACACATATATTTTGGCGCTGTGCAAGTGGTAACAATTCTAAGCACACTATTTGGCCATGCGTTATATATTCTCCTTGAGGTTCACTAAAGGGCAGTTTCAAGTAGTGTTTGTAGCCGCATTTGTGATTGTTATTGTGTGGACATATTGGCATAATCGGATTTCCAACCTAAATGCCCCAGACTGCCTATCTTAGTGCTGCCTATACCACCCGTGATCACATGTGGTGACAGATTCTGGTTGGACGTAGTCCGTGGTATCAGTTACTTAATGTGGTGACAAATCCACGCCACTCCTCTGCTGAGTTCAACCCTTGAGCTATCGAGTTGGTTCGTTCTATCCAACGACATTCTAGTCGTTGGAGAATCTGTGTGAGATCTCCTCCTCTTTCTGGAATGGAGGCTTTGTCTTTGACTTGCCATCTTATGTCATCTGCTGTGTGGTTTTTCTCGGTGAAGTGGCTAACCAAGAGGGCGTTGGCTACAGAGTGTCTAATACGGCTGCGGTGTTGCCCTATTCTTGCTTTTATGGGTTGCTGTGTCTGTCCGATGTAGGGCAGTTGACAGGGACATGTTATGCAGTACACAACATTCTTTGTGTTACAGTTAGCAAAAAATTCCAGCGTATGTTTGACATTTCTATTTTCGAAAGTTTTGGTATTGAAAGTGAAGGCGTACAATACACAGTTGCCACACTTAAAATGTCCCTTGACCTCTGGTAGGCCCCAAGTTGACAGCAACGTTCTGGTGGTTTGTGGCGTGCTCTCTGTTGATGACCGGACTAGATGGTCTTTCACATTCTTACCACGCTTGAATGCGAACATGGGCACATCTATTGCGGGATCTATGCTTTTTATAATGTGCCAGTTCTTTGTTATCAGTTTGCGTACTTGATTGGTATGTATTCCAAATGTAGTCACGCAAATGAGTCTGTCAACTGTTGCTTTTTCTTTAGTAACCAGCAGTTCTTCTCTAGGGCAGAACCAGGCGCGTTTAAGTGACTTTCTAACTAGCCTGTTCGGGTACCCTCTTGCTACTAGTTTGGATTTGAGAGTCTCTGCCTCTTTCATATAGTCCTCCTTTTTAGTACAATTTGTGTGCAGGCGCAAAAATTGACCGAGTGGTAGTCCGTCTTTTAGTGCCCATGGGTGGTGACTCTTATAAGAAAGTAGTGTAATTCTTTCTGTTGGTTTCCTATGGAGGGAGGTGTATAAAACACCATTTTCATGTTGTATATTTAAGTCCAGAAAGGCTATTCTCGATTTGTCAATGGTGGAGGTAAAAGTGAGGTGTTTTTGGATATTATTCAAATATGTTACGAAGTCATTGAAGTCACACTCACTACCTGACCAAATGAGAAAGATCTCATCTATGTACCGCTTCCAACACTTAATGTTGGAGCGGTACATATTCATGGCATTAAGGGCAAATTTTTGTTCTACATGGTCCATGTAGATGTTTGCTAGGTTAGGCACAAAAATAGCCCCCATGTTGGTACCAGAGCATTGCTGATAGTAGATACCTTCTGACACAAAGTAATTAGACCCAAGGGCAATCTTTAGAAGGGAAATGATGAATGTGGTAGGTACTAGAGTAGGTCTAGGTCTGGAGTCTAATAGATTCTCTATCACCTGAATACTGTCATTTTGTGGTATGTTGGTGTATAGAGAGGAAATGTCAAGAGTGGCGAGCCAATCTGTTTCAGTGTTATATGGCTTGTTCTCTACTATGTTGATCATGTACATGGAGTCCCTTACATATGTTTCCTGTACCGGGACAAAATCTTTGATAAAGTGATTTATATATTTACCAATCGGTTCCAAAATAGAACCACAGCCCGATAATATTGGGCGTCCCGGAGGATTCGTGGTACTTTTATTAATTTTTGGGATGGTATACAGAACTGGGGTTCTTGGGTTCTCTGCATTAAGAAATTAAAATTCTTTCTTGCTTATAAAACCTTCCTCTTTCCCTTCTGTAGTTAGTCTCAAAATCTTTTCTCTGATGTCTGCTAGTGGGTTTGTGTCTAGTTTCTTGTAGTGTTTGACTTCACTTATCTGTTTTCTAATCTCCGTGTCGTAGTCTCTCCTCTCTTGGACAACAATCCCACCACCTTTGTCTGCCGGTTTCAATATGATAGACTTATCATTTTTGAGCCCCTCTAAGGCTTTCCGTTCATCTAGGCTGATATTATATGGTATGTATCGACTACTGTTTTTTAAGTTGTCCACGCCTGTGAGGACTATTTTTTCAAATGTTATAAGTTCTGGTGGCATCATGGCATTAGTAGGGTAAAACGTATAGGGTGGTCTCTGTCCTGTGACAGAATCTGATGTTATTTCATTCCTGTCAATAAAGAACAGTTTCAGACGTATCTTCCGGAAAAACTGGTATAGTTCAGTCTTGAGATTGAAGAAATTTGTGTGCTCTGTTATCACAAATGATAAACCCTTACTTAGTAGGGAAATTTCTGATGAGGATAATACATGCTGCGACAAATTAAAAATAGGGATTGTGTCAATATTGGTACCCACTTGATCTAATGTGGCTGGGGCCCCCACTGGTAATGTTTGTATGGTGGTACATTGGGCCTGCCTAAGGGGTGTTTTTTATGTATGAAAAGGGAAGGTCAGGGCAGGGCAAGTGGGTGCACTTGCCAGGTCAACATGGCAGTTTCAAACAGCGTGCGCAGACACTAAAGTGGTAGGCCTGAGACAGATTTACAGGGCTACTCATGTGAGTGGCACAAACAGTGCTGCAATCCCACTAGTAGCATTTGGGTTACAAGCCCTGGCACACTCAGTGCACTTCACAAGGGACTTACCAATAAATCAAAATGCCAATCATGGCTAACCAATTATAATTACAATTTACACAGAGAGCATAGGCACTTTAGCACTGATCAGAGGTGGTAAAGTGCCCAGAGTCCTAAAGCCAACAAAAACAGGTCAGGAAAAATGGGAGGAAGAAGCAAAAAAACTTGGGAATAACCCTGCAAAAAGGCCATTTGCAACAAGCATCACTACGACAATTCACAAAAACTTCCACACCATGGATTTGGGGACTCAAACAGGAGAAAACATTTCATCAAACCAAGCAAGCTCTATCTGAGGACACCACACTGGTGTACTTTCACCTAAAGAAGGTCTCAGAACTCTTTGTAGACGCCAGCCCCAGAGGAATGGGTGGAGTACTATTACAAAGACAAGCTTGTGGGTAATGAGCCTCATGGATTATGCAAGCTGTACACTCAGGCTTACCGAACAGAGCTATTCACACATTGGAAAAGAGGCTACAGCTATTTACTGGGGGTGCATACATTGCCACCTCTATTTGTCTGGACACCATTTCACTGTACCCACCAACCACATGCCCTCATTCCACTGTTTCGATGGTCAGTTTCCAAACCACACCCATGGATAGAAAAATTGATATTGTACCTCCAAGAGTACCATTTCACAATAGAATATAAGCAAGTAACAAAAACCCTGTGAATTATCTGTCGAAACGTGCTCCAAAAATCACATGCGAAGAGGAGAAGGCTGCACGGGAGACTGAGGAATATGTGCAAATAGTCCTGGACCTATATCAACCACTATCGCTGTCCCTGTCAGACATTATCGAGGCCTCAAAAATCGATGACTGTCTTCAGCTCACCGTGGCAGCGGTCACATCCAGGGACTTGGAAAGTCCTCATGGCTTTGGGACCCAAAGAACGGAAGAAGCCCGGAAAGTGCTAAAATCATTGTATCGTGTTCGGCACAAACTCCCTGTCACAGAGGAAGAATGCATGAAGCGCGGTGCACTCCTAGTAATCCCAAGAAGAAATTTGACTTAGTGAGCAGTGCAATTGGCCCACAGCTTGCATCAAGGGATGGTAAAAACAAAGAGCCGGTTGCGGGGTATGATTCCCCAGACTAGACGAACATATAGAAGTAACTAGAAGAAGGACCTGTGAGTTGTGCCAAATGACAGGTAGCCCAGAACTGCCAGCTCCCATTGTCACTGACGATATCCCCAGTGCCCCATGGCACTGGGTGAGGGCAGATTTTAGCTGCCTATTACGCAGATGACAGATCCTTGTAATTAACAACTACTCAAAATATCCAGAGGTAGAAACGGTTTCATCAACAGCAACCACAGAAGTCATACTGATGTTCGAGAAGGTAATGGCAACTTATGGCCTCATCCAAGAGCTACACAGTGACAATGGACCTATTTTTAATGGGAAGGAATTGTCAGACTTCTTCCGGTTCCATTGCACCAAACATCATAAAAGGATTCTGTAGTAATCGCGGCAAGAAACAAGCAGGACTCCAAGTAGATAAAGGTGCAGGTTGTAGTTTAGTCTCTGGAGAAGAGCCCATCCACAGCTCAGCAACGTCCTGTACAAACTGTCAGTATTTCATCCCCATACATTCTAAACCCCTTGTTGACATAGCAGGGTTCCAGTGCCTAAATTCCACTAAGCCACCATCACTGGGCCCATGAGGAAGAACCAGATACCACACACCTCCCTCCTACACACACAGAAACTACTGTGAACATAAATAATGAGGAAGTACATCTGAAAGAGAAAAGGCATTTCTAGAACATGAAGCAATAATTTAAAACTAAACTATATGACACAGAACAGGCACTGTAATCTTTGTTTACCCAAGTAGTGAGATCCATGTTACACAAAGTCTTTCAGATATGAAGGCCTCTTCACATCCCTCAGAGACCTCCTGGAGTCACACTTAGAAGGAGAACTCTCCTTACATGCCACACGTTCATGACTCACATCTTTACAAACCAGACCTGGACCCATACCCGGACCCTTGTACACCACAATCCTCCCAAGGTTCCATATTCTATGGTCCTGCATCTTCACAGCATTGTCAAACACCTTGATAACACGGATGGGTTTGGAGAACTTGGGACCACCACCACTCCACCCTGGACGCTTAATCATCACCATGTCCCCCACCTCAACAACAGTTTTTTTACAGCATTCCTGCTATCAAAATGTATTTTCCTTTCGTGCACCTTCTTGGCTTCCCTGACATGCCAAGAACCTGCAGGCACCTCCGGTGCACCATCATGAATACATTCTCTCAAGTTTTTCACCCATGCCGGTTCCACAGCAGTGATGGGAGACCTACCCCTAAAAGTTCAAAGAGAGACTTCCCCGTTGTGCTGTGGGACGTCATCCTGTACTACTCCACTCTTTTTTTTAATTCCTCCCTCCAGTTCAGGCCATTAGCTTTAGCCGTGGATATGGTCTCTCTGAGTAACTTATTAAATCTGTCCACCATACCATTTGTTTCTGGGTGGTACAGAGAGCACTTTTTATGCCTTACCCTTCTTGACTCCACAAACTGTTCCATCTCTTGTGACTCCAACTGAACCACATTGTCTGTCAAGAGCACCTCAGGATACTCCTCAGCAGACATCAAATCACTCAGAAAGCTGACTATGTGCTTAGTTTCCACCCCGAAACTAAAACGCACTTCAGGCCACCTGGAAAACATGTTCATCACCACAATCACAAAGGTTTGCTGACCCTCACCATGGTTAGGACCTAGGATGTCAAGAGCTATTTCTTTCCAAGGACCCGAGGGCACAACTCTAGGGACCATGGGTTGAACCCTGACCTACTTGGATTTCTCACTCATAGAGCAGGGTAAACATTCACGCACCAATCTCTCAATTTGTAGGTCCATCCCAGGTCACCAGTATGTCGAGCGGAGCCTTTCCTTGGTTCTAGACATAACAAGGTGGGAATCGTGTGCCAGACCCATTAGCTTCTCTCAAAGATTGGCTGGCGGTATAAGCCGTGTACCACAACATAGGATGTCCCCACACATGCTCAACTCATCCTTCACACCCTAAAAAACCCTGCCCTCATCCGAGGCTTGGTTTTTAGAGTGCCAACCATTCCTCATCAGCGACATAATTTCAGACAGCGCTGCATCATTCAGCAATTCCTGGCGCCATTGCTCCTCAGGAATAACTGTACTCTCAACCGCACAAACAAATTCAGTTTCATCCTCCCCGGACTCAGGCTCAGAATTACCGCACATACCATGATCGGTAGAGACCAGTATTGATAAAGTGCCAGCAACACCATTCTCAACCACTGGTATGTATCTCATAGCAAACTCGTACTCTTCCAATGCGATAACCCATTTGGTTATCCTCCCTGACACCAAGTCAATCCCTTTACTCGTGAATGTTTCAGCCAGAGATTTGTGGTCTGTCCTCACCTCAAATTTGACACCCCACAGAAACCTCTTTAATTTCTTCACTGCCCAAAACACGACAAGGGCTTCTCGTTCAATGACCGAATACCGAGACTCTGCATCACTCAAACCACGTGAAAGGAACATGATGGTATTCATGCCTTCGCTCTCCTCCTGCTGTAATACTGCCCTAGGCCCTTAATGCTAGCATCAGTCATGACAATAGATACCTTGCATGGATCAAAGCTTTTAAGCCTGGGAGCCATCCTGAGCTTTTCCTTCAAAGCGACAAAGTCTCGTTCACACACCTCATCCCACGCAAAACTAACGCCCTTCCTCAACAATAGCCTCATGTTCATACTCAGCTCAGCGAAATTCTCCACAAACTTGTTGTAATATTCTACCATTTCCAGAAACTTCCTCAGCTCCTCCCGAGAAGAAGGAGACTTCATTCTGGAAATGGTGCCAACCAACTCAACCTTGGGCATAATACCATCCCCTGTTATGGTGTGGCCAAGGTAATTGATCGTGGTGGTAGCGAAACAACACTTTTCTGCCTTAATTGTTAAGTTAAACTCCTCAAGTTTCCTCAAAACATCGCGGAGACGGACCCCATGTTCCTCACCATCTTTCCCATAGACAAGGATGTCACCTTGATACACACACACACACCCTCAATACCTTTTAAAACCTTTTCCATGGCCCGCTGAAAAACTGAGGCCGCAGATATGAGACCAAAAGGCATCCAAACATACCTGAAGGTTCCAAAAGGAGTGATGAATGCCGTGTAGTCTCTAGAGGATTGCTTCAGAGCTACCTGATGGTATGTGGATGTGAGATCGATAGTACTAAATGTTCTGGCCCCACCGATCATCATCAGCAACTCAGAAATATTGGGAAGAGGGTACCTGTCAATGATGACACACTTATTCAAGTTCCTCAGATCCACACATAGGCGTAAACTGCCGTTGGACTTGCACGCTGCAACAACCAGAGCAAGCCACTCAGTGCCCTCAACCTCTTCAATTATACCCCCCCGTTTTCAGTTTCTCAATTTCAGCTTGCATCTCAGCGTTAAGGGTAATGGGGACATTCCTCACTTTGCAACATACTGGATCGGCACCAGAGGTGAGCCGTATCTCATGTTGAAATCCCTTCAAACATCCCAATTCTTCCCTGAAGACATTGGGGAACTCTTTTCTTATTTTCGCCTCAACGTCTTGACTGCGACTGCCGACTCATTGAGGTAAGAGGATAGATGCTGACACGTTTTTTGTGCATATCCCCTGGTATTGGTTAAGACTCATCCCAGCTCCCAGGGATGGCTTTTGGCTTAAATTCTTGCTCCATATAGCTTTCCATCCACATCCAGTATGGGGGTTTCATGGCCATTTATTATGTCAACATCCTGGTCTCACTTTAGACAGGCGGACCTGTCTGTTGTAGTGTTATTTTTAATACTACCACTACCTGGTTGCTACATTGAATCCTTTATATGACTCATCTTTTCTCCCCTTGATCCAAGTTGGCTACGGCACATTGCCACTAATATTGGGCCCACCCTATCTTATTTGGACCAAGGTTTTCTTCTACTTGACTTCATCCCACGTCTGTTTACTTAATTAATACGAATGGTTTTCTGTATGCTCGATTAAGTGAGTATTCAGGCCTTGATTTTACCTTTGCCCTTTCATGGATGATCATTTTATAATTTAGGGGGACATTGAATCATACCTCTTTCCGTTCCAGATAGCCAAGTGGACGAATACTATGATATCCTATGGCACAGACGTCTTGGACAGATTGACCCCATACCCTTTTCGCTCAACTGATGTGAAGGGTTTTTCTTTAGTTTGACCGATAAAGTGAGTACTCAGGCCGTGATTCCTTCTTTGCCGTTCCATGGACTTTTCCTTTAATAATTAGGGGGTCGCTGATTTAAATTTCTCTCCTTTTAGATAGACATACGGACGGGAATATACAATATACCCTGCTGCTCTAATTTCCCGGACAGATTGACGTCATTTATCACGTACAAATTAACTATGGTGGGTATATTGCACTCATCATTTTAAAGCACTATAGGGAATCCCTTGGGTTTGTTAAATATCTCATAATAGCTCACTGGTGTATGTTTCCCTTGGGGTCTTATCACCCTTAAATTTGGCATGAAGTATTAATAACACAGGGCTTTCTTCCTTTTTCTTTTCCCCTCCTTTCTCTCTTCTTGTCCACACACAAAAGGCATGTTCTTTTCAAACCTCATAGACATCACGTGGGAACCTGCCTGTACTGTGAAGTTCTCTTACCAGAGTGTAACTTTTCTTACTCCCTTCTGTTTCTCATTGTCATTGACTGTTTTACTGATGCTCTACTGCCAGACAAAACACATTCTTTGTGTAGTTTTTGTCATGAGTATAGCAGCACTGTCATGAATGATATGATTGTTTTGAAGATTTTGGTAACACATTATCTGTCTAATGATGTAAATTAATGTATATAGAAGTTTTGTCATAAATGTTATTTATGGTGTCAGTAATATTGTATATATATGTTACATATCTTATGTTCCTGTCAATGTCTTTCCTTTTTTATTATATTGATGTGTTTATATCTGTTAAATCAACAACCCTGAAGAAGTCCATGTTTATGGACGAAACGCGTCGGCTGTTTAGTTCATCCTGATCGTTTTTTAATCCTGTATAAATAAAAGAAGAACTTTAAAGAATATACCTTTGGACACGGATCTAATTTTTTTCTTGTTTGTACTTTGGTGGTGCACCTTTGCTTTTGTTTTAATTGTGATATTCCTGCTTTGGGATTGCATTGTGACAGTGGGTGCGTTAACAGTGTTCACACAGATCTCTGGGTACTTCCAGTGTATATATATTACATAGGGATAGCGGGTCAGGTGCTGTGTCTTATAGGGTTCCACTGTCTAGGCTTATCTTTACCAAATTTGACTCCCCGTTGAGCACTGACCTGTCCTACGACCTTAGAACCTAACTTTTGACAAACATAGAAAAATGCCCAACTTTAAGGATAGAAGACAGGAATTAGCTCAGGACTTGTTCTCATCTAGCCCTAAGGTGGGAGGAACCATAACTGGTGCCCCTAAGACAGAGGGCCTAAAAATTAAATTTCAGAAATTAGAAAAGCTGAAAAAACAAGAAATGTCCAGGTGGTGAGACGGCACCACTCTGGCAAAATATATGGAGAATGAAAAAATTCCGAGGGGCCTCAGAATTTTAATCTTTCCTACCTTTGAGGACCTAGATCAAGAATCTCTTAAGGATTGGGAGGGGAACCTCCGTGACGCCTCATTTAATATGATGCGTACATTAATTAAGAATGCGGAGAAGAAAGGCCTTAAGCTACAACAAGAGATAGAGGAATTAGAGAGGGAGATCGAGTTATCAGAACTAAAGGAGATAGTAAAATAGAACTATGACATTTTGGACAAAATATTAGAAGACAAAAAAGTTTAAAAAATCAAAAGAGACGACAAAGACTATAGAGATGGGAGAATTTATACGTTCGCACACAAGTACGATAACGTAAAAGTCTCTGGGGAAGGCAAAAGACAACGGGAAGATACAGCAGAACTTACATCTGCTAGCAGTATAACCTTCTTATCCTCGGTAGCCAGCTCGGTCCCCACAGAAGAAACAACAGGCACAGTAGAGGCAGAAAATCGGTCTACTTTTTTAGTAGAAATGGAGAGGCTCAGATTAGGAGCGAAGTCTACAACGAAAGATCAAAAACAAGAAGGGGGGTGGGGAAATGGCAGAAATACAGGCAAAAACAAAAGAGTAAGAAACGAGACCTTTGCCAGGACCACCAGGTCCAAAAAGACGGAGGGCACGAAGGACTAGAGGGGGGGACGGGAGATGCTGTACAAGAACTGATGATTGTTAATCTTTCCAACAGAAGGCTGTCTGAAACTGATTTGTCTGTTTTAAGCAAAGGTTTGGGTTTCTGCCCAACTCAGTCTGATAATGATATTGATATTTTTGTTGATCTGTATAAATTCATAAGACTATTAAAACTAAAAGATCACTTTTCTCGTAATCCGTCTATATGTACTAAGAATGTAGAGGAATATATACCACCAACACAGACTGTATCTGATTTGAATGTATTACAACTGATGATGTCTTTACAATATGAAACACCGGTTGATGTTAACATGGTAAGAGCTGAACTTGATATCTCAGAGAATATGAAGACAGATAGTGGTCTGAAATCTCGCTCCAAATATATCCCGGTAGGAACACACCCAAATATTGATCACTTCAGGGAGAAGGTCACACAGGGTTTTATAAACTTATGGAACATCCAACCCCCTGTCAAAATACCAACCACAACCTTTCAGTGGCAGAAAATAAGGCCTTGAAGGATTTGAAATCTGACCCTTCGATTGTCATCCGTGAAGCGGATAAGGGGGGGAATGTGGTAGTAATGGACAGGGTGAGCTACATGCAGGAAATTGATCGCCAATTGGCAGACACAGCCTGTTATACAAAGCTCCCAGGAAATCCAACCAAGGCACTCAGCACACATATTAACATGAGACTGGTGGAGTGGCGGGAGAGTGGCCTAATAAGTGATGAGGAATGTAATTACCTAACAGTCAGAGAACCCTCTTTTCCCTGTATATACGTGCTACCCAAAATACATAAGGGGGGCCCCTTCCCACCAGGACGACCCATTATCTCGGGGGTTAATTCCCCAACGGAAAAACTGTCTGAATACGCGGACCAATTTTTACAGCCTTTGGTCCAGAACTTGCCTGCCTACATCAAAGACAGCAAGGACATCCTTGTTAAATTTGAGGGCTTGTCCTGGTCTGAGAACCTTCTTTTTGTCACCATGGATGTGGCCAGTTTATACACCAGCATAAAGAAGGAATTTGGGGTGAAAGCACTAGAATTTTATCTGGGACAGAGAACTGCAGATCACTACATGCACAACGAGGTACTCATGGAAATGACGGATATCTTTCTGTCAAAATATTTCTTCTTGCACGATTCCCAATGGTGTGCATGATTCTTTGTCCATGTAGCAAGGTGAGAGATGGTGTGTGATGCAGGAGTCTATTTAATTAACAGAGCCAACGGTCTAATGTGCATGTTTTTTCATAAGTTTTTAGAATGTCTTGTTAAAAATCAATGTTTTAAGTACAAAATTGAAAACTGTTAAATATGTACTTGGTTTTATATGTATATATATATATTTTTTTTCTCATATAGATTCAAAGTGCTGGGATGCTTTTTATTGTAAAGCCTGAAGAAGGTGGTTGGACCTGCTAATACCACCGAAACGCGTTGCTTCTGGTCGTTTTTTAATATTTTGTGTATACTATTTGGTGCTTTTCACAATACAATATCCCTAATTAGATGTGAAATTGATTCTGAATGTGGATTTAGATAATTATTTTGCACTCTGTTCTTTAATGTGTGATTTATCATGCAATACCGTTGGATGAAATTGTGGTTTTAATATGAGAGTTGATTACTCTTTTTAAACAAGTTTTAATGAATTATACTTACTTATTGAATAAACATTCATATATTTGATTTGTTGGCAATTGTTATATTCTCCTAGTGTATGATTGTGGGATTGATGATTGATCAGTTGGATTGCTATCGCTGTTTCCCAAAGGGATTCATTTTTAGACCTAGTGTCAAGTTGGTGTCTTGTCCCTTTGGTGAGTAGGACCCATCTCTCTTTTTGTGACGATTCCCAATGGTACCATCAAATACAGGGCACAGCGATGGGCTCTAGGTTTTCTCCCGCCTATGCCGGGCTCTTTATGGGCTGGTACGAGCGGGAGCTCGCCTGGGGCCGTCGTGCTGCCAATTGGATGGAACACATTATTTACTGGGGCAGGTACATCGATGATGTAATCATGCTCTGGGATGGGCCTGCCTCGGAACTACTGGAATACCATGCATTCCTGAATGAGAATCTCTATAACATACGGTTTACCATCAACTTCAGTGGGGAACAGATTGATTTCTTGGACATTAATTTCTTTGTCCAAAACAATAGCATACAGAGCTCGACCCACCGTAAGAGTACTGCTTGCAATAGTACTCTGCACTTCCATAGCGCACATCCACGCCATGTTATTAATAACATTCCTTATGGCGAAATGGTGTACATGAGGAGGAACTGCAGTACAGATGAAACCTTCACCAAAAATATCAGTGAGACAAAACAATGTTTTCTCGCAAGAGGATACCCCCTAGACAGTATGGAGAAATCACATAGGAGGATTGCCAACACACCCAGGGAAACCACTTTGAAGCCCAGGCCTGCGAATGAGACCGGGAAGGCTCCAGTCTCGTTCAATACACAATACAATGACCGTAGTAGTAGGGTGTATAATGTTTTTAGAAAACACTGGCACCTTCTTACTGACATACCAAGTCTAAAGGGGACCCTAGCCCCCAGGCCAAGAGTAACATACAGAGGGGGGAAGAATCTGACGAATCTCCTATGTCCCAGCTATGTTACCACACCCAAACTGGTAACTTCGTTGCCCCACACTACCAAGGGCTTCTATACATGTGGGGACTGCAATGTTTGCAGACTGGGGAGAAGTAAGACTGATGCATTCAGTTTCAACACTGGCCGCAAGTACAACATTACTCACATGATTAACTGCAAAACTAAGTATGTTACGTACATTTTGGGCTGTCCATGTAATATGATCTATGTGGGCAGCACCAAAAGACCCCTGAAAACAAGAATCCAGAAACATCTACGGGCTATACGAAATGGTGACCTAAGATACCCTCTCACATACCATATGCAAGAAAATCATACTAGTGGTGATGAGTTCTGGTTCATGGGGATTAATCATATCCCGATCAATCCGAGAGGAGGGGATAGGGAGCTATCCCTGAGAAAGAACGAAGCAGGTTGGATCTGTAAACTTCGGAGTGTAGAACTGGGTCACAATAGTGACGAGGAACTACACTATTTCCTATAAAAATCAGGTTCCCCCCTCTATATGTGGCATGTTTATTAATATCTCTCCTTGTTCAATGATTAGTAAGGTTCTCACATGGATGAACTTGTTTTCTGTTGTATACATTTAGGATACCTTTGTCAACTGTTAATGGCAATGTGTGATCAGTCTATGACAATATATACACCCAAGCATAGATTTAAATGTAATGTTTCTTGGACCAGCCATGATAGATACATACTTTCAGGCTGTGTTATTTAGTGTGTATATATGTTTTTCACATTTAGAAGATGTTGAATGACCTCACCACCACTTGCCTCTCTGTCTCTTCTATTAATACCTCTCTGTTTCCTCTTTGCTGTTGGTCACACCATGGACTGGTGTGCCTTGGGATTACATTGATTTTCTTTACCCACTAGATGACTATATCCATTAACTACTTAAGGATCATTGTCCCTCTGTAGCTCTACAAGGCAAGGGACAATGTTATTACACTCTCTTGAACTCTTGCCCCTCAGAAGCTACGAACCTAGGCTTGTTGATCACGAAGTTCACCTTGATACATCTTATTTCTATTACTCTACCTTGGTAAATTATACTCGAAAAGGATGCCAGGTTATACTATCCTCGCCTTCTGGTAAAATACCATGCTAAGATGGTGGCCATCTAGCTTAGATTTTTGATCATCGCGTTACTCCTGTTTTTCGGTACACACACCGAAGAACAGTCACGACCTACGATTTTTTCTTGGGTTAAGTGGTTTATTATTGACAAGGGTATAGGCACTACCATACTGTTTATAGTGACGCTTACGTCCCTGATACAACACCGTGCCAACATGGCGGCTACCTTCACTTGGACATGCGAGCATTTCATTATACCCGGGCTTCGGAACATATACCGAAGAGTAGTCACGATTTACAATTAAATTGTGGGTGCAGTAGTGGAGCAATCACGAGGTCTAGGTTCCAACACAGTGATTATATAGACGTGTTTATACCTGGCGAACACCATTACAAGATGGCGGCCAAACACGCTTCACTTTGCGTACTATACGTAACCCCGGCGAATCACTGACTAAATATCGAAGGTCACAATATCGACCTACAAAAATATTGCAACAAAAATATCGAAGACAAGAATATCGACATCCTATCTACATTAAGGTAAGTACAAAAATATCGAGAAAAAAAATATCGATGTCAAAAATATAGTTGTTAAAAATATCGTTTTTAATTTAAGTTAAAAAATATTGTAAAATAAAGTAAATAATACATATAATTAAAAGAAACATAGTTAATAATATTTTAAAATGCTTCAAAATTATAAGTAATATATATAATTTGATAATACATTAAACATATACATATAATATATAATATATATATACTTATTAATATGTTTTAATATTTATTTTAATAACTTATAAATTGTTTAATTTATTTTTTATAAATTATATATACATCTATACACATAAAACAATAATATAAATAAAAATTAAATAAATATATGTAACAAATTTAAAACATTTTTTTTATTTTAAATCTTTTAAAAATAATTATACAGTACATTAGCTAAAAAAATACAAAATATTAGATAGCGGAGGAAATTAAATTACTATTCCCACTCCAGTGAGTGCAACAGTAGGGAAAGTGTTGGATAGCGTAGGGGTTAAAATTACTATTCCCACTCCTGTGAGTGCAACAGTAGGGAAAGTGTTGGATAGCGTAGGGGTTAAAATTACTATTCCCACTCCAGTGAGTGCAACAGTAGGGAAAGTGTTGGATAGCGTAGGGGTAAAATTACTATTCCCACTCCAGTGAGTGCAACAGTAGGGAAAGTGTTGGATAGCGTAGGGGTAAAAATTACTATTCCCACTCCAGTGAGTGCAACAGTAGGGAAAGTGTTGGATAGCGTAGGGGTAAAAATGACTATTCCCACTCCAGTGAGTGCAACAGTAGGGAAAGTGTTGAATAGCGTAGGGGTAAAAATTACTATTCCCACTACAGTGAGTGCAACAGTAGGGAAAGTGTTGCATAGCGTAGGGGTAAAAATTACTATTCCCACTCCAGTGAGTGCAACAGTAGGGAAAGTGTTGGATAGCGTAGGGGTAAAAATTACTATTCCCACTCCAGTGAGTGCAACAGTAGGGAAAGTGTTGGATAGCGTAGGGGGTAAAATTACTATTCCCACTCCAGTGAGTGCAACAGTAGGGAAAATGTAGGATCGCGTAGGGGTTAGTTAAATTAACATACTTATAAATTATTATTTTTTAAAATATATAACATATTAATAATTATGTAACAAAATAATTATTAATAAATACCTATTAAATTAAATTAATATTTACTTAAATAACATTAAATTACTTCCACCCTATTCCCCTATAAACACACAAACGCGCTACACATAAAAAATACAATTAATTTAATTATCAATTAATCAATTAATAAAAATTAATTACCAATTAATAATTAATTAACAATAAATTAATTAACAATAACAATAAATAAAAAATAATAGATTAATTATCATTAATATACTTTTAATTAACCAATTAATAAAAATTAATTACCAGCTAATAATTAATTAACAATAAATTAATAATCAATAACAATAAATATACACATATTAACTAATTAATTATATATAAATTACTTCCCACCCTATTCCCCTATAAACCCACAACCCGCTACACATTAAAAATAACATAATTAATTAAAATTAATTGCCAATTAATAATTAATTTACAATAAATTAATTAACAATAAATAAAAATTAATAATACATTAATTATAAATAATATAATGATAAATTAACCAATTAATATAAATTAATTACCAAATTAATAATTAATTAACAATAAATTAACAATGAATAACAATAAATAAATACATGTTAATTAATTAATTATAATTAAATTACTTCCCACCTATTCCCCTATAAACCCACAATCCGCTACATTAAAAATAACATAATTAATTTAATTACCAATTAATCAATGAATTACAATTAATTACCAATTAATAATTAATTTACCATAAATTAATTAACAATAACAATAAATAAAAATTAATAATACATTAATTATAATTAATATAATTACAAATTAACCAATTAATATAAATTAATTACCAATTAATAATTAATTAACAATAAATTAACAATAAATAACAATAAATAAAAACATAATTAAATAATTATAATTAAATTACTTCCCACCCTATTCCCCTATAAACCCACAACCCGCTCTGATACTAAAACGCAAAATTTCCTTTAAAAAAAATAATATTTTCTAAACATTTAATACATATATTTAAAAATAATGAAAAAACTTTAAAAAAATGTTAAACATACATATAAAATACATAACACACAAAAAAAAATCGATATTATTTACAACTATATTTTTTGCTAACGATATTAATGACTCCGATATTACTTACTTCGATATTAAAAAATCGATATTACTTACCTTAAAGTCGATATTCTGGTCAACGATATTCTTGACTGCGATATTCTGTCCCTACGATATTAAAAACTCAATATTAGTGTAGGTCGATATTTAAAATTCGAGTATTTTGACTGCCCACCAACCCCGGCACCCTCTACGTCATCGGTTCACAGCTGTTCTAATTTTCGGGATTAACGCGGGCTATTTAAACCGGAGTGGTACTGCCCTGACAGTCCGTCCTGACGCTGCCTGACAGGAGATGCTTCGACTGCGACTGCCGACTCATTGAGGTAAGAGGATAGACGCTGACACGTTTTTTGTGCATATCCCCTGGTATTGGTTAAGACTCATTCCAGCTCCCAGGGAAGGCTTTTGGCTTAAATTCTTGCCCCATATAGCTTTCCATCCACATCCAGTATGGGGGTTTCATGGCCATTTTTTATGTCAACATCCTGGTCTCACTTTAGACAGGCGGACCTTTCTGTTGTAGTGTTATTTTTAATATTACCACTACCTGGTTGCTACATTGAATCCTTTATATGACTCATCTTTTCTCCCCTTGATCCAGGTTGGCTACGGCACATTGCCACTAATATTGGGCCCACCCTATCTTGGTTGGACCAAGGTTTTCTTCTACTTGACTTCGTCCCACGTCTGTTTACTTAATTAATACGAAGGGTTTTCTGCATGCTCGATTAAGTGAGTATTCAGGCCTTGATCTTACCTTTGCCCTTTCATGGACGATCATTTTATAATTTAGGGGGACATTGAATCATACCTCTTTCCGTTCCAGATAGCCAAGTGGACGGAATACTATGATATCCTATGGCACAGACGTCTTGGACAGATTGGACCCCATACCCTTTTCGCTCAACTTGATGTGAAGGGTTTTTCTTTAGTTTGACCGATAAAGTGATTACTCAGGCCGTGATTCCTTCTTTGCCGTTCCATGGACTTTTCCTTTAATAATTAGGGGTCACTGATTTAAATTTCTCTCCTTTTAGATAGACATAAGGACGGGAATATACAATATCCCCTGCTGCTCTAATTTCCTGGACAGATTGACGTCATTTATCACGTGCAAATGAACTATGGTGGGTATATTGTACACACCATTTTAAAGCACTATAGGGAATCCCTTGGATTTGTTAAATATCTCATAATAGCTCACTGGCGTATGTTTCCCTTCGGGTCTTATCACCCTTAAATTTGGCATGAAGTATTAATAACACAGGGCTTTCTTCCTTTTCTTTCCCCTCCTTTCTCTCTTCTTGTCCACACACAAAAGGCATGTTCTTTTCAAACCTCATAGACATCACGTGGGAACCTGTCTGTACTGTGAATTTCTCTTACCAGAGTGTAACTTTTCTTACTCCCTTCTGTTTCTCATTGTCATTGGCTGTTTTACTGATGCTCTACTGCCAGACAAAACACATTCTTTGTGTAGTTTTTGTCATGAGTATAGCAGCACTGTCACGAATGATATGATTGTTTTGAAGATTTTGGTAACACATTATCTGTCTAATGATGTAAATTAATGTATATAGTAGTTTTGTCATAAATGTTATTTATGGTGTCAGTAATATTGTATATATATGTTACCTATCTTATGTTAAAGGCAATGTCCTTCCTTTTTTATTATATTGATGTGTTTATATCTGTTAAATCAACAGCCCTGAAGAAGTCCAAGTTCTGCAAATTTGCAAGATGACGCAAGCTTCCTCAACTGGGTAACGTAAGCTTCAACCGACTCACACTCCTTCTGCAATCTTTTTGCAAAATGATATCTCTCAAGTATTGTACTGACCTTCGGGAGAAAATGCTTATCTAATTTCTTTAGACAAATTTCAAATTCATTCAAACCATCACCTTCCGAATCGCGAAGGTCTGGAAGCTGATCATAAATTTCTTGTCCTTCTGACCCCAAACTGTGCAGAAGAAGGGGTGACCTTCTTTCCACACTCAAAGATACTCCACATACCCTAGCATACCTCTCAAAAACTTTTTTCCACCTTTGCCACTTAATAGGTGGATCCCCTGGGGTAGTAAGGAAGAAAGGTGGAGCCGTAACATTTTGCATTGTATGGTGCTGTAAGGACTGGGTACAGTGTTATAAGTAAGATGGATTTATTTCTTTTTTTTTTAAAGAAACAAGCAAAAACAAATCAAAATCTACTAGGCAAAATAGAATGTCTCAAAATAATAAAAGACTGTCATTGGTGGAGATGCCGTGGGTTCAAGCAATAGTGTGTGTGTCACTGACCTGAAGATTAGGAGACCAGAGGTGTGTGTATCACCGTGTGACACACCATGGAGAAACTGGATGAGGACAGTGATAAGCAGATTGCAGAAGTGAAAGTCACGCAATAAAAGTCAACCAGTACTCTACATGGGCGTGCAACTTATAAGCATGAATGAATCAAATGGTGAATGTGACGAGAAGTAGATCAGCTGATCGATGACACGCAAGGATGTGCGTATCGTCAGTAAAACACGCCAGCTGGTTGATGACACGAAATGATGTGCGTATCATCGGTAGGTCACGCGTGAAAATGGCCGCCGTGAAGAGACACCGGGGAGCTGAGAAGATGTGAACCAGCTTCTATGAAGAATGGCAGCTGACGTCACAGAGAAGTCAGGAAATGGCCGCCGTGAAGAGACTTCAGGACTCTGAGGGAATGCGCACCAGCGTCTAGGCAGCCGACGTCACAGAGGACCGAGTACGGGAGAGCCCCACCAATCAGGAAGAAGAACTGGATACTTGGCTCGGGAGAGACTCGCGGCAAGCAGAAGAATTGTGGAGGGCACGAGGACAGCTGGGAAAGGCTCGTGGCAAGCAGAAGAATAGCGGAGGGCACGAGGACTGCCAGTAGGTGTAGCTGGACGCTCGCGCCGGTGCTCCCTCAGAAGTCAGTACATGGGGCTGGGCTCGCGCTGGTCCCGCTGGATGCTTGTGCCGGTGCCGATGGAGTCTGTACTCCCCCCTCGGGCTGAAATTACCCAACAGGGCAGACTGGTGAACTGGTGGTGAACTCCAAAGAGTGGCAAAACAAACAGTAGTCCGATGAAAGTTGTGCAGTGTGATAGTCCGAAGAGACACGCACTAATCAAAGGCCCAAACAACTCATGGGTCAGAAACGGGCTGGTGGAACAGACAGCAGTAGAACCACCAGGCCGGTAAAACAAACAGGGTCGACCCCACGCTCCGCATAAAGAAGGGCACTGACCTTTGAAGAATAAGGTGTTCAGGGTTTAAGGGAAATCCTCACCGCAGCAGTTTGTTGGGATCTTCCATAGGTGTAGCAACTGCCGATTACGCCAGTGTAGTAATCGCGGCAAGAAACAAGCAGGACTCCAAGTAGAAAGAGGTGCAGCTTGTAGTTTATTCTCTGGAGAAGATCCCATCCACAGCCCAGCAACGAAGTAGTCAGTATTTTATCCCCATACATTCTAAACGCCTTGTTGACATAGCAGGGTTCCAGTGCCTACATTCCACTAAGCCACCAGAACTGGGCCCATGAGGAAGAGCCAGATACCACAGATTCCTTGATGGCACCAAGCCTACGGTGAGACTGGACATTTCACGAGGACCCTATCAATGGTAATCCTAACAGCCAAAGCATCGCCACAAAACATAGAGGGAGCCATCTATGTGTTTCTGAGAGAATACCGTCTGACCCCTCATGTGGCCACCGAGCTAGTCCAGAGTCTACTCTGTGTTGGCTGGGCAGTGGGCGAAACAATTTCACATTACCCAAAATGGGCTGAAGTTCCAATTCCAATTAATCACTCTCTTGACAGGTGGACCTGCCAAAATGCCCCTGCCAGCAGACAAAGACACGTCAGACACAAGGGGTTACCAGTGGATGACCAAGCGCTAGTAAAAGCCAGCCATCCCATTGGTATATTTTGGCTGCTGTTCAAACCAGATCCCTGGACCGTCAATCGAATCCTCATCGCTTACCAACAGGGAGGTGCATCAAGGTTCCATCTGAGATCCAACCCCATACCCTCCCAGCAGTATCAAGACATTGTACTGGAGTAGGAGCACCTGCAGTCAAAACCGCTGACTCACAGGACCATATGTTCCATTGATATTTTATGTTTTGTCATTATATTCCATTTATTTGCTTTTATTTACAGTTGAGGAGGAACATAGTATTGGGTAGGAGGAAACCAAGACTGCTCTGCTGTAGAGAGAACCAACCTGAATAATCGGGGCCAGATGGTATGGCTGAGGGCATGTCACAAAATGAATATAAAGGCCAGTAGGTGAGAAGGCAGGCAAGCACAAAGCCACAAAGTGTCTGGTTCCATTCTTTATGCACCCACCAACACGAGGACACAAGACAGCCCTACAGGACCAGCTTGCCAATGAGTATCACCAGCGTCACCACCCATTCCTACATTTTGTAACTTCCAGCCTGGGTGCAGGAAACACATGGGTTGAAGTTGAGTAACAGCAGAGAATTATGAGATAATACATTTGATGTCCACATTCTGCCCGGCTTTGTTTGGCATCCTTATTACATGTGGTGAGAAAATAATTTGGCCCAAAAACCACCTGAGGGAAATATAGTTAGCAAATGGTATTGGATTGTGCCTTTTATGAAAGGTTTAGAGTTTTCCCCTAAGTGAGGTAAATGGTCTTTGTGACTGGTATTACCACAGCTTTATCCCAATTGTGCACACTTTGTGTATAAAAACTCCCTTCCAGATAATACCTAGAAGTATTTGCACATCAACAATCTTGTGCCAAATCGCAATGCAAGGGGAACCCGTGATTTGAAGTCAGATGCATTCCAATTTAAAGCTATCGTAGCACTCAAAATGAAGTTGTTAATGTAGCAGCATTATGTGATCCAGCGAATATTTGAATTTACCCTTTTTTTCTTTTATACACCATTAATTGGATGTTTGAACCAACCACCATTCTTCCAATCCGGGTATTCTTCCTCAATGTGGACATTTTTGGGTTGCCAATTGGGGATACCACGCCTTCATTTTTCGTAAACTCCTGGAGTGGCCAAACATTCTCCTTGACACACGTCTAAACTCTTTATCGATGTGAGGATGATTTCTCCTTGCGAATATATTCACCCTTAAATCCAGTTTTGACCGCTTTGGAAAACTCTTTCAAAAGCACAAGGTGTAATCCTTATGGAGGAGGGAGATGTGTGTTGGTTTGATACTATTGAAGACGTAAATTTCAAACATTCCCACAAAAACATTCTAGACACTTTTCATTATCTAAATAATTAATTAATTTGTTTTTTTCCAATCTACAAGTAAACAATGGTCATGGTAAAAAGTGTATATGCTACCACATGAAGAAAGGTTGAAACCAAACTCACAGCTTCTTTTAATACGGTGTATAGGTTGGCAGTTGCAATAACACTCATGTGAATGGAAATCCAAAGATTTGACTTCTTTGCTCTTTTGTGCTTTAAAATCCCTTCATTGAGTCAATGATGCATTATTTGCTTAACCACTTTTTAGTCATCATTCAATAGTGTATGAGTTATCTTTCCATCTTATTTGTGCGTTCATTCAATCATTCATTCATTTACACATACTTCTATGAATGTACACATAGGACCCCATGAATCACTACCTAACTGGTATAACTAAAATATCACAATTTATATTTTTATCCTCAAATTTTTATAAGTATGAGAGAAATCTGACGTTCATTTCATACATTTCCAGGAAACTACCATCTACTTTTCTTATTATGCCCTCTTTCATAATCACTCACCACAACTATCATTTCTGTGGCTTTGTTCCCAAGAGTGTTTAGATGACCACAGAGGAATAACACATTTATAGTTTTCAATAATCTTCCTAGAGCATTGTCATATCAGATAAGGAATGACAATGCCAATCAGAGGAGCAAAGACTATAAAACGTCCTCATGGAGAATGAACCTTCATATCCAGGATTTACAGAGAGAAAGATACCAAACACTTCAACACATTGGGGTCGATTCCGATTCGGGGCGGAAATTTCTCCGACCGAGCCGGACCCGGAGAGATTTCCCGACCGAATCGGACCCGTGCAGTCCGACCGAGCAGTGCGAGTGCGTCCGTATGCTATCGGACTCCGAGTCGAGTCGGACTCAATGAAGTCAATGGGAGCCTGTCGCACAACGCGTGCGACGTGGCTCCCGTTGACTCAATGGGTGCGAGTCGGACAAGTGCGCCCCTACAGCGGGTGCGCGGCGAGCGATTCGCGCCATACACGCACAGGTAGGGGGACCCATGGGTCCCCCTGTGTGCGACTCGCGCGGCTACGCGTACAGGGGGTCCGACACGGACCCCAAAGGTACGGCTCCGACAGCTCTTTCGAGCCGGGTGCGCGGCTCGGTCGGACTGCTCGCGCGCGCGCATCGTGCCTACCCGGCCGGGGAGCGTCTCCATTGCGCGGTGCGAGTCGAGTCAGCGCGAGTCGGTCGGTGCGGTTCGAGCCGGAAGCAGTCGATCGGAGCGGTCGGGACGCCCCAGCGACGGAGTCGGTCGGCAAGTCGCGTCGTACTCGCTTCGGCCGGACCCAGCGTACGATTCGGTCGGGAAACAGGGCTCCGAATCGGATCCGGTAAAGCCGAATCCGATTCGGAGCCCTACCGGCCGAGATCGGAATCGGCCCCTGTGGGAAGGAACCAACTGTAATCCCAAAAAGTAGGACAATAGGCGAGTACACACCAGGGGAGAGGTTCTGGGTTCCTCAAACCTAGGTGCACCTACAGTATACCTATTTAGTGGAGTCACTAAATACACAGTGGGTCAAATCTAATTTAGAAAAATAAAGCATTTTGGATTATGGTACTTCTTTAGCTACTAACTGTTGGACTTGGCCCTTTTTAGCAGGTTCACCCCTAAACTTTTTGCCTGGTCTGTGACCTTGTGTGTCAGTAGTTTTAAGTCTCTGGGCACTTTAGCACTGTGGGCCAGTGTGAAAGTGCGTGCGCGCTAGTGCGTGTGGTGAGATTGTCCTGCCCTCCCATGGAATGCATGGGGGATATGTTTGTCCATGGTAATTCCTGGTGTGAGAGGAGTGCAGGGGCAAGTTTGAGATATGTGCAAACTCGTGAGAATAAATGCTGCGCAATGGTGTGCGCGAGATTTATTGTGACTGGTGTAGAAATGCCACTTTTAGAAGTTGGCATTTATGTGTGCTCCTGTGTCTGCCTGCCTGATGTGAATTGCATGTCTGGCTTTGTGAGTGACAGGGGCTGGGAGGTGTGTGTGGCTCCTGGAGGGGCAGGGTGAGGTCAGCGCAGTGGTGAATAGAGAGATCTGCATCTAGATGGGAGGGAGGAGTTGCACCTGGGACCTGAATAGAGGCTGTGCCTTCCCTCCACAATGCTGGCTCCACCCCTGTGGTGCGTCTGATGTCCCCTAGCCTGTCCTGTGAAAGGAGAGAGGAGCTGAGCAAAACAAAGTGCTCCAAAGCTCCCCAAACCAGTTGCGTCTGGTTTTCCCCAGCCCTGCACCTTTACACAAAGGGGAAAGGGTGTATAAAAGAAGGGGCTGTGACCCCATGTTCTTGTTCAGTTCTTGTGCTTGGACGTGAATCTGCCCGGGGCACTCTGCTGCAGGGGCCCAGAGGCTGCCATGAGGGCTTGCTTCCCTGGGCCCTGCCTTGCTCCCTGATGCCAAAAGACTCTCTTGGGACCTTTTGCTTAATCTTTTAGCCTTAAGGACTGCATGGCTCCCTAGCGCCTCGTGAGCGCTTTCATTGCCAAGGAGAGAGAGGAATGCGTGGGCTTGGCAGCGTGGCGCTGCTTACGAAGAGAGGAATACCCGGCTTAGGGATTCCCCGACGTGCCGCTGAGCGGGTGCCACGGGTACCCACCCCACTTTGCATTTTTATTCGGCGGGAGCCCACCCCGCTACTGCTTTTGTGTTAATAGCAGGAGCCCACCCTGCTTTGTATTTTTAACCTCGGAGGAGCCTACCCTCATTTGCACTGAGAAAGGAATCACCGCTGCGGCCCGATCCTGCGGAAAACCGGAAGTCAGGCATTCCTGCCTGGGACGGGGGGCGGGGCCAGTGACGTCAGCCGGAGCCTCGGAGGCTCCATTTCCCACTTCCCCGGCCCGGGTGAAGCGTGCAGAGTCCCGGGTCCCAGGGAGGGCCCGGGTGAAGGAGAGATGCGCTAGTCGGCCATGTGGGGCTCCCGTGTAGCTGAGGAAGCCCCGCACCCACCGCAAGTGCACCTGCGATGTGAGAAAGTCCCGGGTCCCAGGAGGGGGCCCGGGTGAAGAGTAAAGGCAGCCGAGGCCGCCCGGCGCCAGCGGGCCCTCAGGAGTGAGAGATCCCCGCATGTTGAAGGAGACCGGGTGAAGAGGAGAGCCAGTGCCACACGGAGAAGAACGTCCTGCCCCCAGAGCCGGTGAGTGAGGGCTCGAGGAGGGGGTTGGTGCCGTTGAGGCACAGTGCCCGTGTCCCTTCAAGTGGGATTTCGTACAGCTGCCCCGCCTGATAGTGGGCAGCTGCACCTATGGGGCCATTGGTGACTTCCAGAGTCCCCGGCGGGACTCCAACGTGCACCTTGTTGGTGTTTGCTTCTTCCTTGAGGTTGGTGCCATCCGAGGGCACAGTATCAGTGCATAGGCGGTCCCGTGAGAGAGCGGGCCGCCCCTACGATGGGGGGCATGTATTTAGTGCCACGTGGGGGTCCAGAGGGCACAGAGGTGCCGGGCCCCCTTTTGGGAAAATGCCACAGTTGCGCCGCACCAGCGCGGGCAGCTGCAACATGATGGGCATTTGGTTAGAGAGTCCCTGAGTGGGACAGGAGGCACAGTGGTGCCAGGCCTTCACCCGAATTTACAGCTGCGCAGCACTAGGTGCCAGCTGCCTCGTTTAGAGCCACAGTGCTTTGGGGGCATGTTTAAAGTTAGGAGTGTGATGCCCTCCTGCGCCCCATGCTTTCCCAGCTGCGCAGCAATTAGTGCCAGCTGCAACGTTTAGGTTTCGCAGGTTGCGCACCCTTGACTTTCGCTGCGTTGGCAGCGCCCTGACTCTGTGGACATAGGGCATTTGAGCCCCTCTTTGAGATGGCCAGTTGGCCAGGGGACAGTTAGGTTTATAGGGCGCCAGGCCCTAATCTGATCTATGTGCTGATGTGATTTTTGGGTGCTAGGAAATGTAATCATGTAGTATGATTTACGCACCCTGTATTATACCTCTAATGTACTGTTATGATTATGAGGTTTTGCATAATGTTTTTATGCTTGTGATTTTATTATTGCCTAATGCGTTTAGGTTGTGAGTTATTCTCTACTGTGATTTACGCCCTAATGTGAGTTATACTTAGGAGGTTAGGGTCTAATGCGTTTAGACTTCGTGAGGTGATTGCATAATGTGTTTATGCTGGTGAGGTGGCGCAGAAGGTAATTCGCGCCTAATGTGATACTGTGCATAATGTGGTTTATGTTACAGGCTGATGCTAAGTACAGTGGTTACCAGTGATTACTGGTTGTACGTTCATGATGTGTTCTACATTTATTATAAGTACTACCTATACTAAGTTCGACTTTGTGCTGGTTCTGACAGTGGTCCAGTTGGCCCTGTCAGGTGTAAATAATTCCCTTGTAAATATGACCCGTGCCAGGTGGCCACGATGTATATTATGTGAGTACTATTCTAATGTGTTTTATGATAATACAAAGGCTATTTTTATATATAACCTTGTGTGAGTTCCTTTTTGTGGTGTGCCTAGTATGTTGTTGCTGTGGGTGTGTTGCGCAAACGCTTTACACATTGCCTCCGGGATAGGCCTGACTGCTCGTGCCAAGCTACCAAGGGGGTCAGCACGGGTTATCTTTGGCGTGTAACTCCCTTGCCCTGACTAGAGTGGTGGTCTCTGCCTGGCTTTGGCGCAAGCCTTAGCCAACCAGAGATCCGATTTCTAACATTGGTTGTCAGCGGTGAGGATAGGACTTGCGTTTGCGCAGTACCACAGCGACAACTGGCTGCACTACAAAGCTCTGCATTTTAGATAATCACATATTGGGGATTATTTTTACTGATTTTATTTTTCTCCTCAACAGTGTCATTTTTAATGGTGTTTTCTGCGCTTTTATGATTGGTGGCAGAAGACAGAAAATGACAGGGCGGGACGCCAGTAGGTTGGGGAGGGTTCCCATAGATAGGGAGTCCCTTGCTGGGTCCAGTTGCCCAATCCCTTTTCCTGTCCCCAGAGGTGTGGGTGGATAGGAGGGAAGAAAGGGAGTGTGGAGGAGAAAAAGTTAGCTCTGGAGGAGTAGTTTATCCCCTGAGCTCAGTTGAGTTGTCTGGATTCACCAGTAAGGGTGGGATCCAGTGGTGGCAGCAATATATGGTTGTCCAGTGCAGGAAGTCCCATTCCCCGTTCCCACAGTATGGTACCTGGTTCCCAGTAAGAGGGGTACAGGTTGAGATTCAGGGGCAGTAAGGAACTGTCTCACCAGTCTTGGTTGGGGGCGTGTCTGGATGAGTGGTGTGTTGCACTGGACGAGTGGGTGTGAGTTCTTTTGGTGATAAGGAGCTTGCACGGGAGGTGGACCTCTGGCTGTGTGCTAGAGGTCCTGCAGAGGCATTGGAGAATGATTCCAGCAAGAGTAGCTCGGGTATCTTCCGGTCCTGTGTGGTGGAAGAGGTTCAGTGTAGCCCAGCTAGGTCCCAGTGTAGTGGGAGGGGTGTAGGGGCTCACGTCCTGTCTCAGAGGAGAAGGAGTGAGTGTGGGCTGTGTCCCAAGGTGCCCGAAACCCAGTCCCAGGGCCTGGATGGTTTCTTCAGGGAACACCAGGTTGGGGGCCTAGGCTGTACTTGTAGGCCATTTGAGGAGGATCTCCCATTGTCTAGAGGACGTGGAGTGTCTGTAACCAGAGCTCCAGCGGTCCTGGTGTCTGTGCAGTACCACTCCAGTTGGGAGGGTGCAGAGGTCCAGAGTGAGGGGTGAGAGGGGGAAAGAGTCCTCAGTGGAAGAACCAGTGGGTCAGGGGCCAACCAGAAGGGCTGATGTCGCCGACGAATGACCATGGTGACGCCACTTCTGTCCTGGGGGATCTGCACGCACTGTCAGATGGACAGGAGGTCGTGAGATCTGCGCCAGGCAGACTGTCACACGACACATTAGTTATGTGTCACCCTCGAGGGGCATGCGTGCTCCCGTGAAGTCCTGGTTCGCCGGGCATCTGACCAAAGGGTACCGTCCCTGGGTTGGGGAGCCAGGTTCAGGTGTTTCCTGACCTGGACGGCAGGGCGACTGTAATCAGTGTCCTGGCCGGGTTGCCTTCTAGGGGGTACCCCTGTGAACACAGGTGGGGCCCATCTTAAGTGAAGAGACCCTGTGTTTTCCCAGAAGGGGTGGTGCAGGCCCTAGCCGGGATCTTTAGGGTCCCTGGCTGAATGTGGTAGTACTACCCTGAGAGCAGGTGGGGCCCATCTGAAGTGAAGGGACCCTGCTCTACAGTGGGAGGGTGCAGAACTCTGGAAGGGGGTGCAGAGGGAGGAGTCCTCGCCTCTGACCCCGGTGCATCAGTGAGTTCGGATCCCAGGTGGTAGACCAGTTGATGGAGAGAGGTCCTGAACTGGTGGGAGAGTTGTGTTCTGGTGGGTGCTTCCCCTGGGAGGGTGCGGAACCCCAGAAGTAGAGGTAGGGTGAGGAGATGCTTTGCCCGTGACCTCTGGTCAGCCTGAGGGTGCGGACCCTAGGTTGAAGGATCAGTGGTAGTTTGGAACTACACTGAGAGGGAGTGTGGAGAATGGCTATTGTATGCCAGGGGTGACTGCCCCCCACTCTGGATTGGCAAGGACCAGTGGCATCTGGGTGGCCTAGGGCCTGGTCCTGGCCGTGGACAACTAAGGAGTACCGGTGGGGTAGCCTAGTTGGTCCTGAGTTTTTTCTCTTAGATGGATTCCATGGGTTCCAAGTGGCGTAGAACCGGAGGGTGTCCCTGCAGTGCGGGCCCGCGTCCGTGTTCCTATCGCCCCAAGCAGGAAGCCCATCACGGTGGTGGTTGGTCTGCCCTGCATTTTGGCTGGAAGGGGTTGTGTTGGACTTGGCCCTTTTTACGCAGGTTCACCCCTAAACTTTTGCCTGGTCTGTGACCTTGTGTGTCCAGTAGTTTTAAGTCTCTGGGCACTTTAGCACTGTGGGCCAGTGTAAAGTGCGTGCGCGCTGAGTGCGTGTGGTGAGATTGTCCTGCCCTCCCATAGGAATGCATGGGGGATATGTGTGTCCATGGTAATTCCTGGTGTGAGAGGAGTGCAGGGGCGAGTTTAGTATGTGCGAACTCGTGAGAATAAATGCTGCGCAATGGTGTGCGCAGATTTATTGTGACTGGTGTAGAAATGCCACTTTTAGAAGTTGGCATTTATGTGTGCTCTGTGTCTGCCTGCCTGATGTGAATTGCATGTCTGGCTTTGTGAGTGACAGGGGCTGGGAGGTGTGTGTGGCTCCTGGAGGGGCAGGGTGAGTCAGCGCAGTGGTGAATAGAGAGATCTGCATCTAGATGGGAGGGAGGAGTTGCACCTGGGACCTGAATAGGGCTGTGCCTTCCCTCCACAATGCTGGCTCCACCCCCTGTGGTGCGTCTGATGTCCCTAGCCTGTCCTGTGAAAGGAGAGAAGGAGCTGAGCAAAACAAAGTGCTCCAAAGCTCCCCCAAACCAGTTGCGTCTGGTTTTCCCCCAGCCCTGCACCTTTACACAAAGGGAAAAGGGTGTATAAAAGAAGGGGCTGTGACCCCATGTTCTTGTTCAGTTCTTGTGCTTGGACGTGAATCTGCCCGGGGCACGCTGCTGCAGGGGCCCAGGGGAGCTGCCATGAGGGCTTGCTTCCCTGGGCCCTGCCTTGCTCCCTGATGCCAAAAGACTCTCTTGGGACCTTTTGCTTAATCTTTTAGCCTTAAGGACTGCATGGCTCCCTAGCGCCTTGTGGCGCTTTATTTGCCAAGGAGAGAGAGAATGCGTGGGCTTGGCAGCGCGGCCGCTGCCTTACGAAGAGAGAATTCCTGGCTTGGGGATTCCCCCGAGTGCCGCTGAGCGGGTGCCCACGGGTGCCCACCCCACTTTGTATTTTTATTCGGCGGGTGCCCACCCCGCTACTGCTTTTGTGTTAATAGCAGGAGCCCACCCTGCTTTGTATTTTTAACCTCGAGGGAGCCTACCCCTCATTTGCACTGAGAAAGGAATCACCGCTGCGGCCCGATCCGTGGGAAAACCGGAAGTCAGGCATTCCTGCCTGGGACGGGGGCGGGGCCAGTGACGTCAGCCGGAGCCTCGGAGGCTCCATTTCCACTTCCCCCGGCCCGGGTGAAGCCGTGCAGAGTCCCGGGTCCCAGGAGGGGGCCGGGTGAAGGAGAGATGCGCTGTCGGCCGTGCGGGGCTCCCGTGTAGCTGAGGGAAGCCCGCGCCCCACCGCAAGTGCACCGGCGATGTGAGAAAGTCCCGGGTCCCAGGAGGGGGCCCGGGTGAGGAATAAAGGCGGCCGAGGCCGCCGGCACGCCAGCGAGGCCCTCAGGAATGAGAGAGCCCCGCATGTTGAAGGAGACCGGGTGAAGAGGAGAGCCGAGGTGCCACACGGAGAAGGGACGTCCTGTCCCCAGAGCCGGTGAGTGAGGGGCTCGAGGAGGGGTTGGTGCCGTTGAGGCACAGTGCCCGTGTCCCTTCAAGTGGGATTTCGTACAGCTGCCCCGCCTGATAGTGGGCAGCTGCACCTATGGGGCCATTGGTGACTTCCAGAGTCCCCGGCGGGACTCCAACGTGCACCTTGTTGGTGTTTGCTTCTTCCTTGAGGTTGGTGCCATCCGAGGCACAGTATCAGTGCATAGGCGGTCCCGTGAGAGCGGGCCGCCCCTACGGCGGGGGCATGTATTTAGTGCCACGTGGGGGGTCCAGAGGGCACAGAGGTGCCGGGCCCCCTTACGGGAAAAATGCCACAGTTGCGCCGCACCAGCGCGGGCAGCTGCAACATGATGGGCATTTGGTTAGAGAGTCCCTGAGTGGGACAGGAGGCACAGTGGTGCCAGGCCTTCACCGAATTTACAGCTGCGCAGCACCTAGGTGCCAGCTGCCTCGTTCTAAGCCACAGTGCTTTGGGGGGCATGTTTAAAGTTAGGAGTGTGATGCCCTCCTGCGCCCCATACTTTCCCAGCTGCGCAGCAATTAGTGGTGCCAGCTGCAACGTTTAGGTTTGCACAGTTGCGCACCCTTGACTTTCGCTGCGTTTGCAGCGCTCCCTGACTCTGTGGACATAGGGCATTTGAGCCCCTCTTTGAGATGGCCAGTTGCCCAGGGGGACAGTTAGGTTTATAGGGCGCCAGGCCCTAATCTGATCTATGTGCTGATGTGATTTTGGGTGCTAGGAAATGTAATCATGTAGTATGATTTACGCACCCTGTATTATACCTCTAATGTACTGTTATGATTATGAGGTTTTGCATAATGTTTTTATGCTTGTGATTTTATTATTACCTAATGCGTTTAGGTTGTGAGTTATTCTCTACTGTGATTTACGCCCCTAATGTGAGTTATACTTAGGAGGTTAGGGTCTAATGCGTTTAGACTTGTGAGGTGATTGCATAATGTGTTTATGCTGGTTAGGAGTGGCGCAGAAGGTAATTACGTGCCTAATGTGATACTGTGCATAATGTGGTTTATGTTACAGGCTGATGCTAAGTACAGTGGTTACCAGTGATTACTGGTTGTACGTTCATGATGTGTTCTACATTTATTATAAGTACTACCTATACTAAGTTCAGCTTTGTGCTGGTTCTGACAGTGGTCCAGTTGGCCCTGTCAGGTGTAAATAATTCCCTTGTAAACATGACCCCGTGCCAGGTGGCACGATGTATATTATGTGAGTACTATTCTAATGTGTTTTATGATAATACAAAGGCTATTTTTATATATAACCTTGTGTGGAGTTCCTTTTTGTGGTGTGCCTAGTATGTTGTTGCTGTGGGTGTGTTGCGCAAACGCTTTACACATTGCCTCCGGGATAGGCCTGACTGCTCGTGCCAAGCTACCAAGGGGGTGAGCAGGGGTTATCTTTGGCGTGTAACTCCCTTGCCCTGACTAGAGTGGTGGTCTCTGCCTGGCTTTGGCGCAAGCCTTAGCCAACCAGAGATCCCATTTCTAACACTAACTAATAGAAATATTTTTCAAATTAGACAATTTTGAAAACTGCTTAGCTAGTCCAGTAATGGGTCAGTGAAGATCTGTATCCTTGCACAGCCATTTAAAGTCACACATTACAATTATTGTGACTCCTCTACTTCATTTAGTTTCCCAGAATTTTGCCTTTGTGTGGTACAAATTGAACTACATTGGAAAACACAGGCCTGATTGAGATGGGCACTGGGAACAGTAATACTAACTCTCTTGCGTCTTTACTTGTGAAGCCAAGTTTTGCATTGCTTGTTTTCTCTGTTGTAGAAATGAGGTCAGCAAAGAGCCAATTCTGCAGCATTGCAATGTCCTCCACCACAGATGCAGCAGAGGTTACTGCTTCTACAGCAGTAAGACTTTCAATAACAGCCAACTGAATGTCAAGGAAGGACATTAGTCTTCCCATGGCAGTCAGAGCCGTAGGTAATATGTGCATTGCATTTTGCCAACTGGACCAGGTGGGTAGCTAACTTGCTATTCCTTGTACGAGTTTCACAATTCACATTGTATGGTTGAAATAACTGGTCATTTTTAACCACTCTGCTCAGGTACTTGTAATCAGGTATATAGTTGGGATTCTGGTCTTAAGCAAACTATCCCGAAACTGTGAGTGGAGAAGTTCTCTTATCGATAATTGTAGTGACCACATGTACTTTCTAAGTATTTCCCAGCAAGCAGTTAATTGCAATGCAACACACTAATCTAGCCTTTTGGCCAAACATGCTCCTGGGGCAATCTTTTGCAGTGACTTAAAATTGTACATAAAGCCATCCAGAAAATGATGTAAGTAGTTAATAGGCAAAAAATGCAGAATTGACTTTGCATCCAGCAAAGGCATAAAAGAGGAAATTCTGTTGGGGGCAGCTAAGTGAGCACTCTCCCTGTGCTCGATGCAGTATTGATGTGGTACCTGCCTGCACTCCAGTGTGGGCTCTACTGCCACTGTCTGTGAGCTGTATAGGTTGTGCTACCAAATGGACATCATGGTTGCCCAGAATCACTTGAAGACAAGTCATCAGAAGGAACTCCACCAACTGAAAAATCTCTTCCAGTTTCTGATCCATGAAACTCTCCCTCAGAATCTGTCTCACTATTAAAACCTGTCTCGGAGCTCTTGGGCAACATTTGAGTTACAGCCTGGGCAGCAGTCATCCAAAGAGATGCTATATCTGTTAGCTATCTAAAACCTTGTCCCTCAAATACTATGTGCTAGGTAGAATGCAGAGGTGCTTGTAGAAATGTTAATGCAGTGTTTGTGATATAAGCTGAAAGTGAGAGTGTACTACAAAAGTCAGAGAAAAAAGGCACATATTTGGCTCAATAAAAGGAAAAAAAACCACTTAGCTCTTCTGACTCTATGATGGGAAGAATTTCTCCAAAGAAGTTTAAAGTGAGTGCTCTAACAGCACACAAAAGAAAAGTCTTGCAGGACCTGCGCAGTCTGTCACGGGGAGGAATTAGTAAAGGTTCACCTGGCACCTGCACGGTATTAATCAGGAGACCATTTGAGACCTATATTTGAAGAGGTAGTCGACGTTTAGCCTTGGCTCATTTTCATAAGGAGGTCAGGTATGTAGATTGAAGGTGCTTAAGTCAGGAGTGCCCCACATGCAACTTCACCCATCGCTATTCATAAAGGTTGTATTTTTGTCCTGTGTGTTACTTTCATCTTCCGTCCAAAACATGACAGATGTTCCACCTGCCATATCACTAGCAAATTATAGTCAATGCACTGCACATTACGATGGATGGGACATTTGCCACATTTTGACTGAATATCCTGTCCCCCAAACCCTAAGGGCCCTAGTCTTTTTGGAAGTGCAATTTAGGGAACTCTCAAACCTGACAGCCTTAGGGTGGTCATCCCCCAACTTTTTGCCTGCCTGCCTCCCTCCATTTTTCTGAACTCATTTTTGCTGGTTCTAGGACTGTGCTCATGTTACCAGTGCTGACCAGTGATTTTGCTTTCTCCCCTAAACATGGTAACATTGGCTTAGTCCCAATTGGCATATTTAATTTAATTATAAGTCCCTAATGAAGTGCACTACATGTGCCTAGGGCCTGATAAATTAAATCCGACTAGTGGACCTGAAGCACTCATTGTGCCACCCCCTTAAATAGCCCTCTAACCATAGCTCAGGCCTGCCATTGCAGAGCCTGTATGTGCTGTTTCTAAACTGCCTCTTCGGCCTGGCAAGGTAACCTCCTTGCCAGGCCTAAACTTTCCCTTTTTCTACATGTAAGTCACTCCTAAAGTGGGCCCTGTCTATCCACAGAGCCTACTTAGAGGTGCAGGACATGTACTTTTAAGTTTTACATGTCCTGGTAGTGAACCCCCCAATTTCATTTTTCACTACTGCAAGGCCAATCTCTCCCATAGGATAACATTGGAATCACATTATTACATCTTTTAAGTGTCATTTCCAATTGTGAAGATATAGCCTTTTCAAATTTTGTGTCACTGAACTCACAATTTAAAATCACAACTTATGGTGAAGTTGGATTTTAAATCCCAGTTTAGCAAATGCCGCTTTTAGAAACTTGGCATTTACTTACTTTAGGCATTTGGTTCCTTCTGCCTGTCTCTGGAATACACATCTGGGGTGAAGGACAGCTGGCTTCCTGCATTGTCTCTAGACAGTAGCGCACAAAGGAAGGGTAGGTGTGCCTGAGTGAACATCTGCATGCACATGGGCCATCCTGAGCAGGATGGGAAGGAGAAGCTGACACAACTGAAAGGACTGTGTTCTGTCCCAACACAAAGGGTTGATTATCTCCTGTTGTGAGTCCAGAGCCAGGACAGGAAGGCAGAACCCCTCTGCACTTCAAAGCTTTCTTTGAATTCTCCCCCACTTCAAAGGCACCAAAGGGTATAAGTAATGGACCTCTGACACTACCAAATGAGAACACTTGGTGTGATGCTGAAAGGACTGCCACTGTGTTGGGCTACTGCTTTGCTGGACAACTCTGCCTTACTGTGATCTTGCCTTGCTGAGCTGCCCAGCTGCCTGGTGTTCTCCTGCCTGGGCGAGAAGGACTTGACCTGCATCATTTGAACCCAGAATGACTCCAAGGGCATGCTAGCTTGCCTCCTGTTTAAAGTCTCAAGATATCAAAGACTTCAACCACCTGCATGTGCATCTGGACTCTGCAAGCTGTGAGTGTGCCCTGCCAAGTGGTGCCACCCCAGTCTTGGACCTTTGGAAGTGAGGCCTAAAGGTGCTTCACCTTCCAGAACCCATGCATCCTCATGAGAACCAGCGCATCTTCTCCTTTGCGTGAGTCAGAACCAGTGCATCCTCGTCGTTGTGTGGAGCGCATCCGGTACTTCACCCTAAGAACCAGCACATCCTTGTTGTTGCGTGGAGCCGGTCAGGTGCATCATCCTCGGAACCAGTGCATTGCCTTTGGAATTGACACATTGTCTACTGCAGGAGCAGCAACCACGCATCTCTTCCGGAACGAGTGCCTCACACTCAAAACTGACGCATCGCCACAGTTGCGGGGAGAAAATCAACACATCTCTTCCACTGGGTGGCTCAACAACTATGTATCACCTCAGCTGCACCTTGCACCCGTGTCGACGATGGCGCATCCCAGATCAAGGTACTTTGGTTCAGTGAGCCCAAGTGGGTCCCTGTATCTGGCCCGCAGTCCATCGTGGTACAGGCAGTGTGTTATTTTTGCAGTCTAAGGGGAGGGTTACCAGAACACAAGGAGCCCCTAGAAGAATGTGAGCGTGTTTCTTACACCAGTGAGTTCACAAGCAGAAAACCGTCCATAACGCAGTCATATTCCCCCTGCCTTCCTATACCGAGGACAATGTTAGCACCCTACAGCATGGATGCAATAGGTTGCAATAGTGCTGAACCCACAATCCTGTGGTGCAGTCAAAGACTGTGCATCAATTATGATCAGAACTGCCATTACGTATGAGGCACCTCATATTTTGCTATTCATATTACTCCCTGAGGCAGTAAGAATAACCCATGTTCTCTATTTGGCTGCACATTTGGCACCTGGGTGGCACTCAGGATCAAGGAGCCCCCTTTAACAAGCATTGGCAAAACCAATATGTCTCGCCTTTGTGAGACCTGTTAGCTTTGCCAATGTTTCTTAGCCATGTTGCAACATGGCTGAAAGTAAAAAAGCTGCACGGCACAGCCAGCATTGACTGCGTCATAGTGCTTTTCCCCTCCCTCATTTTCAGCCATGCTGCACTGAAGCCAGTGCTGCTGTACAATATGGCAAAAAAATTTGACAAAGCCAATAGATCCCGTATAGGTGAGACCTGCTGACTTTGCCAATGCTTGTTTATGCTAGTTTACACCTTGCGTAAAAATATATCACAAAATACCGCAGCAGGTTGATTCGAGAAGAAAATGTCTCTCAGTGAGATATTTCCTGTGCAAACCAGTCACCCTTTCTCTGGTATCTCACAAAACATTAGTCGGGGGGGGGGGGGGCACTCGCTTAAAAAGTCATGCAACTCTGCATAATGATAAATTTAAAGAAAATTCATAAACTTCACTTCACCCGCAATTCAGGAATTTCACGAATCCCATGCTTGGTTGCCAGCTATGTTGCAAGCTATAAAATTGTATCGACCTCGAGCACAAAGTTAAAAACGGTGAAAATAATTCATTTATGCTACAAGTGGAGAAGGGGCCCACTACATACTGTTTCCTTTTGTCTCCACTGTCACTGAGTATGTTAGCATAGAGTGAGAATAAGAGAATTACAGCAAATGTAAGAAAGGGGAATTTTGCCCAGGGGAAGAGAGAAAAAACTACAAATAGAGAAGGGGGAAAAGAGAAGGGACGATGACAAAGGGGAGAAAAAAGATAATTAGAGTGCAGTATAGAAATAAAGGTTTGAGAGAGAGGTGGAAAAGAAAAAGTTAGAGGTGAGAAGAGAGTGATTGGGGGATACGGACGGGGTCTGGTACCCTGGGTATTGGTCCTGTGCAGCTACGGTTGGTCCTGATGTCCTCTCACTTGGTGGGGGCACAAATCTGACCTTCAGGAGCACAGGGTCCTCTTCCTGGTGCGCTGCTGCATCGGGCTGGCTGGGGAGTGGTAACTCGGTCAACCAGACTTTGCCTTTTAGTGCCTGCGGACTGCAGTGGAGCAGCTCCTCTACTCCAAGGGAGATTGCTTGGCAATTTGCAAAGGGTTGGCAGTCTCTCGGGGTTCTTGGAAGCTGGTCAGCAGCAGGACGATTCGCTGATCACGACTGTCAAGACTTGGTGCAGGCAGGCAGTGTTTGGCACCAAGGGTCAACAGCAGTCTTCAGTTCTGACTTTTCTCATGGCTCTTCTTTGTCCTCTCTTCTTGATCCGTCAAATCTAAGTTCCTGGTGTCAGGGATGTCACATAAATACTCAATTTAGGGGCAATACGGGAAGTGACAGGTAGCAGCCAATGGGCTGCTTACCTTTAGAGTGTTTACACCCTCTGTAAGACCACTTCCTGTGCGAAGTGGGCATAACCCTGACCCAGAGAGCCTAATTCCACCAAAAAGTAAGATGGTGGAATTCTAAAAGTCATGTTCACTTCAGACAGCCCTCCTTAGGGGTGGTACTAGCCTGAGAGGGGGACACGCTATATGACTAACTAATTTTCCCGCTTGTTTTGGTGCCAAATGGGCCCGGGGCAGGGGGTGGCATTTCCCCTGTCTGGGGAAGCCTTGGGTCACATATCAAAGGCGACAGAGGCTTTTGAAGGCCCCTGCCTTGATATGCTGATTACTTAGCCATCTTGCTTGGAGGAGGTGACAACACCTCCGGGCGGGGCAGACATTGTTTCTTCCCTCAGATAGTGCAGGCTCTCACCTGCAGGGGGTCAGAAACCTGTCTGAGGTGGCAGGCTGATCTGCACCAGTCAACCAGTACACAGGTAGTCGGTAGGTTTTCATGGGGCACCTCTAAGGTGCCCTCTGGGTGCATGTATTAATAAATCCATCAGAAGAATCAGTGTGGGTTTATTAATATGAGATGTTTGATACCAAACATCTCTAGTTTCAGTGAAGCCACCATGTAGCTGGGGAACAGGTGAACACCGGCGTGCTGCATATGTATTCCAAATGGCTTACCTGTCCACTTGCTATATCTAAGAATCAACGTAGACATCACAGGGGCATATCTGCTCATGCAGATATGTTTACACATGTAGTATAGTGCACCTTGCCTTAGGGATGTAAGGCCTGCTGTAGGGTTGGCTTACCTATACTGCATGCAGTGTCTGCAGGCATGGCACACAGGAGGTGTGCCATGTCATGTCTTTGCTTTTCTCTGCACTGTGGCTTGCAGTCTGCAATGGCAGTCTGCCTGTTGGGGTGGAGGGGGCTCTTAGGATGGCACAATACATGCTGCAGCCCTTTAGAGACCCTCTTTAGCCTCCTTGCCCTAGGTACTAGGGGTGCAATTTACTAGGAACTTACAAGGGGTGCTAAATGTATTGCCAATTGGGGTAACAATTGTACAGTTTTAGGGAAAGAGATTTGGCACTGGGGACCTGGATAGCAGGAACCCAGTGCACTTCTGTCAAAATTGCAGCAGATACCAGGCAAAAAGGGGGGTGACCATGTCAAAAGGGGCACTTTTCTACAGCTATTGACATCTCAGAACTCCGGCAAGCACTCAAACTGATGCCTACTGGGAAATCCTCAGGCCCCGATGGTCTCACATCTGAATTTTATAAGCTTTTTCTCTATACTTTGCAAGACTGTATACTCTCTCTACTCAGTTATTCTTCTAAGAACAATAACCATATGCCCATGATATGTGAAGCAGTGATTACGCTCATTCCCAAACTCGGGAAAGATGGAAAACCCCTTGAATTGGACTTCCTACTGCCTGGTCGCCCTTCTAAATACAGACGTTAACCTGTGCGCCATAATATTAGTGGTGCAACTGGAGACTGCCCTCCCTGGGTTGATAGATGCTGATCAAGTAGAGTTTATTCACAATAGACAGGAGCTGACAAGATTACAAGCCTCACTCACCTGGTCGAAAAAGTGAATAAAAGCAATATTTTTGAGCTACTTGTCTCTTTAGTTGCTGAAAAATCATTCGGCTGGATGAGCTGCGCTTTTCTCGAGGGAGTAATAAGTAACATACAGCTCGGCTCCCTAATCCTGGACAAACGTATCGCTATTTATGCCACTCCTATTGTGGTTATAAGGATTAATGGACAATGTACTTCTCCAATTAAATTTGCTTTGGATATGAGACAGGAGTGTTCACTCTCCCCATTTCTAATTGCCCTAGTGATGAAAACACTAGCCATGAAAATCCGGCAAACACAAACAATTATGGGGATTCCATTGATGGGATGGGAGCATAAAATGTAACTATTTGCAGATGACATAATTCTCACATTAACGATGCCCTCAAAATCCTCATCAGCACTAGTTCCTGTAGTTTACCAATTTGAATTACTGTCAGGCTTCAAAACTAACAAAGGCAAATCCTATGTCCTTAACCCACCAGTACACTTGATGGACCTCTTCTCCCTAAAAGCGCAGGCCCCCTTTTTGTTTGGCACCGTCTTGATCTGATATCTGGATCTCCACATTACCAACTGACTAGCTGAGTGGTTGAAGGTAAAATAGGTTGACTACGGTAAAGCCATCCTGGATTTCAGAAGATGGCGCCCACTATATTTATTGTGGCTTTGACATATTAACGTCCTGAGGAAGAACATGCTCCCCAGGCTCCTTTACCTCTTTCAGTCCCCCACATCGGCCATCTCTACATCGGACATCTCCCAACTCCAATCTCACATGCGCTTGTTCGCATGGAATGGTAAACAGCCACATATTTTCAACCAGCTTCTTATGCTTCCTAAAGATAAAGTTGGATTTTGGAATGGGTGGTGGGGGAATGAGAAACATTGGTTTAACACGGACTGTGTAGTAGCCTGTTGCCCGCTTTGGGCTCCCTTGACACTCTTGGCCAAAGAATGCATAGATTGCTCTGCCCACAAAAATGGCTCTTGAAATATGGTATCACATTGCTTTTAAAAGAGGTCTCATGACCTTCCCATCCCCAAACACACCAATAGCCAAAATCCCTTACTTTTCCCCAGCTTTATGGACCCTTATCCATCATATGACAGGTGCAGCAAGCAACTTGTAGCTCTTTTTTGGAAGCAAAAAGATGCCCTTCACACTACAGTCTCGATTGCATAGATTATGCCAGGTGCTTGCCACAGAACTAACCACGCACAAGCTAGTACATTCTGAAAATAAATCCTTCTGCACATGGCAACCCCTGATAGACCATATGTCTAGGCTAGAATATCAGTGCTTCACGCCCCAGACACTCCACACTACAACTATTTGAGTAACATTTAGAGACCAAGACACCTATCTGAATATATATGAGATACCTCACATTTGCAGCATATCTTCCTTTTTCAGACCATGCAAACGCTGGCACACCCTCCATATCATCCCAGTCCCTGTCCCCTACTATGCGGCAAGTCCCTACAGGCCGAACTGTTCCCTCAGCCCAATGAGAGATCTACACTCACACACTCACTCTAAGCCACTTCTATACACAACCTCGATAACCTCATGGGTTCCACCACAGAGGAAAATATGATCACTTGAATCTCAAAAGACACACAAATGATGGACGGAATGCAGAACAAATCAAACATTCACCCCAAGTCAAGAGATTTGAGTTAAATCCATTTTTCTTTTGCTCACCATGCCACCCCAGTTTAGACCCAGCCATATGGAAATCAGTCTTGACCCTGCTCCTCATGGGAACAGTCCAGCCCGAACTGCCAAGCCAGGTCCAGAAACAAGCATCCTGGGACCGGTTTTGGGGTATCAGCCCTAATCAGCCAGGCTAGCTTGAATCCAGTTGCACAGTGAGCTAATCTCTTTACATCCGTGTTTTCCCTGTCTTCCATGCTTTTTACCCTGTCCCTTTTCTCCCTCGGTACTCTTGTGCTCTCTGGGGTGGAGAGGAGCTCACTTGTTATTCATGTTTTTGATACGTTATTTTTACTCAAGGACCTCAAGAACTTCCGGCCCATCTCCCTGCTCCCGTTCCCGGCAAAGGTCATCGAGAAGACCGTCAACAGACAACTGACCCGCTACCTCGAGGAGAACAGCATCCTGGACCCATCCCAGTCCGGGTTCCGCAGCAATCACAGCACCAAAACTGCCCTCATCGCCGCCACCGATGACATCAGGGCCCTACTGGACAAAGGAGAAACCGCGGCCCTCATCCTCCTGGAACTGTCAGCCGCCTTCGACACTGTCTGCCATCGCACCCTACGCACACGCCTCCACGACGCCGGGATCCAAGAAAAGGCTCTGGACTGGACCACCTCCTTCCTCTCCGGCAGAACCCAGAGCGTCCGCCTCCCCCCTTTCCGCTCAGAAGCCACCGAGATCATCTGCGGCGTACCCCAGGGCTCATCCTTCAGCCCAACACTGTTCAACATCTACATGGCACCGCTCGCCCACGTCGCCCGACTGCATGACCTCAACATCATCTCCTACGCCAACGACACCCAGCTGATCCTCTCCCTCACCAAGGACCCCCTCACCGCCAAAACCAACCTCCACGAAGGAATGAAAGCCGTCGCTGAGTGGATGAAGAACAGCCGACTGAAGCTAAACTCGGACAAGGCAGAAGTCCTCATCCTCGGCTCAACCCCCTCGGCCTGGGATGACTCCTGGTGGCCGACCGCACTGGGAACAGCTCCAACACCCACCGACCATGCACGCAACCTAGGGTTCATCCTCGACTCTACTCTCTCCATGACAAAGCAGGTCAACGCCATCTCGTCCTCCTGCTTCAACACCCTCCGCATGCTCCGCAAGATATACAGGTGGATCCCCACCGAAACAAGAAGAACGGTCACCCAGGCCCTCGTCAGCAGCAGGCTGGACTACGGAAACGCCCTCTACGCAGGAGCCTCGGCCAAACTCCTGAAACAACTTCAACGCATTCAGAACGCCTCTGCACGCCTGATCCTCGACATCCCTCGCCGCAACCACATCGCACTCCACGTGAGAGACCTACACTGGCTCCCCGTCAACAAGAGGATCACCTTCAAGCTCCTCACTCACGCACACAAGGCAATCCACAACACCGGACCAGCATACCTCAACAGACGACTCAGCTTCTACACCCCCAACCGCCAGCTCCGCTCCGCCGACCTCGCCCTCGCCACAGTCCCCCGCATCCGAAGAGCGACCTCCGGCGGCAGATCGTTCTCCCACCTCCCGCCAAGACCTGGAACACCCTCCCCATCCTCCTACGGCAGACCCAGGACCTGCTAACCTTCAGAAGACTCCTCAAGACCTGGGTATTCGAGCAGTAGCAGCTCCCCCCCCCCCAGCGCCTTGAGACCCTCACGGGTAAGTAGTGCGCTTTACAAATATTCTGATTGATTGATTGATTGACTGCTCTGTGTGCTCTATGCCCACTTGTTTTGTGAATATGTGCATATTCATGTGATCTCAGTTGTATTTTTAAAACAATAAAAAGATTTGAAACAAAGATGGACATGGGGAGGAGCATACCTTTTTTGATTAGAAGGGAAAAATTAACTCAAGAAATTACACAATGCCAAAATCATCAAATCTGTCAAGTCATCTGAATAAGCAATTCCCTGGTAGGGAAAAGGAGCGTTTCAAAGAAATGAAAGCTTCGATTTGTGATGCACTACCCTTGTGCTGATACTCCATGCTGATGCTAACATGACTATGCTTGCCAGTGGTAGGCATGGGTGCAGTCTTTACGCAGGTCTGTTCCGGAAAATATGTCACTATTGTCTTCCCTTTTCGCTCCTTATCACCTGCTTTGGATAAGTACCTGGTGATCGAGAGGGAGGCTTTATTGTGTACTTATTGTTTACTTAAACAATTTCACAACTGTATTTGAGGGCAGAACATTCTTCCTAAGATGAGGCCATACGCTGTTGATTAAGCTGTTGACCACAGAAGGCTTAACTAGCACTTCCTCACAAATACCGAGATTTCATCTATGAATTGAGATGCGCAACACTTATCAAAATGTTATTGCAGACTTTATGAGCACGATGTCTATACCAAAGGAGGAAACTCATGAGAATGAATGGAATGGATCTGGCGTTGTGATGTGTGTGGTGAATGAAGCAAGTTATATGGCTTCGTGCAGAGAGGGATGGTTACAAGCTTATGAAGGTAATGATACCTTAGTGACGGTCAAGCACTATGTATTGAATGGTTAGCCATGGAAGGCTATGGTAAGTCATCCATTGGGGGAGTCATGATAAACTCTGTATGAATGATTCATTTGTGATGATATGAGAAATATTTATACCGAATTGTGGCGTTATGTCATGTGGAACATATAGGTATTTCTAGGACGAAAAAAAGAATGTAGGAATTATATTGATAACTAGCTGTGGATTTAGTGGTAGAAAACGTTGTATGAGGATGCATTGATTGCAGAAATGTTTGACAAATCTTGTGAAGCACTCATACTTCCCATGTGTCCTGTTGATAGTCTGACTAGAACATGGAAAAATTTAGCTTTGGACATTACGGGACCTGTATTTTGGGAAGACTGTTCACATTGTTGTTTTAATTCACTTATTTAAGTAATTTTTATTCAAAACTGGTAGAGAGAGTTTTTGAAAAAGCGATTGCTTTAACCAAAATTAAATTTCTGAATGAAATTTTCATCAGGGAAGGACTTCGAGTTAGCATCTTAATCAACAATGTCAGAAAATGTAAGACATTCAGCCTTTTAAGGCAAGGTGAAATATTTAAACCATCCTTGTGGGAAAGGAACAGTTGAAAGAGAGAGCTGTGTAGTCAAAGGAACCTTACTACTTACATGCAATGGTAGAACGTATTGGGTAAAGGAACTGAAGAGAATTTTTGGGGTATATAGAATCATTTCAGATGATGCCATAGGTCATAGTTTCTTCACAATAACGAGAAGGCAGGTCCTGCAGGCTTAATTCAGGTAATCCAGGTTGGGTGGGAAGGGTCAGTTCAGCTCAGTGGAAACAGGGTGAAAAAACACAATAAATTGTCGCAGGAGAAATACAAAAGTTATGACATCAAAAATGTAGTGAAAAAAAAGGATATTTCGGTTGTACAATGGGTTTTTGTACTTCAGGTGCACAAGATTGAACTGGGAGAAAACTGTATTTCGGAACTCTAGATGCTGATGAGAAAATCTGGCATTTTAGTGGGTTAGAGCTAATCAAAAATCAAGTCATGATACGTGAGATGAGAACTTTTCAAACGAATTACTGAGAGCTAGTAGAAGTAAAAAAAGCTGATGTTCTGCATGAGGGAGAGAGGCGAAAGATGATAGGGGAGGCACTGAGGCAAGAGTGGGTAGAGATGTGTCTGGAAGTGAAAGTTTCATGCATGGTTGCACCAAGCCCGCAAAAATAGGGGAACTAGAACGAGTGTTGGAGAGAGTTTGAGTAGTCCATGAGGCAAATGAGGATCCTGAAAGGATGCTTCCTGTTTCTCTAAATGTATCTCCTGATTATCATGATTTACTGTGCCACACAAGGTTTAGTAATTATGGTAAAAAGATCAAATCCCAGAGCAAGGTCTCAGATTATGATTGTTCTTAACAAAGCTTCCTTGTGCAATTTTACATTGAATGGTTTCTTAAGGATTTTGGGGCACATTTGCAAAAAATCATGCAGCGCAGCAAGTCACCTTTGCTGCACTGCATGACAGGGAAAGGGCAGGAATGCACCTTATTTAAAAGAATACAAAGTATTCTTGTCCTTGTTCCTGCGCTGGTGCCGTTTTGGCTGCCTATCGCCAACGCACCATGGTGCAAGGGTGCCTGTCTTGCATGCAGGATTGTATTGTGCAGGAAGGGGCACCTTCCTGCACAGTAACAATGCTGAGAGGCATATTTCTCTTTCTATGTGTGCTACAGAATGCAGCGCACATAGAAGGAGGATGTAACGGGGAGAACTAAAGATATTTCTCCTCGTTATGCCTCCCCCGGGAAGGCGTATCTTTTTGGCACATTCCCAGGTTTACTAGTTCTGGTAAATTTGGGTATGCATCAGAAACCATGGGAGTTGCATGGGAACAGCCACCCACCTCCCATGGAACGCCTTCCCAGGGCAGAGTAATGCAACATGGCGATTAACGCTACGTTGCGTTACTCCAGATTTATGAAGCCTCTCAGGACCATGCAAGGTGGCCTTGCGTGGCTTCATAAATCTAATTCTGGACTTGCATCGCACTTGCAACACACTGCATGGTGCAAGAGGGACGCAACTCCTGTCATAAATATCCCCCTTTGAGTACAGCATGCATGTGGGTTTTGTTTTCCGTTCATTCTGTGTATTTGTATGAGGTACTCCATTTTGTTTCTTCGACTGGTGCATTGTGTTGTGTGTGGGTTTTATTTGTGGTTGCTCCTTGTTTATGTTGACCATTGTTGGGTTTTTGAATTTGGTATGGGTTGTTATCTAAGCAGAAAAAGTGCGCAGTGTATATATATCATACAGTGTTCTTTGTGTTACCTTTATTGCCCTCTAACTAGGGTTCCCCAATAAAGGATGGAACATTTGTAGCAGTATGGTATGTCTTGTCCTTGCGTCTAGTCAGTGGATGAAGGCTGCTTTGGGTCATGGATGCTGTTCAAACCTGGGATTGCTCTATGTAACTATCTAAATAAAATGTGAGTAGTTTCCAACAAGAGAGTCTCAGGATTACAAGGAACTTAAGGAAAGAGCCAGTATATCATGACAGTCTGCAAGAGATGTTAAAAGAATTCAGTGTTTATGTACCGGAGCATAATGCAGCCCATATGCCACATCTACATAATTTAAAAAAAACATTAGCTGTGAACACCAAATAGGTAATGACCTACCAGCCCTCCATTCCACATAGAGGTGATTAATATTTCAGATAGTCTAAAACTGATTCGTAGCAAAGAGCAGTTTATGCTTTACATTGAAGATAAATTTGAAAGTAGAATCCTAATCTAGTTCACGCCTACCACTATTCATATACTGAACAACTGTGAGTTTTGGATGGTGGGTTGTACTTTCAAGACCTGTCCAAAACATTTCACACAGATTTATACAATTCACAGGAAATACCAAAACATTAAGAGTCTCTTAATTTAGGGTCTTACAGTAATAGAAGATAAAATTCAAAAATACAGTCTGCTATGTATTTTATGCGGTATTTCTATAGTGCAAACCTAGCCAAAACGCAGCCAAATGCTGTACAGGGTCAAAGACAAGCATAATGTCAATGTGTGATAGTAGAGGTAGCTTGTTTATGGTCTGTTTATGCATTGTGATGAGGTGTTCTTTAAAGAAGTGTGTCTTCAACTCTTTTCTAAAGTGTAGCAGAATTGAGGCTATCCTGTGTGGGGATGGTGTTCAAATCATACTGGGTGCATAAATGGTAAAGGTATGCTGCCTTGTTTTTAATTTCATCACTTATTATTCTGCAGTCTGATTGTGTCCTTGATGTGGGTGTGCTGAGAACCACCAGAGATGGTGAGCTTGTTTGCAAAATAAGCGGGGGTGCTGGTCATGTTTGCTGTGTATAAATGATGCAGCTGGTTTTGAAGATTGTGTGGGCCAGCAAGCGGAGCCAATAGTGTTCTATTAGAATGGGGGTGATGTGATCCTATTTCTTCAGGCTCTAAATGAGATGTACTGCAGCATGTAGTATGCTCTTAAGGGGATCCAGTGTGGTGTCTGCGAGGCCATGGAGCAGGATGTTACCACTATCTAAATGCATGACTACAAGGGCGTGAAGAGCAGTTGTGAAGCCGGTTTCACTTTCTTCTTTAGAAGAGAGAGATGGTACCAGGCCTTCGTTTTATAGACAATATGTTCCTTATTGGAAAGGATGTTGTGCAGGGTGAATATAAGTGGCTTGGCTCTCAGTGAAAGTTGTGGTTCAAAGCCATCAAGATTTATGTAATTGAGCCAGGTTTATACTGTTTATTGTTTGCTGTTCTTGGCAAATAATAGAAATTCTGTCTTAGTTGGTTTGAGCTTTAGGGAGGCACTGGACATTCAGGTCTGAATGATGTGTAGGCAGTGTTTGAGGCATTGGATGTCTGAAGCAGTAGAGATTTTTCAACTAGAGCTGTGTATCATAGGAGTATTGGTAAATCTTGATCCCATTATCTGTGAGTTGAGCCTTCAGAGGCTCCATGCAGTGGCTGAAGATGAAAGGAGACCTTATAGTACCCTGGGGAACTCCGAGGTGAAATTGATCTTTTGGATTCTGAAGGTGTCCATTTAGATAATCGGGTATCAGGTGGAAAGGTAGGAGGAGAACCACTGAAAATAATTAGCAATTCTTAGCAATCAGTTATCCAACATATGAAAAATACATCCCAACATACAGATGCAGGGCTTTTATTTTCTTTACAGCCAGTCAATTTGTAGAAGAATCCAGAAAATGTTCCTACTGGAACAATATACTTCCCACAGTATGTTTCAGTACAAGATGTAAAAAATTGGCATCACTACTATTGTTTCTGTAAAAACATACCCACTTTAGGTGATATTAAATAGAGAAACCCCACAGCAGGCTTATTAAATCCATCCCCTACTAGTTTGAATTTGTGAGCATGGCTGTTGCAGTTGATACATCTTTAGATTAAAGCAAAACACCTGTACTTGGTGCCAATGTGCCCTTATAAATAACTTGATAGCAGCCAGCTTACTGATGGTGGGGCTCTGAACATCCCATTATATTAATATAGCAAGAAAAAGGAAGTCTTTCTGGAGATCATAGTCAGTATTGGATTATAACCAACATATCTTCCAACTGTGGCTGTGATACCTCTTAATGCTAACTGTCAAAATGGTTAAAGGACAGAGCGTGAGGCAAGACGTGAGGATTTCATCTTCTGATCTTGCTAAGGTAACATGAATTATTACCTTGAGATGGCTGAAACATAAACGACCAGACATACATACTGAAGAATGCAAAAAGAGTGCTTGTTATAAGTCATGGATTGCCGATATAACTACTTCATAACCCACTGGGGAATACAATCATTTAGGTGGAGGAAAAGGAAAAGGAGAAAGGTGATAGAATGTTGAATATGGAGCACTTTGTAAATTATACAGCATCTTAAAGATAACTGGCATTGGTGTGGTTGAATGGTGCAGTTTGTCAAGAAAAAACAGACTTGAAGCAACAAATATTTAAAAATTTCAAAACAAGTATTGTTAAATTCAGTATGGAGATCAGAATTGGAGTTGAATGCCCTACGATATAACAATTGGTGCACAAATAATAGTCAAGAATGTAACCAAAGTGAACTTTAGGCTCCCCCCAAAAATCAGGAAACTTAGGATTTTGCCATAAAGGAGTAAAAACAGGTATTTCCAAGATTCTAAATTGACAAGCTCTTGCTACATCTTCAATCAATCAATCAGGGCAATTGTATCCGCGCTACTCACCCGTGAGGGTCTCAAGGCGCTGGGGGGGGGTGGAGGGGGGTAAGCAGCTCCGTTCAGTCGAAGAGCCAGGTCTTGAGCGTCCTCCTGAAGATGTTCAGGGAGGGGGCGCGTCTGATGTTGAGCGGGAGCTCGTTCCAGGTCCTGGCTGCGATGTAGGAGAAGGTTGTTCCACCTGTTCTGACTCTGTAGATGAACGGGTTTTCAGCGAGGGCGAGGTCGGCGGATCGAGGGTTTTCTTGAGTACATGGAGGGAGATTCTCTCGTTGAGGTATTGGGGTCCGGTGTTGTGGATGCATTTGTAGGCGTGGGTGAGTATCTTGAAAGTGACTCTCTTCTCAACGGGGAGCCAGTGGAGGTTCCGTAGGTGTTGGGTGGTGTGCTTGTGTCGAGGAATGTCGACAAGTCTGGCTGCGGTGTTCTGTATGGTCTGGAGCTTGCGGATCAGAGACTTGTTGATCCCGGCATAGAGGGCGTTTCCTTAGTCCAGTCTGCTGGTGATGAGTGCGTGGGTGACAGCCTTCTTTGATTCGTGGGGGATCCACTTGAAGGTCTTTCGGAGGATTCGGAGGGTGTTGAAACAGCTGGAGGCGATGGCGTTGACCTGTCGGGTCAAGGAGAGGGAGGAGTCAAGTACAATGTCAAGGTTTCGGGCGTGGTTCGTGGGTGTGGGGGGCTGCCAAGGGCGGTAGGCCACCAGGTGTTGTCCCATGCTGAGGGGGAGGGTCCAAGTACGAGGACTTCTGTCTTCTCCGAGTTGAGCTTCAGGCAGTTTCTGCTCATCCAGGATGCAACGTCCTTCATTCCTTCCTGGAAGTTGGTGGTGATTGGGTCCTTGGTGAGGGAGAGGATGAGCTGGGTGTCGTCAGCGTAGGATACTATGCTGAGTCCGTGCTGTCTGACAATGGTGGCAAGGGGGGCCATGTAGATGTTAAAGAGCGTGGGGCTGAGCGATGATTCTGGGGGCACTCAGCAGTTGATTTCCGTGGAAGGGTGGTAGTCTGATTCTTTGGGTTCTGCCGGTGAGGAACGAGCGAATCCAGTCGAGGGTGGTTACTTGTATGCCGGCGTGGTGGAGTCTGGCTGTGAGTGTGCGGTGGGAGACGGTGTCGAACGCTGCAGAGAGGTCAAGTAGGATCAGGGCCGCGGTGTGTCCTTGGTCAAGGAGGGTGCGGATGTCGTCTGTGGCGGCAAGTAGGGTGGTTTCGGCTGTGGTTGCTGCGGAATCCGGATTGGGAGGGGTCGAGGATGGAGTTTTCTTCAATGAATTTGGTTAGTTGTGCATTGACGGTGTTCTCTGTGACTTTGGCCGCGAAGGGGAGGAGGGAGATGGGTCGGTAGTTATTGAGGTCGGTGGGGTCTGCTGAGGGCACTGTTTGAGAAGGAAGAAGAGCACTTGAGAACTCCAGTCATGAAGATGCACTCGCCAAAGAAAAGAAATTACAGATGAAACCATGAGCAGTGGCTCCCATCCCCCAACACAAGATGGTGCATGACCAGTCTGGGGTGCGCTCATGATAGCACTTCAGAGGACTGAAAAGAAGCAAATCAGCATTCAGAGTTCTCCCCTACCTGAGGCAGTGTACCAGCGAACTAAGTAAGCAGCTAGAGCACTGAGCTCCAGAGGGTGTAGAGAAAGCCCTAATAAGAAAGAAAGGAAAACCTTCTGCCAGAATAAGGATGAGAGCAACGACTGAGATGATTGAATAAGCAGAGAAACAACTATATAGGCATTCCAGGTGAATTACGTGGAAAATGTAAGAAACCCACCCCACAAACAAACAAGTAACGATTATATTGGACTGAGAGGGATGGGACAAGCTTCACCAAGACAACAACATTACCTAGGGAGAATGTAGAACTGTTTCTATCATGCTGGAATGATGCCTCCAGCTAGACAATATCCAATGCATACCACAGCCCATGACTCCAAAGAAACAAACACAGAAAAATCCTTGGGTTTCTACGAGGCCTCAAGCCAACAAGAAAAGTCACCTAAATTGTCAGAAAATAAAATTCAAAGTGAGCCCAAGCACACCAGAAACAATGGCATTGACAAACGTGGACCTGATAACTACTCTGCAAGCTTTCAAAAACGAGTTGTGAGAAGAGATCAGGACTTATCTGGCAAAGAGACTTGCAGACCAATGCTCAGACCATAGAGAGAAATTAATTGCGACATTGAGAAATGATGTAGACTAAGCAGACACTAGGATAATGAAAGCAGAAGCCAAAACCCAGTAACTGGAGTAAAGGAACAGTGTACTCTCAGAGCATCTAACCACATTACAAATGCAAACAAACATGGTAGCTCTGAAAATGGAAACCTTGAAAAACAAAAGAAAGAATATTAGTGTGCTGGGAACCTAAGAATGTGCAGGAGGGACAGATCTAGAGCTCTTTAGCAAAAAATCTATTCTCTGAGTTGATGATCAATTGCACAGAGTAAAAGAGTAAGTCAAGGATGCATAGGAGAGGCTGGGGGCTGATTGACTTAGTGGTTAAGTTTCATAACTACCAAACCAAAGAGGAAGTATTCAAGATGATGCGAGACAGAGACCAAAGCTGCATGATTTTGCTCAGATAACTCTCATCCTACTTCAACACTGCAGACAAAATACAAGACAAGATCTGCTACTGCAAGCAGTTTCCTTTGGTATTTCATTCAAATTTCAAAACAAACTTGAACAAACATCAAATAGATCTGTTACCGCAGAGTTCCTAGGAGTATAACTGTCAGAAGATGCCTTTGCCAAATTCCACGAGAGCTGAAGATGAGCCCAAAGCCCCTCCGCCAGTACCAGCGCCCACAGAAAGAATCTGTAGTCACTGAGCAACAGCGGGGGGAAAAAAGAAGTGGATAAGAGAGAGACAGCATTGCAGAGAATATTTCTATACGTGAATCTCGGCCACCTTCAGTTCTTCTTTGGGGATGTTATGCTGTTCCTCTGTAAAGACGAAAATCATGCATGCACTCAAATTTAACAGCTCTACAATCTTTTTCCTAAAATATATTAATCATATCTCTATCATTTCTTTTACCCAATGTGTGCAAGGCATAAGCTACTCTCTGAATAATTCTGTTGATACGTAGGCGTCGAAGATCAATTAGGTGGAAGAATGTTCTTGTTAAATCTTTGTAATTTTTCAAAATGACGCAAAAATAGATTCTTTGAAGATGCACATTTACTGTTGCTGCTCTGCAAAGAATTATCCAATTCAAGGAATAACATACCTGAGGTTCAGTTCTCTCTTCGAGTAAAAAATTAAGTCTTTTTCTTAGCGGCAAGCTGAGTTCTCAGAGGGGAATGCTTCTGATGCTAGATGCTATTGAAAACTACCTTGACTTCCTCAGAGATCTTCAATCGGATCTTCTATTATGAGGATTCTTCTCCAGACTCCTGTCGAGAAATCAATTTGCTTAAATTACTCTATGAGTTTATTTCTACTTGAGCTCAAGTTATTTATCTTCCTAGGACTCGAAAATGACAGTTTTTAGGAGTGCTACTTGAATGCGTGATCTCTGTCCTGTCACGAAACAGAGTGAAACCAAGAATACAGACTCGACGATATGCGTAACACCTGCGCTGTGAAGAGACACAACTGTGTCTTAAAGGGAATGAAAAAATCCTGTCACAAGGGTAGCGCTGTAGAGAGACGCAAACGGCGCCTCTAGTAATTCAGTTGGAGTGCAGCATTCCACTCTAGCGCATGCGCGATCTGCTCTTCTGTGTTCTCGAGCGCGGGAGGACTAGACCGCTGACCTTCCTTCTTAAAATGGTGTCCACTGCTTCCCGAGAGCAGCATTGGAGACGTGCGGAGCAAGTTTAGGTAATGTCTCAAGGCCATTTTAGTAGCTGGGGGGAATCTTTTCCAGCTAGGATATTTCCTAGCCTTTCGGTATGCAACGTGTCTTTTAGTCTGACAAATCATGGAGTGTGTAGTAGCTACGATGTTCCTGACAATTACTAGAGGACCAACCCACTGATGATGCAGATCTGGAAATAAAGGACAGAACCCGTATGATAGGGGTGTGTGAACAACACCCAGAATGCAATGAAACTGTGCGACAAGGAATCAAGCCACAAGACTGAGGGCTTTATTATGACCACCGTAGCCATGGTGGATGTGCGGGCAGCGGCGGTCACACCTACCCATTCCGACTTGGGCAGTCAGACCGCACTGGCACCACTGCATCAGCCTGGGATCAGAGATCTCTGGCGGTGTTACGGTGGTCTTGAGATCGCAATATACTTGGCTTGGCTGCTACGGCCCTGCCAAGCATATTACAAGTTTCCTCTCCACCACGGTTTTCATGGCTGTGAGCCCACCATGAAAAGTGTGGTGGAGAGGAAACAAAGGGGTCCCTACAGGTCCCCCTGTTGCCTCTGTGCCAGGGGATGCATGCAGAGGGGCACATGGTATGCCTCCCTGTCTGCATGCACCACCAGTTCCTGCAAGGCATGGACTTGCCAGTCCATGCCCTGCAGGAACCTGCAATGGCCTTCCCATTGTGGTGCCAGTTACGGCTCTAATATGAGCCTTTAAACAGGAACCACTGTGGGCCAGTCCAGTCAGAATCTGGTGGGCAGTTTTTTGATGGCTTTGGCAGTGCGGGAGCGGGGCGCTGGCGTGGGTGCCTGCTCCCGCACCACCGAGGTCATAATAAGGCCCTAAGCTGACTCTGATGCTGGGGGCCAGAGGGAGTTGGCCAGCGGACCCAAAGTTGGAATTGGAGGTGTGCGGGTGAGGGAGTACCCCCTCCCATCATCACTGATCAAGTCTAATGCCTTATGAGACACCACCTCTCTGACTATACTTTTGCTTCTGCACCATAGTAGATGATCAATAAATGAACAAGCTGTAGATGGCCCTAATAAGTGAGAAAACCTACAATGGATGGTTAAAGTAATGGCACTAAATGTTTTGGGATTAAATTCCCCTAACAAGAGGGCTAGAAAATGGAGATAGATTTTGGGGGAAAGATTTGTTATAATGGCCATCCAGGAAATGTATCTAAAGATAACAGAAGAGACAAGGTTCCGATGTAAGCATTATCCTCAGGAATATTACTCATCGAACCACAATAGACACAATGGGGTAGCCATTCTTTGCCATACAAGATACCATTTATCCAGATCTGCACCAGAGCAGACACAGAAAGATTTCCAATGATTAAAGGTTGGATCAAATGGGAAAATTAACCATAACCACAGACTACGTCCCCAAAGTCGGCTACTATACTCTTCTAAATAACCTCCTAGACAATACAGCAGGATATGGTGAAGGAGGTATTATCCTTCTGGGGGATTTCAATGCTGTATGGAGCTCAGAAAAGGATGCCACACTCAGAGGCATTTTCAAAGAAACTAAAACACATAATGAGAGAATTAGGACTTCATCATATTTGGCAAGGGCAGCATGAGACCTAGTTAGAATATACTTTCTTCGTGCATGTTAACAGAACGTACTTGAAAATTGATTACATACTAGTAGGCAACACTTCTGCCTCTATAACCGCTCAATCAGAACTCCATCCAATGACAATTTCAGACCATGCCACTGTAACAACTGAGGTGAATTGGAATTGCAAACCCAAAGGAGAAGGGTGAAGGACATTGAATCCTTCCTTGGAAGCAGGCTATGGAAACACATTACAGACAATCGTCAAAATAATGACATGCAGCTGTATCACAAGTAGTGGTATTGTGGAGCATCTGTGTTGGAATAATGTCTAAAATTTGAAAAGTCAGATGACATCAGAGTGACCAATTGAAGGAAGACTCACAAAAAGCAGAAAGGGACTACAGAAACCCACCTTCACACTGCCGTTTCAGAACAGTCACATCAACCAGAGAACAGATAAGCATTATAGACACAAACAAAGCTGAATTTACAATATTACTCTTTAAACATATTCAATATGCAGGGTAGCAAAGTGAGATCTCATTTGGCAAGGCTACTTTGTATTAAAGAGTGTCTTTATTAAAGAAATGTTACTAGGCACTGGTGAAAAGGTGACAAAGGAAAGAATAAAATGAAAGCATTTTATGACTTCTATTCTCATCCATACACCCCAGACCTTTTATCAGTGGTGGCTTAGGCTTAGAAAATTATCAAATTCCCAGGTTGACTCTTAAACAGTGAGTAGAGGTCAAGGCAGCCATTAAGAAATGAAAAATCAACAAAGCTCTAGGGCCAGATGCATACACTGGAGGGTTTTACAAACATTCTTGGGACTCTTAGTTCCAAACCTAACCAGAATATACAGTACTTTTGCACAAGGATAGGGGAATACACATGATGGCTGAAACACCATCCCCTTGATACATACAGGGTAAAGACCCTAAACTATGTTCCATGCTCTGCTAAATGTGGACACTAAAATCTACACAAAGATCTTAGCTGATAGACTGGAGGATATCTTCCCTCATCTGGTTCACCTGTACCAATCAGGTTTCATTAAACATTGACAAACCCATGATAACATAAGGGGAGTGATCCACCTGGACAAAAAGGCAAAAAAAAGAAGGCAGTCCTGGCATTTTTGATTATTCTAATTAATAGAAAGTCTTTAACCATATGGATTGGCACTTTCTAACCAATGTATTTAAGAGGGGGGTTTGGTCCGAATTTTATATTGATGGCTATTGCAGACTACAGGGCACTCACCTCAGAAGGTGTTTGACCAAATTATTTATGCAAAAATATTGTGGGCAAAAGTACCATGGCCAGAATATAGTTATATTAACAATATTGTGGAACTTAATATTTGTATGTAAAAATATTTTTTTAGTAATTTATTATATATTTTTTAAATACAATAATAATAATATCATTTTATTTAATATAGTTGTATAAAATATTGTTTTTTAATTTTTGGGTAAATATTAGTTATTGTAGTGTTATAGGTTATTAGCATATAATAATATTTGTGTTGACTTTTTTATAGTATACTTAGTATGTTTTTAATCTAAATGTAATTTTTTTTAAAGTTAATCACAAATTGTTAATTCACTAGCCAGTTGTTAGGTTTGAAGCAAACAGAGTAGGAAGATTTTTTAAATGTAAATTATTGTTTTATATTTATAATGACGGTTTTGTGTAGTAAAATTTGTTTAAATTGATAATTATGTAAATTAATTGATTAATTATTACTTTATTTATTGATTTTAATTGATTGTTAATATGCTGGTCATTATACTTAACTAATAAAATGTGTTAGGTAATTTTATGTTTAGTAATTGTGTTATTATTTGGTTTATTTAATATTTAATTTAATAATAAGAATTATTGTTTTTTACTATCTATATTTTTATTATTTGTAATTGTTTGTTAGTATTTGGCTTTGGGGGAATAGGGAGAGAAGCATTTTAATTCAAAATATTTAAATCTTTTTTTTAACTATATTTTTTATTTTGTCATGTAAAATGTTTTTTTGTATTAATCATAGATGTTTTATATTTATTGAGTAAATGTATTATTTTCAATATGTGTTACATCTTTATTTTGTGGTCTATATTTCAATGTTCTATTTAGGGGTAGGAATAGTAAATCTTACTGCTCCAAAGTCCTACACTTTCCCTACTGTTGCTTATATTGTAGTTGGGATAGTAAAGTCTATCACTTTCTCTACTTTTGCTTAAAAGTCCAATACTTTCCCTACGTTTGCTGAAGTTGTAGTGGGAATAGTAAATTCGACTCCTGAAAATTCCAATACTTTGCCTACTGTTGCTCAGATTCAACAGGGAATAGTAAATCTGACTCTTTCAAAGTCAAACTCTTTCCCTATTGTTGCTTAGATTAGAGTAGGAATAGGAAATCTGACCCCTCCAAAGTCCAGCACTTTCCCTACTTTTGCTTACGTTGGAGTGGGAGTAGTAAATGTAACTCTCCCAAAGCCCAATAAATTGTATTTTATTTGCGAACCTGCGACTACCCCACCACATATCTAATCCCCCCTGGCAACCCGTGCCCCCTACCCTGCCATTTCACAATATCATACCGCCCCTGACACCAAGACTTCGGATATTGATCTGAACACTTTAGTCTGCCCTAGTCGAAAACCCTATTGTGGTGAGTTTTCGGGGGAGGGGCGGGCTTTAGTTTCCTTCTCTTTTCTCCCACCTTTTTTGAAGATTGATAACAGGCTATAAGCAATAAAATGACATCCCAATGAGAGCAAACCCCATTCCTATCCTGTGATCCCGGGACCACCCCAACCCAACGTTCTATCCGGATTTACACTGCTGTAAACATATATCATGTAACTACACGTCTTGTATCCAGTCTGTGCATGATGCTGCATTTTGAGTAGGTCAATAAAAAGGTTTTAAAAAATGTATAATATGTTTTTAAGTATAATAATTTATTATTTCTAATTGTATCCATATTTTAAACTTTAATTGATAAACTAAACATAATGCTATAGATGGTAAATTGTATATACTGGCCTGTTTTTATTGATATTCTGGTCTACAAATTTTTGTCTCCATATCTTTGTAAATTAAATATGAAGAATGTAAACACAATATTTTGGTTCTCAATATTTTTTTTGATTATGTTTGTGTAGCATAATATTTTTGTTCTCGACATTATATCATAAACATCCTCCAGAATAGCATTCAGCGGGGTGACATTCTCTCTCCTATTTGGTCTTAGCATTGAGCCATTCACGAGATGAGTCTGAGGGGATAATGAGATAAGGAAGTTACAATTCCTCCTGGACACACATAAAATAAAGCTGGTCACAGATTATGTGCTTTTAGCACTCACAACACCAGACCCTCTGTCCCGAGGATCCAGACTTTGCTTAAGGAGTAAGAAAAAGTATCATACTTCAAAATAAATGCAAGGAAATCAGAAATATTAAATCTTACAGTCCCACAAGTGAAATAAATAAGATCAAAAAATTCACAAACAATACTAAATACCTCCAGGTTTAATATGATTTCATTAGTATTCACATGGAAATAAGACCCTCTGGAATCTTTTATGGAAGCCAAAGCTCGACAGACCTACTAGCACTTACATTAGCACACCCACTTCCACCACATTGAAAGACTAGGACATACTAAACAACAACTACAATTAACATCTTTGTTGAGCAGTTCAGTTCCGTAGTATAGTTGTAATTAACTAACCACTGCCACAACAAAGCAGACCTTGTTCGGCACAGGTCGCCTAGTTCAAATAGTGCTCTATGCTGTCTTCCCAGGTCTACCAGTCTCTTTCTCATTAAGCGTTCTTTTTTTTTTAATTATTATTTTCAGTGACATTATCACATTGAACAAAACAAACATTCAATTATTACATCTTTGCACAGAGAAGAGGGCAGTACATATTATTGAAAATAGACCAGCAGGAGCAAATGATAACAAATCATGTAGCGGGCAATGTGGATGAGAATAAAGCAGTCAGAGGCACGTGTTGTGTCACCTTGTGGGCGGATGTTTAGGTAATGTAATCTCGTTATTGCCCATACTACTATCTAAGTTGGCATGGACTGGGGTGCTTGAGCCGGATTCAGTGTCATCTAGGCTGTGAAGATAGGAGCCCAGAGGCCCCCAAATGTCATGTGGCCTGCTCGCAGGCAGCATGAGATTCCAGAATTCAGTCAGGTGTGTCTGGCAGTACGCAGCATCAGCAAGCCAGGACTTAGTTGATGGCACCGGTTTGTGTCCCCAGTGGATTGGCACCCTGCGTCTGGCCAGCACCAGCAGCATTGCCACTAGTCGGAGGCTGGCATAGGGAATCTCTTTGACATATCCAAGCAAGCATGTGATTGGATCTGGCTCAATGAGATCAGAGGTGATGGCGCTAATGGTCACGCATACCGCCTGCCAGTGAGTGGCCACTTTAGGGCACGTCCAGGCCAGGTGTGTAAAAGTGGCGTCTGGTGCCGAGCATCGCACACATCATGTATCTATAGCTAAACCCATTTTATGGAGGGCCATGGTGGTGCAATAGAGCCTATGGAGAAATTTAAAATGTATCAAGCTTAGCCGATAGTTAGGGGAAAGCCGTTCAGTCTGAGTACAGCAATACTGCCATTGCTTTGGTGTAGGACCGTTAGTCAGGTCCTCTAGCCATGCGCAGCACGTGCGTTCCGTGTCGATAGGGGAGGCCGCCAGTGCCATCGAGTAGAGTCTGGTGATGAGTTTCCGATGTGAAGTGGCAGTGTGGATGTATTCCAGCGCCGTATTGATTGGTGGTGGTGCAGGGAAAGTGCTGTTTATGTTTTTGCAGGTCGCATGGATTTGATAATACAGTAGTCTGTCCAGCTGGGTGGGCATAGATGTTTCGGTCTGCACGGGGGGGGCAAAAAACTGCCCTTCAGGGTAGAGGTCTGCATTTATGCATATGCCTAGGGCTTTGCGCAGCACGCCATTCCTTTTTTATGCAGCGGGGGGAAGGAAGGGTTCTCCGTGAGTTGCATTGATGGTGCATATAGGGTGTCAGTGCCAGTTTGTTTGCGAATTCCCTCCTAGGCCCAGCGCAGGCATTCCACAGTGTTTATTTCTTTCCTGGGTGCCTTATATGGCAGGAATAGTGCTGTATTGAGCGGCCAAGGGGAGGCCAAATCCGTCTCCACTGCCAAATGAGGCTGAAAGGGTGTTGGGTGAAGCCAAAAGTGTAAGAAACTAGCCTGAGCACAGTAGGCATGCAGTTTAAAATTATGGGCCCCCATGCTGCCGCGCGAGAAGGGTAATGTCAGAGTGTCATAAGCTATTCATGGTTGCCGGCCCACCCATGTAAGCGTGATCAAATTTGAGTGTAGCCTCTTGAAAAAAGGAATTGCGAGGGGAAGCGGGATGTTTAAAAACAAATATAGAAATTTTGGCAGGACAATCATTTTAGCTATTGCAATACGGCCGGCTATTATAAGGGGGAGCTTATTCCAAATCGGTATTTTGGTTTCTAGCCATTCTATTGCCCTCCCATAATTTGCTTACCAGCATTCGTCTGTGTCCCTGCTAAGCCATATGCCCAGATATCTAGTCGGCTCAGTAGCCCATTTTAGCGGGTATTCTGTTGGAAATGGGAGGGTTGCATCAGTGAGGGGGAATAAGATGGATTTGTTCCGGTTAATGTGAACACCCGAGATTCCGCCGAACCATATGACCTCGCTGGTCATGGGGGCTTAGTTTATGTGTGGCTCACGTATATATAGTGCAACATCGTCTTCATACATGGAGGTCACCAAAGCGCGGGCAGAGAACCCGATGACGTGCTGTGCATGGTGTTGACGGAGTCGCGCTGCAAGCGGTTCCATAGCGATAGCAAAAGCAGGGGTGAGAGCGGACATCCATGCCGTGTGCCTCTAGTAATTGCTATGGGTTTGGTTATCTGTCCATCAAGTTTCATGCGTGCTGTTGGTAGGGCGTATAAAAGCTTAATGTTGCGGATGAAGTCCAGACTGAGGCCTACTCGGGCTAGGAGTGAAAACAAAATGGGCCACTCAAGGGAATCAAATACCTTAGTGGCATCCAAGAGCGATGCTACTGTGGGCAGGGAAGGGTTAATTTGGTGCATTACAGAAAAAATTGTCCTAAGATTGTGTGATGTGGCGCATCCTGGAATGAAGCCAGATTGGTCTGGGCGTATTATTAGTGGCATGAGTGGAAGGAGTCGGTTTGCTAATATTTTAGCGTATATTTTATATCTGTATTTATTAACGAAAGGGGGCGATATGAGTTGCAGGACGTTGGTGGCTTTTCGGATTTTAATATGAGTGTAATATGAACCTCGCGCAGGGATGGGGGAGATGGCCGACAGCAATAGATTCATTGTACATGTCTGCTAGGTGAGGAATTAAAATAGGGGCATATTCTTTGTAGAACGCTGGAGTGAGGCCGTCTGTTCCTGGTGCTTTATCGCCCGGAAAGCTAGTAATTACTTGTACGATCTCCTCAGTCGTGAATGGGGCGTCGAGGTATTCGCGGTGGCAGGGGTCGAGCCATAGGAGATCAATGGAGTCAAAATATTGTTGTAAGGAATCTGGATCATGTACTGTCCCTGCCGTGTAGAGTTGGGAGTAAAAAGAGGTTACTGTCTCTGTTATTTCGTCTGGGGAGTTGACCCTATCACCGGTGACGGTAAGCAGTTCTGTCATGTATGAGGATGCATGGGGTTTCCGTAGCAGATTTGCTAATGTTTTACAGGGACGATCACCCTCTCCGTACCTGCGGGCTTGCGCCTCTCGGCCGAGACAGCTTACTTCCCATTCGACCTCTGTGTGATACTGAGAGAGTTTAGCCCTGTCAGCTAGCGTGGTGGGGTTGGGATTAGCTTTGTATGCCTGATCTAGGGTTTTTATATCAGCTTCTAAGTGCCGCGTATCGCCCGAAGAACTCCAGCTTGCTTGGCAATGCACCCCCCCCCCCCCGAATTACAACCTTGAAGGTTTCCCAAAGGGTTGAGGGAGATTCTACTGAGCCAGTGTTTATTTCGAAAAACTCAATAATAGTGCTACGCAGTTCTTCTTTGAATACAGTGCCGCGCAGCGCATGAGGGGGTAGCCGCCATGAGAACATTTTCTGCCGGGTTTGTGGAAGCTTTAGGGTCAGGTAAACAGGGGCGTGATCGGACAGGGTGCATGACAGGTGTTCAACAGAGGAAGTCCAGCTAGCCACATCCTTTGTTGTCAACCATAAATCGATGCGGGACCAGGAGCCATGTGTAGTGTAAATGCAGGTGCCCTCGGAGCTATTGGGGTGTGCATGGTGCCAAAGGTCCACTAGAGCGTTATCCTGTATTAGGGAATGCAGAGTGGCCGTGGCCTGTGGGTGGTGTATTCTTGCCCCGAGTGGTCTATTGAGTTTTGTGGTGCTATGTTGAAATCACCACCCCATATGATAGGGCGTGGGCCTAGGGATGAAAGCAGCCTCCATATATGGAGAAAGAAGTCCGGATCGTCCAGATTTGGGCCATATATGGCCGCTAAGATTAAGGGTTGTGAATAAAGTGTGCCAGACAATATAACATATCTGCCTGCTGTGTCTATATGTGCTTAGTCGTTTCGCCAGGGTAGGCCTCTTTTTAGCAGAATAGTGACGTGTCTTGCGTAATTGGAGTAGGCCGAAGTGTAGGCTTCATCCCAGTGGCGCACGCGTAGTCTAGCCGTGTCAGTGGTAGCGAGGTGAGTCTCCTGCAGGAAACATATATTGGTTTTGTGTCTGGCTAGGTAGGCATGTATGAGTCATGATTTGCGGTGGTCATTTATGCCTCTGACGTTCCAAGTAACGAACGTTACCTCAGTTATGGTTGCAACCTATAGGGTGAACTATGTCGCGTATGGTGCCGCGAGGCCTGATGCTGGGGTGGGTGGTGTTGCTGCTTGTCGTGTAGCTGCCGTCTGATGCAGTGGATGTTGTGTGCAAGAAAATACAAATAAGAAGATTAAACCAAACCCGTGGATGCAGGACTAGTTCCCGGCATCCTTTCAGCCCTGTACCTATCCTCCCGCCTCCCACTCCAACCCCCCAAGTAGGTTGAGAATCAGACCTCCCCACCCCCCGCACAATACCCCAACAAGAAATGAACAGAGAACAAATGGGAATCATCCCGTCTGGGAGCGTGGGCTCAGCTGGACAACCCCCCCGCCTTGAGGCAGGGGGACCGAGGGGTAGTGTTCTTGAGAGAGAGTAAGGCCTGATAACTAGGTTGGTGATGGCCTGTCTTGTAAAAGGGGAATGCTGCAAATTAGGCCACGAGCACTGCCAGGCATATGGTGCAGTGCGTAACTAACAGGATTTAGTGGTAAAATGAATTTAGTCATTGCCACTCATCTGGCCATTCTCAACTTCGACTGGCGAGCCATGAGCCCGCGATTTGTACAGCTGTTTCACAAATGTCATAGCCGCTTTAGAGTCCGTGAAGAAGCGGGGTTTGCCCTCAGTGTCAATTCGCAGTTGGCAGGGTACAAAAGGGCATATGGAATGTTCAATTGCTGGAGCATCTGCTTGACTGGCAGGAAGACTCTCCTGGCAGTCTGGACCGCCATGGTAAAGTCTGGGTAAAATGAGAGGGTGTTGCCTTGGTGCCTGACTTCTTTCATTTCTCTGGCCTTCCATAAAATGGCGTCACGGTCCCGGTAGTTTAGAATGCGTGCTATGATTGGTCGTGCCGGAGTCCCGGGGGGGGCTCGGGCCCAAGGATCGATGCGCACGCTCCACAATGAAGCATTCGGAAAGGGCCGCTCCAAATATCTCGCGTAGCAGTGATTCTAGGTAGTCTTCCATTTTGCCTGTTGCTGTGGACTCAGGAATACCTGTGATGCTTAGGTTATTCCTACGAGAGCGCGATTGAAGGTCTTCGTTTTTGGCGCGGATGAGCTCCAGGATCTTGTCCATCTTTAGCAAGTGTTGTTTATTTTCAGCAGTGGAGTCGTCTGCGTCCGACACTCTGGCCTCAAGGTGGGTGATTCGGCTGTCATGTGAATCAACACGCTGTTTGACCTGGTCGAAACGTAACGCAAGATGGTCTATCTTGGAGTCAATTGCCTTCAAGCTGGATTTGACTTCCTGGAGTAGTGTCCTTATAGCTTCGTCTTGTACCGCAGGTGTCTCAGTCTGTGTGGCCTGATCGCCCGCATCTTGCTGTGTGTTGTCGCATCTTCAAGTTCGGCGGTCCTCGAAGGTCAGCTTGAGCTGTTTGTCAGTTTTGCCCATTATATCCAAGGTGTAGGCTCAGCAGGGGTGATATTGTTTGTAGTTAGTTTTGCCACAGCGCCGCTATGTAGCTGCGGAAAGTCGAGTTGCCCTGCTAGGGTCGATGCTGTGTTCTCACAGTGCCAATTGCAAGAGATTCATGAGGCTATGGGTCCAGCATATAGGCGGGCAACAGTGCCCCGAGTAGTACAGATTGGGTTCCGCCGGGCTGCCACTTCAGTGCTCCAGCGACGTCACGGCTAAGACCCCAAGCATCAGGCAGGCATGAAGCACGCTCAATGCCCGGCCGCCCCGCACCGCTGCCGGGCCAACCACTGCACACCAGCAGTCAGGGGCTGAGCCGCCGCCGAGGGGGCCAATCTTCACAGCAGCCGCTCTCCGCGTTTCCCCGGCCACGGGCGTCAGTCCCCCGCAAGGGGTCCGGATCATATGCACGGCCCAGCCTGTTCCCGTACCGGCCCTAAGTTCCAGAGAGCAGGTGCCAGGTGAATTACGATACCACGGAGTCCCCACGTCGGCGTCGCATCTCCCGCCTCTCCCAGGGATCGTACATAAGAACAGTGGTCCCAGAAAACGACCATACAATTCAAAGTCCAAAATTACAAAGTGATTACCAAAAAACTGAAACACAAGGTATTTTGTTGCTCTTAGTGTTTAATTCACACTGAGCTTAGTCTATTATTGACATAATTCATATTATATACATTATGTCAATAATAGACTAAGCTTAGTGTGAATTACTTTGTAATTTTGGACTTTGAATTGTATGGTCGTTTTCTGGGCCCACTGTTCTTATGTACTGTCCTTTACCCAGGTCCCAGAGACTAGTTTTGGGTTTACCCTTCTTAGGTAACTCTCCCAGGGATCGGCGCAGCACAATGAACCGTGGCCGATCAGGAGGGGCCGTCCATTGGAAGCAGGCAGAATATCAGGTGAGGGGGGGCCCCTAAGCGCAGCAGTCCAGTCTCTTTCGCGTGTTGCTTTTCTCCCAGCCCTCTGGCCCAGGATCTTACTTGGGTCTGTGTGCGCTGGTCCTGGCAGCAGGCCTCAGCACCCCACGCAGGCCGCACTCCGTGGTCCTAGTGATGCCCGGAGCCCCTGCCGCCACAGCCGCCGAGCCTCCTACAGGATCGCCATGGAGTACCTTCTCCGCCGCAGATATTTCCAGATGAGGGCAGCCACCACCAAGCGGCGAGCCACTCTTCAGGCCGGCTGCGGCTCTTCGCACGGCCTAGCAATTCACGGCGCACCTGTCTCCTCGGCCGAGCCTCTGCCCGGGATAGTCAGCGATGCAGGCCTGCAGTCAATCAATCAATCAGGGGTTTGTTAAAGCGCGACTACTCACCCGTAAGGGTCTCAAGGCGCTAGGGGTAGGGGGGGTGGTAGGTATATGCAGGCGATACCTCTAGGATTATGCCAGATTTTTTTGCCCGGTCGGCAGAGCTCACTCAGAGTGCAGCCATCTTGCTGCCGGTGAGACCACGCCCCCTCATTAAGCGTTCTTTAATGTTATCTTGGTTTAACCGCTAAGACCCAAATTATAAGGTGAAGCTTTGTATAGCAGTTTTTAAGGTGCTCCAGAATATCAGCCAGTTAGGGAACAGAATTTAGGGCCTGATTATGAGTTTGGTGGTGTGGTAACAGGGCGGCACGCCACCGCCCTGCTCCCACACTGCCAAACCTCACCCCCGGCCGCCTGCCAGATTATGAGTTTTCTCGTGGTCTGTCGGGCGGTCCTTTGACATTCCCACAGCAGTGCCTATTAAAAAGGTACCGCAATGGGAACGCCAAAGCCCGTTTCTGCACGGCATGGTCTGTGCAGTGCATGCTGTGCAGAAAACGGGGTGCATGCAGACAGGGGGACACACCTAATAATAGAATAATAATAATAGGATAGCAACTCCTTTTACGCAAGTATTCTGAGAGGTCACAACCTTTATATAAAATCCTGGTTTCTTATTTAGAGGCAATGACAGGTTTTAAATGTTGAAGTTCCAATTTTAACTGTGCTTTTTATGGGCGAGAGTTTAAACCTTTAACATTGAGGGGGAGAATTTTCAATCTCTGGACATTGGACTGTAGGTCTCAAACCCCTCATCATCTCTTCTGCTGCACTTAATTTTGTGCTACGTAATACTGACCACCCCCCACTAGGACGCCCCTTAGAAGCCTAAACATAGCCCTCATCAGAGCTCCAATTTCTCACTTTGCCGGTACATGGGGGCACCCGCCCAACCTAACAATGATGTGTTGGAGTGCATTCGGAACATGGTTGGTTTGAGGTGATTGTTATCCACCAGTTGCGGATGGACAGCAAGGGAGAGAAAAGGAGAGAAAATAAATGCTGCAGAAGTTTCCAAAAGACTCATCTGTAGACAGAAGACCTATACCGTGTGATATTCCAAGTTATAGAGCAAGAAATTGCTTCACTTGTTTTGGAACTGAACCTCTAAAATGAAACCGGCAAGGTAAATCTGATAGAAGAAACTGAATCTACAATCGACAGATCATGGAGCTCCAGCAGCATAGTGTCATGAGACTAACAAAAAATGTATAAAAGCCAAAACTCTGCACGACTCAGTCTCAACAAGAGCCGAATAGCCAGCAAAGCATTGTGTACTATGTCGGGCACCTGTGGAAAAATGTAGACCAGACTAAAAAAGTGGGGGAATTATCTGGGTTCAAAGAACACCTCAAAGATTAATCCTAATGCTGAAGATTGAAACAAAGAATATGTAACTAGTAGTAAACAGATCAGTAAAGAATACAGTAAAAGGCCAGATAGGTGATGTGGTTCAGAGGAGGCACTCAAATGATAGCAAAGCTGAGGCAGGATTGTGCAGAAAACATAAACAGTGAAGATGAAAAGAGAGCAAGAGAAATGAGAGCAAGAAAAACAACAGCTAGCCCACTAACAAAGGAAACTTAGTGAAGGGGAAAGAAAATAATTATAAAAATTAAAAAACACCTTATTCACTATTAAAAGTTCATTGTGATCAACAATAGAGAAGGTGTTGGACTTCAGAGTGGTTAGAGTTACTATTTCCACTCCAGTAGGGAAAGCGTTGAACTTTTCCCACTGTAGTCTCAGAACCAGTAGGGAAGGTGTTGGTCTTTGGAGGGGTGAGGATTACTATTCCCACTCCAGTTTAAGCAACAGTAAGGAAGGCGTTGGATTTTGGGGGGTTAGATTTACTGTTCCCAATTCAGTGTAAGCAACAGTAGGGAAAGCGTAGGACTTTGAAAGAATTACATATATCAATAAAAGTTCACAATATATATTAAAACTATTTTAGTACAGAATATAACATAATAAATTAAACTACATAGAAAATATTAACATTATGTTAAAAATAAAAAAATAAAAAACTATAAAATATAAATAACATTTTTCAAAGTTTTGAATAAATTTAAAACTAAAATATACATTTAAAGTAACAAAATAAATTTACAAATGAAGTGTAACAATTACACAATTAAAATAATTAATGTAACTAATAAACAATTTAATAATTAATTTATAGTAAATAAAAACATACCACTAAAATTTGAATAAATGTAATTTAATTATCTACCACCCTATTCCCCTACAAGCTCAACAACCTGCAACTAAATTATAACATACTATTAATAATAATAAAATTAAAATATACATTCAAATCCAAAAAAAGATGGTCAACTAACAATTAAACTCTACCCATAATTGACGATTAATCACATAAATAATTAATAAAAAAATTATTATCATGAAATTACAATTATTTTTAACTTAATTAACTTCCCACCCTATTCTCCTACAAACCCAACAACTCACTACTAAATTATAACATACTATTAATCATAATATAATTAAAATATACATTAAAATTAAAAAAGGAATTTAAATGTGTAAACAAACAAATAAACAATTAACATAATTAATGATAAATTAAATTTTTTATTAAAAAATAGAAATTAATTATACTTTAATTAAGTTCCTTCCCTAGTCACCAACAAACCCATTAACCCACTACTAAACTTGAAATTACTAATTTAAAATTACTTGAACACTAACAATTACAAACTATACTTTAACTAGTCGCTCACGCCGCACACCCTTCTTAAGCCTATGACAGTGAGGACGCGCAGCGGACGCGCGCAGCGGGCGCGCCGAAGGTGCGCCTAAGGCAAGCCCGTCTGCGCCCGTCCGCGCCTGGACCGTGCCTAGGGCCATGACCCCTGTGCAAATAATGGGAATTCCTGATAAATTAACATACTCTATCAAAGAATTGCATAAACTTAGGGTCAAAACTTGTTGCCCCACATTGGATTTGCAGGTAGAAGCTAAGCAGTGTGTGCATTGCCAGCTACCTCTTAGTTTTAGAAAAATTAGAGCGCTAACACTACAGCGCATCCATCCGATCAGGATGGCTACTAAAATAGTCAAGGCAGTGCTAATTAATGCACGCTCATTAGTAAAACACAACACCGAAGTGGCCGAACTAATTGAAACACACAATCTTGACCTAGTATTCATCACAGAGACATGGGCAGATGGTGCCTCAGACGCAGACATAGCTCTAGCTCTACCTGGAGGCTATTCAATAATCCGTGCTGACAGAACAGGGAAGCGGGGGGGAGGACTAGCCATCATCTTTAGAGGAGAACTGCAGGCTAAGGGCTCAGGATTGGGCAGCAGCCCAGACTGTGAACTGCTATCCTTTCAGATCACTATTACCAATAACTATACACTAAAAGGCCTGCTGATATACAGACCACCAAGGGCAAAAACCCCTCTAATTCAGCTATTAAGTCCTTTTTAGAATCTAGCTCCAAGGGCTCAGATTTTACCATACTAGGAGATTTCAATCTACATCTAGAAAAGAACTCTGACAATAACATTGCATCAATGGTTGAGACAATGGCCAGTTTCACCCTGGACCAGATTGTTAAGCATAAAACACATGCGGCCGGGCACACGCTAGACGGGATTTTTACCTCCAACACAAACATCGGAATTGAAGGAATAATGCCCGTTCCCTGGTCAGACCATAACATAATAATATTCACGATAAAGGTGGGTCAAAACACCCACTATAACAGAGCCCAGGCATGCCTCCTATCAGGACTGAACCAAGATAGACATTCCGAGATTACAGGAGCAGTTACTCAGGACTACTCCTGAACTCGGATCTGATAGTAACGCAGCTGCTGATCAGGTATTCAGCTGGATTAAATCTGCGGTTAAAACTGCAGCCCCCTTGAAACAGATTATTTCTAGAAGGAAAAATCCCTCAGAACCCTGGTTCTCTGATAAGCTGAGGGCACAAAAGCAAGCATGCAGAAGGGCAGAGAGGCAATGGAGGACTAACTATGAGTAACAGTTGAAAGATGAATACGTCAGAACCCTGGCCATATATAAAAAACTAATTATCGAAGAAATAAGTAATTATTTTACAAGTAAAATAAATGAGGCTAAGAACTCCAGTAAGGAGCTATTCGCCACGGTCAAAAAACTAGCAAATCTTACCATTAATAAACAGATGGAAGGCAGCACTGAGTTATGTAATACACTGGGACAGTTCTTTGTCGACAAAGTCAAAGTAGTGTATGAGTCTTTTATGACTAACAACAAGGCAGATATTCCCTATCCACATCCTAATCAAGGCACGCATGTCGAAGATTCCAGTCTGGGGTTCTGCTTTTTTCCTCCATCAGTAGAACATATCAGACAGGTGATGATGACAATAAAATCTGGTGACCTAACAGACCCCTGTCCACCAAAGGTGATGCATATGTTCCCAGATCTACTTAGCGAACAATTAAATTTGGTTTTCACAAAGATAATACAGTCCAGCTGCTTCCCAGATTCCTGGAAAACAGCCTCAGTCCTCCCGCTGATAAAGAAGCCCAATTTGGACATTAATGAACCCGGGAGCTATAGACCAATTTCAAGAATCCCTTTTCCGGCTAAAGTGTTGGAAAAACTATTGAATAACCAATTGGCAAAATTTCTATCTTCTGCAAACGTCCTGGACCAATCACAGTATGGATTCAGGGAGGAACATGGAACCGAAACAGCTCTGATTATGGCAGTAGAGGAACTCAGGACAGTATTAGATACCGGTGGGAAGGCCGCCCTGATCCTTCTGGATCTATCGGCGGCCTTCGACACGGTAAACCATGAGATACTTCTGACCCGGCTAGCAGAACTGGGAGCTCACGACTCTGTACTGAAGCTGTTATCCTCATATTTGACAGATAGAACTTTTACAGTCAAACTAGGAGATTTCACATCCAAACCATTCAACTCACCATGCGGAGTACCACAGGGGTCCTCTTTGAGCCCCACTCTCTTCAACATATACGTTGCCCCCTTTGGCAGCTATAATAAGAAAATGTGGGTTTTTACCAGTCTCCTATGCAGATGACACCCAAATAGTGGTGTCAGTCTCAAACAATCTGGAGGATACAGCCGACCGATTCAGCAACTGTATGAGACAGGTTAAAGATTGGATGCAGCTTAACTGCCTCAAACTGAATAGTGATAAAACCGAAGTCATGCTGCTCGGGGCAGACACAAATTTTTGGTCGCCTAAATGGTGGCCGGATAGCTTAGGGGATTTCCCTCCCCAGTGGACAAAGTCAGAAACCTGGGAGTTATACTGGATAATAAACTGTCTTTTAATGCCCAGATAAATAAACTGACTTCCTCTGTGTGGTTCATTTTAAAAATGATTAGAAGAATCCTGCCTTTCATTCCCCAAGAATCATGTAAAACTTTAGTAACAGCGCTGGTTTTGTCCAGACTGGACTATGGCAATGCCTTGTATGCTGGGATACAAATCCAACATCTGACAAAACTCCAGCGTTTACAGAATGCAGCAGCAAGGCTGGTGCTGGACATCCCTAGATCAGAACCAGTTGCCCACAGACTAAGAGCTCTCCACTGGTTACCAATGGAGAAAAGAATAAAATTTAAGACAGCCTGCTTGGCCTACAAGGCCCTTCATGGTATAGGGCCACAATTTTTAAAAACACATCTGAAACGGTATGAGCCATGCAGGAATCTGAGGTCTGGGCAGGCAAAATTGATACAGGTCCCAAGATTTAAGCAGGTTAGGTGGGGGAGAAGCTTCTTGGTGCAGACGGCCAAGACCTGGAACCTGCTCCCTATCACAATAAAAAATAGCCCCTCGCTCCTATCATTCAGGAAAGCTGTAAAAACCTGGCTTTTTACCTCTTAGTTAGAGCTCTTTATCATCGGCAGTCTCTTGCTACATCGACTTAGCGCCAAGACGCCCTTGGGCATTCGCGCGCTTTATAAATTTCCAAATCAAATCAAATCAAATCATTTAACAAATAAATACTTATTCTCATAATATCACTACCTGAAACATATATGTTAACTAAAACACACTGAATTATTTAGAAAATTATATTTTTTAAAGTATATTAATGTAAACAATATTAAAAACAACATGTTTGAAAATAATATTTCTTACTAAAAGTTCGATATTCTTGACGACGATTTTCTGCATCATAATATTTCTGTAGCAACAATATTTTTTGACAAAATTTCTGTATCTCGATCTTGTTGACTCAATATTTTGTCCAAATGCCTCCATAACTCCAGTGGCACTGTCAACAGGCAATCTAATCCAACTACACACAACAGACACCTTGGCACCTATAGAAAAACAGACCTCCAATAATGATTACTCGCCGGTCACAGAGAGGTATTTGAATAACCACAATGCCTTTCTTGGCGTTCCCTGCCTCCCCAGGACCCACCAAATACGTCTCCTTTGGGACACAATTCACCCACCCAGAATAATTAACCCTAAACTCAATACTACATTAAATCTGCTAACCTTGCAGATTTTCTCCAGCGGTAAATGGAATTTGGAATGAGAAACAGTCATAAACATTGATTTGTGAACTAGAATTTGCGATTTCTATTTGCAAATTCTCTCTTTTGCACACTTAAGGTCGCCTGGCCGAGCACAATCGGGCCATATAAATCAAGAACAGAAATGTGCAAAATTGATATATAAGGACATCATAAAGTGCATGTTTATAATTTCTCTGCGCTCAAACGCTGTCTTGCACATGGGCCTGTATGTGAAGTTATATATAGTAAAACTTTGCTTACCTCTACTTTACCTATAGAAACTTACCTTCACGATATTTTTGTCCTCTATATTCTTCACACAATATTTTGTTCCTCGATATTTTTGTTTCTGATATTCTGTGTAAACACCTTAGTAATGGGGAGTGTGGAGCTCAAGGTAGGAAATACAGGAGTAGGAGTTACACCTCTTTACTCAACTTTTCAGCTGTTTTATTGTAAAGTAAAGGAATTATTGGAATGCGGAGAATAGAGGCAGCATGACCACCTTATCAAAACTAAAGTTAAATCAATAATAAATGTAAAACCACGTCAGTTTTCATTTATGTTCTCCCTCGTTGTTTCTCCCTACATATGTTGTTATTCTGTTTACCTTTAAAGTCTTAGTTTGTCACCAGTGTTAACAGTATCTATCAATAAGCATCACACAAAATAGTGCAATTGAGTTTATTTTGTACACAAATATGCTCAGTATTATTGGGCGAGGGAACTGAAAAACGGCCTTTTGTTCAAGATCACAAAATTTGGATAAACGGAAAGGCCGGGATTCGGTCACATGTTTGTTGGTGTCAATGTATAACAACGGTACTAATCCCAGGCTTTCTCAAGCAGGATACATTTCTACTGTTCTCTGATCTTCTCCGTCAAATGGTTAAGAGACGTTTTAAGGCATGGGCAACGTGGGCTCTGGCCCAGGGCTCCAGCCTTTCAGGGCGGCCCCTGATAGAGCCAGCTCTGGTCTGCAGAGAGCCTTGCCCTGATGACCATGAATAATTCTTACACAGATTGTTTTAAATGCCGTTTTCTTTTAATATATTTTTAATGTGGGTGATGTGTGAGAGTCTATTACACTCATTTTTCAGAGAAATGTTGTATTTATGTTTCATGCAACATCCATAAAAATGTTTCTCTTTATGAGAAATGGGAGTGTGTCACAGAGATTATTTGCAGTAATATTAGTGAGCTGCTTCTGTGTTACAATATTGAAAACACAGGTCACTATCTGTAAAGACATTTAGGGCCTGATTCACAAAGGTAAACTTGCGCTTTTGTGGAAGTTTATGGTTTTCTTGCAATTCACAAAGCAACTTTACGAGTAGTATCTTTACGACTGCTTAGCTTTTATGTGCGGAGACTCCGCATTCGTAAAGATATTACTTGTAAAATTCCTTTGTGAATTGAAAAAATCATAAACTTACACAAAACGGTAAGTTTACCCTTGTGAATCAGGTCCTTAGAATTTGGATGAGTGAGCCTGTGCACTGTCACTGACCTGGCCAAAGAGGGCAAGAAAGAGCTCAAATTGGATCATAAATTCAAACCTGTTCCAAACAGGGGCCTCCAAAACACGTTTGGCCCAGGGCCCCCACAATCCTTAAAATGTCCCTGAAACAGTTCCTTTACCAGGCCTGATCTTTTCGCTCTCCTCCTTTAATGCCCCTTTTCCTCCTTTCCAGTGGTTAATTGTTTTTCTTCCTCCTAATCTATGCACTAAAATCCTCTTTCGTTCATCCTGTCATCTATTCCTTCTCTGTGCCGAGGAGTCTCTACCACTGGTCCACTGGTTTGCTAATTCGGTTAGGCCACCCATGCAAAAGGTCGGCATGGTTAACAGGTCAGATATAAAAGCTGCTCTGAAATCTACATCTCCAAATGCTCAGCTCCGGGTACATCTGCAGTTGGTGAGGGGTCATGCTGACTTTCCCTTTCATGCCACTCCTCATTGAACCACCTTGCATTACAAAGAGGGGATGTGTGCACAGAGGCTCAGGGATTCCCTGTATGTGTGCTCTTGACACCCCTGGTGATTTACGTGAGAGCAGAGTAGTATTTGCAGAGGCCGGCTTTCTATTCTAGTTGTATTCTTTTATTTGGGGGGCGGGGTGGGTGAGAGGCGGGTGACTGAGGGGAAGGGTTAGTGAACCTGGAGAGCCGATGAATTAGTACTCGGAACAAAAGGTGGCTGAATCTGCGCGAGCTCTGCCCTCATCCAATTCAACATCCATCAGCACGCCCCAGTGCACCCATTGTTCAGGCGTTAGCAGGGGGGAAGGGTTGGTGTTGCTCAGAGAAGAACGAAAGACCCGGTCAATCCGGAAAATGGCGCCCTTTGTGTGAGCGGTGCCGTTCATTTACTTTCGAAGCCACAGTTGGAGATGTTTGTGCACCTGCAACCCCTAGCTGTGGAGCACTTCCTCCTCTTTTACTGGGTAGCATCACCACACAGGCGGGATTTTTTTTTAATATTGCTATCTGATTGTACAAAACATATATAGTCCCGGCACATTTGTCAACAAGTGCACACCGGGAAGGATAGATACTCTTTTGGAGAAATAATATTATTTTTTTGTGAACTAAAGACTGGGAGTGTGGATGAATTGCATTTATTCTGAACATAATATTGTTTTGTTAGTCTTGCTATAATAGTATTAATTGATATTATTTTTAATATATTTGTTATTGTCATTAATAATTACAAAAATATGCTTTTTATTACGATCAACAAGAACAATAATAATAGCAGTAATAAAAAGCAATAGCAAGAAAAACGGCTGTAATAAAAGTAGTTACTGGTATTATTATTATTCTTATTATGATGTTTCTGTTGACCATTTTAAAAAAGTAAGGAAAGGGTTTTAGAGCCTATTTTTGCATCATGAGTAGGGGGTCCTGGACGACAAATTTAGAGTATCTCGAAAGTACTTATCACAATCACCCTGGATGTAAAGGGCATTGCGCCAGCCACTAATGACAAATCTTTTTAAGTTTGTTCATCGGGCTTTGGTCCAACTGAGAATGAAAACAGTCGAATTCGGTATATCTTAACCTGCAAGCATCTCATAAAAGCATGATATTTCAGCAGGATAGAATTGGTCGCATTTTGCCGATTTCACCACGAACTGGGCCAATAAACTTAGCATCTGGCACTAAGTAGGATCTGGGGATTTCAGTTCTATGTTGGCTACAAATATCCCCAAAAAGTGAATCATAATAATATATTGTTTTAAAAAAAAAAGCTTTCTGCTTGAATTTATTGTGAAAAAAACGCGTGTTTTTTTGGTAAACCCTGGGTCGGATATGTTATCTATTGTCAGTCTATTGAGTTTTTGTATGAAAAGAACCCATTTTACTCTGACATAGCCAGCTTGTTCCATGCAGGACTGGTTCAAATCACTCAACAATAAAATAAGCAAATAAGACCCAATTCACAAATAGCAGTCGGTGTTACCAGTATAGATTCAAGTGCAATCTTCATTCAAAGAGGGATGCAATGAAATTTGTACTTGATGCACTTCTCATAGGAATGTACCCATCAAGCATGGAGGTAACTTAGAGCAAGGACAACCAACAGAACGAGACAAAGACAACAACATTTTGGTTAGAGATTAAGATCTCAGGCTGTACTTTGATATGCATTATGGAGGGGAATAGAAACACATTCACCAAACATGTCACAACCTCTTTAACAATTATATTCCATTTTTTCAATGTATCATTCAGAGACAGCTAGACATGTGGCATTACTAACCACTATACATCTCCATTGTTTTTGTGAGCTCAGGGTCATACTCCTCTCCAGATGTTCCTTGCACCTCAAAACCAATTTGGGTGCCACCTGAGACTCTCAAAACTCCACCAGAATTTTGCAAAACCAGCTCCCCTAAAGGTGAGGCTAGGACCATTCAGATGTGACCCTTAGTAGCCATGCCAGTGGCATTAGCTGGAGGACCCCCTGGCATTATGCAACTGGCTATAGCTTTGTCCCCTTGTTCAAGCGACATCTCCCCTCATTCCAAAGGGGAACAAAAATTAAGTTCCCTAGAGCTCTTTGCAAGATAACGTGATCCCCCCTCCCATTCTGATCCATTTTTGATCTGGGGATTGATAGGGATACTGAACCTGCCTGTAGTTGAACATGGGCAAATTGCATCCCACCCTGCCAATAGTGTTTATTACGTGCCACCAATTCCCCAACCCTGAAGGTGCCATAGAAGGTGAGGGAAAAGGCACACCTGAATAGTTGGACCTCACTGGTGGAACTACATACTTTCCCCAATGCCTCCATGATGGCTGAGAGCCCTTCAATGCTAATCGGGTGTCTAATGTCCGGCTGAGCACCTTGCAGGCGTTGCCACCCCTTCAGAGCCCTTTGGACCAAGAATGAGCCCGTGGGATCCCTATGCCCCCTCATCTTTGCAAAAAAGGCTATTGCAGTCATGTGGCGCTTTGCGCATGGCACAGAACGCCCTCTGTCCCTCAATTCCTTTATTAATGATATAACGGAAGCTGGGTCGTGCCATGCCCCTTCCCAGCCTTGCCCTAGAGATGCGCAATATGTGGTAAATGCCCCTTCATAGGCCCGCCTAGTCCTGGGTGCTAGGCTGGCTGCCACGAGGTCTGGTAGGTTGGGGCACCAAGCTGCCACAGATGCTCCGGAAAAGGTGAGGGACAGTCCGCTGCTTCCGGATGATGGGACCTGAAAACCTGCATCTTGAAACGAGACAATGCGTCAGCCGCGTGGTTGAGTATTCCCGGGACATGCCTAGCTCTAAACATCACATTTAATCTCATACATTGCAGCACAATGTCTTTAAGCAAGCGAAGCATCATCTTACACTTGGCAGACTGCTGGTGCACTCCACCATCGCCATATTGTCTGACCAGAAAACCACAGACTGATTGCGAAATTGGTGTGGCCAGATGGTCACGGCCACCAAAATGGGGAATAATTCCAGAAACGAAATGTTATTTGTTACACCAGTGTCAGTCCACCAAGCGGGCTAATGTTGTGCCGCCCATTGAGAACTCAGAATGGCTCAGAACCCCTCACTCCCTGCAGCATCTGTCATGAGGCCAAGTTCAGGAATGGACCTGGCTGGGCTGGGCCACACTACCGCGCCATTGAAGTCACGCAGGAATGCCATCCAAATCCCCATACCCTGCTTAACCTCGCTGGACAACCGAGTGTGGTGATGCTTTTCTTTCAGTCCTGACATTGCCTGTGCAATGGAACATGAAAAGGGGCGGGCCATAGGGATGATTCTTAACGCAAAGTTCAGCATACCCACTGCCTTCTGTAGTTGATGCAAAGTGACTTTTTCTTTGCGCAGACAGTCTGCTAATGCCAGCGTGAAACCTTCTACCTTACTCAATGGCAGGCGTGACACACCCTCAATGGAATCCAATTCAATGCCCAGGAACTCAATTTGTGTGGCCGGCCCAACTGTCTTTCCCTGTGCCAGGGGGACACCAAGGTCCCTCATGAGTGCACAAAGTGCTTCCAAAGCCATGCCACACTCCTGTGACTGCGGTGCCCCTAACAGCAAGAAGTCATCTAAGTAGTGCAATACCCAGTGGTGCCCGGTGACCTGCCTGAAAACCCACTCCAAAAAAGAGCTGAATTTCTCAAAATATGAGCAAGAGACCGAGCACCCCATTGGCATGCACTTGTCCATGTAGAACTTTCCCTCTAGCTGGAACCCCAAAAGATGGAAATCCTGTGGATGGACTGGCAGAAAGCGGAAAGCAGATTCTATGTCAGATTTTGCTAGTAAAGTGCCTGGGCCAAGCGATTGCAGCATTGCAATTGCCTGATCCAATGATGCGTATCTCACGGAGCACAGGGCTCCATCAATGGCATCATTCAGTGACTGACCCCTGGGAGCAGATAGGTTATGGATCAAGCGGAATTCCTCTGGGTCCTTTTTGGGTACCACCCCCAGTGGTGAGCAGACAAAATCATCTACCGGAATTGAATCAAAAGAACCAGCCAGTCTCCCCAAACGCAGCTCCTTCAACACCTTATCTCTTGCCACAGACATGTTATCCCTCACTGACTGCTGATTGCGGCAGTAAGAGACCCCAAAATAGCCAGGAGCAGGACTCCGGAACCCATCCCTGAAACCTTCCCACAAAATCTGGGCTGTGTTTGGGCAGCAGTACTTATTCAACCAGGGTGTCAAAGCCATCGTGTCTATGGTTGAGTGTGCCTTACTAAGTAAGAAACCCTCATTACTGTTTTTTACCTCCCTTGTCCTTTGATTTTTTAAAGCATTTAGATTCTGGGTGGGAGGATAAGCCACAGAAAGAGCAGGCATGTCTGAATTTACATGAACCATTGGGCCTAGTGCATGTCCTTTTGTTGAAGTCCCAACACGCTCCCTTCTTGCCACCCCCTCCCCCGCTCTGGGGTGCCCCCGACCGAAAGGACTGCCCTTTTGGCGCTTCCTGGCTTTGGCTTTTCATGTGCCTTAACCATATGATTACATACCTTTGATCCCATGTAAGTGCCTTCGCCCTTCTAAATTCCTTGTCATATTCCTTCCAACACGTACCCCCATACTCATCATGTGCACATGTGATCCTATTCTGGTAGCACACCAATTCAGCGCCCAGCCCTGGAAATTTCTCTACAATTACCGCATGGAAATTTGAAAATGCCTTTATACAGTTAATTAAAGTTTCCTCAATCTTTTTCCTAGTAGGCCAATTGCCCCAGTCCCTTGGGTGAGCCCATTCCCTTAACTTTTTGGCCTCCTCCTTCTCATCCTTATCAACTAACAAAGAAAACATATTCCCCTTTCCAAATTTGCTCTTTTACTTCCTGGGCGATGTGCTTCCCCAGACGCTGTCTGGATGTGTGCATCTCCCCCAAACCTAAACTTGGTAGCAATTGTACCATACCTGCAGATGTGCCTGCTTGCGTCTTTGCATCTTCAGATCCTGCAGCTGTGACCTTTTTAGGGGGCTCAGGGCCACTCTTGTCGCTGCCTGTGCTCGTTTGCCCTGCCCCGCTGGCCGGCTCAACCGGCTGTGGCAACACCTGTTTAGCCCTCTCAACTTGCGCTACCAAGCTCCTGGCCCTCTCAACTGCATCCCCTTCAACTACCAGGGCCCCACTGCCTGCAGAAGGAATCACTGTCCCTGCTTTGGCCAGCCATGGAAGCACTGCCGCTAGACTTGCCACTAAATCAGGTTGACATGGAACCAAACTAGGGATACTGCAGGGGGGTACCACTGGCTGGGACGGGGCCCCTTCTAAAACAGGACCCCCCCGGCGCACTAGGCTGACTTGGGCCTCCTGTGCCTGCCGGTGGAGTCACTCCCCCTGGCATTGCTCCATTACCCTCCTCTGGCTGCGCCCCCCCGCCGCTGGGACTACAGGTACTGGGATTGCTGGGACTGAAGGTACTGGAATACCTGGGTTTGGCAAAACTGGCGGGGCAGCACCCCCACCCCCACGTTTGGGCTTGGATCTCCGAGGTACCGGAGGGAAAGCCGCCCTGGGTGCCATCCCTGAACGCCTGGGCCTGTCCTATTTCTCTTCCTGCCCATCCACTCTCCTGCGTAGCTCTGCCACGGTCTGACCCAAATCATTCATCGTGCGCATCATAGTAGCCATCCACTCCTCCATATGGCCAGGTACGGCCTAGTCCCCCTCTAACTGTGTACCCCTCCCTGGGTGAAGATGGGGCCCACCCCGGTGTCCCCAAGGTGCTCACCTCCCATCTTCCGCCAAAGCGAATAATCCATTAAAAAACACAACTTTTTGGATTAGGGATCGTAAACCCCTGCCGTATTTATTAAAATTAAAATTAAAAATTATATTCAAACAATACAGTATATTTACAGTATATATACACAATACGCAGAAAGTCCAAACCATTATATTGATAGGTACATATGTCTTGTTGCCTAACCTTAACAAGTTTCTAATACATAGACATTCCTATCCTAAACTAAACATTCAAAACAAATATCATTATCTTTCTGCGTATCCCTGTTTGAGCCCACGGCAAGGTCATAACTGGCCCCCAGATCCTGATCAAGCTATGCCCCCGGGAGGGTACTTCCCCCCCCCGAACACCCCCTACGCCCAGAAAATTATCTCCATAACCGGAGTGCGCATGCGCAGGGGGCTCGGTTCCCCGGGAGGGTACTTCCCCCCTGAACACCCCCTACGCCCAGAGAATTATCTCCATAAGGGACCCATGCAGTCATGCGCAGCTTACTTATGCCCTTGTGTGCGTGTGGGGTGGCCAACCAGCCTACCGGAAAGCGTACCTCCCCCCGCACCCTTCCAGCCAACCGGCTGTAACTGCCCCTGGAGTTTTATGAGAGACCACTTGTCCCTCCCCCCCGGGCATCCCCATTAAAAAATGGCGGCGCCCCCAAAGACCTTAAATTTAAGCTCACCAATCATGACCTTACCGCCACAGGCCAGTATAGTTGACCGACTATCTGGCCTCCCCCGACTCCAAGAAAGGTCAGGCTATGTCCAGTGCCTCATTTTCGCATGCCAGTAGGCCTTCCACAAAAACACCCATTGTCCCGTCTAGGGTGGTGTAAAAGGCGTTTCTAGGCGTACACCATAGCACAATAGATCTTATTATCGCTAAGATGCCCGGCCCACTGAGACTAACCATGCCCTGTCGGTTCCAACTTACTTTATGCAGAAATAGGCATTCTTGTCCATGACAGGAAAGTTTGCCCGAGACTTATATGAAATAAACCAGGCGAAACCGCTGTCCCGGGTGCTGTATAGGACGTGCAACCCAGGACCCTCTGGGAAACAGGGTCGCCGTGCGCAGACCTCAAACCTGCCAAGGCCCGTAGATTCTTGAAAGGTCCCCTGGCGATGGCGCCAAGGGAAAACCCCGAGCTTGACAAATAGCTAAATTAGGACCTGCTGTCCCGGAAGTATCATCCCTCAAGGGTGATATTCTCTTGCACGCCACCCGCCGAAAACCATACTCCCGTAACCACTTATGTTCAGGATTCCTCTATCAATACTAGTTACAGGCATACTGCCTGTTTTGTGGCAATGGCAGAAGCCGGCTGCCCTATGGGACTACTGTACCCGTTGTACACCCATCCCCTTACTTCGGGCCGAAGAAAACAGGATATTAACATACTACCCGGGAGCTGATTAGACGCCCAACCAGCATCGCGGGACTCCCAGCCATCGTAGTGGCTTTGGGAAAGATATGCAGATCGAGCAGTAAGGTCCAATCCTTCAGACTATCTGGGAGCCAAACTAAATGGCCTTTAATAATAGGGACAAATTTGCGCCACCCGGAGGTTCCTTGCTGGTGCATTTGCACCAAAAACGCCTACAGAATTTATGCCATACCGCAGTAAACGGGTGAGTCATGAAATTTGGAGTCTAGAAACAAGGGGCAGGTGCCCCACCAGATCTCCCCGAGATCTCCGATACACGTCGCCCTGAATGTGAAAAAAAACCAAAAACCCAATCACCCGCTAAACTGGCACTCGCGTGTACAAGCGCAGAAAGATGTTGCTTAAAAGCAAATACCATTACCAGGATCGCTGAGTTGTTGCAGCTGTACGTGGCCCTTGGGTTTGGTTATACTGGCAAGCCCTGTCCCTTTGCATGGCAGCAGACCGCTAAATTACCCTTGCTGACGACAAATTCTGGTTGTCCTATCTATACCCAACCAATGACAGTGCATGTGCCGCGGCATCTCACCCATGCCTGCTGGCCCTTTGGAGCTTCTCCTTGGTCGCTCACCACACTTGAACGCCTCGGCGTGCCATACTCGTTCCGGATCTTCTGTTCCGACTGCCTCCCAGCACTTGCCGTCCTTGTGGCATGGTTCACCTCCCAAGTATCACAGTCGTAGATCCATACCATAAAATTAAACACAAAACACAATTGATCAGTGCTCCATCACTTGGAAAACGGATAGAGTTCACCAAACCAGCCCCAATGTTAACATCATGCGACTGTATTCCCTTTATAAACGTTAGACCACAGTAACTCAAACCTTATACATAGAATGGCGAACATATAGGAGGACAGAGATACTCTTGGCCGGTGGCATAGTACTAAAGCAAGTGACAGCGTGCGAAGTCGGCCCGCCCGCCAACGTTAATCGGCAATGTAAGGTTAGCCTAGCCTCCTTAGGAGTCATTACTAGGCTTGCAAATTAGGAAAATCATTGTGCCACAGGCGTCATTGTGGAAATGATCAGCCCGTGGTTATATGTTGGTCTGTTCCCCACATGAGCCGGCCATGTTTCGCAGTGTAGGAGCCCCTCAGGCTATCCGTCCGTTAAGGCATGAACTGCTGAGGCACACATACCCCGCAGAGCAACTGTTGGCAGCGTACCGTATCCATATTGCCTGTGTGTCCCCAGACATAATCCACCGGCTCCGGCCCCGAGCAGCCAGTGGGGACAGAGTTTTTGTACGCAATCTACAAGTAGTTACCCTGTAAAGGTAGCCGGTACATGAGACACAGGCGAAGCCCTAACAACATATTACTCTGAGATCTACGCTTGGGCACAGTCACCCTAACTATGCATGTTCACGATGTATAAGTGAATATCACCTGCAGCGTACACTATACATATTACCTGCATGCACACGGGCTGGCTACGCACAAGCAGCTTGTATTGATAGAAAACCACTGCATCACCCCAAGTAGCATGTGGGCACAACGAGTACCTCCCCGAGGAATTTCCTGTAGGAGTATCTGGAACACAACACACCAGCGCAGCCTTAACAAACAAGGTCTGCTCATGAGATCTATCCCTGTGTACAGGCCCAAATTTATGCATGTGCCCGATGTAAAAGTGGTTAGCGCACATGCCGTTTGAGCCTACAGAGTGTTTGAGCCAGAGACAATATTCTATGCACATTACCGATGAAAGTAGCAAGCTGTATCTATACGAACTGCTACGGTAATCTATACATAGTATCAGACATATGCATGGCATGCGCAATTGGTCCGGAAGACAAAACTACGGCAAGCAAACAATAGCCCAGCCAATTCGCGCATTATTCATCGTGAAGTGACACCCTCGTGCGCCTGGCTATATATGTTGCATCATGCCCGTTGCTGCTAGCGCTCGCTGCCTGAATGTAATGTTCATTAGCACTTCGCAAACCTACATTCTGTGTGTACAACCATATACATATTTATCATACATCTACCCTGCCTACATATCTGCCAACGCTTGGTGCAGTAAAACCACCCACGCCTCGCGGGCACCATACATTCGTCCAATCGTGCTAATCTGTCCTTTTCAAGAAAGGCTGGAGGCACTTACCGATTCCCACAAAATCGTTCCTTCCCAGGCCGCCCACAGCGAGTCATCGTTTTCAAGCAGCCACACCGGACGAAGAAAATGGTGCCAACCATGATTCGAAGTCCCCCGTTGTCCGGGTTGTCTTGCCTTAACGCCGTAAAAAACCTCCTTCCCCCGCCAGCCCACGGCGTTCGAGTCGTCATTGTCGTGCACGGCCAGCCACTCGCCACCAGTTCGCCGGCTGTTGCTCTCAGTGCGGGCTCTGGAGTGGGAATAATAAAAGGCAAAATTGCGGGAAAGACTACTCGTAGACACCCCGCCTTCTTGCGGGCAAAACGAAGCGTAGCACCCCCAGCCACTCCACCGCGTGATACGATGCCCCCCCCCGCCAGCGCGTAAACCAACCTGCGGGCAAAATCTCTAAATACCCAATAATTACCCCCAGACGCATCAACAACGTAAACGCTGGCCCCTGCTTCAGGCAATCAAATGTCCCTAAAGAAAGACACGGAGGTGTCTGAGAACCGAGAAGGGAAATACCATTCAAGCCTCTAAACCCAGAGGTGAAAATTGATGGCTTATTATGTGAAATGTTGCCAGGCACACCGACAGATGTGACGCGCTAACCTTTAAAAAACGAGCCAGGGTTTGCCTGTAATCACAGGATGTTGAGCCTGCTGCCAAGACTCAAACCCGGTTCACTAGCTTCAAAGTTGGCTGATCCAGCAGTTACGCCACATCCTCCCGACTTAGGGGCTACCTTAGTTTGCCTGGGCCTACCCTCTACCCCTTCAGACCCATCCACTTTTCACTTAATTCAGTTAAGGCCTGACCCATATCTTCAATTGTTCACATCGTTGTCCCCGTAAATGCATCACAATGTGTGAACGCTGGTCGTTCCGTTCTACCTTAGGGGCCATTGCGTACAAAATTGTGTCACCAGCCCCACCGTGCACAGGTCTGGGACACTGCCCAACCCTTACCTGGCAGTAGTAGCAGTCACCAGCCGGCCACCGCACCCACGCAACCAGAGCAATGATAGTGCGGGCCTGCCGGGGCTGCCCAAACGATCAATACCGTGTTCTTCCGCCGCCAAATGCAATGCTGCCTTTATGTTGTGACACCGTTCGGAAAACACCTGTATTGGAACAATGAAAGATTCACAGAAATACTGCTCCTAATCAAATCCGCCGCAATTTTTTGATGCTGATCCCTTCCATTCAGCACCTGTAGGGTGGCCATCATACAGGGGAGAATAATGTTCTTACTGACCAGCTGACTGTTTGGCTGACGCTGCTATTTCCCCCTGCACCTGTATGTAACATAAAAGAAACACCTTTGTTATTGCGCCCCTCCCGTTGCCCAGCAAGCAATACTAGCATCCCCCTGGGCCGAATATCCCGCGCGCCAAACCTGCCACTCAAGTTTGCGAGGGAATGACCCGGCTGATCAGCCACTATTTGCCTTTAAACTGCTCGGCCTTATAAACAAATGATGCCAAATGTCTGCGGCTCCCTAATGGGTGTGACCGCGCTACTCCCCCAGTCGCTCAAACCTGATCGCCTTCTCCAAATTGGGTCGGCAGAGAGCGTACTCGAAACCTGTTAGGCCGGGCAATGTCACGGCTGCAATAACGGCACACTAGCGGAGCTGCTTCGTTGGTAACCCGCATGCCTCGAAGACAGCTGCTTCCTCCGGCTGCCGACTCTCGTGTTGCCTCTCGCCGCTCTTTCCCAACGAACCCCTGTAAAACAGAAGAAAAAGAAAGAATCATTGGGGCCCCCAACTGAGGCCCTGGCCAGTTGTTGCCCGTTCGAGAAATTGACTAGGACCTCCTAGCGAGGTCCGAGATCCGATCAGTTGAGGGAGCCGCGAGCAAAGAGGATGCTCTCGCCGCTCCCCGAGCCTTTTAAGGCCAATTTCCGCCGGGGGCCAGTTTAAACCGGCCCACGGCGTCGTTCAACAAATGTGTGACCCGGAAGTGATTCAATCACTTCCGGGTGGCGTGCTGAAAACAGCCAATTAAGGAAAGGGAGGCGGGGGCGTGCTCTGCGCCCACCCGCCTCCCTGCTTGTTGGCGGGGGACCGACACGATCACCATAATTTCGGCGTGGCCGATGCCGTCCCCTGCCTTTCACTTCTAGTTGGAACCTGCCCCCTCTTTGCCTTGGGTGCCATAGCTAGAATTAATCCTCCTTAAATAAACGCCCACCGACTGGCATGCACTACAAACTGGGTAACGTGGGCCAAACCTCACTAACACCCCAGCCTGCTCCAGTTGCTCAAATGGCTCCTTTACATACAAAACCACAGCCCTAAACTAGCATGAGATTACCATCTGGGTAACGTGGGCTCAACCTCAAAACACACCCAGCCTGCCCCAGTTGCTAAAACTGGCTCCTGTAAACAAACAAAACCACAGCCCTCCTTAGCACAGTGTGGTCTACCAATGATCCGATCTGGGACAATGCCCAAACCCTTACCTCCCCTGCTGGATGAGCAAGCCCCCGGTCTGCCACAAGCACCCCCACAGCCAGAGCCACTCCCACCAGCTAATCCAGTGGGTCGGGTGAGTATGCACTCTAACCCAAGTGGCTCCCGGCAGTGGTGGAATGCAGGCCTACCAGGGGTGCCAAAAAACGAGTGTTCCTGCCTCCTTTCCCTCCGCTTGCGTTTGCCCCGGAAGTGCTTTGACCGCTTCCTGGGCATGCTCAGGCTACCAATGAGTGCGAGCGGGAGGCGGGCGCCGAGCGCGTCATCTAGCGCTGGCCCCGCCCCCAACAGAGGAAGTGTCCCGGGGACCGGCACAACCGCCATATTGGTGGCGTGACCGAGTTCCCGGTGGCGCCTTGTGAAGTACTCAGCTACTTAGCCAGAGACAGCTGCATATGGACCCATTGCCCAGCCCCCAATTGGTACATGTCCCTGCACTCACGTGACACACAGGAGTTAATGTATACCAGAGAAGAGACGAGAAGGATACATTTCAGTGAGGACCTTGTACCGACACAGGGATTCTGAGTCTGGTAGATTACAGTAGATAAAACGACAAATGTTTGCTCCATCATAAGAGTCTTTTCTTGCTGATCAGAATCTACTGATTACTGTGGATAAAATGCCAAGCACTTCCTCCATCATAAAAGTCTTAAAATGCTACTTAGACTCAAACACTCTCTGGCTCCTGAGGATATTATAACCCACTATGGTCACATTAAAAACACGCCCTCAAAAAACTGTTAGCAAAAATTATCACGGCACACCCCTGAACCAAACTATTTGTATCCCTTTATCCAGAAACCCTTCTAGACATCTATGAGCAAGCCAGCTCTACACTTCCCTAAATCATAAAATCTATTGAACTCCTTAAAGTAAAACAACTATAAGTGCTTATCTGTGCTTATTTTCTGCCACCAAGTCTCGGTATTATCCTGTGGGCTTACGTATTGTCTGCTGTCTAAGGTGGCTGTATTCATGCCTATGAGAATCTGTGTATCTCTTTAATTTATGTGTTTGAGCCACCAAATGCATCTGCCCCAAAGCAACTGATGGTTTATGGTGCAAGGACACTTTGGGTGGTGGTCATGGGAAGCCAAATATTATGTTGACATTTAAACGAGTTGCTGCAAAGTGCGATTACTGTTTTGCAGTGAGGTGCTTACATGTACCTCCATAAACATTGACATGAAACATGCTATCTTGGATACAACTGAGGTCCTGGACAAACACAGTGCATGCTCATAGACATCCATGCACAAACCAGTTGTGCCATGCTGAATTGGGAAACACTTAAATTTTCATTTAGGGTTGTGTTCGGTGGCCCACTGTCTCCCAAGTGGACGAATGCCATAATCTCCACCACCCTGGCAGATTACTACCTGTCATATTTAGAAAGCTCCATCTGCCTGGTGGTGATGTTCATGCCTTTAGACGAGCCACCACAAAGGCGGCTACTCTGAAAGCCCTGAAAGTTTGTGAGCTGCCATCATGTTTCATAAAACCACTCAGCAAGTCTTTTTTGCCAAAAACAAATTTCCAAATTGGGAGTTTATTTTTGTAAATTAAAAAACTAATAATCCTGACATACTGATAGTTTTCTTCCAGAGTGTGAGGTTAATTTTTTTCGCTGTTAAGCAATGCCAGGCTCATTGGAGTGGGCCTAAAAAAGGTAAAACATTCCTCAGAACATCTGCCTTAAATAGAGCACAGATTCTGAGGTAGTTATATGAAGGTCCTAAGTCCCTCAGGCCATTGGTGTAAGGCTTCCACCAACAAAGCCAATGAGGGAACAACTGGTGGAAAAATTAGAATCCACCTGGCTCCAAATAGAGCGGGCTAACCTTCAGTTTAACAGACAGGGTATCTCCGCCAAGCTTTAAATTAGGTCAAAAATTATTTTACACATGCGTGGGTGCCATTCTATACCATGTAAAATTGGAGCACTCACTGGGAATGGTGCATTTCAAATGCTTTCATCTTCCGGCAACCTGTAGGCCTCCTGTTCCTAGCATTATCATTGATTTCCTATGCACTGAACTAGATCCTCTAATTTGACCAGTTGGTTGGGCATCTGTTTGCATCTCTTGTGTTATGACATGTGTGTGCTGGCTGCAGTCTAGGATTTACGCCTTTTTACCCCTAAAATCATTTCTATGCAGTGATGTGGTAAATGGCTCAATCCTGCCCTTGATTGCCAGATTGCAGCACCGTTGCCCTGCACCCCGGTATCATTATTTATTTTCTGAACCCCATTGCCTACTTACTAGTGATAGATATATGTCTTTGTAGTACCTGTGCACACTTTTGACCAGTCCTTTTGTCGTGGGTGACTTTGCCCTGTTCTGTCACCTTGTGTGACAGATTTCTATTGCAGCCCATATGTGCCTTGCTAGTTCCTTCTTCCTCTGTGTGCTATCATGTCCTCTTAAAAATGAATCTCTACTGGTAGATTTTGTATGGATCTTCTAGGATATTTAAAACTGACTCTACATATCTCTTTGGTAGGAAACATACTTGTGGAGGTGACCCGGGAGCCCGCTGATTCACACTTTCTCAACACTATTGATTGTATATTTCATCTTGGAACACTTGGACTTTCAGACTTAAGGCCAGATTTAGAACTTGGTATACAGGTATTCTTGTCAAAAATATGAACGATATCCTGTCTGCCTTATTACAAGTGCATTGCATGATAATGCTTCTTGTAATGAGGCAGACAAGCTATCAGTCACATTTCTGATGGACTACTTGTCTGCCAAAATCTAAATCAGGCCCATCATTTGTTATACCCTGCAGTTGCCAATACTATACTAACCTTTCTGTACACCTTTTATAAGAAAGGTGACATGAAGTCTGATTGTGCTAGTTTGGTCTCCTCTGTTCATGGCAAGTTGGTCATCTGACAATGGATGTGAATCTTTGTGAATGAAAAGTGTGACAAATGTTTTGTTGCACCAAAGCTGCCTCCTGCTTGAAGTACCCTGTCAAACTGGACTCTGAACTTCACTAGGCATGGGGATGGTGGAGAATTAAATTGAGCAGGCACTGCACATGAGCATGCCTGCTTCATTCCAAGTCATACCATATTTGACAGGCCTGGCTACATTTATGCACCTGGATGGAGAGCGATTCTGTAAACGAGTGCATATTTTGCCCAATAGAGGGACCCAGCAAAAGCTAGATATATGTTTATATAAGTGCAGCACATTTTTGGTGCAGAGATGAGTATTTTCCACTTGACATGATAGCGATGAGAGAACAGTGGACACTTTTCTAATGCCAGCATGCCTCATAAGTTATGGGAGTTGCGTGGGTTTCTACCTTGTAGCTGTTAAGTAGTGTCCAAGAGGTATGTGAATTTGCCCCATCAGCTCTGATAAGACCCAGAAGAGAAGAGTCATTTAATCCATTGATAGATGTAGGTGGGTGGGTGAATGTTGCTATAGAATAGACAACTAGTGATGAAGTCTTAGAATGCAAGGACTATAATTGATAAGCTTATTCATAAGTGCCAAAGGAGAGCGAAGTCAACAGACTGAGTCAGTGAATTAGCCCATAAGCCATGAATTGGCCTGTAGATGAGAGATCTGCAGTAACGATTCCGAATTAATGCAAATAATCCCAGAGGCTTACGTTTTGGAGATGTTACTAATCTCGAGTTATTCCTGTTATGGGGGGGGTTCCATTTCTGATGTCAGTCAACTGATAACATTATGCTTCATGCTAGTTTTGGAGGTGCCCTTTTTATTACATTTTGCCAAAGCAGGAAGAGTGTCTATGAGATGCTGAACCTATGATGTAAATAAATCAGTTGTATGGTTAGTAATGCCAAAGTGTGGATTTTGGGGTTTTATTGTCAGATGCCTTACTGTTCTCTCTGACAAAACAGTAGGACAGATGCTTACTTAACTGAACTAAGAATTGATATTAAGTAGAGGCACATTGTCTAAGAATAAATATAGAATATACTCAGTTCATCAAAACCCAGTGTCAAGACAGGTTCTTCCATCCCTGTTGGCTGGTCAGAAAACCCCTTGATATCCTTCAAAGTTCTATGCAGCAAAACAACATTTTGGGGTCGATCTATATGCACAAAAGGATGGATGAGGAATTTTACAGACACACCTTTAAAAATAAGATCTCTACAAAATTGATACTGATCCTGCTTGACCACAACCCTAGCTCCTAGCTGTTCACTATGAACTCAGATTTGAAAGAGGTGGCAAACAAAATGGCCCCTATGAAATGAAAAGAAGACAGGGACAAATATAGCCACAAACTGTCTTTCCAAAGACCACTTCAAAGACAGGAGAGTGAAAGAACATGCAAGGCGCAAAAATCCTTCAAAACTGAATCTGTCAACTCTATGCATTAAATACAAAGAATTCAAAAAGCATATCATGGAAGCAAAGGCCAACTTTATCATATCTGAAACTGGCATCTCTAATTAACACCGGAATAAACTCTTCTACCTCATCAAAACTTCTCTTCTCCGCACACAACCACGGTCATTCCCAATAGAGTCCTTCAAAGAATTCTCGAAATTCTTCAAAATGAAGATAAAATGATTTAGCTGTCACTGGATTCAACAACTGACCTAACTTCTTCGGAACACCACTTTTCAAATAAAATTCTCAAATAAATCATTAACGCCTACACTTCCTGTTAGACCTCGCATCCTTTGCGCGGTTCTCCCCTAACTTTTTGCCTTCAACCCTCTTGTATTGCTGACTTTGTTTTTGCTGGCTTCAGGACTGTGCCCACTTTACCACTGCTAACAAGTGCTAAACTGCTTGTTGTGCTCTTTCCTTACAACATGGTAGAAGAGGCTCACACCCAATTGTCTCATTTAATTTACTTGTAAGTCCCTAGTAAAGTGGGACTACATGTACACAGGACCTGAAAATTACATGCTACGAGTGGGCCTGCAGCATTGATTTTGCCATTCACTTAAGTAGCCCCTTAAACAGGTCTCCAGCCTGCCATTGCAGTATGTGTGTGCAGTTTTAAAACTGCGATTTCGACCTGGCAAAATAAACCTTTAGCCAGGCATAAACCTTCCTTTTTAATACATATAAACCACTGTTAGGGTAGTCCCTGAATAGCCCAGAGGGCAGGGTGTAGTGTAATTAGAAAGGAGGGCATGTACTATTAAGTTTTACATTTCCTGGTGGTGAAAATTTCATAAATTTGTTTTTCACTACGGTGAGGCCTACCTCTTTCATAGGATAACATTGGGTTAACTTATTACATTTGATAAGTGATAAAGTTTGTTTGGAACAGGTAGAAATATCATGTTTTGTGTCTAAATAACTGTAATTTAAAATCCTCTCTAATGGTAAAGTCATATTTTCAATCACAATTCAGAAAATGCCACTCAGAAAATTGCCATTTTCTTGTCCTAATCATTTGATGTCTGAAGACTGTGTCCCGTGTAACATGAGTGTGATTAGCATGGCACTTGTCCTTTGTGTTTTGTCCCAGACAGTGATATAAAGGAAGATTAGAGTTGAGAGGATGAGCCATCCTGCCAGAATGGGAGGGGCAGAGCTGTGCACAGCCCCACTTACATTTCTAAGGAGCTGCCTAGGAACACTCAGAAAGGACTGCACACTAGCCTTTTGCGACCCCAGACATCCTAGGTCTGGTACAGGGAGGAAGAGAATTCCATAACCACCTCTAGGGGGAAAACACCAGAACTTTCTTCCACTTCATAAATATGCACCAGATATAAAAACTGCACGCTCAGATTCACTTTTTTTTAGTTCACTCATGGACCTGCGAAGGACACTCAGGAGGACTGCCCTGCACTTCAGAGGACTGTCCTACTGTTTGAGGCCTGCTTTGTACTTCAGAGGATTGCCCTGCTGAGAGAAGCCTACCTCGAACCCTTAGAAGATTGCCCTGCCGCTGTAGGACTGTCTTGAAACTTGAACCCATGAGTACCAGAGTTATTCCAAGGGCTAGCTGGCTGGCTTCCTGTTCTGAATTACAGGGACACAAAAAGCTCCAACAACTTAAATCCTGCACCTGGTCCCTGCTTGAAGTCCTACCTTCCAACTGGTCCCCACCCATTCCTGGACCATTGGAAGTGATGCTAACCATGCCCAAATAGTCTAGATCCAAAACGTAGGACTTCAAACATTTTCAGCCAAAAAGTGCTGTGCGAACCGAAAGGAGACTGGGACCTACCTGCTTATTGATCTGTTTTTTAGAGAAACCGCAGTGTGGGCTTAAATGGCTGCACCAGTATATTAGTTCCTATGAGTGTTTAAATCGTAATGCTCCACTTTTCGTAACCCCACTGCTATAGAAGTCACACTATACGAGAAGAAAACTTCTCTTAGAATAAAGAAATAATGAAAAGGAGCATATAATCAAATATAGTACATTTATAGATTATAAACAATATCAAATTCATGCGATTTGAAACAAAATGAAAGTGCGGGAGTCTTGAAATTTCTTTTCTTCATATAATCTTTATTTTCATTTCCAATCAGAAGCATAAAGCCCAGCCAACGCGTTTCGTCCAATAGATGGACTTCATCAGGGATGTGAATCAGATCACAAAGATCAGCAAAGCAATCTACGAATGTGAAATCTTGAAAGCCAAGAATCTCGTGACGTCTTGTTAGTAATATATATCCAAGTTGGGAACAGCTCATGTAAATCACTAAACAAGTTTAGTGATCTATATAAATATGCATCGATATTCCAATCGCACCAATGTCTTCTGGATTTTCTAAGGATTATTGCCTTCTATCCATGCCGGTATCATATGAAGTCGTGCCCAAAGTACCGTCCATCTGACCATCAGAGGACTGTCCTACTGTTTGAGGCCTGCTTTGTACTTCAGAGGATTGCCCTGCTGAGAGAAGCCTACCTTGAAAACTTAGAAGATTGCCGTGCTGCTGTAGGACTGTCTTGATGCTTGAACCCATGACTACCAGAGTTATTCCAAGGGCTAGCTGGCTGGCTTCCTGTTCTGAATTACAGGGACACAAAAAGCTCCAACAACTTGAATCCTGCACCTGGTCCCTGCTTGAAGTCCTACCTTCCAACTGGTCCGCACCCATTCCTGGACCATTGGAAGTGGTGCTAACCATGCCCAAATAGTCTAGATCCAAAACGTAGGACTTCAAACATTTTCAGCCAAAAAGTGCTGTGCGAACCGAAAGGAGACTGGAACCTACCTGCTTATTGATCTGCCCAAGGTGTATCACTGGTCGGCCTGACGACGTGGTAGCTCCCGCTACGCTCTTCTCCACAGCAGCAAATTCTGTTCAGCAGCAGCTCCTCGCAGAAGGGGTATCAGGGCTTCTGGAGCCCTTGTCAGCTACAGCCTGCAGCTTCAACCTGCTGGAGATTTTTGACTTTCAAAAAAGAGACTAAGTCCAAATGTAGAAATCTTCATCGCAACTTTGTCCAGCGGCTGCCCGACAACGACGCTTCCGCCTCAGACACTGCCGGCTGCCTTGCCCCACTGAACATTACTTTCTCAGACATTTTTCTTCAAAAATTCTTCTAAGCCCGAAGGTAAGCGGAGATCGGCCCCAGTCTGCCACGTGTATCCAAAACATGCTCCATCACTGTCAGCCATAACTTTTGACTTTGCCCTGGTCTAGTAGATGTCTGCTGTTGGCGCTTTGATCTCTTAGGCGCTAGCTTTTATTAAAAACTGTAAAAATTCATAACTCTGATTCTACTGATTGGATTTTTGTTGTTGTGGTGTCAATTTATTAAATTTGACTCTATTTGTCAAAATTGGTGTGGTATTTTTCGAGTGTTATGTTTTCACTTTGTTACTGTTTAAGTGCTGCATAAATACTTTACACATTGCCTCTGAGTTAAGCCTGACTGCTTTTGTGGCAAACTACCAGAGTGAGTGTTCCCACGCATTCACTCATGTATTTTGGCATAATTCTACACATCATAAAGGCCGCTGCCTAATCATATTGGTCTTGTCACTATTATTTCTGCATGTATGACAATACCTCACAATTTCTTCTTTTTCTGTATTCATGATAGGCCACAAAAAAAATTGCCTCAACCTCAACCTCCTCATCATCATACTTCTTCTTAAATATCCTTCAGGCACAATCTTAAACAACTTCTCCCATAATTGGCTATACGTAATAATGCGATCACGCCTTAGAACCATATCTCACTGGATACTCAACTCATTTTTCCCCATGACATATTTCTGTATCTCTTCTCTCAATTCCTTTGATTGTGTCCAACCATTTCTTATGAGCATCTCCATTCACCTCCACATCTCCTTCAACAGCTTCCTTCCATTCCTCTTTACTAAGGGCAAACTCCCCCTCTATATAAACTTTGTGACTTTCTTCCTGCATATATGAAATATCCTCAACAGGCAAACGTGACATACAATCAGTCAAAACATTTTTCTTCCTCTTAACTTATTCCAATATAAAGATGAACTCAATAACAGTCATTAACAATCATATTATTCTCTGTGTTTCACTGCTCTTTAAACCTAGTTTGCTTTTGGAAATATGCAACAAGGGTTTATGGTCTGTCCTGAGAGAGTAAAATAGTACCCACAGATAATATCTGAAATGATTAGTACTCCAACAACACTCTAGTGCCTCTTTTTCTACGGCAGAATAAGACTGGTCTGCCCTTTGAAGCAGTGGAAAAGTAAAACCAATTACTTTCTCTTCCCCATTTACTTTCTGTGATAATACTGCTCCAAAGCCAATATTGCTAGCATCAGTCGTGACAATAGTTCTCTGATTCACTTAAAAATGACCCAAAGTTGGTGGTAACAAAGATCTTTTTGAATTTGCTAAAAGTAGTGTCACATTCCTTTCGCCACTCAAACATACAACCTTTCTTCAATAACACTCTCATGGGTTCCACTACTTTAGCAAAGTTATATATGAACTGCTGTGCAACATGTAAAAAACATTGACAAAGCCAACAGATTTTGCATAGGCGAAACCTATTGGCTTTACCTTTGCTAGTTATTCTTTTATCACTGATATTGTCATCTTTTCCTGTACAGTACCACCTATCTAAATGACTGTAAGCATAATTTCCTGTATATCTTCGCATATATCTTCCACCATTTTTACACTTACACTTTTAGATTTTTCATTTGATTTGCAAACTTTAGCTATTGCTTGTTTTTGCCACAACTTCTACAAATTACATTCCTAGCTCCACATGTGTTGATTGAACTAATGTGTCCAGAACACCCACACTTGTAACACCCAATACTTCTACGATCACTAGTATTGTCACTATTTGAGTTCACATACTTGCTCAATTTTTTCAACTTAATCTCTTTTACCTCTAGCATTTCCTTCTCTGTATTCCTTTGACATTTTCCTTACTCATGCCAATCTCTTTAAGCCCAACAGCAGCATGCTCCATACTTCTTGCAATTTGAATGGACTCTTCCAAATTGGGATCGTTTGATAATAACTTTTCCTTTACCCTCTTATTATTTGTGCACCTCACAATTTGATATCAAATTAGAGACATTTTGATCCTCACAGGAAACTGCTAAGCCTCTCAACGTAGCTACATAACTCATTAAAATCCTCGTAAGGTTTTTGTACATGACAAAAGAATTAATGTATTTGAAAGATAATGTTAACCTTAGGTGTAAAATGTCTTTCAAACATTTCAAGTGGCATTTTATAAACATTTGTAGCTTGACCATCTCCCATTCCTAATGATATTTCAGGGAGATCATCATATATTCTTCTTCCTTTTATCCAAATATTGTGTAACAAAATAGCCTGTTTCATAGTGGACCATATTTGCCATCTTCTATGGCTTACATGCATGTAAAAAAAGTTTTTCCAATTGTTTCCAGGAATTGTTGGTGCGCCTGGTGTTGGTAAAAAGGTTGGTGGAGCTGCCATATTTTGTTCAGCCATTCTTGCAGCAAAATAAATTGCTAGACCAAAACAATATGGTAATACATTAAACTGATAGAGTAAGCTAAAATAATTAGCTAAAATACAAATTTTAAATAACAAGAGTAGCCTTTCCTATTTCTTTTAGGTAGTCCATCTTCTAATTCATGTTTTGGAGCAGTCCTTCGTCTCTTTTTCTCCTCCATTGTTGCAGCATGCAGGACAAAGCCTTTCCATTACAAATCCTCCATACTGCTCCTTCAGGCTGAAGGATGAAAGCTGTTCAAACAACACGTGGTCAGTGCATGCCACGCGCACCTTTGTTTACTTCCGAAGCTCCCGCTGCAGCATTGATCATCATGGGGAGGCGCGCGTGCGCTCCTCTCGTACTAAGTAAGACGTGGTCCACGTTCTCCTTTATTTATTTTTAAAATGCCTGCTGGCTCAGCACACAGGGCGAGGAGACACATGCGCTTTGCTCGAGCTCCATTATTTAGTTTTTAAATGTTTGCTGCAGCAAGACAGCAGCACTCTTTATGTAGAATTCACAGCAGCAAAAGAGAAGCAACTCTTCTTTCCATAAGGACAAGCCAAGTGGTTCAACATAAATTTCCCTAACAAATCGCGAATATTACGTACAAAAAGAAAATATACTGCACTTGCAGTCAGTCAGCATCCTCTTTCAAGTAATAAATGTTGAATCTTCCACATGGTTCCGCAAAAGTTGGCCTTTATCCAGGAGTGGAGATCACTGCAATATCCTGTCTGCCCCTATGCAGCCACTCATCACCAGAAATTTCTAGTAATCTATGCAGGTATTTGTCAGCAATCACCAGCTTTATTCTTCACAATTGGCAAGTAAATGGCCTCCAGATGAGATGCTCTACACAACTGACTCCCCTTAGAATTGCCTCCCACATCCTATTCTCTATGCATCATTACAGGTACATCATAATCAGGAATTCTACGCCTTAAGATTTCTCCACAGGTTCCCTTCTGATTACTAGCCCTTGTGAGAAAATCATTAGTTAGCAGTCAAAAATTAATCTGCCATATAACCACAAGAAAACTCTATGTGGAGCTCAGCCATCAAGCGCTGTAGAAGGTCTTCACACACAAGCATATCTTGCATCCCTGCTTCGATTTCATCATAGGAAGGTCTGTAGCTTTTTGACCTCCCACATCAGTACACATGGCAATCATGCATATACATTGGGGGCCTTTTTTGTGGCATGGATTGCAACCCAGATGAACTCCATTCCCTGGACAAGTACACAAAATGTACCCTACTTATCGAGAGAGACTGCAGCCATCTCACCAGGCTGTAGAAGACTGACAGCTGTGGCAACAAAAATATTAAAGTGGGAAGACAGGCCTGTTTACCTGTCTTGGCCAGGTGGTATTACTTTCTGGCCTCTTCACAGATTTAAATTATTTGGCTTGAAGTGCCAGAATAGGCGAAGTACTAACATATGCAACCTTGAGTGGTCACCTAACTTATTTGGGTGATGGGCTGTGTGAATGGGCATGAGTACCAAGCAGCTAAATCCATTAGACTGTAAACATTGTGATACAGATGCAACTTTCTCTTGAGCCATTATTGCCACTGCCTTTACGTACTTGACCCTGTGTTCTAATGCAGCAATCACGGACCGCAACTACATCAGTGGGGGCTTGGTGAGAGACACTGCGATTTCCTCTTAGTGGGCCATGCCAAATATACCCATGCATGGATGGCACTGCCCCGGCCAGTCCAAGCATTCCACAGGCACACAGGCTGACACGGACCAAGAAAAAGCACTATGTAAGAAGAGAAAAGATATCAAATGAGGGAATCATATACATAAAAGTGAATGCTTAGGAAGTCCCCAAAAAGTTTTTAATTCGAATGTTCAAAATTCAATTGATGCTGAAACGATTCTTGAGAGTCTTATCACAGAAAAATACAATCATTCTTAGATATTAGATATCCAATAAAGCGGGAGCCATGGTATTATGTTTCAATCCAAAAAGTTTCTTTATTCTTTTTTGGTCAACCCAGCCAATGCATTTCATTCCAAAATGGGATTTCCTCAGGGCTGAAAGCGAAAAAAAAAGACATTTATGTACAAGTAACCAAAAAAGAAAAAAGGAATAAAAAATGTACATGAATTGCTACTGTAAAACATATTATGACTTCCTACACCAACAAAAAACAAAACAGAAACATGTAACATCATCAGATACACTTCACCTAACACATTTGATCTTGTTCTCATCGTATATCTCCATTAATAATTTTTTTTAGCTCAGTCCATTATTACTAATATTAGGCAGTATATACAATGCCTGTATATTGAACATGTGAAAAGAAAGTGCCCATACGTTCACCCATAAAGATGTATAATGAGTAGTTGTTGCAAAACCCTTTAAATCATCAGAAAATCTCACATACGGCATTGTGGTATCATTACTCCTAACAGAAATTATTGCAAAAAGTCATGTTGTCTTATGTTATAATAAAAATTTTGTATACCTCTTCCCCAATAAAGACACGCAAAAAGCGTGACAAAATCTCACAATACCTATCCTATTGTTAAATAACTTAGATTAATTCTTGCCGAATAAAAAAAAGCTGTGCCACATCATAACTTATGCAAATAAGTACCCAGACTATCCACCGACTCACTTTTGTTAAGTTTATCTGGTGATTCCTTGTCAAAAGTATACATCAAGATATGGTTGTGTTTCCTTTTCCTCAGTGGGACCTATGAGAACAAATTGGTATCAAGGCATGCAATCAAATCCTTGCCTTCAATATTGTAGCTACTACACACATAACTAATAATTATCAGTATCAATAGTATTCCAGCGAAGAACCAATGTCTTTATAAAATAATATAACCAAGCAGTACTCAGCCTCAAGTATTTCAAGTTAAAAATCAGTCTCCCCCCTAAAGCTACCTTGTTTCTGACATTCTATTCTTTGAGCCAGAGCAACAGTCCCAAATCCAATCTCCACTGAGCTATACATATCGTATAGAGGGACGCAATATTCCTTCCATACGGAGCCTTCTCGCTTTTCGTTCAACATCTCTATCCCCTATTCAAGTAATTATCTGACCACTCATGTTGTACAGAAATTGAAACTGGCCAATCAGAAAACAAGCCATCATCCTTCACTTGATATCCATCTACTCCGTTCAGACTAGAAATGAAACCACAGAATTGAGAAACCTGATAGGATGAAAATAACTTCAAATGGTTTCTATCTATCGTGTTGAATTTAGGTAAAAAAACATTCTGCTGATTGGCTGTAAATAACTGTCAATCCAGAACATCAATATAGTTAATTTCGCCTCAAGCTGGCTATATTGTGGGACATCACCAATGGCCTATCTGTGGTCTCCTAACACATCTTGACTACAGGTACTTGTAGAACTCAGTCCTACTAAGCTCAATGGGCTTGGCTATATACTGGAAGTATTTGATATGGTTTCTTTCCCATACATTCCCTATTCTTGAGATCCCAATATTATTGCAGCTTACAAATCCACTTAGGTTGTTCATCTGTTTAAGACTTGCCTCATGCCAACATGGAGTTGTACATGACACATGTTTATTAAAGCCTACAAATTTAAGTACTTTCTTCCAAACGTTCAAGACTAATTTCGCCTGAGGGAGAGTTGCTAGCATTGGCCTGATAGATTGCTTGCAACATCTTTGGCTATCTGAGCTCAGGCAGCCCTATCCACATCCTGGGTCATCTCTATGCGCAAATAGTCAATCATTTGAGACACTCAAGTTTGTTGCCCAGTAGTGCAATTGTATGTCTGCCATTCCGAGACTCTCATTATACCATGATTGTACACACTTCTTGAAGGCGCCTCTACGTGTCCTGTGTTCCCAAAAGATTGTTCAGGAATATTCTTACAGCAATTGAAAGAAATGTGCTGTGGGATTTCCAAGTTGTAATGCTGGAGGTCATAAAGTAGTTTAGGCAGTAATAACATCTTAAATAGGGTGACTCTTCCATCTAGCGATATTGGCAAGAAGTTCCAGTGGAGCAAATCCACATGGGTTGCCCCAAGGAACAAGACTGGGTTTAGTTCCCAAGCTTACTGGGAGTCTTTAGTAATATGCATACCTAGGTACTTTGCTGTGCCACTATCAGATGGTCCTGACAATTCATTTCCAGGTCCTGCCCAGGGATGGGCTGATGACTGATTTGTCCCAATTAATTTCTAGGCCAGACTTCATCCTAAATTTGTACATTAATCTTTGGCCCTACCCCCTGAGATACCTAAAAATATAAGAAGATCATCTGCATACAGCACGCCGTCATCTCTTCCAACCCTCCAGTCTAGGTCCTGCATCAGGCCATCCATCCAAATCGATGTCATGAGGGGTTCAATGGCCATGGCAACACTAATGGAGAGAGAGGAAGTTCCTTGTGCCTCCCTCTTTCAGTGGGGATGGGACAGAAAAAACCCTGCTATCTCCTACTCATGCTTATGTATCTGTATAAAGTAGCCTAACACCTCGAATGGACTACATAAGTACTTGAGAGTAAGAATCACAATTCAGTGCATCACTAAGCCTTTTCGAAATCAATCAAAGTAATTGCAGCAGGTCCGGAGAGGGCATTTGTCTCACTCCCTATCCAGTTGTACCAATCCCAGATTTTGTCTGATTCCTCTTGCTGGCATATCTCCATTTTGGTTCATGCGGACCTATGATGTTATCATTCTAGTCAGGTGAGTTGCCTTAGCAAAAATTCCATGTTTATTAAGGATATGGGTAACTAGGAATTTGGGTATTCTGGTGTATGTCTGGCACAACTATTACAGTGTCCTCCTGTATGTCTGCAGCTAGCGATCCAGTTTTTCTCAGATCATCAACCATTTCAGCCAAAGGTAAAGGGTAAGGTAAAGGAGAGTCTTTAATAGAACTCTGTTGGGCAGTCATTCGGCCCCATTGTTTTACCATGGGGACCTCAAGAACTTCCGACCCATCTCCCTGCTCCCGTTCCCAGCGAAGGTCATCGAGAAGACCGTCAACAGGCAACTGACCCGCCACCTTGAGGAGAACAGCATCCTGGATCCGTCCCAGTCCGGGTTCCTCAGCAACCACACCACTGAAACTGCCCTCATCGCTGCCACTGATGACATCAGGATCCTACTGGACAACGGCGAAACCGCGGCCCTCATCCTCCTGGACCTGTCAGCCGCCTTCGACACGGTCTGCCACCGCACCCTACGCACACACCTCCACAACGCTGGGATCCGAGACAAAGCACTGGACTGGACCACCTCCTTCCTCTCCGACAGAACCCAGAGCGTCCGCCTCCCCCCTTTCCGATCCAAAGCCACCGAGATCATCTGCGGCGTACCCCAAGGATCATCCCTCAGCCCGACATTGTTCAACATCTACATGGCACCACTCGCTCACGTCGCCCGACTGCACAACCTCAACATCATCTCCTATGCCGACGACACCCAGCTGATCCTCTCCCTCACCAAGGACCCCCTCACCGCCAAAACCAACCTCCACGAAGGAATGAAAGCCGTTGCCGAGTGGATGAAGATCAGCTGCCTGAAGCTGAACTCAGACAAGACGGATGTCCTCATCCTCCACTCCACTCCCTCGGCGTGGGACGACTCCTGGTGGTCGACCGCACTGGGAGCAGCACCAACACCCACCGACCACGCACGCAACCTAGGGTTCATCCTCGACTCAACACTCTCCATGACCAAGCAAGTCAACGCCGTCTCGTCCTCCTGCTTCAACACCCTCCGCATGCTCCGCAAGATCTACAGGTGGATCCCCACTGAAACAAGAAGAACGGTCACCCAGGCCCTCGTCAGCAGCAGACTGGACTACGGTAACGCCCTCTACGCAGGAACCTCGGCCAAACTCCTGAAACGACTACAACGCATACAGAACACCTCTGCACGCTTGATCCTCGACATCCCTCGCCGCAGCCACATCACACCCCTCCTAAAAGACCTGCACTGGCTTCCCGTCAACAAGAGGATCACCTTCAAGCTCCTCACCCACGCACACAAAGCACTCCACAACACCGGACCGACATACCTCAACAGACAACTCACCTTCTACACCCCGAACCGCCAGCTCCGCTCCGCCGACCTTGCCCTCGCCACCGTCCCCCGCATCCGAAGAGCGACCACCGGCGGCAGATCGTTCTCCCACCTCGCCGCCAAAACCTGGAACACCCTCCCCATCCTCCTACGGCAGACCCAGGACCTGCTTACCTCCAGGAAGCTACTCAAGACCTGGCTATTCGAGCAGTAGCAGCACCCCTCCCCCCAGCGCCTTGAGACCCTCACCGGAGAGTAGTGCGATATACAAATGTATTGATTGATTGATTGATTGATTGAATGTTCATGGTTCCCAGAGCTTCAGATAGCTCTTCTACAGCAAGTGCTTTATGTAGCTCTGCACATGCCTCATCTGAAAGACAGTCAATTGACAGGTTGGCCATCATTTTGGCCCATGTAACCTGGTAGGAAGAGTGTGTGCTCTGTAAAGATTTTTACAATAGCAAATATATGTGTTATGGATTGCAGGTCGATTATCCTGTCATTCCCTTTTCCATGTAATTCTGGAACGGCATAATATACTTCTTGGTTCATTACTAACCAATTGAGTGATTTCTCAGCCTTATCACCAGCTGCATAAATAAGACTCTTAAATGGCAGACAGCTATATCATCTTTGAAAAAATCTAGCAATATTTGTCTAATAGCTAAGTGGGAAGTCTTTAAGTGCCTGAGCAGGGATTCTGCTTTACATAATGTTTAATATTTTTCTAATTGTAGGAGTTCAGTTTATAGGGACATAAGAGTTTCTTCCATAATATTCTTTTTTTGAGAATGATATATCATTGCAAACCAAAGTCCACATCTGGCCTCCCATTTCTCCGATCAGGTATCAGGGTATCAGGGTGCCTGCCCTATGTTCCAGGACCTTAAAGGGAAATGTTTCTTGTTGAAGGATGGCAACTCCTCACCAGCCTCAAAAAAAGTAGGCACTTAATACCTTTGTGTAACCGTGTTTACCTAGAAGACTGCATTTGGTGCCCCAAAGATACATTTTCTGCAGCTTCACTATCAGAGAGGAGTGCCATTTTACATACTGCAAATTTCCCCCCCTCTTGATTTTATCATTCAGGCTGTTCACGCTCCAGGATATTATGCAGGAATGACCAGTGTCCTGTCTATCTTTTAGGGCAATCTTCAAGATTTTTTTAGGATCTCTTTTTTGTCCATGTTGTGCCACGGGATAAACATTTTAATAATAGCTGCATTGTTAAACATTCTCCTTCCAACTGCCCCCACCTACACTTCTTTACCCAGAGAACTATCTGTTGGCCTCAACAATTTTGTTAGCCAACCACTGTTATATCTAGATCAGTTATTGTGTGGGTGTGACTATTGCGCTCATGCAGCCCCATACTTATGTTACTTTTTAATTCCTACTTGTTAAGCTCTTCCTTTATAGTTATGCATTACAGCATTTCAATACACACTGTAAGTGGGTAATTTCTCAGACGAAAAAGAAATGCAGTCATGCAGGCTCTTGCCATTGATAAGATTGGGTCCAGCTTTGTCCTTCACCCAAGGAGTGCCATCTAGAGAACAAACATATATGTTCTTCTATATATATTGCTGTCTATTTCCTCACATGGCCTTTGCTGGTCTGGAAGAGAGTCGAGAGTTGCGATCTGTTTTGGTCTCAGTTCCTGATGATTCCTGGATGAGGCTCAGTCTATTTAGTCACGTCTCACTTCCCACTTTCCCATCTGTATTCTAGAGCAGGATCTACGCCTTGATCTTCTGCACTGCTCCTTGGGTCTAACGTCTCTCGCATGACCACATCCTGCATAACGGGCACATCTCTATGAGGCACCTGCTGCTCCTCAACAGACACACATGCTTGATATGGTGTATGAAAGAAAAAGAATGTATTTTGGAAAAGAACTTTCAACTTAGCTGGGTATAGGAGAATATATTTCAAATCCATTGCACAAAGCTTCCACTTGACCTGATCAAAGGTCTCCCGAAGTTTTTGCACCAGTCTTATATCAGGATCTTGCAAGATTCGTACTGAACTTCTGTTTTCTCCCTGGTCACTTTGACTACTGTGTACCTGACTTTATAATTCACAAAGTAGGCAATAAGTGGGTGTGCTGGAACTTCCCTGCGAAGCCTAGTGGTTAGGACCTAATGGGCTCTCTATCACAAAGCAGCTAGGCAGCCTTTTGGCTGGGATGTTTTGTTTTAACCAGGATTCCAAAAATAGTTGTTGGTTAGCCCCCTCCAGAAAGCACAGAAACTTCAGATAGTTGCGACTGCAACATCCTTCAGCATCTTCATTGCATCCCGCCATTTCTTTGGTAGACGACTTCAGCTGCTAAATTGGGTGGTAGAGCTACTTGATAATGTCTTACTGCTCAGATATGCGGTCCTCAGCCTCTGCAACCCTAATTCTGCACTCTAATTCTAAGGTCTTGCTGTAGGAGAGGCACATCTGCTCCAAACTCTCTGATGTTAGACTCAAGGGCACCCGTTTACTCTTGAACAGACTGTAGAATTAAATGTGTAGAATGCAGGGCTCCGTGGCAATTTACCTCCTCTCCTCCAGTATTCGTATCAGCTTCCCCAGGCAACAGAGGCAGCGGAAGTGCAATGTGTACTTGTCTGTCTTGCCCTGCCTCCGGGGTGATGCAGGTTTATCTCTGGCTATGGGCCCCAACTGACATGGGACCCATAGCACGGAGGAAGGCACCAACATCATAAAGTTCATCCTAATTGTGTGCCCATCTGCTCCCACCACACATTCAATAATGGGCGATCAGACATCTCTGGGGACATCTCTTGCTGCTGGTAATGTTTACTGTACAGCATCATACAAGATGGGACCCTTGAGCTCTGTGTGCACTATTAGTCAACACTCAAAACAGGTAAACATAGTGCGCTGCATGGTTAATGAAGCCTCATTGTATTTGCATCAAGTGTGCGCCCTGTAAAAGAGTAGTCATAGTCCCTAGCAGAAGGCTAATCAGGATCGTTTTTTTTTGCCTTTGAACCCATCATTTTCCACTGCACTTTTTTTAAGTACCAGCTCTAACACGTTAAGGTTCATTCCACAGACTGCCTACCGCCTCTCATGTCTCTGCGGCATCGCTGTAGGATACGGATGAATGCATACTGCAGTTATATTCCAGCTTTAACGCACCGAGCATGATGCAAACAGATTAAGTTCATTTTATCACAGGGCTTAAATATGTTAATTGGTCTCCACCGTGTCTGCTGCACATTCCATTTGTCCCAATCTTGCACGGTGTGAAGCTGTGGAAATAAATCAAGGATATCAGGTTTCTTTGGTGTTTCTTCGGTCACATTGTTTTACACTTCAAAGATAAACACGATGCTCAGTAAAGTCTCCATGGAGATTCATTGCTGGTCACAAAGTTTTATTGCTTGACCCTGAAGAGTGCCTGTGGAATCTATAAAGCCCTCAAGGAATAATGGTTGTGGGAGGGAGAGTTTGGGAGAAGTTGGAAACGGGTGGAGGGAGGGTAAAAAGTAATTACTAAAGAAATGTAAATGGAATGTAACTGCAGAACCCGTTCTGTCCCAATTGATTGTGAGCAGTATTTCTTCCTAGTGTATTTACCTACAGTTTCAATCGCGTCAGTGATGGGTGGTATTCCAAAACAACTAGTGTTCTGAACCTCGTACAGGAACAAAATCTATTCTTGGGTTTAAAGTAATTATTCTTATTCAGATGAAATGGGAAGCTGTATATAAGTCTATCGTTAACAATTAAAAAAACGTTTACAAAAATGAGTGTGAGCTGGAATTTTCAAGTGTGAACAGTTAAGCCCTAAACAGGCGTGTTCCTCCCAGTGTTTGGCCTTGCTTACAGCAGGGGCGGCTGGTGAACTTGTAAAGTGGTGTGGCACAAATGCCTTTAGGGAACTTAATCGTGTGCACGAGCAAGTTCTAATTTAAAATGTTCTCACATGGATTGGGTGAAGGGTTTAAAAACAAACTGACATAAAACGAAATTTTATAGCACGAATTACACCTCAATAAACTAAAAATAGAAAGTTTTTGTAGTGAAAAAAATGCTTCAAACGTTTTGTGGAACAGAGGCATAATTTCAGCATGGACATAAGACGCAACATCTGAAACGTGTTTGGTGACTGATAAAGTGTTCCCTCATCTTAAACGCCCTTGCTTAGCCTTTTAAGACCATGCAATTACGCAGAGCAGCTCGAATTTATCTTCAGTAGGGACACTCCTTTTGTTCCAACTACAAAATATGCTCTTGATTCTATCACATCTTTAGTGAACAGAATGGTAAGATAGCTGGATGAGATAAAGCTCCTGCAGCATAGATCTGTGTGTGACTTCTTACTAAGGGGTCGAAATTCCGACATGGATGACTCACTCTTTCATTGCCGTCAAACTGAGCACCATGTCAGCTGGGGTTTAGTAGCCTCTCTTATATACTCAGGGAAGTGCCTCAAAACCTGAATGGTTGTTGCAGCTATGTACGCTTGGCACTTTGCATAGTGAGGACCTTTCCGCAGGAGCAATGAAGACATCAGAAGTGGATTAATTAAAAACAGGAACAAGGGCATGCATGGTCGAGGCATAACTTATAGTGAGCTCTGTAAATTATAATTGGTACCTTTCAGTGTTGTTTTTGTTTTAAAATGATAGTTTTAATATTATTACATGGCCTAACTATAACATCCCTTCAACCTTTGTCTTTTTCTGTGAATATATGTATGTATGTGTCTGTGTGTGTGTGTCTATATGCACTCACCATGTACAAAGATGTAATTAATTATGTTATTTTAGATGTCACTAGCGATGATATGAATGATATCATGGAATATGTCACAATGTAATATGGGAGGTCATATGTGAGGTCATAAGCAGTGCATGGTGGTGCACAAGTTATAGTTATTCTATTTAACTATAACTGGTGAATTTCAGTGAGTTTAGAATGTTTTAACTTACATTTTCACCTAACTATAACTTCACCTTAACCTTTTCTTTTTTCAGTAAATTTCTGAGGTTTTATTTTAAATGTAACGTAAGATATTTTACCATACCTTACTATAACATTACTTTCAGTGAATTTCTTGTTTTTTTAACGTAAAGTTATATTGTATTACCATACCCGTCCCTGTCGCGTATGGCCTTAGGCTGTGTGCCGCGTGGAGTTGGCCTCAGAACATGACCTGTGGCCAGCCCCCAAGTCCAACTACCCACGGACAGCTGATCAACTGCCGCGCATGGCTCAATCCTCTGTGGGTGTCAACCCTCCATCGTTCGTATAATGGAGTGGCTGCAGGGCCTTCCCTGCGGGACACCAAATCGCTTTTTACATTTTATTTTTATCCCATGGGACTCTTGCTGGAATGGGGGGGGGGATGGCGTCCTGGCTCCTGTGAGAGCCCCACGGTATCGTGGCAGCCCAAAAAATGGTGGCCGCAACATTTCGATTCATGTTGTGGCCGGCCAATTGGAGCGTAAGCTCCTGCGGGACACATGGGAATTTCTCGCTCCTGCAGGATGAGGCAGCTGACAGGAAAAAAAGCCTCCTTTCCAATTAGATACCCACATGACTCCCATGTACCCAAGCGTCCTGATAGCTATACATTTTGAATCTTAACTTCTTAAAAACTATTAAACAGATTCACAACAAATCACAAAAAGCAAGCTTCATGGGTAAAGTTCTAGATTTCTGCCAAATTTGGTGCAAATCCGTTAAGCCGTTTTGGCTGTAGCGCTGTTCATAAATTCCTAAGAAAATTACAATGGGGAAATTATTTTTTGTGCTCCCCCCTTGTACCCTGCCCCCGCTTGATGAATCACTTCAAAAATTTCCAGGAAGAAGTTGAGGTGGATGAACTTTTTAATGGAAAGTGTGGGTGAAGATTCAGCGAACAATGGCAAAGTTATTAGCAAAACAAAAAAATAATTTCCTATGGTAACTAGGTACTAACTTTAACTGCACCACACTGCCAAGCTCCTGAAATACCCTCAACCTCTTGAGTGTGTAGTCCCTGACCGGAGGAGCACGCCAATTGGCAAATTAATCTCACCACAGCAGGTAAATACAGGGTGATCCAATTTCCTTACGTGATTTTAATGACCAGCTCAGCTAAACTCATTGCTCAAAGCTCGAAATATCTTAAAATGATATCCAGGACAATGTAGCATGTAGTAACCTAATTCCAATCAAAAATCATTAAATAAATAAACAGATAAAAAGTGTTACAAATACGCTATTCTAAATACCGGCCTACATACATTTGGGAAAATACATACCTGGAGTTGAGGGAGAGTGTGAGGCTTACTATTTCAGCCTAACAAACAAACCGGAAAGTCCATATACTTACTATTTTAATTCCAGTCTGACAAATACGGGGGAAGTGCATACATTGGGGGTCTGATATATTATTCTAACTCCAGTCTAGCAAAACTTGGCAAAAGTGCATTCAGTGGAAGGGTCAGATTTACTACTATAACTCTTTTTCAATAAATAATGGGAGAACGGAGAGTTGGCGGTCAGATTTAATATTCTAACTCCGGTCCAACATATATTTTGAAAAGTGCATACAGTAGGGGAAGCAGATTCATATCACCCAAATTATATGAGTGCATTAACAATATTTTCCAGAAATTTAAAGCAAACTCAAAATATGACAAAACCGCCTCAAAAACACAAATCTAAAATAAAACATTCTGTTATGTTTTACAACAAATAAATGATTTACAATTTGAAATATTAGCTTTGTAACTTTCTAATTAAATTTAATTGAATAATATTTACAAAACACTACCCACTCATTCCCCAATCTATCCTCATCCCACAATAAAAACTTAATATGTAATTGTTGCTTCAATTAAACATATTATCAAATAATTCAATATGTTTACATAATGTAAGCACATTAAATAAAATACTTTCAATGAAAAATATATATAATTAGTAGATTAATCAATTAACATAAAGTAAAATATACTTTAATCAAAAAGACTAACCACTCAGTCTCCCTATAAACCCCAAAAAACAAATATAAAAAACATGAATAGTTGTAAAATGATGAAACATGTAAACAAATAAATACCAATGTCATACCACCGAACTCCCATGGACCGACCATCGTTGCGTCCACTTCACCTTTAGAACATCCACCATCCACAGACACCAGCACCTGCTCCCACGAAGAAACTGGACCAAAATCACTGACGACCAGCTCACCTCCTCACTCAACAACTCCACCCCAACCATCGCGGAAAACGACGACCCCAACACCGCAGCCCGAACCCTGCATAGATGGATCTCGGACAGCACCAACACCATAGCCCCCTCAAGAAAAACAACAATACCCGCGCCAAGAAAGCCAGATGGTTTACCACTGAACTTCGAGAGTCCAGACGCACATGCCGCCGCCTCAAAAGGCCTGGAGGAACACCAAATCCACAGAAGCCCACAACAACTTCAAAGCCGCCACCAACGCCCACCATCAACTCATCAGAGAAACGAGGAAAAAAGCGATTGAAGACAGAATCTCCACCCACGCGCACAACAGCAAGGAACTCTTCAGCATCATCAAGGAGTCCAACCCACCAGCGAGTCCACCGACATCCCTCCCTCACAAGACCTCTGCGACAAACTCAGCACCTTTTTCCACCACAAAATCAAGAGCATCTACGACAACTTCGACGAAGACAACCAACACACTGAACCCTCACCAACCACCCCCGACACCCGGAAACCAGCGATTGACGACTGGACAGCCCTCACCACCGAAGACACACTGAAGACAATGAAGTCAATCCACTCAGGAGCCCCCACGGACCCCTGCCCCCACCACATCTTCAACAGAGCCGCCGACACCATCGCACTCATGCTCCGCCACACCATCAACTGCTCCCTGGCGACCGCCTCGTTCCCCGACGACTGGAAACACGCTGAGGTCAACCCCCTCCTAAAGAAACCCTCAGCGGACCCCACCGACCTCAAAAACTACAGACCCATCTCCCTGCTCCCGTTCCCAGCGAAAGTCATTGAGAAAGCCATCAACAGCCAACTCGCCACATTAATTGAAGAACACAACATCCTCGACTCCTCCCAATCCTGCTTCAGAAAAAACCACAGTACGGAAACCGCCCTCCTCGCCGCAACAGACGACATCCGCACCCTACTGGACAAAGGAGAAACAGTAGCCCTCATCCTCCTCGACCTATCAGTGGCGTTCGACACAGTCTTCCACCGCACCCTAATAAGCAGACTCTACGACGCAGGAATCCAGGACAAGGCCCTCGACTGGATCCGCTCCTTCCTCTCCGGCAGAACGCAGCGGGTCAGACTCCCCCCTTTCCTCTCGGACCCCACACCTGCCACCTACGGAGTCCCCCAGGGCTCCTCCTTCAGCCCGACGCTCTTCAACATCTACATGGCTCCACTCGCCCCCATCGTCAGAACCTACGGACTCAACATCGTGTCATACGCAGACGACACCCAACTCATCCTCTCCCTATCCAACGAGCCCAACACCGCCAGACGCAACTTTCGAGAAGGCATGGAAGGCGTCGCCAAATGGATGAAAAACAGCTGCCTACAACTAAACACCAACAAAACAGAAGTACTCATCATGGGCCCAAACCCAGACGCCTGGAGCGACACCTGGTGGCCCCCCCGCCCTCGGAAACCCGGCAACCCCCACGGACCACGCACACAACCTGGGAATCATCCTGGACTCCGAGCTCAAAATGGACCGCCAGATCAACTCCGTCTCGTCTTCCTGCTTCCACACCCTCCGCCTCCTTCGTAAGACCTTCAAATGGATCCCCCTCGAACACCGAAAGACCGTCACTCACGCCCTGGTCACCAGCAGACTCGACTACGGCAACGCACTCTACGCCGGAATAAACAAAAACCTCACCCGCAAGCTACAGAACATCCAGAACGCCGCCGCAAGACTGGTCCTCAACCTGCCAAAACACTGCCACATCTCCCAGCACCTGCGCACACTCCACTGGCTCCCCGTCGAGGCGAGAATCACCTTCAAGATGCTCACCCACGCACACAAGGCCCTCCACAGCACCGGACCAGCATACCTGAACAGCCGACTCAAATTCCACGCACCCCAAAGGACCCTACGATCAGCCCAGCTCTCCTACGCCGTGGTCCCCCATACCAGAAAGACCAGATCGGGAGGCCGCTCCTTCTCCTTCCTCGCGGCCAAAGCATGGAACGTCCTTCCGCTCCACCTCAGACAGACAACATCGCTCCCCATCTTCGCAAGAAACCTCAAAACCTGGCTCTTCGACAGACCCCCTCCTTGATGGAATGGAACCTGCACCCCCCACCCACCCCTAGCGCCTTGAGACCCTTACGGGTGAGTAGTCGCGCTTTAACAAACCCCTGATTGAAACCCCCTGATTGATACCAAAAAATGTAAAATTTTAAACAATTAAAAATAATCAACATACTCCTTAAAAAATACTATGCACACAAACACTATGCACACAATCCGGAAACACTGACCAATTCATAAGAAATGTATAAAATAATTTCCTCCCTGCATTTATCGCTATTTTCTTCGCGCAAAAAGCCCCCTCACGTCTAAAATGGGCAAAGGAAAGCAATTAGCTTTAAGAAATAGTGCTAAATGTGCTCTTGGGGTAGGATTTTCCCCCAACTTACTCTCATCATTTGGCACTATTTGCTAAGTGAAAAATGCACCCTCACATCCAAAATGGACACGAGAGCGCGCTTAAAATGGACGCTTGGGTGCTTTTTGTGTTAAGAAATAGCGCTAAATGCAGTACAACATGAATAGGGAGCAGCCACGCATGCTCACAAAATGTGCTCTTGTGATAGGATTTTTCCCTCCAAATTACTCATAATTATGTGAATAGGAGTGATTGCATAATTGTCTGTAATTTCGCATCAAAGAGTAATGTGGAATTACCGAAACTACTCCGATTACTCTGACGTAATTGAAATCACACCAGAGCCTAGTTAGAACGCAGTGTGGAAAAGTTAAAACATCCTAAACCATAGACCAAATGAACTCTTTAGGTTCTTTTAGGTTTGTAGTGGAGACCTTTCCGAGTTATACTCTGATTTGAATCTAGAGGTCGAGCAGTGCAATCCTCATCATTATGGCCACATTCAAATGCTAGTCACAATGGGAAAGGTTCAGCCGTGTGTTAGAGGCAGAGCTCTGGGTGGACATATTAAAGGTCCCAATATAACCTGGGTACTTTCAATAGAAGCTTTAAAACAAACCTCTTAAAAAAGGCTTGTAGCTAGCCGGTTCCTAGATTCAGAGACGTTTTAAGGCATGAGCAAAGTGGGCAATTGAACCTGCCAATACGCCCCCTGAGAAAGTGAACTTTCTCTGTAGTTCACTGCTGTGTATTTCTCCCTCTTAACCTTTAATGTCTTATTCTGTATTGTTAGGCAATATAGAGCATGAATTAGCAAAAAAAAGGGTAATAAAATTCCAAGTTGTTCCTAACAGGGGCCCCCAAAATGTTTCATGCAGGTTGGCCCCAAAATCCTTAAGATGACACTGCCAGGATGAGAACACCCGCAGAAGATCTTTGAGGCCTGACAGACACAGCTGTCATAGAATGCAAGAATGGAACTGACCATCTTGCATACAACAGCACCATCAGCACTACAAAGTAGTTTCAGTGGCAAGCTCAGTGCTTCATTTGAATTAGTGTTTGCCGGTGGCAGCCAGCGGCACTAATTTTTGGGCAACAGCTCTTATTTTTCTGCAATAGACATTTACAAGAGGAAGACAGGGAAAAACACACAAAACGAAAGACGGAGGAAGACGAAGACGGTAACAAAGGGAAAAATTAGGAATCTGCAAATTTGAGATAAAGTGGCAGTCAGTCTCTGGTGGTGAACGAAAGAGGCATGAGGTGGATATATGACTAAGCAACTTACGCATTCGGTGCACCGACATTCAATTGCACCGGCCACTGTTTACTGAGCAGAGCTTTCACACCGGCACTCATTCTTTTGCAAGTTAAGCACTACACAAGCTGTTGCACTACAAAGCAAAAAACTTACGAAAGTTTCTAGCATTGTGATTCATACTGTTCCTGACATTCATATTTCTAGGAAGAGTAGTAAAAGCAAGAGTTGTGTGGGAGAGTGTGAGCAGGCAGGGGTACAGCAGTACGCTAGAGGAGGATTAGTACTCTGCTCAATATGCCACTGTAAAAAAACGAAAAAACAATGCTCATCTTCCAAATCTCAAGTTGATGGAAAGATTATGCAGTGTATTTCACACAAGTCTCTCTATTTCTGCCATGCGCACATGTACTTTCCCAAAATGGAATGTCAGTCTCTTGCTTGATCATCATTTGTTTTTTATTAGGATTATCTTTTGATGTTTCGTAGGGAATATACATCATGCAGGTGCATTGTGGCTTACTCCCAATTAAAAGAATGCCTCCTCTGATGTAACCCATATAGGAGGGGAACTTGAGCTGGAAGATTACACACCTAGCCGATTCTGGAGTGGAGGGTGATCGCAATGACTAATAAGAACTTGAAAGCAGCATAGGCAGCCTCATAGAAAGGCATGTTGAATTGCCTATCTGCTTATAGCAGGATATTTTGATTAAAATTTAAAAGCAACTATTTCTAATTTGAATTGACGTTTCAAGTACACAAGTCAGTTCCTGAATACATTACATCTTATCAGAATGTTCATTTTAAATAGCCCCCTGAGTGTCGATGATGGCACCGTATTGACATAGTTTTAAGATAAGGGAAATTATCACTCTGTGTCTCAGTATCATTATCTAAATGATACACCACATCATTATGTAATGTTATTGAAAATGTATTAAACATAGTGCTACAATGGTAACTATGCCACTGTTACAGTTAAGCAGTGCAAAATGTAAATTTAGACTCGATGGAGTCCTTTAACACTTGCTATTACTTTGGGAACTAAGGGAAGTGGGGGTACGATGCGGAAACTGAGAGACAGTGTCTGTTCCACTAGGGCCCAAGTGGCACATAATGAAATCTAGGAGAGCGATGGGCGGCACATTATTGCTGTAAGGTTATAGGAATACATCTTCTTTTTGCCTGCCTTATGACACTATAAGATGGTGGCTGCAAACACTGCAGTATTGCAGCTGGAGACTAAATATATAGCCTTTTTGCTTGGAGAGGACTGCCAGAAGCAAAAAATATTTTCTGCTTATAACGCTGATAATGATTGAACCTTTCCTGCTACACATTTGACCTTATGCTAGCTAAAGAAATCCAAGGAGCGCATAATATCTACATTGATTCCACTGTCACTTGAATAAATACATGAAGAAGTGGACTGATAACCAATCTTCAAGTGGACTAACGAAATCTAGGAAAGTGATTCGCTGCACATAAGATCCAGTGACATACAGAGGGGACCCGACGAGCACTAATGTGACCAAGAGCACGGGCATCCAACACACCAGCCTGAGATAGCATCTTTGTGGGCTGAGAAAAACATCCCATGTCACATTTTATTACAATAGGTTTTAAGGAGGAAAACAAAAAAATTTCAAATCCATAAAAAAAACTTTACAACATTTTTTTACAGCAATTTCAAAATGCAATCCCTATGCAGAGTCAGGTAGACAGAGTACTTCTTGACCATCCTCACTCCCATTTTAATTTCTATTAGCTCATGGTCGCACTCCTCCCCAGAGCATCCCTGCATCTCCTAAAACAATTCAGGGCACCATTTGTAGCTGTGAAGGCCAATCAGAGACTTGAATTACCCAGCTACCCTTAAAGAGGAGCAAGGCCTGTCCAGCTGCTTACCTAAAGAACGTTGCCAGAGGTATTCTCCGAATGATGCCCTGGCACCGGTCAGAGAGATGGGATTTGAAAACTGGGCCATAGCGTGGTTCCTTGGCTCAGGCTGCATCTCTCCCCACCTCAAAAGTCACAAGGATGGAGCACGTAGTTACATAGAGGCCAGAGATGACCAGGTTCAGAGTCCGTTGAAGCCCCCAATCAAATATTAAGGCTTCAATGCCCCATTGGGGTCCAAAGATGAATAGGGATTTATATGAAATATTTTTCTGCAAAATGCCAAGGTGAACAAAAGTATCACTGCCAACCATGAGCACAGACTGCTACAGCTGACCATGGTTGACCTACCAATTGTCTCTCCCCAAAAGTCCTTTGGTGAGCTCCCAGTAGGGTGAGAGTCCGGGCAGGAGCCATCTGTTGGTCATCAGCGAAAAGGCAGCTTGACCCTTGGCCCTCACCTTATAAAGCTGACTGGGCCCACCCACAGCTGCCTCCGGCCTTAACTATCCCCATGCATCAGCAACTCCTGGAAAAATCTGAGTTATTATGGGTCCACACCTGCAAACAGAAAGGAACACCCCTTCCTCAAGAGCCATCATCACCATACTGTTAGATTCTCTCTTATTCTTTGTGTGCCCCATTTGGGGCACGCCTTTCTGCAGTGGCAAGAAAACGAGATGCGGCCGACTAACTTAAATTGTGGGACATTAGGAAAATTATGCAGGGTGCAGTAGCAGCTCATAGAGGTGGGGAGGGGAGGGCAGCAGCTGTTCTTTAAAATAAAATGACAGCCACTAGTTTTGCCTTTTTACAGTGAAATGAGGAAAGTATTGTTGTACCACTTACTGTATGCAGTCTACCAAGATCCCAAGCAGATAGCCTCCCTGCTGAGGTAGAGGGTCATATGATCTGCATCTCCTGTGCTGCAGATCTCATTTACCTCACAGAGACAACTTTGAAACACCTACCCTTACTCAGATTTGGCCACCATGTCACAATAACCCACCCCCTACGGCTCACATCAGCAATGAAAACCCAATATACAGCAAAATGAAATTCATTATATTGAACATAGTCTGTCAGTGGACACCTCAGATGACCCTCTTTGGGGAGTCCCACAACCACAGACATGCACATATCAAGTAAAAGTGCTAATGGCTCAAGTAACTGGAAGGCATGCACCATATGAAAACGGAATACCATAAGATAGCATAAACGTTTACTCAAGCTTTACCAACACACTTTAGCTATATAAGCTTCTCTTCCATGCAGAATAGGTACAGCATGGGCAGCAGACACTCACAGACACTTAGACACAGACACACACACACAGGTACAATCATGTAGGTGAGGTACACGTGACAACATCCTTCAATCACAGAATGGTCAACGCGGCAGTAATGCAAGCTTTTTTACACCCACAGACACACACACAACAGGTGCAGCCTGAGAAACAACAATTTAAGCTTCCTTAAACACAAAGGACAAGTACAACACACAGTCTGCAGCAGCTTATGCTTTGCTACCAAACACAGAACAGGTACTGCAGAGACAGCAGCAGGGCAAAAATACATCACACAGAACAATAATATCAGAGAGTTTCTGGGTACCTTGTGAGAAGTGTGTGCTGATTGATCAATTTAATTGGAGTGTTGTTGTGACATACACATGTGCCTTCTCTCTAAAATATAGATAGGTGTGATGAGGCAGGAAAGTTATAGTAGAACCTTGTAGAGATGAGGTTATTAGTTGAGAGAGGTGGAAACCCTACTCCAATAATATACACAATCCTTGTCAGGGTGAACCACAAAAAGTCACTAAATAAACCTGTGCTTTACCTTCTGGTAGCTTGGCAATAATAAACACAATCCTTGTCAGGGTGAACCACAAAATTTACTAAATGAACCTGTGCTTTACCTTCTGGTAGCTTGGCACAAGAGCATTCTGCCTTAACTGAGAGGCAATGTGTAAATTCCTGAAAAGGTTCTTGAGAAGGAAGAGTCTCAGCGGGGCAATGCAGCAGGCTGTATCCAAGTACGAGTCGTCGACGACGGGGAGCCGCTGGATAAGGTCTTGGTGAAGCTGTCAACAGAGGCTGGAAAAGCTCCAAGCGGGAGAAGCTGGATTTCCAGGCGGGGTCGTCATCAATGGGTGCTGGTCATTGTCCATCCCGGTGAAAATTTCTACCTTTAGAATTAGAAGTTTTTCTGGAGGTAGGATTTACCCAGCAGGTTTAGGTTGCAAGTTGTGGCTGAAGAGGGCTCTATGAAGCTGAATACCACTGCCTGGAGATTACACTTAAAAGGACTTGCTGCCGCAGACAAGAATGTAGCAGGAGCTGTGGCAAAATCAATCCCACTGGTGATGCACCTTAGTTGGTTCATCTTGCAGGTAGGTCTCAGTCTCCTGTTGGTTCTCAGAGTAGTTTTTGCAGAAAATGTTCTTAAGACCCAGGTTTTGGATTTTGGTCAGAGGAGTCCACTTTAGCACCACACTAAGTATGCAGGAACTGGGGTCACCACCTCAGGGCTAGGACTCACTCTAGTAGGTACCAGCAGCAGGCAGGTAGATCACACAAGAGGCCAGCCAGCTAGTCCTTGAAATCACTCTAGTGTTCCGGGGTTCAAGGAACAGGTCAAATCTTCCATCCTTCCTCAGGCAGCAGGGAAGCAGGACAGTCTTTCTAGCAGCCGGGCAGCAGGGGAATCCTTCCAGCAGCAGGGCAGCAGAGCAGTCCTTCTTCCAAGTCTTCCATAGGTCCAGAAGTGATATGAAGTGTTGTTCTGGGGGTCAAATGTTTATACCTTGTGCCAGCCTTTGTGTGGTGGGACCCTTATCCTACTCCTACATCTGGCTCTGGAACGTTCTTCCCTTCCCCTGTCCGGGTGCCAAACTTTCTGGGGTGACAAAAGGCTGGTGCCACATTATTTTCCACGTCCTGGAGGCAAAGCCCTTTGAAGTGTAAGTGGGGCTGGGTACAGCACCGCCCCAACCATCCTGGCAAGATGGCACATCCTGCCCACACATAGTCCCCTTTGTGTCACTCTCAGGGAGGAATGCATACACCCCAACACCAGAGCCATTCACAGTCATGTGACCCAGGATACTGGAAGAAGTCAAAAATGTTTTGTACAAGAAAATACATTTTTTCTAAAAGGGCCATTTTCAGAATTGTAACTTAACAGTTACTTTGACAGTAACAGCAAAGAGGACTTTAAATTGCAATCCATTTGATTTTGAAAACCAAGCTCTATCTGCTCCCAATCCAAAGTTAGCACTCATTAAATATAATAAGGAAACCCAGTGTTATTCAATGGGAGAGATGGACCTTCCCACAGTTAAAAATGACTTTGGGAGTTCTTCACTGCCTGGACATGTAAAACTTAAGTACACACATCCTACTTTTTAAATACCATGCACCCTGCTTTAGGAGCTGTTAGGGCCTACCTTGGGGGTGACTTGTGAGCACTAAAAAGGAAAGTGTAGGCCTGGCAAAGGGTTTGTTTTGCCAGGTTGAACTGGCAGTTTAAAACTGCACTACAGGTTGAAGTGGCTGGCCTGAGACATGCTTTAATGTGCTATTTTAGGGAGTGGCACAATGAGCACTGCAGGCCCACTAATAGCATTTAATTTACAGGCCCTGGGTACAAATAGTGCCATCTACCAGTGACTTACGAGTAAATTAAATGTGCCTATTAGGTGTTGGCCAATTTTACCATGTTTTAAGGAGATGGCACAATCACTTTAGCACTGGGTAGCAGTTGCAAAGTCCACAGAGTCCTAAAGCAAAAACGTTTGAGGGACTAATACCCAAGGGTATCAGATCTAACAAACTTCCATCATGACAGGAATGCCAAAGACAAACAAAGGTGCAGTGGGAGGAGGAACACAGACACAGTGGGGGCATATGAACAGAGCGCACCCCCAGTGACCCACGTGGACCCTAAACCCACCCCTGCCCTTGCAACAGTTTGGCTTGAAGCAAGGGGGCTATGGGTGATATGGAAGAGACTTCCTGGTATCCGGCTTATGGGACAGGAGCCGGGAAGTGCATGGCAAGATCAGTACGTGACTTCTGCTCCCGGTGTCGGGATGGCAATTTAAGTTAGGGAGCACCTGGTGCGCGTCCTTTTTGGAGGCCATCGCGACATGGGGGCTGGATCCAGGCACAGAGTGGTTGCATAATCATGCAGTTGCTTAATAATTTCTGCAAGCAGGTACATTAATCATTAATCCAACACAGGGCCTGCATCCAATTTTCAAGTGGATCACTGCCCCACTGCCTTTCCACAGTGATGTCTCAGCAGCGCATTGGCCTTTGTATTATCCTCATACAAAGAGGCCAAGTCTACCAATAATATAAGCTTGCATGTTCGATTCCCATGTGGGCCACTCAGTCCATATTTCCAGCCTTTTTTCCTGTCCTCAGCTCATTGTCTTCTGTGGCCCAAGAGCTTGTTTGGCCCTTTGCATTGATCAAGAGGTCCGGCTGCCCTGGAACAGAAACAAGAACCTTCTATCCTGAGGGGAAGAGGGGATTTTCGGTTGTCTGTGACGTGCCTCTATGTGATCGCAGCCTTGACTCCTTGCAGGATTGCTAGTTACCATACTTTTGAGTAGGTTACTTTTCTATGTTGTTTTATTTCAATCAATTGTGATTCTGCCCAGCAGTGCTCCATTTCATCTGTGCCCAGCGAGCATATCTGTGTTTTTTGCCTAAGATAAATTACATGATGGCTGGGGCCAGCAATTGGGTGGGGGAAGAAAAAGGGTCAGAAACCTGAGCTGGGTCAAATCATCAAATTTATTCTTGCTAAATTGGGGGAGAGTGGAGTTTAAGGGGAGGGGGTGTTATCTGATTCAGATTCTGCATCTGACGACATGTTGTCGAGCACCTGAGGTGATGATCTAGTGTACCCCCATGTGCAACCTTTCCTTCTGTTAAACAGTGGTCCAGGATGTAATGTAATGTAAATAATTCTTATATAGCGCATACTGTCACCCTACGGGTATCCTGGCGCTGTGACTGACAAAATCGACATTGGAGCCTGTGAGCATCTTACCCAGGAAAACATTATTGGGAATTCAGCCAGACCCTACCTGGGAAACAGCCAGGTTTTTAGCTGCTTTCTAAATAGGGGCAAAGATTGAATTTGCCTAATGTCTAAGGGGAGTTCATTCCACAGCCGAGCGGCTGTTACACCGAATGCTCTACCCCCCGACTTCATTTTCTTAATTCTTGGGATGTTCGCTAAGTGTGCATTTGCTGACCGAAGGTCTCTCGCAGGAACATACCATAAAAATTTCCTCTGCAAGGGTTTAGGGCCCATTCCGTGCAATGCTCTGAACACGGTGCACAGGGATTTGAATTGTATCCTCTGGCAGATCGGCAGCCAGTGGAGATCTTTCAGGGCCAGAGAAAGTGAGGAACTACGCTGCCTGTTTAGAGCCAGCTTAGCTGCAATTGACTGAATCCTTTGTAGCTTTTGAAGTAGTGACTTTGAGCCCCCCAAATATAGTGAGTTGCAGTAGTCTAATCTGCTCAGGATTATACACCTCACAATTTGGGGTCTGATGGCAGTTGGTAGTAGCGGCAAAATTCTTCTCAGAGCTCTAAGCAGAGAGAAACATGTACCAACTACTTTGGTAACTTGTGATTCTAGCTGGAGATTATCATCCAGCAGAACTCCCAAGTTACGCACCGTTTTAGCTGGCACTACAGGTTTGTCTGTTGGTGTTATTTGGAGCTCTATGGGAAAAGGCCGGGCAATCCTGGACGTGGAGCAGTATACGATCTCCGTTTTTCCTCCGTTAAATTGTAGGGAGTTATTTCTGAGCCAGTTTGCGGTATTCTGCATACACTCCTGAAATATATCCAGGGTGATTGCCTGGTTCCCTTCTAAAGAAAACACCAATTGCGTGTCATCTGCATAGTTTACAAGATCCACGCCAAAGGATCTAATAATGGAGATGAGAGGCGCAAGTAGATATTAAACAAAATCGGACTTATCGCCGAATCCCTGTGGCACCCCATGACACATGGGGATTTTTGGAGACGTAAAGGGGGGGATTGAGACTGCCTGTTGTCTATCAGTCAGATATGATCGTAGCCATTTCAGTGCCAGGCCTTTCACCCCGATTTTCTCTAGTCTGTCCAGCAGAATGCTGTGGTTCACCGTATCAAATGCGGCTGACATATCCAATAATACCAATATACTCGAGTTACCATTGTCAGCGCGCATCCTCAGGTTATCTAGTACTGTCACTAGAGCGGTCTCCGTTCCGTGTCCCGGGCGAAACCCAAATTGGGCTTCGTCTAGCAGATAGTTTTCTTCAAGAAAAAGAGAGAGAGATTTGCTAACTGCCCGCTCCAGTATTTTAACCGGATAAGGGAGGAGGGAGGATGCAGGCGGCTATGGCCCAAAGTGGCTGGGGGCATGGACCATCAGGGGAGGTTTCACCTGAGCAAGTGGTTTAGACCACTGCTCAGGATGCAGAGGAGATAGCTGGGCCCTCAGGGGTGGTTCCTGCAGCAGAGAAACTGAATACCGTACCCATCTACTAAGCTACCCATGACCCCCCATGACCCTGCGCCAACAACTTGGCTGCCCCCCCCCAAAACTAAAAGAGAGGGAGGCTAGCCATTTACTCCCAGTCCTAGGAGAGTCCCTTAAAGATCTTGCTCCAGGTTCTAAGGAGAAAGCCTCAGATCAGTTAGCTGTGGGTGGAGGCACAATCTCAGTTGCCCACGTGGCTGTGCACAATCATTACATCTTGCCAGTGGAGAGACAAGCAGGCTGCAGGTTGGGTGGTGTTGCCCACGATGTTAGTGACAAAGGGGCCCCAAATGAACTTTGGGGTCTTAATGCCTGTGATGCAGTTGGTTTCCCAGTTAGCATAGAACTCCGACAAGTGTGCTGCTATTTTGGCCTTGTTCTCACCATGGGCAATGTCTGGCAAGGTAGTCTGCACCATTGTCGACTTGCAAAAACAAGTGGCTGTCATGGCAGCCAATCATACAAAAGGTGAGAGTGGGAAAAAAGGTTTTTTGGGAGAGAATGGGGCTGCATCCATGAGCAAAGACTTAACCCAGGCAGAAGAAAGGTGCGGACACCACAGGGAAAGAGGGTGCTGTTGCATTGAAGGGAATAGATGGGCAACAAACAATTCTTACCAAATTGGGTAAGCTCGCTGTGCATGTGCCTGGTGATAGAAAGCAGAACATTTGGAAGAGGGATTTTGTTTAAGTTGTTTCACTGTTTTGTGCTAAGAGGAAAGACTTTATACATAAGAGAAAGAGGAGAAGGAGTCAGCTAAAGAAAAGAAACGTAAGGTTGATGAGAATATCTTTAATTGTTTTTAATGTTTATATGGCAGTGTATTAGAAAAGAAGCCCAAGGTAGTTAGTATCAATGATATTTTACATCAATATGATTATGATCATGAATTCAGGTGGGCATAGGTTGGAAACTCTGACATTCGATGGGATGAGATGGAGGTGAATGTATGGTTGGAGTCAGTAAAGTACACACACCCATGGAAACAGCACCTTTTTCATCAGCAACACTCTAGTGGGGATAAAAAATGGTCCTGCTGGGCTTTCAATAGAAAAGTGTGTTGACCCTCCCAATTATTCCTTCTGTGGCCTGTCCTCACACCCTGAATTCAACTACATTAAGAAGTCTGAAGAAAAAGGAAAGGAACCTAGTAAATTGTCCAGCTAACTTCATATTGCCCACAGCACCATAGGTAGATAAGTTGCTGCCTTTTTTAAACTTGTACATGAGCAACAAGGCTATAGGGGTTTAGCATCCCAGCCCCGTGTATGGCAGTACCGGAATAGGGAGCTGCCACTTTACTGCTTTACCGCAGCCGACCTCGGTCCCGAATTTAAATCGCTCCTTCGAGCAACAGCAGGGCTACAGGCGTGTTGCAGGTGGGGCAAGCAGAGGCAGAAGCGATAGAGGAGCGGCAGGGACTAGGGAGCCGTTCCTCTGCTGCCACCCTCAGCCTATCCTTAGCTCTGAATTTTGTCACAACAATAACTACGAACAAAACTGACTGGCCCTAGGATCTCGGTGAAGAGTCTCTGGGTGTGGCAGGGTACGGTGTGGTGCTGCGAGGAGTCAGCTGCTGGTGTGAGGTGAGTCAGGCGGTTGTACTGCCAGTACCGCCCTTTACCTCCCGCTCCATGCTTTATTGCCCATCAGTGTGGTTCACCCGACGGGGACATTTGTTTATCTGAAGGATGTGTTTTGGCAGCAATGGACTCGGAGTCCCAGAATCCCTGAAAATCCAGGCATACGAGGATTTTCCCCTGTGCCCCGCTGCACACTGAAAGGCCCGGGACCATTCGAGATCGGTGAAAGCTGGGCTGGGCCCCCCTCTTGGTCTCTAGATCCTTTGCTCTTTAACAGTTGGGCTCGTTAGCACATAGTAGCTATATCAGACTGGCCCCCCAGCGAAAATATACGGACTGTGCCATAAGAGCAGGTAGGAAGTAGAAAAAGAATCCAGGAGATGGCACCTGGGAAAGCAAAATTGCGTAAAGGACTTAAGAGCCATAAAAAGTCTGACGCCAATGAAGCAGGGGCTGACGGAATGGAAACAAATCAGAAAGAAAAGGGAAAAGTCAATTGCCCCCAAGAAGAAGTAATCTTATGAAAAAAAAACATACAAAGGAAGAAACTACCTTTGAATAAAACCCCCCAGCAAAGTGAGTCAGGTGGGTACTCAGTCACAAAGTCGATTAAAGACTTTGTGGGGAAACATTTTAAAAGGAGCAAATTGATAGGAGCAGAGCAGCTGGGTGGAGAAAAACAGCTAACGTCTGTCAGTTTGGTATCCCTGGATTTGGACTCTACAAACCTAACTCACCCCAATTTTTCTGAGCTACTCTTGGACCCAAGGCTATCTTCATCACCCTGACTCTTTCCCCCCTCTGACGATCAAGAATCAGAGGGAGAGGGTGAAGGGAGAGGCATAGACAGTGACTTTCAAAGTAAGGAGTGTAATAACCATATAAAGGAACATTTCGAAGAGGAGGAAGGAGTGGAAACATTTCATGATACAGTAAATGACTCCTTGGATCCATCTATGGCTAACTTTGAGGTCACAGGAACTTCAAGTGCCTCAATGCTGGAAGTAAGTTCCAATTTATGGTGGGGGACTGAAACAAATTAAAGATCTTATGACCTCCATGGTTAGGCCAGTTGGTGGGGACCAACAAGCGGGGGTAGAGAAATCCCAGCAGGAAGGGGTGATGAGTGGTACCCCAACACAGAAGGAGGAGCATATTTATATCACAATATCCAATGATTATAAAGAAACAGGGAGAAATGAGGATCTATAAGAAGTATATACCGCGACCAAGGAGATAGAGGAAAGACCCTAAAAAGGGCCAAACCATAAAACAGCAGGGGAAAAAGGAGGTAGTTATGGAAAAAGGGTATAAGAGTTCAACAAAGGTCGTAGTAACAGCTCGGAGAACAAATACCCCTGTAAGAGGAACAGCTATTTGTAACTTAGAAAAAGTGGAGAGGAGGAAGAAAGAAGCAGGCGAATCTAAGGATAGAAAAAGACGTTTTAGGAAGTATTCTATGAGAAAGGAAGAGGGTGGCAAGGATATGAGGATTGAGATGGGTGGGCAAAGAGGAATAAGAACGTATAAAGACCTAATGGGGAAAGGGAAGGAAATAGAACAACTAGATAAAAAGGAGGAGGAGGATCTGAAGGGGGGACCACAAGAAATGGAGAATAAAGCTAGACAGGATCTGTGGCTATTCTTTAAATTGAAATGTCAGGGGAAAGGTGGCAAAAAAGTGAGGAAATTAAACCCATTAAACTGATCACAACTGCTATTTTCCCTATCTAAATGTGCAAGGCTACGGAACATTGGCACTGAGGTTCTCAGAGAAGTGGGGTTTACTGTAAATAGAAAAGGGAATGAAGTAACCAAGGTTCTACTATATTCATGGTTATTAAAGTCACCATTAGTAAATGCAGAGCACGAGCTACATAAAGAAGGTATCAGAGAAGTACAGCGGACAGAAATGCTAGACTGTAACAACTATGATAAGCCACTCCTTGTGAATCATGCAGGGCTGGGTTTAAGACAGGTAAGGTTGATCAATCAAGGTTGGGATGTCAAGGAAGATCTCAAAATTACCATAAGATGTAATGAAACAGATAGAAATAGGGAGGGTATACCTGCTGCAAATAGATATAGGGTTCTTGCATCCCCGGCAAATGAGGAAGATGATTGGTTAAGTGAGATCGATTAGGAGATGGGTTTGTCGCACAGCCTGGCTATATTGTGCATGGAACATAAATGGAAATAGCAGCATATTGAATCTGGAAAGCTTTAAAGGAGCTATTAATAGCAATGAGATTGTGTGTTTTTGCAGGAGACTTGGCTGTGCGACGAAACCCCATTGATTAAAGGGTTTGCCCAACAGAATAAATCAGCTAAGAAGAAGCAATTTGGACGACCCTCAGGTGGGCAAATGACGCAGATTTCTACAAAAATTGCCAGGAAGGTAGTCCCTTTGGAAGTAAAATGCAAATGGGCTATGGTTTGCATGGTGTTATTGATGGTCCCAGACCCACGATATAAAGGTATTGTTATTGTAAATGTGTATATACAGAAGGGGAAAGAGAAGGAATATAAGTCAGAACTGGAAAAATTTAAAGAAGATGTATTGTCCTTGACCGATAATTTCCAGAAACATGTACTTATTGAACTGGGGGGTTTTAATTATAAATTAGACCCCCTCATGTTTGACCCATGGAGTAAGGAGTTGTTGTCTTCATATAAGATAAATGATGCCATCTTTCCGAGGGTGGATATGTCGGCACAAGATATGGCTTTGGGGAAAATGTTGGGTTCAATGGGCTTAGTTTGCATAAATGGCAGAATGGAGACAGATCGACCAGCAAATCGTACATTCAAGGCAGGCCAGCAACTTTGCCCGATCGACTATGTGTTTCTGCATGTTTGGAATTTAGAACTAGTCAAGAGTTTTGAGGTGGCAAGAGTGGAGGGAAGCGATCACTACCCATTGATGATGGAAATATATGGAGCAAGGAAAAAACAAAGAGATATAGTTCTCCAGGTCCATATTGATTACCCAAGGTGTCTCACAACACATATATCAGACGAGCACATTGAAATATGAGTTGCCATACAGCAGATCCAAACACTAGAAAATACCCCTAATATTAAGGATAGTGGATGGTACAAAAATATAATTAGCCAATTGGTGGAATGCCTAAGGGTCAAAATGAAAATAAGTAGATCGGGTGATGGTAGGAAAAATAGAAACCAAAGCAAAGAGAAGACCTGGTTCGATGAAGAATGTCGGAAATTAAAAGCATATATAAGAAAAGGGGAAAGAAGACTTAGGGTAAAGTATAACGTAGAATCACTCCACAACCTCCAGAAATTAAGGAAAAAATATAAAATGACCATCAGAAATAGAAAAAAGAACATTTAAAGAGAGCTGCTGGATAAAATTATTGGCAGCAATAGAATCCAAAGATATAAAAGGGTTTTGGAAGTTGGTCCAAGACAGTTCTGGCAAAATACAGTGGTCCTTGAATTGAGTAGTACCAGAAGACGATTGGTTAAAGTACTTGGGGAAAATATATGGAAAATGTCCCATAACAGAGAGGTTGAGAACTAAATTCTGGCCAGGTGTGAAGGAGTATATTAAGGAACACTTCACAACTAGTAATGTTAAAAAAACTATATCTAATTTAACCTTGACTCGAGCCGCAGGCCCAGACAACCTCCCTGCAGTGATTATAAAAACTAGGCCAGAGTGGTGGCCAGAATTCTTCTAAAAATGTTTCCTTGTTATACTTAACTCAGGCCATATACCAGAAAATTTGAGAGGAGCAATTATAAGACCTATTCACAAACAAGATATAAAAGCCCCGAAGAACTATAGATTAATTAACCTACTGGACGTAGGGGAAAAGGTATTTTTTCTAAAATAATTTTGGAAAGACTTAAGGACTGGGTAGAAGTAAATCAGATTGTGCCCCCGGAACCAGGGGGTTTTAAGGAGGGTCACTCTACAGTCGATCACTGTTTTGCGCTCTGGTCCATTGCGCGGAAGTCTATGGAGCAGAGGGGAAGTTTGTTCTGCTGCTGCATAGACTTTCGCACAGAATTTGACCCAGTGGACCGTAAGAAGCTATGGGAGATGTTGATTAGATACAACATCCCAAAAGATCTGCTGATGATAATTCAAGCACTACATACTTGTAATTGGGCGCAGATAACTTTGGATATAGAGGAGGGCCTATCGCAGAAAATCCCAATTGGAAACAGGTTAATGCAGTGGTGCGTGTTGGCTCCCCTACTTTTCTCCTTATTCATAGCAGATTTACCTTCAGTTTTGGGCGCTGCGAGGGGTGCCAGCCCAAAGCTAAATGGAAAACACATTGCATGCTTACTGTATGCAGACGATCTCGTAATAATAGATCAAACAGAGATAGGTCTGCAAAGAAAGTTGACTGAATTTAATGAAGTTTAATGAATATTGCAGTCTAAAAAGACTTGTAGTAAATATGGATAAGACAAAGGTACTGAGCTTTGGCAAAAGAATAATAAGGTTAAATTGTTTTTGGGTTCCACGAAGTTGAAAAAGGTAAACAAATATAGGTACCTAGGAATGTGGTTTGAGAAAAATTTGAGTTGGCATACCAACCTAGATGCATTAAGATTAAGGGCTCTTGCTTCTGTCAGTGGTCTGAAAAAATTTAACAGTCTATGGCGATTTGTTTGACAGACCGTTTTTAAAAGCTTATACAACCATGATACCACCACAGTTTCAATATGGAGCAGAATTGCTATATTTGAGTGGTAAGAATAGATGGGATGCGAAGAGGGGAAATGTTTGAAAAATGCATTATCGTTGCCCAAGTCCTCAATGGTTCAGGCAGTAAGACTGGAAACCGGAATGATATCATGGGATATAATGGCATGTATGACGTTATTAAGATTCTGGCAGCGCCTGGGCTGTGGGGAAGAACACAAAATATCACAATGGTGTAGAAATGAGATACTTCAGAGTGAGCTGAAGTGGGCAAAGGGGACAAGGGAAGCCATAACTAAAGCCAGTAGAGTCATGAGGATCAAGTTGTGCCCACAGAATTTACAAATTGAGACGGACAAGAGGGAACTCAGGGCTCATGGGAGAGAAATCTCTCGAGATCTTGATCAAGAATACCTCAGGAGGAAAAAGTCAGTACATTTTATGGCTAATTCATGGCAAAATGAACAACATTTCCCTTATAGTGATATACTCCCCTGTCGTTGGATAAGAAGAGAACTACTAAGGTTAAGAATTGGTATTAACCCCTGTTATGCTAACGACGGGGTAAAAAGAGCTGTGATTGATAACAAAGGGAAATGTGTTTGCAATCTTGGAACCATATGCAACATATTACACATTTTATTGGACTGTTGGAAGGTTAGTGGATATAAGAAAAATGTTTTTATGTCCAATTTTTAAAAAGTACGGTATGAAAAACAGGCTACAAGCGGTAGATTTTCTAACTTAAATGAATAATTTAGACATAGCATGTGCCATGGGGAAGTTTATCCAAAAAGTTAAAATAATCATTAAATATGAATAGAACTGAAATATGTCTCTTATAAATAATTATATGATATATAGTATTTTAAATGGAAAGATTAAATGATCAATTAATTTTATCTGCATGAATTTTATGCCAGATTTTATTTAAGATATGTTTTATATGAGATTGTATTTATGGAGTTTTAGGTCTTTAAGGACTAATTGGTCCAAATAAACTTTTGCTTGAACTGAACTGAACCATTCCTCACTGTAAAAAACAATTTGCAATTCCAACTCATGCAAGTGTGGTTAGTAAGAAACTTCACAAACTGCTTTAGGAAGGATTGCAGCTTTGGTCAGAAGTGTTCAGGTCTGACATCATGCCAGTGGATGAGGCCATTAACAAGCAGGTGTCCTCTTGGATGTTGGTTTTGAGGCTGTTGATGTTTAAAGCTAGACATGTTCCTGAAATTCACAATAATGCAGCTGATGCACTTTCTTGCTCTAAGCTGCAGGATCTTCGGAGTTTCTATCCCCATGCAGCAGAGCAGATGACGGAATTCCCAGAAAATCTGGGGGTGATTGGTGTCCCACCCTGATTGATTTATTGATGGCTTCTCTCACTAAGCACGTGTGGTATGCGAAAAAGCATTTCTAAATTATAGATCTTTCTTGCAGGAACTTTATGTCATTGACCGTTTCTCTGTTAACTCACTCTACCTCTTCTTTGGTGTGCTGCGTGAACAGGGCAGGACAGTGCCCTATACCAAGGTGCAAGTGTCAGGCATAGGACGTTTTGCAAAATTTTCCGGTGTGCAAGACATGGGCAACAGCTTCTAGGTAAGAAAAGCATTGGGGTGTTGGGCTAGATTAGCTGCGTTCAGTAAGGACAATTCTACACAAAGCATGCATCTCTCCATAAGAGGTTGCGCTGTTTGCAACTGCCTTCGTAGTTGCTATTCACGGTCCCTTCAGAATTGGTAAATTGGTGGGGAGATTGAAGCGGGATCTCGCTGGTGGTCTGCACATTGACATTTATCACAACAAGTTGGTCATCAAGCTAACAGAGTCCAAGACTGACCAGCTTCCTCAGTATATACTGATTGAATTGCATGCGGACCCAGCAAGACAGTTTGCCCACTGGTGTATATGAGGTCTTACTTCGCAATGTGTCCAAATTTGTTTTTTTCAGCACTTTTTATTCACATCAACAGCGAGGGCATTTCCTGCTACCAGTCTCAGCAGTCTTTGCCACCTCTCTCAAGGTGATCAAAGTCAACCCAATCAATTTCTCCAGCCACTCATTGAGAAAAGGAGCTGCAACATTTGCAACAGAGGCAGGTCTTGCTCAGCAGGAGGTCAGTCGTATAAGGCAGTGGTCATACCATTGTTTTAAGTGTTACATCCATTCAGAAAGAACTGCTATAGTGTTTTTCACCTTCTGTGTAGGTCGCCTTTTTCCCCTCTCCGCTCTCTTGTAGTAGCAATGGCTTTTAAAGCCGTATGGGTCTACAGTAATTCTTCCATTCGGCATGTGGCGTACTGGCTGCAGAAGCTCCGTAGGTCTAACCCGGCAAGCACTGAAGAATGTTTCTTTTCAGATGGTGCAGAATGAGAGGTCTTAAAATCATCTCAGCTGCGAGAGATGGCCAAAGAGACAAAAAGCCATGTTGGACTCCAATCCCAACACTTTATCTTCGTGGTTGTGGGTTAGAACCACCTGGTAAAGTGAGGTCGAAAATATTTGAGGGACTCTGTCTTGAAGGAGTTTGCCTAACTAGGTTGGTAATTTCCAGATCCTTTCATGAAGTGGTCCCATATGATACCTAGATGAATCTGTGGCACTCGTATTAAAGGCAGAGCTATTAATGTGTGAGTTAGGTGGCTTAATGCAGAGATGTCCAAGCTGCGCTTAAGGCATGGCCGTTTGCAACATATTCTGCATGAATTAATAAGAGAAGAACACGTTTCATCACGATTGAAGACATATTTCCGATCTGCAGGCTGACCTCTGTATTGACAGTATCTTGGGCATTTGCAGAATCCCTGTTCAGGGGAAGAGCAAAGGACCTATCTGCCTTGGTTGTCATTGTGTCAGGATAGCAACATGCAAGCATAAATGATTACAAGGACAGATGGACTCTCCATCAATTAATTCATAGGAAAGCACTAAGGTGATAGGAAGCAATACTTATTCTGCAAGGAATTTCAAAAGGGGTTGTGGGCATATGTTTACAATTTACCAGTATAGTGGAAGTGGCAGTAGCCCCTGGTCTCACATCATGTGGCCACTTTTGGTAGCCTGCTGTCAGGGGAGGCAGGACCATGACAGGTGTCCAGTGGCAAAGAGAGTTGGGACCACCACTCAGGGATGCAAGTGGTTTCACCTGTGTGGTCAGAGTGGAGTGTAGAGGATTTTCGACCTGAAGGTGGCGCCTCTTTAAGGGAATGCCTCAGTATGAATAATGTATATATCGATCATCTTCATTCAGACTGTCATTTTTGATACCTGTGTTTTGCTGATTATTAATGACTAAACTGTAATGTCTACCTTACAACACTTTACATCCCCCAGTATTTTGTCACCCCTTGCTAATACTAATATGGGGTTGCAGAGCTGAACCGTACCTATCCTGTCTGAATTACTTGTAAACATTGTACATAAAGTGCGAAAGTGCTTGAGATGGCAAGAATACCTAAAGTGCATATTGTGCCTGAATCAACAGTATTTGAGGGATACCTCTCTCCTAATGATTTGATCACTAGAATGGCTCAACTTGAGACTATGAATTCTCCCATTTTTTAATCTGCTTTTACCCCCCAGGCTGCCTCCTCCCATACTCCCCAACCATCCGAGACCAACCCCCGTTCCCTTCAACCTCCCCACCCACCCTTCCCCTGGGATTCCCCAAGGGGTAATGCATGCTCTTCCCTCTAGGGAATAGGAGACCCTCCCTCCAACATCGAATGGCATCCACCAATAGATGGGGGGCGAACCCCATTGCCATACCTAACCAGAACCAGAAAGAAGAGCTAGTAGCAATAAGGAGAGAGGAGAAAGCCCAGCCAAAAAAATCAACAAAACACCCAAAATCGCACCTCGGAAAAACACAGACGCATCTAATGGTCTTAACCAGTTGAGGAATTACTAATGATTTTAAAAAGTCCTGTGCCAACTCAACCGAAATAAAGACCTGAAAGCGGGCCTTATACAGGACTTTAACTTAAACTGCTGAACAAGTGAAGTCTGTGCCCCCACAGCTTTAAAGGGTCCAGCATGTTTCTAAAGTCTTTCCTCCTCCTAGCTTCTGCGATGCTCATGTCAGTAAAAACCTGGGAAGTTAATTTTTCCTAGGAATGAAATGTCTTCTGTTAAATTGCCTTGGCCAGTATCTGCACTTTGATCCGATACCCTGAGAAATTAACCAGCAGTGTCCGCTGATATTTCGAGTGAGGATTGCAGATTTGCCCAGGAACCCGATGATCTCTCATGATTGTGCGCTCAGCAGTGAAATTTGGCATTACATATTTTTCTATAAGTCTTTCAATTAGTAGAATCATTCCACATGCGCTTTCAGCGTTGCAAACCTAAGATTGGAGCGACATGAGTGATTTTCCATTTCCTCTTGTTTATCTTTTAAAACACTGATTTCTTTTACAAGGCCTCCCTAGTGTTTCTGAAATACCCGTCGTTGGTCCTCTAGTTCCGAGACACTCTGTTCTAACTCATCAAGTTTCTCTGTGATAATCAAAAGTTTATGATTAATACCACACAGCCGGGTCTGCAGCTGTGACATTGTCTGACTCTGCTAGGACATAAACTCCCTAATCTCAAGAACAGGAAACAGAATAGTCTCAAATAGCTGAAAAGCAGACGGAGGAGCGGGGCTAGCCTGCTTGAGGAGCTCTGATGAGTCCAAAATCTCCTGAAGGCTAGTAGAGTTCACTAAAGGCCCGAGGAAATAGCCAGATGAACAGACCTATGAAACAGTGCTGGATAACTCATATCAGAAACTGATGGAGGAGGAAGTAGAGGCAGGGGGAGTGTGGACTATAGCTGGCTTCTCAAAGAGAGGGTATGCTCGACTCTTTTCAGCTGGCACCTTTTGGCTGTCTTTGCAGTCTTGAGAGCTGCACCCCCTAGTGTTGAGATTCTTCCTCGCATACACTTCCCTGATTTAATTGTAGATTGATGCAGCTCGGTGATGTATCCCTGTCCCCAGAGACCAGTGGCGTCACTAGGGTTGGTGTCACCCAGTGCGGTAACTCCCGAGTCCGGGGGTGCGGGGGGTGTGGACCGCACCGGGGCGGGTGACACCATCACATGGGGTGACACCGTGAGCCTAAAGCAGAGGCTCACTGTGTCACCCCATGTGATGGTGTCACCCGGTGCGGTCCGCACCCCCCGCACCCCCCTAGTGACGCCACTGCCAGAGACCATTAGGGCATTAGCAGTAATAACAGAATTCTCCAAGGCTGGCGAATCTGTATACTGCAACAGTAAGCTTTTTTTTTGCATCCATGATCTTAGAAGTCATGTTTGGACACAGCTCGATCCAGCCCAACAACCCAGAACCTTTTTTATTATCACAATTAACAGCATATTCTTAATTTTCCATGGTGAGTTGCATCGATTGTGGGGTTTCTTTGCATAGAACGAGAGGTTTAGACCATAAACGTATACTGCTACTTTCATGGGTGTACAGCATGGGTACTCACAAACCTTCTCTCGGGGGCCAAATTTACAGTGTGGTTTGTGGCCGAGGGCCGCACCGGTGGGGGCGGGGTCAGTGGGGGGCGGGCTAGCGAGGAAAAAAAAACCTGTGACCATGAGGTCGAACACAGGCCCCTGCAGCGGACGCATTACTCCACTGAGCCACCAGACCCGGCATACACATATCTATCTATCTATCTATCTATCTATCTATCTATCTATCTATCTATCTATCTATCTATCTATCTATCTATCTATCTATCTATCTCTATCTATCTATCTATCTATCTCTATCTACCTATCTATCTATCTCTATCTATCTATCTTTATCTATCTATTTATCTCTATCTATCTGTCTATCTCTATCTCTATCTATCTATATCTGTCTCTATCTATCTCTATCTCTATTTATCTATCTCTATCTATCGCTATCTATCTTTATCTATCTATCTATCTATATCTATCTATCTCTATCTATTTATCTCTATCTATCTATCTATCTATCTCTATCTATCTATCTCTATCTATCTGTCTCTAGCTGTCTCTGTCTGTCTCTGTTTGTCCCTGTCTCTCTCTCTCCAGGCGCAATTCTCCCAATTCTGAATGTGCTTACATCTAACGTGCAGGGATGGTGACTCGAAGATCAAGCTGCTGCGGGAGAATAGGACGTCGTTGGCAACATGAAACAGGAAGCTTCCCTAAAGACCCTTTAAAAGTCAGCTGTGAAAGCCCTTACAGCTGACTTTTAAAGGGCCTTTTGGGAAGCTTTCCAACGGTGCTGTGTGTGACTTCACAGAGGCCGGCAGTAAACACAGAAGATGACTGCAGGAGCATAGGTAGTGAATACGTATTTAATACGTATTCACTACCTATGCTCCTGCGGTCATCTTCTGTGTTTACTGCCGGCCTCACTGGAAACGGCAAGGCAAGGTCCGCGGGCCGCCAATGAAGGCCCGCCGGGCCGCTGGCGGCCCGCGGGCCATACTATGAGTACCACGGGTGTACAGGATACGGTTTGGCAATCCGAAGAAAACACTGAGACCGAGGTGAAACCCCCTGAATATGGGAAACCTGAAAGGTTGGTTGGGGTCAGAAATCCTTGTAGTTCCCCACTTTTAGCCTGCATCTAGTACTGACCTCACAGAGCTTGATTATTTTTTTTTCGAGAAAAAAAATCACTTTTGGAGTATTTTGCATTTTACAGTTTATGCAGGTTTTTGCGGAGTATTCTTTGCACACACCTCAGGAGTGGTTCTTTTATTGGGTACATGGGGTGATAGTAATGTATGTTATAGATGAACTCACTGATTGTATATTTAATGCTTACAATTATTGATTATAACGGCTTTTTATTGAAGAAACACTTCGTGAACATTGATGAGGTTTGAGAGGGATGATCTGAAGATTATTTTTTTCACTGTTAACGGTCTGAATAACAAAGGTAAAAGGAAAGCCTTAGAAAAGTGGATTTTAGGTTATACTCCCAACATCATTTTTATTCACAAGACTCCCATAAAGCAAGCAAAACTAGCCAATTTTTCTATGTTTTAGAAGTGGGTAGGGTTTGAATCCATTTCTTCATCCAGTACAGCTCATATAGTGTTACCATATATATTAATAAACACCGGGAAATGGAAGGTGGTATCTCGAAGGCAGACAAAGATGGTAGGTGGGCTCAGATAAATGGCTCAATAGATGGCATCCGAGTTCCTCTTGCTATGAAGAGAGCCCCAGTGGAGGATCATCCTGCACCACTTATTGCACTGTTTCAGTCTATCATGGTTAACCCAGGGAAATTGATTTTAGGAGGGGATTTTAACCTGCTACAGCAGCGAAGTTTAGTTTCATCTACGATAAATCGCAGACAGAACAAAATTAGAATGACCAAGGTATTGTCAGAATATCAGAAGAGTCTAAATTTAGTAGATCCCTGGAGAAATACATTTTCAAACCAGTTTGGATATACCTGTGTATCAAATAGATTTAAGTCCGCAGCAAAGGCTGGATTTTTTTTAGCATCTGTTAATCTTGCTCTGTAACAACATATGCATCATTTTAATGTTTTTTCTGATCATTCAATGATAGAAATGCACATTGCAGATATTGGGAAACCCCGGGCTGCTCATAAGTAGGTGCTTAATAAGCTATATTTAGAGGAACTCTGGGTGTTGGAAATCAGAATGAGCACTTTGCAAGTTTTGAGATGTGCAGGATGCATTCAAGGCCACCATCAGAGCTATCATAATGTCCAAAGATAATGTAAAAATGCGAAATTCTCAACAGGGAAATAAGAATCTGGAAAATCAATTAAAGCAGGCCCACAACAACCCTTTGCTTCATAAGAGTAGCATCAAATTCCAGCATCTTGAACAGATGAAACAAGAAATGCAGGATTATTATTATAAGGAGATAAACCTGAGAAATAGATCAGGAAGTATGAGAGGAAAGTGAGTACTCTGTCGGTTTTTACCTGGCAGGCATGTAAAAGAACATCTAAAAATGCAACTAAATGTTTTTTTGATACTGAAACTAACATCCGGATTACAGATATTAAGAACTTTCATGACAGAGTATTTCAACATCGCAAAAATATCTATGACCATCGACAAGAGTTAGACACCTCCAAGCGACAAGCTTTTTCAATAAACCTCACGAATTCCGAATCAGTTTGGCGTTCAGGGTAAGCTCTTGTTAAATCATTTACATTGAAAAAAGTGGAAACAGTTGTTAAGTCTTTGCCAAACAGGAAGGCATGTCATAAAGATGGTTTCCCAACTGAGTTTTTTAAGAGGTTTGCGAAAATTTTATATCAATACATTTTGAAATTAGCGAACCATATACTGCAGCTATGGAGAATCCCCCCATCTTTAGATATCGCAGTAGTTGCAAGCTTTCTAAAACAAAAACAAAGATCCCGAAAATTTTAATTCCTAAAATTTCTATAGGCCAATCGGTCTGTTGAATTCAGATTATAAAATATTAACCAAATTGCTGGCCAATTGAATAAACCAAGTGGCGAGTCAGCTGATAAATAAAGATCAGAATGACTTCAAAGCCAGAAAGCAATTATCATCCAATACACAATATTTAATTGAACTTCTTTAATAATAAACGGAATCTGACTCAAATCTTTTTTTCAGATGCTGAGAAGGCTTTTGATCTTGCTAACTGGAAAAGTCTTTTCTCTATTTAATAAGTTAAAGGGTTTCCTTCTGAGTTTATCAGAGTGTTCATTAATCTTTATGAAGGAGCAAGGGCTCGATTTATTGTGAATTCCAACAATTTCAGTGTGTGCAAAGTTAACCACGGTGCCAGACAAGGATGCCCATTATCTCCTATTTTATTAGCACTTTTTAATGAGCCCCTTGCGATTGCTATCAGAAAAGACATGCAAATTAAAATGTAAGCTGATTACATCAGCCTTTTTTTAAAGTCCTGAGGTAGATTCAGCAAAGACTTTTTGATTTTTGTTTTGGATTGTCACGAGATAGGAGGGTATAAAATAATTGCATTAAAAACTGAGATTTTACTACTTAATTGCACTACTGACACATTAATCCCACATCTGCGACCATTGATTAATTCAAGCCTGAAGCAATACTTGAGATTATCTACAACTGTTATGGTCTAGGATTTTTATTAGCTGAATTATAGACCCTTAGTAGATAAGATTAATCTTTATTTTTAAAAAATGGAACCCCCTTCCACTTTCACTTATAAATAGAACAGCACTAATCAGAATGTTGATCTTACCACTATTTAAGTTTTATTTTCTGCGCTTCCCTGTTTTTTGCACATTAGGTTTTTTAGAAAAATTGAGGGGCTGATCTCTGCTTTTGTTTGGGCCGACAAAACCCTAGGATGGCGCTGAATATATTTTACAAACCAACAAATAAAGGGGGTTTGGCATTGCCAGACATGAAGCAGTACTATTTTGAAAATTGTGCACATTTTCCCTCCTGCTTTTATGATGTATATTCCTTAAACAATATATTGGATAATGATTTTTTACATCAGATGTTAGCAGAATGCAATACTTTGGATTTTCTGTTTTGACTAAATCACCAAATAAAGTTAGATACAAAACTCTGGAGGATTCAATTGTTTAGAACTTATTCCAATCCATATCTTATTGTTTCCACCTGTCTAGTAGATATCATGCTATTCAACCAGTCACTCTTAGAAAGGAATAGCTAAGATTGCAAAAGTGGAGAATATATGGTTAATCTAGTGTGATAGACTTTTTTAAAACTAAGGTACATGGAAAACATGGGCTAATATTTATCCTCATATTAAATGTTTTAAAGCCACTATACTTTGGTCTTATAACCAAATTCGACATTTTTTAAAGAGTATTGACCCAAAAGAAGTTAGGAGGCGTTCAGAGTTAGTAGGAGATCCTATAGATTCTACTACAATAAGATCAGTAAGATACCGGAAAAACAGGTTCAATGCAGCAAAGGTGATACAAATATTTTCAAGAGTGGCTTAAAAATAGCAGGAAACTGAGAAACTGATGATATGATTTTGATGGAATCCTGAAATAAAATCAATTGTTATAATTGCTCTGTCCTTAAAGGCGCATATTTCTGGAGAATGCTATTTTTCACAAAATACTTATTATATAGAACAGCAATATTTATCCATAAAATGATGCCACAAATTTCATTCAGCTGCTTCAGATGCTCATTAAAGGGGCAACTGGACCCATATTATGCGGCTAAGCCCAAAACTGAAGGGATATTGGAGTGAAATATTGCAATACTGCCAGACAAGATTGGATTTAACCCTGCCCAAAGATGCTCAATTAAACTTATAGAGATATTCATCCAGCACAGAGCTGAGCCCAAAACAGTGCAAAACGTTGTACATAGCAATGCTGGTCGCACAATCGCCAATCTTGCAAAAGTGGAGAACAACTTATGTGCACACATTAGAACAGTGGAAAGCTAAAATGATGAAAGTATAGGAATGTGAGAAGGTATACGCATTGAGATCTGGGGCATTAAGGAACATCGTGGATCTCTGGGATAATTTTGTGTAAGTCAATAAAATGATTTGAATTTATGGTGGGTGGTTTATAGATATGAGGATGTATGAGGGATAAGATCTAACATTGATCACATTTGTCGGCTTTTAGTATGAAACCAGAGGGTTGGCTGGTGTTAGGAACATTATGGGCTCACATGTGACAGTAAAGGAATGTTGCCAGCCCACAGGAGGGGGGACATGAGTGGGTGGAAGGGCTCAAACTATTCGACAAGATAGCTGGGAAGGGAGATACAGGAACGCAAGAGGTTGGGGGAAATATAGCAGCCTGTCTATGGCTAGCAGAAACAACATAAGTGTACAGTAAGATTCGGCATTTTATAAAATGTCTGCTATGTAAGTTCATTGTGCAGACTGTCTCCTGCATAAATTTGCTCACAGAGGAACAAAGTAAACTTACTGCATCAAACAGCAGTGGTGAACGGCCATATCAAGGTTTTTTGCACAAAACAGCAATAGTGTGTCTTGCTCTCACAATGTGCTTTAAGTTCCGGATCCATGTCGTATTGTATATCAATAGAATAGCTTCCAATTTGTGGTGCAAGCACCCTTATGACAAAATAAAAACATTGAAAGAGACAGTTGATTGCATCAGATAGCCATGACCTATCATGTTTGACCTAACTCCTGTACTTAGAGCTAGTTGGTGTCAAGTGCAAAGGAAGCTGTCATCCAAGAATGTATGTATAAGTTACGAAGAGGTAATTTTCTGCTGTCTTACCATTTGTAGGTCCATTTATCATAAACCTATGTAAAACTTGCTTTTAATTTGCACATAGTGATGGAATAAAGGCCTGAAGAGCTTGTGGATTGTTAACCTGTTCCCTTTGCAATATGAGTTCTGCAAACATTTTTCATCACCACAATTTAGGGCCATTGGTGCATGGACAAGGCTTTTCGGCCCACTACAACTAAATTGACTATTTTGATTGCTGTGGCATTTCTGGCATAGCGCTTGCCATTCTTATTTTCAAGTTACTGGCACACGTATACACTTTTTGTTTTCCAAATTCATCAAAACTAAACAGAAATACAGCATGTCCCACACAGAGAACTCAAGACGACAATAAAAAAAATAGTTGATTGGAAGAATACTACAAATAAATTCAAGCATGTTGGCATAAAGGTTTGTTCCTTCTTCCCTTTACAAATTGTTTAAAAAACTGAAACATGGGTTCCCAGATCCTTTGCACATTTTGTGGTTTTCTATTATGATTTATAATGGCCATTTCCATGCCCACCAGATCAATAAATTAAGACCACCATTCTTTCACATCCGGTGGGTGACAGTTCTGCCATAGACATGCAATCTGTTATCTGGTGAGAAAAACAGTGGCAAAGACAATACCATTAAATCTTTCTGGAGTTATTTCAGAATACCTTAACAATGTTACTGCAGGTTTCATACCAATTTCTGTTTTTAACTCCCGGCCAAGCTCTTGTTCTGCCAATTGCCAGTAGATCTGCATAATCTGGCATATGATAAACATGTGCATTGTATCAGCATTGTCAATGTAGCACCTAGGACATTTGGAATCTACCCAATATCCCCATGTATGCATCCTGTCTGGAGCATAATAAATGTCCTGAATACATTTATAATGGAATTTTAAGCATAGAAACATTCAAAAACCTATGATTTAAGTGAATACTGTGTTGTACCTGCCTAAGTAAAACTGATTTGGAAAGCTTCCAGGACCATCAATCTACAAATCTTTGGATATTATTAGGTTGTTTCTCGGAACAAACAGCATAAACGTTGCCGATAATGCCCTTATGTCTTGAAGACAAAAGATATTCTAAAAAGTAGTAGGGTTCTGGTTGACCATTTGGCCTCTGAAGTAATCCCTGATCTGTAAATACTTAAAATATCCTGAGCCTGGAATTAGGTAAATGGATCATAATGTATCAAATTGGAGTAAAGAGTTATCTCCAAATAGTTGGCCAACTGTCTGCAGTTTTGTGCAAGACAATATATGAGCCAACCTGTCTGAAGAAAAGCTGGGGAAACAGGGATTGTCCCATAAAGCGGTATATTTATTAATTCTAGGGATCTGTAACTTATTAGATAGAGCATTCCAGACATGCACATATACCTGTAGGGTCTTAAATCTTGTTCTCTTAAAGTAATAAGGCTCAAAAAACCCTGGCGCTGACGTTAAATCCTAATAGAGATCCCTCAGAGGCCAGGTGGTAGATGAAGTCCTCGTTGAAAAAAGTAGCCCAAAAATAAAACTTTAAGCTAGGTAGCGCCCATCCCCCTTTCCCTAATGATTTTTGTACCTGAACTGGGTGTCCTATTCCTATTTGGTTTCCTATTTGGCCATATAAATTGGGACCACATTCTGTCCATTTTAATGAAAAACTAATTAGGGATCCAAATAGGTAAGGCCTGAAAAAAACCAAAAATGTTTGGTAAAGCTCACATCTTAATGACTTTGAATCGGCCTTGAAAACCAATAGTTACATTTTCCCATTGAATGAGCAATTGTGCAGTACTATTCATCAGTAGGATATAATTCAAGGTAAATACCTCATCAATATTAGGTGTGATCTGAACCCCGAGATTTGTGGCTGTCGATACAAATCGAGGATCTTGAGCAGGATATTTACCGTTATATAAAACTTGAGTCCTACCTATGGTTAGTGCATATCCAGACAATGAGGCGTATCTTCTAGCTTCACATTCAATTGCTTGTAATGCCGTGTCTGGATTAGATGTAAAGACTACCACATCATCAGCGTAATCAACAACCTTCCTTGTGGATCCTTTTAGAACCACAGGTGCAATATACGTAGACTGGGCTAGCATCCTAATATAGGACTCCAAGTATAGGATAAAGAAATTGGGTTGACAGGGGGCAGCTTGACGCATGTCCCACATAACCCACATAACTGCAAACTTTTTAGATTGCACGCCCACAGATACCACTCTTGCAGAGAGGTTCTGATAAATTACCTGTGCTCTTTGTATCAGCTTTGGGCCAAACCCAAAACTTTTCAGGACACACTAAAGAAAAGGCCAGGAGACACTGACCAATGTTTTTCCCGCATCCAAAAGGATGATCCCGGCTGGTACTCTGAGTTCTGCAGCCACATCGAAAACAGCAACAGCTACATTTGTATGAAGAGTGGTATCTATCACGGGAACAAAGCCGTGGTGTAAAGGGTCAACCCAACTAATCTCACAGATCTATTGGCCAAGACTTTTGAATATATTTTTGAGTCAGCATTAATGAGTGATATTGTCAATAGGACCCACAATTGAGAGGATCTTTATTTATTTTTTTAGAAGAAAAGTATATTAGTTTTTTTCCAAGAGGGTGGGATTCTTATTGTATGTATCAATGTAATACATTCATAAATAATGGCAAAAGAATATTAGTTAACCTAGCATCAAATTCCATAGGAATGTAGTCTGGTCTAGTTGCCTTTCCTAAGGGGAAATCCCTAATCGCCTATGTTAGATCCGTTGTTGTGATAGTGGCTTCTAACAAATCGTGTCGCATAGTTGCACCTTTGCTGAATTTTGGCCTTCTCTATATAGTCCCTGGCTTCTATATTGGAGAAGGTCTTAGATTTGGTAAATAGAGTCCCATAAAACTTAAAAACATTCGAGATGATCCCTCTTTCTCTGTTATTATCTGACCCTGGGCATTTCAAATTGCTTTTATAAAATTTCTACTCTCTTTCTCCTTACACTACCTGGTCGAGATTTTACCCATATTCTCATTATTCTCAAAGTATCAGGTGAGTCGAGCATAAAAGCTTAGCAGACTTGTCCCATATTTGTTTTTTTAATAAGCATTCTGACCCCATTACGTTGACTCAAAACAGCATCTTAGTCTGAGAATCTGCCTTAGCTCAATTTCCAACTTCAGGAGTTTGTCCCTCAAATGAGTTGATCGCTGTTGCTCCTCCTTGTCCTTACTAATCATATAAGATAATGACCTCCCTAATTATGTCCTTTAAGCAATCCTAGACCAAGATAGGGGAGGCAATGCGTGTGTTGATGCCAATGTAGTCCCTTATTATGCTTGTAATATATTGACAATAATCAACATCATGAAGAAGAGTCCTATTAAAGGTCCACCTAGTAGAGCTATAGAAGGCGCACAGTGATCTCCTACCAATAGTTAGCTCCAATGGGTTATGGTCGGAAATGATTTGTGGATAGATATCTACTGCGGCATTGCTAATTAAGCTATGGCTAATTAAGAACATGTTTATCCTTGAGCACGACTTATGGGGGGCTGAGTAAAAGGTATAAACCTGTTGTTGTTAGCGAAAAACACACCAGGCATCCACCAGGCCAATAATTTCAATCATGTGGAGCAGAGCAGCTCATGAGCTGTATTTGCCAAAAAAGGTATTGATGGAGCAGGGAAAATAAAAAAATTTAACCCCTAACAAATTTTATAATTAATTAAAATAAATGTTCGTTTAAATGTATTAATCAACACTGTATGTATGGGAAGGGTAACCTGCCAAAATGTGTGCTAAATAATCTATTAATGGATGTCCGTGTGTCTAATTATAACGTAAAAATAAATGCGTACTAATTAAAAGTAAATGCATGTTTGTGCTTCATAGAAATAAAACGTGTCGTTGCAAAAACAATAGTGATGGTAAGTAAGGAACAGCTTAAATGTTGCTTTCTGCTAGGTAATAACTAATTGGGGTACGTAGACGACGGGAGGGAAACGAAAGGGCTATTTTTCTCTATTTTAATTATGTTTTGTTTGCCTCAAATTAGTGCTTCTAAAAAGTATAACCGAGTGGCGATATAAAATGGCCGCCAGTGGGAAGATGTGCGCAGGCGCAAGGGGACACATGACACGGGATGAAATCGGAGAAAAAACCCAACCTCGTGAGGTTACTGAGACGCTAGGATGCAAGAAATGGTCAAGGCTGGTGTGACCTAATTGAACTGATAGTGTGCCATGATGATCAGCAGAAGGCCCGTGGGAAACAAGTTTAAGAGAAAGGACAATGACTGCGGAGTTCTCGAATGTGTCGAAAGAAGTTACAAATGTACTGATCGAAACGGATGAAAAATGTTTAAGCGTATGGGAAAGGAAATGATCCAAGGACCCTTGAATCCAAGAGAACTTGATTAAAAGAATGAATAAGATGACATGCATGGACCAATGAAAGAAAAGCGTGCTATTAATGTTGCAACAGTTAGTTAGCAAAGTTAGAATTAGGGTATAAGAGGGCCTACTCTTAGTGGGAGGGAGTCAGTCGCGGTTGCAGTCACAGTCAGGAGAGGAGTTGGAGAGTCGTGTTGGTGGCTTCCAGTGCTGGGTGGTCCTGATCGATCCCTTACTGAGCGGGAGATGCTGAAAGACTGTTAGATGAGACGGGTTGCAGGTAGCTGATGCTGACGAGCTGAAGTTGCTGTTGCTGTCTTAATTTTCCAGTTGAGTATGAGAATCAGGCTATTTTCTAATTCTTAACTTAGGTTAGAAATCATTAGGCTAAATTAGGAAGCTAGGCAGGTAATTAGGGTTTTGGCTTCATGACAAAAATTTCCTTTCTGCAATAAATTGATTATGCTTAATAAATATTTGAATTTAAGAATGAATAATTGAATAAAGTATTAAATTTTCTTTCTCATGTTTTTAAAAATTATATAAAATTTAAGATTCTTTAAACCCAAAATGACTCAGTGGTTATTTTTCCTAAATGATTGTGACATCAGTAATTGGTTATTGTGATTCAGCTGGTCTTAATCACTATGAACTAATTTCTTACCTGAATGATTCATCGACAAAACTATGAGCAGGAATATCTTAAGAAATAACTAAAAGAAAGTGACAAATTAAGGTAATAAGATATCCTGGCTCTTCCAGCGGTACATAAATGGTGTTCTCCATTTAGTTCTCATGCTTCTCCTAGGAGTACAGAATTTCATAAAGGTGTAAAGGAAATCCAGGAGTATGTGTGTGTGTTAGGCGATGTTTATGGGCCCCATCGTCATGTGGATATGAGAAATATAGTTTGCCCCTGGATGACCTATAAGTAACCTGGGAGGAGAATAGTTTTTATTGTACACGCTGCATCAGATTTCTTGGTAGCAGAGTTATGGTTTTCTATAGATTAGTTTAGTGATTATTGTTTATTGATTATTGAATATTTTTGATGACTAACACTATATGTTGAGTCACGTTATGTTAAATGTGAGTTTTCACGCTTCTGGGATGTAGGAAGTGGAACACGTGTGGCAAGAGAAGTCACATGGAATTTGGTACATGGTCTGAATTCATTTTGGTAATAACACAGGTTGTGTTATGTTAGGGATTTCTGTGCGAAAAGTGTGTAATTGAAATAGCAAATCACGTTTACTTGTGAAACTTTGGCCTTAATTCTCAGGAGCCTAGTCTCCACATGTGTCTTATCCCCAGAGAAACGAGTAAATTGTTTGTTTAAAAGAAGGGTAAGGTAGAGGGAAGTGCTACTTTATCGGCGAGAGTAAATAATTCTGTGGTAGGGTAGAGGTAAGCGCTGCCTACTGGAAATACAGGATTCTTGTGTAAAAGGACAAAGCTGTCACTTTGTTTAGCGAATCAGACTATGGAATTGTTTTAATTGTTGTAACTAACGGAGAAAACAGCGAAAAGAAAATTGCCGATAAATTTTGTAAAGGAGGGGTAAAGAGTAGAACTGACGTGAAAAAGTGCCGCGCTAGGATTGGATAGTGCGCTAGTCACGTGAACACAGAGCAGGAGTGACGTAGAAAAGTGTCGCGCTAGGATTGGTTGGTTCACGGACGGTGGGAATTGTTCTGATTGGTACGTTAGTGTGAGTCGCGCTGTAATTGGTCAAAGTTCCGTACACAGAACAGCGTTAGTGTAAAGGGAAAAACAGATAGAAAACATGCTGTATTACGAGTATGAAAGGGAGAGAACGTCATGGACGACGAAATTGAAGAATTTCTTTAAGAAAGACAAAAAGGTTGTGACTAGAGAGGGACAAGTAATTCCTCCGCCGAAATCAGCAGCTTCACATATGATGCTGAAATATGGATATCATACGTGCATATGGTTGGAAAATTGGGCTAAATATACAAAGAATGATGGTGCTTTGGCTTTCCCTGAGAATGGATCTTTTAGTGTAGCGGTTTTGCGAAACTTGCGAGAAAAAATGTGTAAGTTGGAACCTAGACCTAGACCAACACAGTTTGAAGCCTTGACGGAATGGGAAGATGAGATGTATGAACGAGAGAGATTCAGAGGAATGAGAGATCATGAGTTTATGCCTGGAAGATTGTGGGGAGTAAATCATGAGGACAGAATAAAACGATGGAGATGTGCTAACATGACAGGAGGTTTGTTTCCAGCTTTTACAGTTGAGGAAGGGACTAAGAAAAACGGACTGAGAAAAAGAAACATATAGAGAGAGAAAAGTATATGCATGAGAGCGAAACGGATGACGAGTTGCTGGAAGATATTTTAAATAGAAATCCACCTCCGTATCAGCAGAGTTCTACAGTGGTGACACCAAATGCGCCACTAATAGAGACTATGCGAAATAAAAGTCCGGAAAAGAGAATTGAAGTAAATAGGTCACAAGAACAAATGAGAATTTCTCAAAATGAAGGAATAGAAAGCGACAATGCAAGCGAATTGGCAAGGACAACAAAAGAACTAACTGAGAAAATTAGAGAATTAACGAAAAATATGGAAGCAGTTACTGTGCCTGTAACAATAGGTCCAGTAATACCAGTTTTTGAAAATCAGAAAATTGATGAACGATCTTTAGTGATTCCCTTGAGTTCACAATTTCAGAGAGAAAAAGAAAGGATGGAACAAAGTGCAAGTACAAGTAATTTGGCTAGTACTTACAGACCAAGTCCACCTACAAATTTGACGGTGAATGAGTGCAATGGTAGGAAAATGCATATGGTAACAGAATCTGCAACAGAAACGCCTGAAAAGAGTGGTAACTGGATAGAACTAAATAATACACCCATAGGTCCGACTCCGAATGAGTTGAATGAATGGATGAAAGCTTTTAAAATAAAAGAAACAGAAGAAAAACCATTAGATGTGATCAGATTAAAAATAGATATGGAAGAATTAATTCTAGGAACGATTGGTACCGAAAAGATAAAAAATTATCAGGATGATGAAATAATGTTTCTGTGCAAAAGTATAACATGGAGGGCAAAGAATTTACATGACAAACTAGAAGAAGTGGCTAGTGAGATTGGAATAGATTTTGCAAAAGTGAAAACGTTGCAGAAACCATACAGAGTAGACTTTTGTGAAAAAGATATTGAAAATTTGAACACGGCAGGAAGGCTGACACAGATAAAGGAGTTAATTGTGTTGTTGAGAAAATGGGGTGATGTGGACAGATGGAAGGTTAGATGGACAAAGAAGAATGAGAAAAGTACAGACAAAGGTTCATTGGCTTTTATGATAACTGAAAAAGAATCTGTTGTCAAAGAATACCCCATGAGAGAAACTCCAGGTGGTAGTTACGTGCATGTTCCCTGGACTAGGCAGGACATACTGTCATTTACCAATGACTTTCCAAAGTTAAGAGAAAAGCCAGTTGAGTGGTACCGACAAGTAGAAAGGTTTGTAAAGGTCTCAAAAGTGTTGTGGATAGATTTAGATGGATTGTTTGACATAGTGGTACCAACAGATTTATGGTCCGAATGTAAGATTACAGTTGACTGGCCAACTACAGAATATCCAAGAGATCCTAAGACAGGAGCTCCAAGTCCTGATGTAATGAAGAAGTACGATAAAGTGATTACCTTTTTGAAGAATAAGATTCCTCCTAAAGAGACAGATTGGGTTAAAATTGATAGAACTACACAGGAAAGTAAGGAGTCTGTACATGCATATTATGAGCGACTGTTATTGGTTTTCAAGCAGTATAGTGGTTATGAGGAGTTGAGTGAAAAGGACATGAGTCATTTTGTATACCGATTTGTGTTCGGCCTGAAACCAGAAATAAGTGATATGATTAAGCAACACATGATAAACTGGCAGAATGGAAGTGTAGATAAGGTACTGAGATATGCTAAGTATTGTAGTGATGAAATAGAGAGTAAACAGCGTAAGTTGAAAGAAAAGGCAATGTGGGCACAAGTGAAGGTGGCAGAAAAACAAGAAGCTCAATTGGACAATAATAATGGAAACGAATCAGGACAGAATAAAATGCGACCAAACATAGGTAAAGGAAAGGGTCAAGTGAGTCTAGAAGAGGCAAAGAAGAAATGGCCATGTCATAATTGCGGAAAATTAGGGCATTGGAGAAACGAGTGTAAGTTCCCACCTAAACCTAATCCGGAACATCAATCATTAACTCCACAGGTGCAGAATGAGGTAGTTGTTCAACAAAGTCAGGTGCCGCAACCACCACTTCCCAACACTGTTAACCAGCAAAGATACAGTACAGAAACAGGATTCTACGGAGGAGAGCAGGTAACACAGTTGCCGCGAGCAGCTAACATTTCTCAGTATTGGTTGCGTCAGAGTGAGGATGACCCGGATGAAAGATTCTGACGGTGCGCAGGAGAGGGGAAAGAGTGCGGGCTTGGCGCAACTCTAGAGGTAGATCAGTCTGGTCCCTTTGTGGATGGAGAAGTGAATGGTGCAAACGTAACATTCCTTGTCGATACTGGTGCTACCCGTTCTACTGTTAGATCAGTGGAAATTCCAAATCTTCCTCTCTCAGGTGAATATATCCAAGTGGTAGGAGTAGCCAATCAGCAGATTAAAACCCCACTTACTGAATTGGTGGAAGTAAAAATTGGTTCTTTTAGCAAAATGCATAAATTTGTAGTGTGCGATTGTAGTCCTGTAAATCTTTTAGGTCGTGACCTTTTATGCAAGATGAATTGCACAATTTATTGTACGCCAGATGGAATAGGTTTTCAGACTTCAGATGAAGATGTTCTGTACAAAGTAACTTTGATGAATCAGGAACCTGAAACGAATGGTTTGTTTCCTGCATTTGATGCAGAAAAACTTCCAGAAGAACTAAAAGGTGCAGTAAAAGAAAGTGTGTGGGATTTTTCAGGAGAAGACATTGGGTTAATGAGAGAAGTTGATCCCGTAAAAGTGACAGTGAAAGAGGGGATAACTTATCCGAACACGCCACAGTACAAATTAACTCCAGAAATAATTGAAGGAATAACTCCTGTGATAAATAAGATGATTGAACAGGGAATTCTAAAAGAAATCATGAGCAGTCCATGTAATTCACCTATTATGGGACTGAAAAAGCCAAATGGAACATATAGAATAGTACAGGATTTGAGAAGAATCAACAAAATAGTTGTACCATGTTGTCCAATAGTGCCAAACCCTGCAGTAATTCTATATCAAATTCCAAATGAAGCTGAGTGGTACACTGTGATAGATTTGTGTCACGCATTTTTCTCTATTCCTTTGCATCCAGATAGCCAGCCATTATTTGCGTTCCGGTTCGGAGAGCGTATTTTGGCATGGTGCCGAATTCCTCAGGGGTATACAGAAAGCCCCTCAATCTTTAATCAGATTCTAAAGAAATCTCTGGAAGATTTAAAAATGCCAGAAAAGTCAGTGATGGTACAGTATATCGATGACCTGTTGGTGGCATCGAAAACAAAAGAAGCATGTGTAAGTGACACAATTGCTTTACTGAACCATTTAGAGAAAAGAGGACATAAAGTGTCTCCTTCAAAATTACAGTTTTGTCAGAAAGAAGTCCAGTATTTAGGGCATAAAATTGAGAAAGGAGTACGAAAAATAGCGACAGAAAGAGTAAGAATGATTCAAGGAATGAGAGCACCAATGACTCAGAGAGAGGTAAGAATGTTTTTGGGAATGGTTGGATATTGTCGACAGTGGATAAGTGGTTTCTCTTTGATTGCAAAACCCTTACAAAAATTGACAAAGAAAGATGTAAAAGACCCTTTTGAGTTAAACAAAGAAGAAATGAAATCTTTCAAAGAATTGAAAAAGAAACTGTGCGAGGCCCCTGCTTTAGGCATGCCTGATTATGAGAAGGATTTTGAGTTGTACTGCAGTGAAAGAGATGGATGTGCATTTTCAGTACTGGTACAAAAACACGGGACCATGAAAAAACCAATCGCTTATTTTTCAGCTGTTTTAGATCCTATAACAAAAGCATTGCCTGGATGTCTGAAAGCAGTTGCTGCTACTTGTGTAAGTCTGGAACAAAGTGAAGGTATAGTGATGGGGTATCCACTGAGAGTATATGTTCCCCATTCAGTAGAAATTCTTTTGACAAGAACAAAAACACAGTACATGACACATAGTCGGCTGACTAAGTACGAAAAAGTCATCCTGAACGCTGAAAATGTGACCATAGATAGATGCATGAATGTAAATCCTTCTACATCATTACCAGATGAAGAAAGCATAATTGAACAAGACGAAGTAGATCATGATTGTCTGAACGTGCTGGAATATTGCACAAAACCAAGAGCTGACATAAAAGATGAACCGTTAAAGGAATCTGATTATGTCATGTTTGTGGATGGTTCATGCTTGCGTACAAAAGAAGGAGTGTTAAGCGCAGCTTACGCAGTGTGCACAGTGGCAACTGTGATGGAAGCGTCTTGTCTGAAAGGAGTTAGGTCTGCCCAAGTTGCGGAACTAATTGCTTTGATTCAAGCATGTAAATTGGGGAAAAATGTACGAATCACGATTGTGACCGATAGCCAATATGGTTTCGGCATCGTACATGATTTCGGTCAGATTTGGTCACAAAGAGGATTTTTGACGTCTGCAGGAACACCTATCAGAAATGGAGATTATGTTAAAAAACTGCTTGAGGCGATACAGTTGCCTAAACAAATAGCTGTAGTAAAGTGCAAGGCGCATAAGAAAAACGAAGATTACATAGCGGTCGGCAATAATTATGCTGATGAGATCGCTAGATATTGTGCGGAAAACATGGCGTCCCTGAACAAAAATAGAGAAAGGGAGCATGTCTCTTGTCCTTTGCTTTTCACTAATACTGTCGAAACATGGGATGAAGTAAGGCAGTTACAAGAAACAGCAAGAGATGAGGAAAAAGATTACTGGATAAAAGCAGGATGTAGAAGACAGGAAAATAATGGTGTGTGGGTATACAGAGATGAAAGACCAGTTATGCCTGATAGCATGATTGCAGACATGGCACGGATGTACCATGGACAAGCTCATATTGGGAGAGATGCCATGATCAGACTTTTTAGACAAACCTGGTATAACCCAAAATTCAGAGCCATTGCTGAAAGTCTTTGTCAAAGATGTCTTATTTGTCAACAGTTTAACCCAGGAAGAAAAACAGTAGTGAGAATAGGAACAATAGGACGAGAAGGAGGTCCATTCACTAGAATGCAGTTAGACTTTATCGAGATGCCCCCTAGTAACAGACTAAGATATGTTCTAGTGGTCGTCTGTTTGTTCTCTCGTTGGGTGGAGGCATACCCCACAAGAAGGAATGATGGAACAACAGTGGCAAAACTTATGCTGCGAGAGTTCATTCCAAGGTATGGTTTTCCAGTCACGGTTGAGACAGATAGAGGAACACATTTTCAAAATGAGTTGATCCAATTGATTTGTGAAGCATTGAGTATTAAACAAAAACTACATTGTGCTTACAGACCAGAGGCTTCTGGGGTAGTAGAGCAGATTAATGGAACAATTAAAAACAGATTGGGAAAAATGTGTCAAGCTACAGGACTCAAATGGCCGGATGCACTGCCTCTTGTTCTGATGACCATCAGAAGCATCCCTGAAAAGAAAACTGGACTCAGTCCTCATGAGATGATCATGGGACGAGCAATGAGACAAGCACACGTACCTGTCAACAAGTTATTAACTATAACTGATGATCTAGTACTGGATTATTGCAAGGGACTGGCTGATGTGGTGCGTTCTGTGTTTCATCAGGTTGGACCGGATGCGAGCACTCTTGAAAGAAAACCAGCCCACGACTTGAATCCAGGAGACTGGGTCCGCATAAAAGTCCACAGGAGAAGAAACTGTCTAGTTCCTCGTTGGGACGAGCCACGACAGGTAATCCTGGTGACAACGACTGCCGTCAAGTGTGCAGGAGTGAAAAACTGGGTTCATGCCAGCCACACAATCAGAGTTCCAGAACCTACAGATCGACATGTGAGTCGGCGTCTGGAAGTGTGGGATAAAAGTTTAACGGCTGGGACAACAAAGATAAAAGAAAGGGTGCCAGAACTTGAAGATCGACCCGAAAGTCGACATCTGGAAACCCCAACTGCAAGTACCTCTAGAGAAGAAGAAGAAGAAGAAGAAGAAGAAGAAAGAAATTCAGAATTTCCAGAACTTGAAGATCGACCTGTAAGTCGACATCTGGAAATATCTGACACAACTTCAGACTCTGATGATTCAGTTGAAAACCGTGAAGAATTCCTAAGGAAAACTTGGGGTTATAAACCAATTAGAGAAGAAACTGAGCAAGAAATTGAGTTAGATGAACAACCAAGTACAAGTTATGGTGGAAATCCTTCAGAAACAATATTAATAGATAAAGTAGGGAAAGAAGTACACAAAGAGTTAGAAAATCGAGAAGAACCCCGAGGAGCAATAGGGACAGATAGAGAAACAGAAGAACAGGGAAATTTAGAAGCAGAAAGGGAGAAAAACACCAAATCGGAAGAACCCCGAGGAGGGACAGTAATAAGGGAAAACAAAAAGGAGAAGACAGATCCACCAGTAGGAGATGACGAGATTATAAGTTTCAAAATAAGAGACAATAGCGAAACAGTTGAAACAGAAACAGAAGAAAGTGGAGAAGAGGAGAAAGCAAAAACTGAATCAAGAAAAAGAAATTGGAAATCAGAAAGAGAAGAAAGAGAAGGTGAAGCCAAAAGGCCAAGAAAAGGAGATAATTGGCCCAACAGCTATGTAAGAAAATTGAGATATAGAATAATAAGAGCGGGAGACGAAGGTGCTGAACAAGTAAATGAAGTAACAAGTCAAAAGGGACAAGAAAAACCAAGTGGAAAAAGATTACAAAAGTCCAAAAGGACAAAGAAAGTGAATGCAAAGTATAAGTCACCTGAGTGGCTGTATATTGCACTAACAGATTACAAAGAAGAAGAAGAAAACACTCACGAGAACCAGAGACTGAGAAGTCGGATGGGAAAAGGTGAGATGCAACAAACCTGAAGTGAAGATTTATAGTGCTTCTGCCGGACATGACAATTTACTGGATGTGACAAATCACCGGATGTGACAACGAAAGAATTCTGGAGAGAATTAAAGAAAGTACCAAGCAAAGACTTTTTGAGAGCAGAGTGGCATCTAAGTCATTTCTGAGGTGTAGTGACACAATTTTCTGAAACTTAACAAATAGAAAAAGAAAAATGGAAAATAATAGGGATAGAAGAGATAAATGTGAATTTATAAAGAGATGGTGCAAAATGTGCTGCTTTTGTACAGGGTTATTGATGACCATATGGATAGTTTTAGCAATCACAATTCCTATTAGTGTAGCTGTGATAGAAGCAAAAAATGATACTAAACCAGAAAAAGAAACTAATATTAAAGAACCAGTTATTTTATGAAGTAGTGCAGAGTTACATAAGGATAAGTCAGTAACAGATTTTTCAAAGAATGTTTTTACAAAATTGTTGTATGAATACGTAGAGACAATGGATGTGAGAGATTGTTATGTTTGTATGCAGTTACCTGCATCAGTATCAGAAGGTGTGACTTATCATCACCTACCTCTGACTTATGGAATAACATGTAGTGTAATAGCAAGTTTATTTTATAAAACAGGTAGATTAGAATCTTATTATACTGATATAGATAAGATTTTTGCAAACATTCCAGTAGTACCCGAACTTAACAAAGTAAAACCAGCAAAAGTTTTAGGAGAATTCTTTTTAGAACATAGAAAATTAACATTAGAAGAAATAGTTAGTAACAACCTTACCTGTGAGTTAAAGAAAGAAGAAAAAGTATTTTTAGAAATGGTTGAAGAAAGAAGAATGAAATTTCAAAAAGAAGCAATAAGAGAGGAAGGAAAACGCTTATGGACGTTTGAGGAAGGAAATCATGAAGGGAAAAGGATAAATGCAGCAATGACATTAGATTGGCCGCAAACAGGAAAGTTGTGTATTAGGAGAAATAAGACAGTCTATGACAATTACTTTGTAGGTTCCAGTATCTGCCATGACAATTATCAAATTCTGGGAGGTTGGGGATTCAAAGGTGGAAAAGATCCAATATTTCCAGGTATCTATTATATTTGTGGGAATAGAGCTTATTACAGGTTACCGGACCATTGGTATGGAACTTGCTATGTAGGCCTGGTCTTTCCAAAAGATTTTCACATGGACAGAGAAGAAAAGGGAACATACAAGATGATTAATAGAGTTACACGTAGAAAAAGGGAAAGTTTTTCAGAAATTGTAGGTGATATTTTTGGAGCATTGATACCAGCAGTGGGAATATCTTTGAATGCATTTAAAATTCGGAAGTTATCCACAGTAGTAGATCGTTTGTCTACAGATACTGCGGGAGGGTTCTTAATGGTAAATACCGAAATGGTTGCCATGAGAGCTATGGTGATGCAAAATCGGCTTGCCCTTGATATTCTTTTGGCAAAAGAGGGTGGAGTCTGTGGAATGTTGAAAGTCCAACATTGTTGTACTTACATTCCTGATAAAAGTGAAAATATACAGAAGTATATTACAAATATTACCAATTTGCACAAAGAATTAGTTCCACTGGAGGTTGAAAGTGTTTTGGGAAAACTTGGTAGGGGGTTTTCTTCAGTAGCAAATTGGTTAACTAGGATGAGTAGACTAGTGATAGGGAAAGTTATAATAGTAGCAACTATAGTAATACTGTTAGCCATGGTATTGAAAATAGTAATAACATGTATAAAGAGGAAAGTAAGACAAAGTAAGATAAAGAGAAATAACAGAATAATGAGAGAGAGAGAGAGAGAAATGGGTGAAATTGAATTGGAGAAAATGAAAGAAAGCATGTATAAAGAGACTAAAAGGCAAGATGAAGAAGAAACAGATGTGTAAATAACAGAAAGCAAAGGATGAAAGACATGCTGCTTGAAAAGAAGTATGACTTGGGTTTTATGTGGTGATTTAAAAATCACCAAAGGGGGGAGTTGATGGAGCAGGGAAAATAAAAAATGTAACCCCTAACAAATTTTATAATTAATTAAATATAAATGTTCGTTTAAATGTATTAATCAACACTGTATGTATGGGAAGGGTAACCTGCCAAAATGTGTGCTAAATAATCTATTAATGGATGTCCGTGTGTCTAATTATAACGTAAAAATAAATGCGTACTAATTAAAAGTAAATGCATGTTTGTGCTTCATAGAAATAAAACGTGTTGTTGCAAAAACAATAGTGATGGTAAGTAAGGAACAGCTTAAATGTTGCTTTCTGCTAGGTAATAACTAATTGGGGTACGTAGACGACGGGAGGGAAACGAAAGGGCTATTTTTCTCTATTTTAATTATGTTTTGTTTGCCTCAAATTAGTGCTTCTAAAAAGTATAACCGAGTGGCGATATAAAATGGCCGCCAGTGGGAAGATGTGCGCAGGCGCAAGGGGACACATGACACGGGATGAAATCGGAGAAAAAACCCAACCTCGTGAGGTTACTGAGACGCTAGGATGCAAGAAATGGTCAAGGCTGGTGTGACCTAATTGAACTGATAGTGTGCCATGATGATCAGCAGAAGGCCCGTGGGAAACAAGTTTAAGAGAAAGGACAATGACTGCGGAGTTCTCGAATGTGTCGAAAGAAGTTACAAATGTACTGATCGAAACGGATGAAAAATGTTTAAGCGTATGGGAAAGGAAATGATCCAAGGACCCTTGAATCCAAGAGAACTTGATTAAAAGAATGAATAAGATGACATGCATGGACCAATGAAAGAAAAGCGTGCTATTAATGTTGCAACAGTTAGTTAGCAAAGTTAGAATTAGGGTATAAGAGGGCCTACTCTTAGTGGGAGGGAGTCAGTCGCGGTTGCAGTCACAGTCAGGAGAGGAGTTGGAGAGTCGTGTTGGTGGCTTCCAGTGCTGGGTGGTCCTGATCGATCCCTTACTGAGCGGGAGATGCTGAAAGACTGTTAGATGAGACGGGTTGCAGGTAGCTGATGCTGACGAGCTGAAGTTGCTGTTGCTGTCTTAATTTTCCAGTTGAGTATGAGAATCAGGCTATTTTCTAATTCTTAACTTAGGTTAGAAATCATTAGGCTAAATTAGGAAGCTAGGCAGGTAATTAGGGTTTTGGCTTCATGACAAAAATTTCCTTTCTGCAATAAATTGATTATGCTTAATAAATATTTGAATTTAAGAATGAATAATTGAATAAAGTATTAAATTTTCTTTCTCATGTTTTTAAAAATTATATAAAATTTAAGATTCTTTAAACCCAAAATGACTCAGTGGTTATTTTTCCTAAATGATTGTGACATCAGTAATTGGTTATTGTGATTCAGCTGGTCTTAATCACTATGAACTAATTTCTTACCTGAATGATTCATCGACAAAACTATGAGCAGGAATATCTTAAGAAATAACTAAAAGAAAGTGACAAATTAAGGTAATAAGATATCCTGGCTCTTCCAGCGGTACATAAATGGTGTTCTCCATTTAGTTCTCATGCTTCTCCTAGGAGTACAGAATTTCATAAAGGTGTAAAGGAAATCCAGGAGTATGTGTGTGTGTTAGGCGATGTTTATGGGCCCCATCGTCATGTGGATATGAGAAATATAGTTTGCCCCTGGATGACCTATAAGTAACCTGGGAGGAGAATAGTTTTTATTGTACACGCTGCATCAGTATGCAGGCTAGTAGCGTCACTTTTATGGTCAATTGTGATGTTATTATCCCCACAGATTATAAAAGGGAGATTCCATAATGACAATTCCAACATAAGCTTGTCATACCACTTGGCCTCATCTGTGTTCGGGCCATACAAAACACACATGGTGATAAGGAGACCATCTTTATTAATCTGACCAATTACCCATTGAACTGAACAATCTACCTTTGACCTAACGGCTGTCCATGTGTCTTCTTTAGCCAGCAATGCTACCCCTCTAGTGGGCGTAATTTGGGTAGACCTCAACTGAACCTTATATCCAAGTTGTTACAATTTGAAGGACTCATGACCTAGGAGATGTGTTTCCTGTAAACATATAATTTCAGGTTCCAGCTCCTCCCTCACTAAGTGTATCTTATAATTTGCTCAGATCCCATTAACAGTCCAGGTTATTCCTTTATGCCTTTACTACTATCTTGCACTGTCATCTGCGGTTGCATCATCACAACAAGAATGAGAAAATAAACATCAACTTTCATCTGTGTGATGCATCTGCACCTCTCCTATTACAAAATACAAACTTTTTTTCCACAACCTCCCATGCACCCCCCTGCCCACCTCCCACATCCCTGGGCATAAGAATGGCCACAAACCCCCTACTTCCCAGTCTCTGTCAGAGCAGAAACATCCCCTCCCAAACCCATCTAATAAAAGGAATAGAAAAGAAGAACAAGAAATAGCGTCCATAAACCAACCATATGCCCCTGGGAGGAGAGATCAGCCACAGTAGAAAAAAGATAGAAAAAACAAGAACCAGAGAAAAACCATCTTATACTGCTTTTCCTGACCTATTATATGCTTTTAGCACCTACCCGCCTGCTCGTCCCAGCCCCCTAATCCTTGAAAGTGAGGGGAAGAAAGAGATAGTTCAGAATTAGAATCAGAAAAAGAGATCCCAGATTATCCATACACACAAGAGTGGTTAGAATGTACTAACCCTGGGCAAAGCACTACGCTACGCTCGCGTAGTTTGCGAAGTTTGCGCTACTTCGCACAACGCGAATTGCACGTAGCACAGTGCAAACACGCGTAGCGTAGCGTAGTGCAGCGGTCATTTTTTGCTTGCTCGTGGTCCTCAACGTCAAGTTGGCGACCGCGAGCAGGCAAAATGACATCCCGGCGAGACTTTTTCCTCGTTCGCGATCAGCAACATCAAGTTGCCGATCGCGAGCGTGGAAAATAAACCTCCCGGTGAGATTCTCAACGCGGGGAGGTCAGGTTTCTCAGTGCGAGTGGTCGCGTATGCTCGCGACCGCTCGCGATGAGAAACTACCAGTCCGCGTTGAGAAAGCTGCCGCTCGAGTAAAAATCTACTCGAGCGGCAGTAAAAGACAGCTCGCATTGTGCAAGATGCCGTTTTCAATGATTGCACAGTGCGGACAAGCATCCGGCACTGTGCAATCATTGCGAACAGTGCACTACGCAGTTCGCGTAGTGCTACGCGTAGCTCGCGTAGTGCGAACTGCACTTTGCGTAGCTTCGCGTAGCGCTACTTCGCGAACTACGCCCAGGCTTACAATGTACCCTAATCAATATTCTGAAATCTTAGAATTGTAACCAGGTCAGATTAAACTGGTTCATGTTAATTTTGCCATCCTATTTACAGCCAAAGCTGCTAGAGGCTTTGCACCATAAGATGACAAACATCTGACCTAACAAAAAAGGTGTAAGTTCCATCTCTTGCTGGGTTTGTGATCGTGCAGATTGGAACAGAAGTTGCAGAAAATTAAAATTACCAACATAAATTAAAATCACCCTAAAATGTTGGTTGCCATGGCGCGGCCTGGCTCCAACCAAGATGGCCATGATCTGAGGGGGCTCTGGGGAACCGACTAAGTTAAACCCAGACATCCGTTACATAATCTGCCCGCATCAACAACTACGAGGTGCGCCCTTGCTCTCCTGACCGCCCGGCATCCTAGAGAACAGTTTGTGGCTGAAATCGGCCCTGGAAACCTAGCAAAGTGGTTGCGGGGCCTGCTGCCTGTGCATCCCTGGGCCGTGGAGGCCTTGCCTGGCCTTCTCTGGGGGGGGCGAGCTGGACCAGAGGTGAGAGGTGCGGTCCTCCGGGGGTGCCCTTGGACTTGAGGCTGGTCTTGGGTGCGCTACGGTGCTCAGCCACTCAGAGGAAAGAGGTGACCTGGGCCCCCGAAGAAGCATATCCACGCCCAGTAGTGACGTGCTGCTTTGGCCTGCAGTCCTCATTGGAAGAAGGGTGGCTTGGTGAGGGGTGTGCCGCCCCAGCGAGGGACGACCAGGGCGGCTTTGGAGATTGCTCGGTGGGGGTCCGGTCGACCCCTGGTGAAGAGAGATACGCTAAGAGTTGGAGGCCGGGGGGCAGCGGAGAGGGCCGCAAACCCACAGCCGTGTGGGAGTGAGAGGCAGCGGCGGTGAGGAGGTCCCCCTGGGGCACTCGCCCATTGGGCCCTACGGGTAGCATAGTGTGTAAAGGAGAGACGCCAGCTGGTGTGAGTCATTGGGCCACCTGGGGGGTGCGCTTCGCAGGCTGAAGCACTGCTTGCTTGGCAGGGATTGCAAATTCAGAGGAGGAGGAGTGTACTACTGGAGACTAAGGTTGATGCGGGAGGTTGGGCTGCCGCCAAATACATCGGCGGACTATCTGGACCTATTGGTGCCTTCCACCCCTCCCCATGCCCGTTCCTTTGCTAATACTGGCCACATCAAACTGCAGATGGGGGCTTATATTTTTAAAGGCAGTGGAGCGGATTGTTGGTGACTGTTGGAGGAAGAGACATTGCGGATTCAGCACCAGGGGGTGGGCCTCTCCTTCTGAGATGCCTGGCGGCCTGCAGTTGTGCGCTCAGAAGCCGTAACTGCCATTGACGACATCAGTCGGAATGAGATCAGCCCAGCGGGGACCCCCTAAGCACTGTGGACTTCGACACCTGACTCCGTGAGAGGATCTATGGGGGATGGCCTCTCTTCGTGACTCTCGCTGACATCAGCTGAATTGTGTGCCCAAAGTGACTACTGATCTCTGAATACTCTCTTGCAGGGCGGGCACAGTCAGACACCGCTGGCGGAGCTGGCAGGACGCTCTCTCCATTCCTGCCTCCTCTGGCCACTGGTAGCAGTCCCGCAGGGCCATGATGAAACTGAAGGGACAAATACAGACGCAATCTAACAAGATGGACAAATACACCGTCCTTAAGCAGTCAATGGATGGTGCTGGGCTCAGCACAGAGCTGTCGGAGCCAGCGGAGCCCTCCCTAGGAACCATCATGGCAGAAATCCTGGACCTACTCAAGATCTCCCTACAACCCAAAATTGATGCGGTGACACTGGATGTCAATCTCCTAAGGGCAGATTTTAAGAAAATATCAGAGAAAATCATGACCGCTGAGTCTGATATTCATGCTTTGCAATCCACATCCAAGAAACTGGAAGACCAGGTCTGTATCTTGACGAAACAACAGGAGATTATGGCATCCCGACTCGAAGATCAGGAGGGTAGGGTCTGACGCAATAACATCAGAATGGTGGGGGTTCCCAAGGGAGCCAAGGGACACAGCATCAACCTATTCCTGGAGGACTTGATTGTTAATCACCTTCGCCCCAAGTGCCTCTCCAACTTCTATCTCTGTTGAGCGGGCGCACAGAGCGCCGATTCCACCGCCAAAGCTGGGGGCCCCAGGCGAAAAATCATTGCTAGGATGTTCAGTCATCGAAACAGGGACGCTATACTCCAGGCCGCTCGCTCCCATGAGGACCTGACATACGAAAATGCCACGGTGCTGTTCTTCCAGGATTTTAGGCTGCAGGTGCCAAGAAGTACAGAGAGCACTCCATGCTAAAGAACTGAAATACATGATGCTTTTTCCGGCCAAGCTATGTGTACTGGCGGACAGTAATCCTGGTTCTACACTCTGCAGGCAGAGGCTTAGGACTGGTTGGAGGGATGGCGTGCTACGGGGCGGCAGAGCACCAGCAAAGAGAAAAGAGGACGTCCCAGGATGGGCAGTCTGCAGGGGCCGCAGAGGAAGAGGTCTCCTTAGTGACATTGCCAATTATAAGCTAAGTCCCCTTGGCTCCGAGTTGATGTGTATTTTGAAAAGTACTCTAATTTTCAGAAATGGACAACTGGAGATCTCCTAGCGGGATCTTCCGATGATGCTCAGACCCCTCCACTGTTACATCCGCTGACTATAAGAGTCGAGGGCTGGCGCCAACATGTTTCATCTGGTAATCTATAAGTATGGGGGCAAGATTCTACTGGACTCGACCCTGAGGTCTTTAGCGGATCTGGAGGAGCATGGGAGTACTGTTATACAACACATTTATTTGGCAAGGATGTAGAGGGGATAAGCTATCTTGCCTACACGGGTTTTACAAATGGTTTTAGTACCTTTTGGTGGACCAGCCAACCCTTAAAAAGTTTGTTGATAAGCATGGGGTGACAGGTGCTCTGCATATTGGGGTGGGGGGTGGTTTAAAGCTCACAGTGCAGGGTAGGAGACAGGGGGGGAGTGTTAGCAGGAATTACAGTTATGTATTGTTTCCAAAGTTTTGCACAGTGCAACATTTATGAGCTCAGATACACAGCGTATCAAGGGGAGGGATTCAGTTCACTCCGGGAAGGGGGGGGGCTTAGTTACATGCTAGGCTGGAAGGTCCCACATCAACATACATTATGGGATCTTGAGCCTGTTCGGATTTGAGGATTATGTCCGGGAATGTAAATGGCCTGGGTAGCAAACTTAAACGAACCCTGGTATTGCAATTTTTCAGTAAACATGCCCCAGACCTCATCCTACTGCAGGAGACTCATTTGAAGGGCAATTACTATAAAGCTCTTGACTGCTGGGGCCTCTCTTTGGTGGCACATGCCGGGTTCACCTCCAGCTCCAGAGGCACAGGTATCCTACTTAAATCCTCGGCGCTGTACAAGCCCGGCCAGAAGTGGCATGACCCGTTGGGTAGATTTGTCCTGCAGACGGGAGTTTGAGAGGACCACACACTCAACCTTTGTTCAGTTTATGCACCGCCTACCTTGCAGGGTGCAACCCTCTTGCCACTTAGTGCTTCTATGTTGGATATGCCGATGGGTACTTTAATACTAGGGGGAGACATGAACGATGTGGTGAACCCTGGGATGGATAGGTTAACCAGCAGAGGAAGAGAATCAGGTGAAATCCCACTTCAATCTTTCGTTGACGCCATCAGACTGGTGGACCTTGGCGAGTGTGTAACCCGACTACGACTCAAAATACCCACCTGTCAGCACAACACAGTTGTCTCTCTCGATTAGAGTATATCTTTACCCACCACATGAGCATGGCCAGTTCCATGATATAGGCCATCTAGCATGGGTGGTCTACCTCCGAGGCTTGGTTAGGGGCTCTAGTTTGCACTGCCCCCGAGGATACCATGCTGGCATTTAAAAGATAGATGACTCCAGGACAAAATACGTGAGCAGACGGACCAATAAGTTTGGAAAATGTGGGATCGGTAGACTCGGCTTGCACCTTGTGGGAGACCTCTAGGACAGTGCTGCGTGGCCACACCCAGGCCACTATTGGGGTTTAAAAGAAGGAACAGGCAATCAAACATGATGTGCTGGAGGGAGAGATCACATCCTTAGAACTATGTTGGAGGGGGGGGGGGTGCCAGATGCCAGCCTGATACACTGTCTTCACCTTAAGAAACAGGAGTTGATGAACTTGGCAGAAAATAATGCCTGAGCCTATGCACTGGCTACCCAGAGGCGACTGTACGACATCGGCGACAAGGCCAATAAGCTTATTGCCTGGTTAGAAAAGAGAGACTGGGGAAGGAACTGGGTTATTGAAATCCAAGACCCAGCGGGGACATCCTATACCATTGGTGCAAATATAGCAGAGACTTTTGTGAAATACTATGAAAACACATACTCCGCTAGGATCATTCGAACCGGTAAAGACTGCACTGATCTTTTGAAAGACATCTCTCTACAAGCCCTCTAACTAGAAGATATTGAAGCACTGGAATGAGCTTTGACGACTGATGAAATACAGGGGGTGATCCGGGGGCTCCAATCTGGTAAGGCAGTAGGGCCCAACGGACTACCTGTGGAACTGTACAAATATGTAGCAGACTGTTAGAAATGGGATCTCTAGTTGGCAAGGGCTTGCACCTTTGTCCAAGTAGGGACCCTTCTTCCCAGTCAGGGTAAGGGTGTTACACTCGTGAAGTAACCCCTGCTCACCCTCGTGGTAGCTTGGCACGAGCAGTCAGGCTTAATTCAGAGGCAGTGTGTAAAGCATTTGCACATAACCAACAGTAATACAGTGTAAGCACTACAAACGGACACCACACCAGTTTAGAAAAATAACCAATTTTTATATACTCAAGACAAGACCAATTACGACAAAAATCCACAATACTATACTTTAAAAACGAATGCTTGATAAGGTAACTTCTTCTTTGCAGGAATAGTTCAAAAACAAAGTTCGTACGAGTCGGTAGCTCCGTCCGAGCCTACCGCGATGCTGAAAACCACAGAGTCTAACAGTTCCAGCCGACAGCGTCGATACGGGCCAGCAGAGTCGTGAACAGACTTGGTCACAGTACCTTTCTCGTTGTGGCGGGTACAGAGTGTACGAGCCGGTCGGCGTTCGTCGCGGTTGCGGTGCAAGACGGAGCGATGCAAGGTGCGGTGTCCCTCGATGCGGTGCAGGCAGCGGCTCGATGAGCGTCGTGCAGACGGAGTCGGTGAGTCCAAGGCATGCAATGCAGGGTGAGACGATGCTCGATGCGGTGCTGACAGGTTACGATGCAGGCGACCAAGCCGGAGTGCGGGAGCTGGCGTCGGACAGCGGTGCGAGTCGGAGCGGTGCGTCGCAGACGTGCGAGCGGTGCCCCAAATTCGATGCGGTCACGACTCTTGAGCCAGTTGCAGCGACCGCGTCGGTCGGGTCCGGCTGGTTCAGTGAAGCGATGCGATGCGAACTGCGGTGCCCACAGGTCACGGTGCAAGCAGCGGCTCGGTGTTGGCGGCGTCGGACGTCGCCCACGGTGAGACCAGGGTTGCGATGCGAAGCGGGGCGATGCGGTCTGCGGTGCAAACAGGTCACCGGTCAGGGATGGATTCGGTTGACGGAGTCGGTTGCAGTTCCCTTCCTCTGTGGCAACTGAAACAGCGTTCCAGAAGCAGTACCCAGAGGCTTGTGAAGTCTTTGCAGTCCCTGAGACTTCTTAACAGGAGGCCAGCTCGGTTTCAGGCCCTTGGAGATACTCAGCACAAGTTTGTAGAAAGTTCAGTCCTTTCGCTGCCCAAGGCAGAAGCAGCAGCTGCAGGCCAACCCAACAAAGCAACAACACAGCAAAGGGGCAGTACTCCTCCTGGCAGCTCTTCCAGCTCTTCGTCTTGGCAGGTTCCTTGATTCCAGCGAGATCTAAATTCATGGGGTCAGGGCCCCAATATTTATATCCCAAACTCCTTTGTTCTCTGAAGGCAGAGAGGCCTTTGCCTAGTCCAAACCAGTTCTGGAGCACTTTGTTGACAAGTCTCCGTCCCTTCTTTCAGTGAGTAGGCCAGGGACATCAGACGCACCACAGGAGGTGGAGCTAGCATTGTGGAGGGAAGGCACTGTCCTATTCAGGGCCCAGGTGCAACTCCTCCCACCCATCTACATGTAGATCTTGCTATTCAGCCCTGTGCTGACTCACCCTGTCTCCTGGCATCCCCCAGCCCCTGTCACTCACACTCCAGACAAGGAATACACAACCTCGCAGAGGCAGGCTTGGATGGTTAGACAAGAAAATACCCACTTTCTAAAAGTGGTATTTTCAAACACAGAATGTTAAAACCAACTTCACTAAAAGCTGCATTTTATCATTCTGAGTCCAGGCATACTAAACTCGAATTTCTACCATGTTCCCGGGGTCAGTTAGGATTATAAGCTGTAATAATCAAAACTGCCCGTTCTGGCCTAGGGGGAACCGGTAGCCTTGCAATAGTGAAAAACGAACTAGGCTGTAATTCACTATCAGGACATGCCACACACACCAGGGCATGTCCTACCTTTCGCATACAACGCACCCTGCCCACAGGGGTACCTTGGGCCTACCTTAGGGGTGACTTACATGTAGAAAAGGGAAGGTTTAGGGACTTGCAAGTGTGTGCGCTTGCCAAGTCGACATGGCAGCCCCAGGCTGCGCACAGGCTCTGCGATGGCAGGACTGAGTTACACTTTACGGGCTGTTTGCGTGGGTGGCACAATCCAGTGCTGCAGCCCACCAACAGCATTTGGTCTATAGGCCCTGGCACTCGCAGTGCACTTTACAAGGGACTGACACATAAACCAAATAGGCCAATCATGGAAACACCAATCCATAACACATTTTATACAGGAGCACTTGCACTTTCCCACTGGACAGCAGTGAGGGAAGTGCGCAGAATCATTACACCAGCAAAAACAGAGTCAAAACCGGGAGGTCAGAAAGCACAAAGTCAGGGGAAACACGCCAAAAGATGCCAAGTCTAACACAGACAAAACAGCACCCCATATGCTTAACATGTTCCAGGCAGCCAGATGGGAGGGTATCCTCTCAGCTGATCAGAGACTAGCCACTATAGTAGCTCTTCCTAAGAAGGGTAAACCCCCCACGGCCTGTAACTCCTAAAGGCCTATCTCACTGCTGAACTTGGAGGCCAAGGTCCTGGCGAAGGCTCTGGCCAACAAACGTGTGAAGGTAATAACCATGGTGGTTCATCCGGATCAATCTAGATTCATGCCTCACAGGGGCACTAGACTGAATTTGAGGCGCCTCTATGGAGTGCTGCACATGACAGAGGCTCACCGGGCTGAGGACACTGTTCTGCTCTCCCTGGATGCACGAATGGCTTTTGATAGCATAGAATGGCCTTATTTATTTGCGGTCCTGTCCAGACGTGGTTTCGGTCCCAAGTTTTGTTCATGGGCTAGACTCTTGTATCTGGATCCCTTGGCGAGGGTGCAGGTCAATGGTGCACTTTGTCGCCCTTTTGCCCTTCACAGGGGTACGCAGCAGGGCTGCCCTTTGTCGCCAATGATTTTCTCCCTGGTGTTGGAGCCCTTGGCAGCTTGGATCCAGCAGGATCTACTCTTGTGGTGTATCTGGAGAAACAAGGCATATGAGGAAAGGATCTTATTGTGCGCTGAAGACATTTGTTATATGTTACACAGCCCCACCTCTCTGTGGCCAGAATCTTACATATTTTTCGCCTCTTTGAGAGTTACTTGGGTTACCAGATCAATTGGGATAAGTCTCTCATATTCCCTTTGGTAGGAGGACATCTGATTGTGCCACAAACATGTGTGGCTCCAGTAGCATCTCAGGGCTTTCAATATCTAGGCATTTTTGTAACCAGAGATGCTGAGGATTTTATATGGAAAAACCTGGTCTCACAGGTGAAACATCTTAGGGGAGACATGGCAAACTGGAGGGAGCTTCCGGTATCCCTAGTGGGCAGAGCAGTGCTTTTCAAGAGGATGACTCTCCCCTGCATGCTATATGTCCTTCAAAACACCCCGTACAAGATACCACACAAATTTTTCAACACAGTGAATTGTGCAAACCTTTGTGGAACAGAGGCAGCTGACTGATCTCCTTCGGCAAGCTAAAAAGGGGAGCATTTGAGGGGGTTTGTCTGTACCTGACATCCATTTGTATTATTTGGCTGCTCCGCTGGTGGCGATCAATGACTGGGTGTTTAGAGACGTGGGTGACCTTGCATACCGAGTCGATTGGGAGGCCATGGGTGGTTGGGGTTATCTATCAATCCTATACAACAAGAAGCTGATGAAGTCGCTACCACACCACACTTAGGTGGTAGTAAGGGCATGGAACGAAGCTAACAAATACCTGGGCTGGCATGGCAGTTGACAGATAAGACTCCACTGTGAGACAGCGAGCAACTCCGGGAAGTTGGGAAACCTGAAAGGTTTCCTTAAATCTGGACTGATCTGAATTGATTGCCTTGCAGATGTTTGGAGGGGGTACTCTATTGAAGTTTGAGGACCTGCAGGCGGAATATGAAATGGAAGCAAGGGAACAGTTTAGATATTTGCAATTGAAGAATGAGTTGAGGTGTCACATGCAAGGGGGGGCGGGCAGTTGCCTGTGTCTTCCCCTCTGGCGGACCAATTGTTGCTAAACCCAATGCCTCCCAAGACCATCTCATTGGTATAAGAAAGAAATAATGAATAACTCCCCTGATCTGCTACACTCTCTCCGGGAGGTGTAGGAGGGAGATGTAGGATTGATTGAGGAGGTCGACTGGGTGGAGGCCTTGCAGAGCCCTATGGAGGTGGCCATACAAGCCCGTTTCCGCCTTATACAGTTGTGGATATTACACAGATCCTATTATTCCAGGTCCCTGCTGCATCGCCTGGGCCGATATGATATGTCTCACTGTGCCAGGGGTTGTGGCATGGTGGGCTCCTTTTTCCACATCCTCTGGGATTGCCCTGTAATTCAAACATACTGGAGAGGGGTGGTGCAAGTTATGACCAAAGTAACGGGTCTTACTGTGCCGCTTGATGCTAAATGGCTGCTGCTGTATATTGCTGGAGAGGACACTTGGCCCAGGTATGCCAACATTTGACTAATGTTAGCAGCAGGGGTGGCAAAGTGGAATGTCGCTAAGACATGGGGTGCAGGTGGCTCCCCAATTGCCTGGGACTGGGAGAATGACCTAGATTGGTGTCAGCAGGTGGAATGGGAGATTTATCAAAGTCGAGTCTATCCTAAAAAATGTGAGAAAATCTGGGACAAATGGGGCTTATACAGGGACATATGAGGGCCTGGTCTGGGAGCCTGGTGAGGGAAGGGGGTTTGTGGTTCGAATAGTGGTTGACGCTACTAATGTTAACGTGTGCTTCCATCTATACCCATTTGATCCACATACTGTTTACCAATGTTTGTAACTGCTGTGAAGTAATGCCTCCCCATTTAGAGGTGCCATATTATTGTCCATAGTTGCATGTTTGGAATGTACTGAGCAACTGTTTAATAAAAAGACTCTTTAAAAAAAATGCTGGTTGCGTTGGGTGCCCTTGGATTTTCTAAAAGTGATCCTATGTGTTCTATGAATTTGGCAATCTATGTCCCAGTCTTGAAGGTCAGGAAAGGAGTGCTGGAACAGTCGAACATTGAAACTTCTTGGATCCTCGTCCTCAGCCCCCTCCTTGATGCCCAGGACCTGCAAGTCATTGGATGAATGTGGTTTTCAAGGTCATCCATATTATTGGAGAGGCTTTTTATAGCTTTTTGTTGTAGGAATAGGGCAAGTTAGATAGTACTAGTAGCCTCCTCCGGTTTTTCAGTCTTGTCTTCCAATTTTGTGGGCAATCCCCCAGTGCAGCCAGTTGTTTGGATAGTTTGCAAACAGCAGCTTGTGTCTTCAAGTTGGTAGTTTTGACCCTGGCAGCATCCTTCTTGTACTCCTCTCGCTGTGCACAGAGTAAGTCATTTATAGAGGCAAGAGTTGGACCTTCCGCACCTTTACCAGTCTGATTCTGGATCCGTGTTTGAGACTGGGTTTCTGCTTGTTTAAAGCATAGCAAAAGAAATGAAACTCTTAAATATTGCCCTGTAAACTTTCTGACTGGATTGCAGTGTTTGGGCTACAAAAGGGTGGCATTCCCTTGCAGGACCCTCACTCCAGTGCCTGCTCGCTCACCCTTGACAGTGTTCCATAGCTGGGGGTGGAGGAGACTACACCCCCCAGCATTCCCAGATCAGCCCGGTGGCCGTGATGCCGTTCACAGGCGCCGGAACGCCACAAATTGCAGAGAGGCATCCCGCAGTGCGGCCAGAAGAGGTTGGGCCACCCCTCTTGGCTCTTGGCGCTTGCTTTGGAAAAAGGAAACCCTTGTCCTGCAAGGGTGAGTCCCCCGGCTTTACTTTCTTAGAGAGCATTGTCAAGTCTTAACTATGGGAAAACGTAAATGTACTGGTGGGGATTCTGCTGTCCAGCAACCTGCCAAGGTAAGTACTATTGACCAGATGCTCCAGAGGGCCATAGGAACTATAGCCACCAAAATAGAACTTACAGAAAGGAGGCTTTCTCTTGGCAGTAGTGGAGAATCCCTACCCAGCAACTCTAATACAACACCACCTGCACCTACCCTCCCCAGAGGTCCTTCCAGATCCGGTAGTTGTCACTTTATCTAAGGCTCCCAACATTCAAGTACCACGTCAACTAGGTCCCTCTCAATTGCTTTTACAGTAAAGGGGAGGTAAAAAAAAGGTATCTCTCCCATAGGGGTCCAAATCAAAACAGGCTGATTCTAATAAACACTCTTTGACAAGCAACCCACACCAGCCTTGCCTGCTAAACCCAAAGCCAAATCTGTCAGAACCTCTCAACATAAAGGGGGGGATAGTCCTGACATAAAACTGGAATGGATAGACATCTTTGTGGGTACTGTGATGGACCAACCTAAGGGGCTGATTTGTGCAGAACTTACTCCCCTCTTGCACAAACTGTCTGCTCTTGAATCCAGGGTGCTATCTCTGATCAATTGTCATCCCTCAGCCTGAACGCCCTCAGCCAGAACTTGCTTTCTCTCACCTAGAAATGCCTGTAGGTGCTGGTCCCCAAGGTCTCGCAAAACCCTTGCCCAAAGGAAGCTTTGCAGGCCTGCCCCAAGATTCGGAGAGTGCAGGGGGTGCTGGATCCAAGAACTTCTATCGTACATTTGATACCACCCCTCAAAACAATAGAGCAGAGGTCTTCAAACTTTTTTGCTCTGAGCCCCCCTAAGCAAAATGTTTTGAAGTTAGGCCCCCCTCCAAAACTATATTGCAAAGATTTGGATAGTAGGAGGAGGAGGGATGATCACACAGGGCGGCGATCATGAGATCATTTTTGTGGTGCTCGTCTGTAGTTTGTAATCCACACTAAATGTGAGCTTATAAAAAAGCAACAGCATCAAACAAGAACAGAATTGATCAAAAACACTACCGCCCATAATTGGCGTGATCTGGGCCCCAATGCACTCCACCTGCTGCACTAATGATGGCTGTAGCCCTGAGAAGCAGGCTCTCTCCTCTTCTTTCACTCCTTCCCCACCATGTGTGACCATCACTTCAATCTTGGAACAAGGCTGGTTTCTTTCTGGAAGAAAATGAGCTACTGCACACTGCCCCCCTTTTTTTGTGCCATCTGCCCTAATGCTAGCAAGGAAAATGAGCCCCCATGCCCAGTTAGTATTGTAAAACATTCATAATTACGATGGAGTGGGCCCCTCGGTAAAAGTGTCACTGTGCCTGTTTCACTAATGCCTTGCTGTCGCCTCTGATGTTTGCTAACAACATGGGCTCCCATCCCTCACCATCCCTCTCCCTCCCATGTCTGATCATCCCTCTCCCCAAGGTGTCTCCTCTGCTCAATTTTTCCCTCCCTTGGGCCATTATTTCATTATTTTAAGGCTCAAAGAAACACTGGCCCAGCAAGTATTCCCTGCAACTGCAGCACCAATGATACCCACAGCTCTGCGAAGCAGGCTGCCTTCTCTGCCTAATAAACAGGGCCATTACTTTTAGGCCAGATGCCCAACGCAGGCTTTCTGCTTCCTAGTGTGAAAAAAACAACAAAAAAGCACATTTAGCTCCCTCTGCCCCCTGTTGCTTAGGCCCTGTTCTGTGCGTGCACAACACTGGTGACCTGGGCCCTAATTCTAACAAGGAAAATGCACCCATGTTCATTTTCATAGTTAGACTGCCATAACTGGTGTCCGGTGCCCACCAGATGGTGGGGAGGGCTCCCGTGCTGTGAAACATATAGTAGAGAACAAAAGAAGAAACATGCCTTCTCACAAAGGTGCCTGCTACCTGAAAGAAATGTAAATGTGTGCAATGGTTAACCACCACATATAAAGGCTGCTTTGAAGTCAGTGTAGCTTTTAATTAATGCAGTCACTCAACTTAATGGTGACAAATATTTATTCTGTTTGATATGTAATATATGTGTCCGTTAAAAGGAGTGCACCCTTTAAATGGACATATAAAAATATTTCCACTAGATATAGTGTGAATGCTTATTGCTAAAAAGTGTATTTTTAAAGCACTTGTTTTATATAGTGTAATACAAATTTTAGATAATGGCATTCGCAGTGCTTTCTGTCACAATTTGGGACCTCTTAGCACTATAAACAAGTCACTATTCCTCACTGCACCAATCAGGATTTAATTCTGTGACTCTCTGGTCACACACGAAGACATCGGCAGTGATCACATTAGCCAACTAAGGTTTCATAAGATAAAACAGTATATTACCCTTAGATTAGTTTAACCTGCACTTATTATTCAATTGAGGTGTGTGCATGTTTTTATGTGCAGTTACCTGAAGGTGAACAAAACATAATAAAATGCAGATTTTTTCTCTTTTTTAGCTGTCTTTGACATTGAATTCACACTCACTGACCCTGCCCCATACCACTCAGTAGCACTCATTAGTATCATGTTTTGTTTTCTTGTTTTCAAAGTGTTCGGGTGTTTGTGATCAGTTATTGAACACAATCAATATATAACATTTATAGGTGTTGCATTTGTATATTTCTGTACGGTCTTGCAGTAACATTCTCATGATGTATTATGTTTTGTGTGATTTGTAGGCATTTAATCGCCATTTTTACTGTAAATATAGTTAGACATTAGGAAACTTCATTAAAGTGCTATGTATTCACAAAAACTCACATTTCTGACTGAACATCCACATCGTTATTGCAACTATGATAACTTTGTTGTACTGTAGCTAGCCTCAGCTCTAAGCCACTTCTTTTCAGCTAGACCTTGGCTGCTTGTCCACATCCACCCAGAGAGCCAACACGAGTACTCGTAGCAAACACCAGTACTAGCAGCAAACACCAGTACTAGCAGCAAACACCAGTACTCACAGCAAACACAAGTACTCACAGCAAACACCAGTACTCACCAGTGGCATAACAAAACTTGAGGTGTCCCCTCTGGAAACTACATAGTAGGGGCCCCCCACGCTCCAGACCCAGTCCGGAGCTCTCAGGCCTGGGGCCTGCCAAGTGCCGGAGGGGGACCCCGGAGCTCGGACCACCGGCACAGACAGGGTTGCGGTGGCTTGGTTACGCCACTGGTACTCACAGCTTTGATAGTTCTGGACTGTCCTTGCCATTGATAGGATTAAATAAAAAGTCTGACAGGCAGACACACATTTGTAATGAACCTTCTACATATATAGCACTCTCTTACACATACATACATGCATGGAGCACATGCACCTGCCCTCGCACACAGGAAATAACACTTACAAATATGTAGCTTTCTTTGAGACACGCATTAGCACGCACACATTTTAAATAACCCTGCTATATAGCTCTCTTTCATACACACCAACACCTGCACACACAAAGAATCAGAACCAGAATACATAACTTTCAACAGTAAAGTGCAAGTAAAATTTGAAGAAAAATACACACTTCCTCCGATGGAATACAGAGGAAAGCAATCCAACCCTTAAAAGAGAAATTAACAATTCCTTAGCGCAGTTTAAAGATTGTATCTATGGGCAGCACAAAGAAGGAGAAATCCCTCTCATATGGGTGCAATCGGATTTTTAAATACTGGTCCTAGAACCTGTGAGAAAAGCAATCTTCCATCATGTAATTTAAGTGCTTTCGATGTTTACCTTACGGTGCCTCATGCAGTCAATTTAAAAATGCTGCGCTAAACCAACTAACGATTTACAGACATATACTAAGCACGTCCTAATTAATGAGGCGCTCCTCAAGTAAGATGAAAACTCTGCAATGCCATCTTTCCCTCTATTTTACAGGAAACAGCCCTCTTCTTAAAACAGAAAACAACAATAACTCATCACCATTGAAAACGACATCTAGGAGCGACTGTATGAACACCATACCGTCCTCACACGTTTTTTATGCGCAGTAACTGCTTCATGTAAATGAAGACTGCCTGAAACGCGCCTTTCGCACTTCCAGGCTAGCTTCATTTACATGTAATTGCAGGCCCATTTGCGCCCTCCTGGGAACACATCCACGCCCCCCCAGGGGGGCGTGCCCCACAGTTTGAAGACCTCTGCAATAGAGGGACACTGGAAAGCAAGAGAATGGTGGACACACCTCCATGTGGAACCAATGACCTTGTGACAATTGCTCTTCCTCCGGAAGCATGTCCCTACGTGGCTGAGATGACTGGGGTCCCTGGACTTAGGGATGAGATAAGGGAAACCCATACACAACAAAAAAATAAGTGCCTAAACTGGCTGGGGAAACATAGGGACTTCCCCTTTGAGATGGGCAATTACATTTTGTTTACCCGGCGTGTGGGCTGGCTTGGGAAAGTGCCAAAGGACCGCCCTGGCAATTGCGTAGTTATCAACTTTAGAGATCTTGCTGTTGTCCATAGGTTGCTATGCAAGGGTGGTTTCGGACCTATTAGGGTCGCAGGGTGAGTCTATTACCCCTGGGTTAATTCTACAGGCCCCCAATACAGCACTTTTCTAGGTTGCCTGAGGACCTCTCTAACCCTCCACCTCTGTGCCCCATGCATGCGAAATCCAACCAGCCACAGTTAGTGAACTGTACAATATTCCAGTGCACAACATGCATGGTCCTCTGGACCTTGTTGATTGACTCGATGAAGGAAGCAGACCTAGTCATGTCTCGAGTGTTAAAACAGTCAGTAAGGAAACTTATGGGGTGTTGATGTATGTTGTTTTCATGGGCATAACCGGGGTGAGGACCTAAGTTCAGTTGGATCTTTCCGAGAAATAGACCTTGAGGCTGGGGTTTTTCCTGACCAGTGTTGGGGTGCTGGACCCTCTCATTTCAGCATTCTGCCAGATCCTAATGTGCTAAACCCCCCAACAGTTGACAAGCTACTAGATTTGGTGGGGGGCAGTCGCATGGTATATTCTAGGGGTGCAGAGCTGACTAGGCCTTCTTCAGGGACTCCTAGAAAACTTAGGATACTTTCATGGAATGTTGCTTGTCTAGGTTCCAAACTGGATGATTCCGACTGGGGCAATTATATTAACACTTTCGACATTTGCCTTTTGCAAGAAACATGGTAAACACTGGAAATCAGTTGTTAGAACTTTGCCATATACAGTGCCAATGCCAGGTCGCTTGGGAAGGGAATGCCTTCTGGGGGAATAATGACATGGTGGATGTAAGGTGCTGGGATCAGAAACAGTAGCTGAAGACGTCCTCTGTGTATCCATTAAATTTCCCAATGGATGTTTAGTAAACATCTATAACATCTATCTAAGACCGTCTGCCAAGCGCCAGGAATCCCCCCCTATAGAAGTGTTAATCTCACACATAACTGACCTTCATGTGCAAAAAATAGTGGGGGGCCATTTTAATTGTCAGTTTGAACCCCTGAAATTGGTGAACCTTTACTTCCTCCCGGAGGAGGATAAAACCTGTTCAATCCCTGCCCTCAACATTTCCCCTATTAAAAACTGGTCCATCCCCCCTGGCGATACAATTAAATGCCTTATACCTTAATTGCATGTTTCGTGCTTGCAACGGAAGAACCAAGTCTGATAAAAAAGGCACCCATACCTTTAATAGAACAGGCAGTACCAGCCTTATCGATTATATTGTTCTTGATGTCAAACTTTGGCTGATTGTAGAGGATATGGTGGTGGCGCAGAGGCACAATAGCGATCATAATGCCCTCGAGGTGGAGCTGGAACTTCCACCAGCACAAGCCCAGCTATCCATCCCACAACTACTAGACGAGAGGTGTAAATTAACGAACAACAAACGTAGAATTCAGTTGTCAGGTCTGAGAGGGCTCTAAGCTCAATATACATCAAGGTGGGCCAAGCCCTGGAGACATTTTGTACTCTGATGCCTGGGCCATTAGGAGAAACATCCTCATCAATGCTTGAAGATGTACATGATTCCCTCTTTACTAGTTGAAAGGCAGACTTTTTCAGAGAAGCCAAAAGCCAACGGCCAAGGAGTAGTGTACCATCCTGGTTTAATAAAGAATATAGCATGGCCAAGAGTGCTCTGATTACCGCAATTAAGTCCTGTAGGAGGAAAGATATCCAGGAAATGAGAGATAAAGCCGCCCTTGCAAGGCAAAGAGGGAATGGGACTGCCAAAACTGGGGACTTCTCTTAGCAGCCGAGAGGGATAATAACCAAACCCTGTTTTGGAATTTAACTGCCACTGGGAACAGGGAAGGAAGAACTAAAATTTACAATAATGTTGCGCCAGAGGCATGGGAAGTTCACTTTACAAATTTATACCAACAGAAACCGGACAAGGTCCTAGTTCTAGAACATTTAGCCAATCTCAATCAATCAAATTCTTTATTCGGCTCCAGTGAGCCATAAAAGTCATATCATAAAATACACAGTACAAATGGGTTCTTGCATGATTAAAAAGTCAGGAGAGAAAAAAAATAGGTCCAATAAATAGTGTGATAGCAGCAAGATACCGAAAAGTTTCAATATTTGGATTGTAGACTCAGGGAAATTATGATGTAATTTAAAACAGCAATATTAAAAGTTTTATTTCCCAGGCACTGCAAGTAAAAAAAGGCTTAAGGACAGAAGGTGACCCACAAGAAGACTTCCCTGCCTTCTTCTGGGAGACAATCCTGGGCAACTGGGCAAAAACGTTGACTTCTAGCACAGACCCTTCTACCCAAAAGCCATAAGCTAAATATGCCACTTTCACGATCCCATTCCCTGAGATGAAGAACCACCCCCTACCAGCACACACTGGGGGTCAAATTAATGGTGTCACTTTGACTCAAATGCAGTATGAGGGGTGGCTGTACACCAAAATAGATGCCAACCATCAGCCTACCCCAGGAGAGGAAAATATGGTTTACAGAGTATTCAACCTCTGCCCGTCACTGTACCACAGCCCGACATGCACTGTGAGCCAGCCCAGGACTTCTCCGGTCTCGTGGGATGGCTATCCACGATCCAGATCCAAGCAGAGCTACCCCTTTCCCTCTGTCTTAACCTGTCCCTAGCTATACGATCTCCCATACAGACCTCTCCTTCACTAGTATTCGCTGCCTCATGGTTAGGACTGTGCTGCAGAAGGTGAAGAAAATATTAATATATAGTTTACATCCCCTTAGGTATAGTTTTCAATGTGTGCACAATTTCTTATTCTTCTCTGTTACTGCACTTTTCATCCACTTTTTGATATACCATTGAAGGTTGATCTTCACATGAAGAAATTGAGATTTCTCTTCCTCCTTTCCTGCTGGGATACTGTAGCCATTTTGTTATAATGTTCAGCTTGCTTTTACTTTACCTTATAAACGATGAAAATACAATGTGCTTATGTATATTCTGATGGAGGGAATCTCGGGGGTAATTCCAGGAAATATAACTAAATCTCGCAAAAGTGAACCTTTGTCAATATTAATCCTCTAGTTTATTCTAATTTCGGTTAATATAATTAAAATTCCTATCTTTTTATGGCCTCTAGGGGTCGCGATTCAGATATATAAGGTTTGTCAAGCCTTTTGCAAATGTTAATCCTAGATGTATTTTATATTCTTCTCTCATTTATAAACCCTACCCCAGGAACTGATTTTAAATAGCTCCCCATATGGAGGAGGCACCAGATTTGCCACACCATCCTGCGAAGGATACCGCTTTCTTCTGATCTAAACTAAATTGTGAATAGTCACTCTAGTTTGGTGATCAGTGAAATCATTTAATAAGCATAAAGCAGTAATTTATTTCGTAAATAATGTGCTAGTTCTGTTACCTTCCTATCCTTCCTAATTGGTAAGGCTAGAGTTTTCTCGGTCCTTCCTTTCCACCAGCTTTGAATAATCCTAGAGGCCCAAGCAACACTAATCTTTGTGAAGAGTCAAAGTGTGAACTATCACTCAGCTAATTTTCTTTCAGAGAAAGGCTCACTACAGGCACTGCACTTTTAACACACAAATAGACAAGCATTCTCATCACAAATTTACAAAACATCTTAGATTCCTAAAATACTTAGAACCAAGTCCAAGACTATGGGACAAAGCATAATAAGATAATGCTGTCAGGAAGCACTCCAGCTCAAAAGAGATGGATTTTAAGTAGCGACAGGGGGCACACAAGCACTCAAAATTGCTGCACTTTGTGAGAATTGTGAAATACCCTGGGCAGTCGCTGCATCCATCTCGGTAACTGCTGACAATGATGATGAAGATAAAATATAATGACAATTGTTGCTCCTTGACCAGTTGAGTTGAAATGGGGTACTAGAAAGACATATGTGTATTGTTCATGGCAAACAAATCATTGAAAGATGACTGCTGTGCTTTTGCACGTATGCACACATGCGGCAACAATTTTGGAGTGGGTTTTGTGATAAAGAATAACAAAAAACATTGAAAGATTGCCACAATCCGAGTGCACAGTTGGCCATCTTATTCATTGTTATTAAATCACTCTTCCAAAATGTTATTGCCATTAACTTACAGTTCAAGAAGAGAGAGAGAGAGAAAGAGAGAGAGAGAGAGAGAGAGAGAGAGAGAGAGAGAGAGAGAGAGAGAGAGATCATACAGCTCTGATTTGAGGAATGGTAAAAAACACAGAAGGCTCTTGAGGAGGAACGTGGCCCTTAAAGGAAAGTACATTTTTCAGTTAAATATGACCAGCGATGAACTATATAGCAAAGACATGCAGCACAATAATCTTTTGTATCAAAGAAATGTCAAATTAACAGTTGTAATTCTTTCTTTCTGTTTAAATGGACCTAGTTAAAACTTTTCTCACTTGATGCAGCAGCAGTTTATTTATTGTCTGAAAGGGGTCTCCAACCTTTTTAGGTCGAGCCTAGCGTTGCAGCGCATGCGCTGCTCGCTCTGCGAGGCATATTGTAGTAGGGACAGATGTGGAAGTGCCGTGGAAGCTCCGCCCATATTTTACATTGGCTGGCATCATCGTCCATGGTAAATGCTGGCTTCCGATTAATAATGAGGCTTTTTAGTCCCGCCTTGTTACTGCCCTGTCTCCTTTTGTGACTGCCCATCAGGACTGGATCTTTTACTTTGCTCCTTACACGGCATGCTATATGTAGTGGGTGAGCACTATTTCGTTTATTGACAATGGCTGCTTTTTTTTGTTTTGTTGTATGTGCATGCTGAGCGCGGCGCCCGCTTCAGGGACACCGCGCTCAGTTTATTTATTTATTTTTTTAATTTTTGGAGCGCGGTGCCTGCTTTAGGGACACCGCGCTCAGTTTATTAATTTATTTTTTTACTTTTTCGGAGCGCGGTGCACGCTTTAGGGACACCACGCTCTGTTTGTTTATTTTTTTTTTATTTAGCTTTAATTCGGAGTGCGGCGTCCGCTTCAGGGACACCGCGCTCTTTCTTTTTTAAACTTTTACAATGCCAGACCGATAGCATTGTAAATAATTGTTTTTCTTGTAATTTTTTTTAGTGCCTTTTAGGGTCCTCCCTCCTTTTAGAGCTGTGAGTCGGCAAAGCACCCTGACGCCAACGACAGCTGTGCACAATTAGCCCCGATTTTCAGTGTTCTATCCATTTGTGCCAGAACAGGGGTTGGTTTCCGCGGGGAGCAGATTTCTCTTGAGCACTTTTACATTTTGCATGTCGCTGTGAGTTCTGGCACACTGGTGCAGAAGACTACCTTGCCTAACCAGCTTCTGTTTAGATTAGAGGATGCGATGGCCCGCTACACGATGAGAGCTTCTCGGGCCCCCGTAGCTATGACACAGCGGAAGTCGTGGAAGCAAAAGTTGAGCACATAACTGTCCTTAAAACGTCGACTGAAGTTTGTGCCTCTTTGTTCTTGTGACACACAAAGGGTCCCAAAGAACAGAAGAGTGAAGCGTCCAAAAAATGAATGCCAGGCGAGTGACAGGAATGGGGAGGGGAGCAATGAGTTCCAAAGTGTAAGGGTGCCAAAAAAGGATATTGGCCCTAGGTATTGGACCGCGAGTCATATATGCCAACCATGCTACAGCAAAGAGCGGAAATATACAGATAAGAGCGCCCACACCCCTCTGCCAGACAGACAAAAATCCTCCATTTTGCAGAAAATGTAATTTCCCGTTACATTTCACTAAGCAAGGTAACAAGTTGTAAAAGAGTAGTGGTAAGGAGCGATTAGATGTTTCAGAACAAAGATCCTCTAGTCACAGATTGGTCCGATGGAGGCATCTGCTAAAATCATGAGATTGCAAGCATGGCAGATGCAGCCTAGAGACCAGTGAACAGAGACGGCCTGTTGGTCGCTTAAGTCTTGGAGCGTTACTCATAGGGTTAAGCTTAAAATCTGTATGGAGTATTAACCAAGATAACAGACACTCGCAGCAAGTGGACCATTGCTTGTTATTACTAAATGTTGTCATCTTAATGTTATGGACTGTGATTTAAATGAATAACCTCTTGATAGCAGTCCCTTGAAGTGTTTGCTCGGATAAATCTGCGACCTTTTAACTTCCACAACTGGTCTCAGTGATTGGTGAAATGCGGTTAATGACTGAGAGTGGCATGAGTGCTCGGATTACTTTGATTTTATGTTTCACGTTTGCCTTGTTTGTGCTGTTTTTTCCCCTTGGAAAGTGTCCAGTACCCTTGGCCCTTGGCCCTTGCATGTGTCTGTTCTGGGTTGAAAGCTCTCAGTAAAGGCCTACCACGGCTTCCACTACCAAACGCTTATTATTGTAAATCTTGTTTTTTTCCCTCTTGTTTTGCTTTTGATTTTTCTTTGTACTGAGCATGTGCTTAAACCTCATTCTTTTAATTCGCATTAGTAATGTTGTAATTGTTGCCTGTTCTGAAAGTGGCCGTGCGGCGAAGGAATAGCTTGGAAAGTGTTGCTGTAGGAGGAAACGAATCCCGCAGTTTAAACAAATGCGCCCATAACATTTTACATTGTATCTATGCCCCTCAAACACAAAAGACCCCACTATATTGATTTGACAACGCATCGTTTGTGTTCTGGAAAACCACGTTGTCTATGTGTAGGAGTCGGTTATTCAGTGGAGAGTATTTTAATTGGCACGGTACAGTAAATGTACTCTTCAGTGGGCTTTCCGAACGCATACAAATGTTTTGAAGGTTTCCATACTCATTTTAACTATTATATGTGTGTTGCTTCTTATGCTGTTAACAGTAGGGCATTTTCTATTTGTCCTCAATGTTCAGCATATGTAAACAACGCACCACAGCAGATGGAGGAAGTGCCCACAATGTATTGTAATGGTTTATTACTGTGTGAAATCCATATTTAAGAATGCAAATGCTTCTGCACAATCTCCTTCCGAAGCAGCTCCCTTTAGTACGATAGTGGTTTGCTCCGCCTCTTGGTCCCCCCCCCTTTCTCTCCCCAGCGCCTTGAGACCCTCGCGGGTAAGTAGTGCGCTCTACAAATTCTGTGATTGATTGATTGGTATGGTATGGTGCTGCTTCGCGTCGAGGGTTTATTGAAACACTACATACTCTGTATAAAATACTCTGTAGAGGCGCTTGCTGCAGAAAGAAGGCCACAATTATTTCAGGATAGATAATAAAGTCAGAAGGCTAAACTGTCCAGGAAAGGCATGTTTCATGATACAAGGTATGATGTTGGTGTTTGTGTAGCATTTACTACCGCTCGGACGGTATACGTTAATGTACAGGGCTTTAAAGGGACATCATTTGTATTGCTTATTTCTTGAGAGCACACACCGTAAACCATAGCTGGTATAATGGAACAAAAACACTAAGGAAATCGTGGAGTGAGTTTATGCACTGAGACTATGTAGAGAAGCATCCTCTTCGTGATATTAGAGTGTCTCTCTTAGCGGAAGCATCCCCTTCGTGATATATGAGGAGTGTCTCTCTTTGCGCTCAGCATGATGGGAATGGAATAACAATGCTATAAAGAGAAACCGTTGTTGACCCTAGATAATATGCAACTTAAGTAGTAGGCTTCACGTTTGACTCTCGGACACCCAAGAGTCGTCTTATTGCTTTGAAGAATTATTCAACATATTTTCACGTTTCAAGTTATGTGTTTCTTGCCATTCTAGCACATCGATCCATATAAATACTGCGACCAGAGCACCACTGAGTAAATAATAGTTTGACTACTTGTTACGTTAATGCATATGTTTCTAGACACATTTCTCAATGAAGGTCTAAAAGCAATAGGACTTTGAAATTCCAGTTGTATAAATGTGCTAAAACTAAACTTAACTCCTATGATTGTGGCAACTCAGGTTGCCTTTGTCGACCTAAGGGATAGAGGAGCTGCTTATACAGTATTCACAATTGTGCCGTTTCTGACTTTCCAGCTTCACTTTTATCTTGATGACTCGCTTGATAGAAGTGCAGTTTAGGTAGAAACCAACCAGAGACTTGCAGTTGGTGTACAGTAACCTGTACAGCTTAGGTTTCTCCATAAATATCAATTCTCTAGTAACCATGTGTAAAATAATACAGTTCTCATTTGGACTCTGATAGATGCTTTGCTTCAGTGCTTTGACTTTTGTTTGGAGGAGATTAGGCCATTCCAAAAAAAAACACCTGTGCGCTTTTAGTGCAACCCAACATCTTAGTACAAACAGGGGACATTAACTGAACCCAAAGGAGTGCGCCAGGCTCTGGCTAAAAGAAGTATCATGCTAAGTGCTTTGTTTTAAGCTAAAAAAAAACCGAGCGGCAGTAAGCCACTCTGTACTGGGCCATCACTAACATTTTTTAGGTCGAGCCTGGGCAGCACATGAGCTGCTCTGCGAGGCATGCTGTATTAGAGTATGGACTTGAAGCTCCGCCCACTCTCGCCCGTATTTTTCATTGGCTTGTGTCATTGTCCTTAGTAAATGCCGGCTTCTGATTCGTTAATAGGCTTGTTAGTCCCTCCTTAGTACCGCCATGTCTTCATTTGTAACCTTCTATGAGGACTGGCCCTTTTACTTCTGCTGTTACCTGGTATGTCTTATTTCGTCTGTAAGCACTATTTTCTTTAATGAATTTCTCCTACTTCAGGCACAGCATGCTTTCCTGTAACATTCAGTGCCCCATGCACGCTTTCACTTTCCAAGCAGCTTGGGACAATGGCGGCCACTTCTTTGAAATGAAATAGGGCTCACATTTACAAAAGTTTAAGCTATTGGCATTGTAAATGACAATGCCTTTTATTTATGTGCTAATTATCAAAACAGATAAATAAAAGGCATTTATAATGGCAATAACTTAAACTCTCGCAAATGCAAGACCTATTGCATTGCAAATGCTTGTTAGTAGTAGGAGCTACTTGTGTTCAATGAAAATCATCCAGAGCTACTGACATCATTAGTGTTGTAATAATGAGCATGTCACACAAGAGTATTACTGGCCACCATATATAAGATTACCAGCTGGAATCATATCGATGTATCAGGCAGGGTTGCCAGTAGTAATGTAAAAAAAGACATTGTCAATGTTGAATGCCTCTAGGTGACTAATACATAATAGTTATGACTGCAAAGCCCCTGGCACAAATGATAAATAATAAATTAGTTATAAGTCTCCCAATGCCACATGATTTATCATTCAAATATCAGCTTTTAATATATATATTGTTAATTTAGCCATTCTGAAAATACACATATTTTTGTCTTAAATACACTCAATTTTGGTATAATTATATTAAATCATCAAGCAAAAGCTTCTAATATAGTAGGCTGGGCTTCACACAGGAGAGCTACTTACAGGTAGCTAAAGAGCTACCAGTAGCTCACGAGCTACTCGTTGGAGAAGCCTGGTCGGAAAGAAATAATTCTATGCAGAAGTTATCACAATGCAACACAATGTGGGTCACATCAACACGGAAAGCATGAGCTGAATGTTCTTTGACAATAGTTTTTTCAAGAAGTCATTTTCTGCTTTATGCAAAGTATTAACTGAATAAAGTCAGAGACCCAGAAACAGGTTTCCTTTTATTTTTTTCACTAGCTGATGTATTGATAAATGGCACTGTCAGATTAGAGAATTAGCACTGCCATGTTTCTGTTAGCAGAATTATGTCAAGCTTTCATTAGCTTTTTCTGCACATGGGGCATTTACACACTGCACTCCAGTGCATTACTTTAAAATTGAGGCCTACGTTCATACCTCCAGTTTTAAGGCTAAGATCCTGAAAGAGAAATTCTCTTTACTCTGTGTTTACACATGTATACGAGGTCTCCGCTGATGTGCATTACAGCAATAGAATGCTGGAAATATGACGGATGTAAAAGAAATGCGTTTACTTTAATATGTTTGTATGTTTCAGGGCCGTCGTCATTTTTTAATACAACAGTACATGACGCTTGAGTGGTGTACCTGGAGAAACCTGACAACCAATCACATCCAGTGGGGAATTGGTAGGCAGTTGCTTCATAGCTGCGAAGAAGCAGTATTTGCTTCAGAATGGGTATGTAGCTGTCACACCTGCATGCACGTTCTAGAAAGAGACAACATATCTAAAACACATATACCAAAATCTTGGCTACTCCTTCTGTTAAGACCTTGTATGCCTGTCAAGGCCTGTTGTGCGTTGTACTCTGTACCATAAGCATCTTTCAGGCATGTTCACTGTGTGCTTCTGAAAAGAGAAGTACTGACAGATTTGCTGACTTTAGATGACCTGGGTCATCATCATGCACTATGTAAATAGATTGTTTAAAGAGGGCCAGACTAGTATTAGTCCTGTAGCTTTTTACCTAGATGCCAATCCTATAATTGCCTCCTTAGTCTTGTGACAAAATATTTTCTCTGAATTGCTGGAAGCACATATTTTTCTGCCAGTTGCTTATCCCTTCTTTTGAAAATGAATTAACTGTGCTGCCAATGCGTTCACCCACTGTGTCAGTGTCTCACTATTTCCACTACCACTATCCAGTTACCAACCTTGCATTTTGTTCTTTTCGTCAAAGTGTCTAGGGATGCAGTGTTAATGTGAGCACCAAGACAAGAGTCCAAGGAGGGTCTTTAGAAGAGCAAAAGAAAGCACCTGGCCAGGGAAGATAGCCTACTCAAATTAGGAGAACGTGCAGATCTTTTGTCTGGATAAGAACTCGTTACATAGTTTGGAAGATCTTGATGGAAAGGAGCTTAAATAGATATGTAGTCAAAATGGCTGCCAATGTCTTGCAAGATGTCCTATGCGATTTCAGCATTCTCACAAGAATTTCTATGAAAATCCAGTTTTTTACCACAATAATGCACCACAGTATGATGGAAGTAAAGTTGGTGCAATGTCCTTCCCGGCAGTGGTGGTGTCTCATTATGACCAATATGGTCCATCCCTGATGACAGCCCTGGCTGGTTGTGCTGTGGGGATACACGGGTGAGATGAAGATAAATTTGTTCCTTTCAGTATGCCAGATCTTGCCGTGTGTAAGACAGGAGCACAGAAGTGACCAATACCTGCCTTATCAACCTTGTGATGCCATGCTCATTCACTGAATGAGAATACATTAGCATTTTTTCCATTTTCTACCCTTTATTCAAGGTTTAAATGGACAAATGAGATGATGAATGCTCTCATGCCATCCTCACACCCGTGCCTCTCCACCCATGTGGGTGACACAAACCAAAGAATAGCTAAGTGTTAGTCAAGGAGAGGGCCTCTGAGTGCAACCATTGTACAGCACATTCCCACAGCACATCCAGCCCCTGTTTCAAGCTTGCACATCTCAACCTTGAACAAGCATTGGCATAGCCTATAGGTCTCGCTTTTGGGACCTTATAAGTATTTAGTTATGCAGCACAATATCCTTGGTGCAACAACATCAACTGTTGCATGGCTAAACACTTATAAGGTCCCAAAGGCGAGACCTATTGGCTATGCCAATGCTTGTTTCTTGAGGGCAGGGGACTGTGACTTTCTGTAAATGTGAACAATAAAATGGCAATGAAATGATTTCATTGCCATTTTATTTTTCACGACACATGCTGCAGCCGTCATTCAGCCTGCCTCAGAGGGAGCTGGAGAAATGGGGGGGGTGTCCAGTCCGCTGCTGCTGAATGGCAGCATGGAGGACTAGAGGAAGGCTGCCAGACACTGCAAAGTGTGCATGTCAGTTTGGCAGGCTGTCTTGTGACTGCCAGCCTGACATGCACACTTTGCTGGTCTCCACCAAGCTGTCTTAGACAGCTTGGTGGAGACCAAGCACAGGCCTCCAGGGCCTGATGGAGCGTTTAGCCACTCTGCTCCATCCAATCCTGGTGCTTCTCTCATGAGCAGCGTCAGAATTGCTTAGGGAATTTAATTGCACTTTGAATCGTGCTCGGAGCTGGACAGGACACGGAGGACACAGCCCGGGTAAGTAAATTTTTTTTTATCTTATTGTAATGCATGCCAGTTTTTATTTTTTTGCATGCTTGTTTTATTGTCTGTCTTAAGAAGCGGAGGGGTACTTCACTCGCTCCACCGCTTTCATATGTTACAGTCGCCCCTGGTCACTCATAACATTGGGTACAACTTGCCAGCTATGCTTACCTCTTACCTCTTACCTGAATTAATTTGTGTAAATAAATTGCAAACTATCTGGTAGTAAAGAGAACACGCAAGACATTTGAGATATTTTGACTTAAAGTGTTTTGCAGTGTGCACTCAGGGCAATATGTTGGGGAAAGTTATAAATTCCCCAAGTATTTTAAAGAAGGGCTGAAAAGTTATAATTTTGAATTGGAGAAATCGTATCATTCGTATCAGCGTGCTCTGTCAGAAGTGAGCTTCCTTTAAAACACACTGCGATCGCGTAATTAATTCCACGTTTTGTTTGTCGCTCCTGATACTGAGTACACTATTCATTTGTCAAACATGTAGCATGCCAGCCACCTTGGAAACGTCATATATATTGACCAGCCACCTTGGAATAGTCATATTTATTGACTTTCTTGTGTATTTATCTGAGCCATAGAAACCTGGATCGTGACAACGTAGTACAATCTTAACACTGTTTGATAAATTAAAATATCGGTACGCACTATAAAAATTAGCTTACATTAAATTGAAAAACGTGTTTACAGTAATAAAGTTCTATTTATAATTTGGTTAAAAAACACTGATTTGATACTATCTGTTCAATTATTTTCTACTTCCACCACGAAAATGTTGCCGTTCCAATATGGCTTCCTCCTGCAAGTAAACGTAAGGAAGTCTGCCTAGTAGCCTGTAGTTGTTGTCCATTTTCGCTGTTTATAGATCAGCCAAGGAACTGTAGGATTACACCTGTAGCAGTGAGACTGTTTATCCTCCTCTGCACTCGGTGGTACGCAGCTGTGGTATGACGGCGGCCCCTTGAAGCAAGAGAGAAAAAATGTCGGAAGCAGAGTGAGTGTTCATTTGATGGGCGCTGCTTTTGTCTAAAAAGTGACAGCGGCAGGGAGGAGGGATTGTCCCAGCGAGGCATGCTGCAGAGCACGGGTGAACTGTAAAGGCTGGGGATGAGAGGGGCTGCAGCGCTGTCCTGACACCTCCAGTGATAAAATAAAACAAGCATTTGAAGGCACGCGCGGGGAGGAGGGGGGGCGACGCGAGTGGTGCGCGCGCCTCGCGCTTAAAGTTAATTAAAAAAAAAAAAAATGAAGCTGATAGCCACGCGGCCGTGAAAGTGACATGGCCGCGCGGCGCGAAAGTGAAAGGAAAATGAAGCTGACGAGGAGGGAGTGGGAGGAGGGTATTCACGCGCTGTAGTGTACATCGCGCGCACTTGTGCGCTTGCGAGCAGCAGGCGTGACCACACGCTCGTGCACCATGGCCTTTTGCTTGCGCGTAACCGCAGGGAAAAGGCCACGACGCACAAGCGTGTGGTCAGCTTTTGAAACCCCCTTACATAAAGTCTTCGCCTTGCAGCGCCTGCGCGCTACTCGAGGCTCGACCTAAAAATGATCTTCATGAATAAGGCTTTGGCTTTCTGTTTTAAACTTGCTTTAACAGTATCCATTTGGCTTACAAATGCAAGAATCCCTTCTTATAAATAGAAGCTATATCAAAACGTGACAGTCTACTGGTGAATCAGAAAGCAATAAACATTTTTAAGAAATGTGACTGCCTCTGTACTTCCAAAATGAAGAGCAATGCTTCATGAGAAATTATTTTCTAACAAAGACACACTCATGAAGTGTGGGAACATTTTTTTAAATATATTTGTATGAAATCCTCCGAATTAGTCTCTTTACTTTCTAATGCTAAATTTGCAGCTGTGGAACTAGGTGCATGACATTTTAATGTATGTTTAGGTAGTTATTTGACACACCCTTAAAATCCGATTGGCTTGAAGAAGTGACATTCGGAGGCCTGACAAAGTTCATGTATTGGGATTTTGGTTGAAACCGCTACTGTGCATCACTTTAAGGCATTTCCAAACGTGTAGGAATGCACTTGCTAGATTTATCTCCGCACATAACACACAAAGCACGGAGCAGTTGTAAGTTGTTATAAACAAACGAAAGAGCACAATATTAGCCAGAGAAAAGTAACTTTTGTTTTTAACCGAAAGCTAATTATTTTTTTAACTATTACATTTATTAAAACGTTACAGTTTTTGGTGGTGACATAATTGCTTTCTGCTTTCTGTAACTTCTTCTTCCTGACTCTAACATCATTTTAGCAAGAAGCATTGTACCTCCTGGTAAAATCTGTTTTTTAGCAAAGGTATGAGTGATGGCACTGCTGACAACTTTAAAAGTGAGAAGCAGGACATGTGCGGGAAGATGAACAAAACACAACCTTCATTTTTAAAATAACTTGAACTATAATGAGGGAAGGTATTCCAGCCAAATGCTGCTTTCGATAAATGTTCTTATTTTAGGAGTTCTTTGGGCATTGGTTTTTTTTCCCAATCACAACCGAAATAATATATATATATAAATATACATATTTTTTTAAATTGTCCATGTATCCAATCTAGTTACTTAGCACATGTTACACATGTAACCAAATTGATAAAATCTTTCTCTAAATTCGTTTAACAGCCAACATACAGACAGGAAATTAAATTAAAAATACAGACATACTGAAAAGGAGCACGTTGGAGCATTCCTGAGGAGATGACCGTGAAATGTGGGTGGTTTGTTAGAAAGACGTTAAAGTGTGAAGAGGGCAAGAGGCAGAGCTGTATGTTGGGGTGAAGCAATGAACAAAAGGTGCTCGAATTTGTTACACACTTTATTAATAAATAGAGTCACGTGCATATGCTTGGCAACAATTTAGGCTGACACATTTTATTTATCCGACCTTTTTTCTCAAAGTACACCCTTAGATTCTGACCTTTTGGTCATTCAAGGCACAGCAATGTTTGCTCGCTGGTTGGCTTGGCTGCGAGCTGGCTTGTTGCATGCACTTGAAAAGAGTATCCGAAGGCGCCAACCGGACTCGGGCACGCCGCAGAGTATGGCGGTTGTGCCAGTCCCCCTTGTCGGAGGCGGAGGCGGGAGTCGCGCACGGAGTGACGTGGTCGGCGCCCCGCCTCGCCTCATCCCTGATTGGTCGCAGGCGGGGGCAACCCGGAAGCACTCAAGTGCTTCCGGGTCGCTCGGGTGAAAAACAAGCCTGGAAGCCGGATTGAGCTGGTTTCCCGCAGTTGCGGCCCTTAAGAAGGGCCGTGGAGCGGCGGATCGACCTTTTCGCATCGCCGCTGCACAGCCAGTCGTCCAGGTCATGGTCTCCAGGATGGAGACCGCATCGCGTTCTTTCACAGCCCTCATGCGACACCCGGAGCGCCACAGAGTACTTTCGGACGGGGACAAAACCAGGCAACAAGGTATGCCACCACGTGCAGCTCCCGGGGGGCACCAAGTATGCGAAGTCTGAGGGTTGTGAAGGAAGGTAAGGTCGGGGACTGGAATGTTTTTGTGACTGTTGGGGCCAGGGCCGGGTATGTCAGTTCAGTAGTACGGGCGTGCTCCCTCCTTCCTCGGCGCGCCGCGCCCCCGTTGCACACGCCTTCAACCTTGGTTGGAGTCAGAAGGTGAGCGCGTGCCTGCCTGCACGAGACCTGTGCGCCCCCCCCTTTTCCTGCCTTTCCATATGCATGGTGAGTGGGGGTGGAAAGAGAGAGCTGCCACATTGCAATGCAGGGCTGAAGTGGGTCCGTGGTTACTGGCAGGGCAGGAACGGTCGCTGGACGGAGGGTTCCCGGATGCAGCGAGGGCCATTTGAAAGCAGTTATGCAGCCACCAGTAGACTGGGAGTGCAGCGGTGCCCCCCCCCGAGGGGGCGGGGGCGAAACAACGGTGACAAGCACCAACCAAAGTTTTTCTGAGCTGAGGGGGATGGGTAGGGCAATGCGACTCTGTACCCTGCAGCATCCGCTGCCATGCTTAGACGAAGGTCAAATGGGGCACAGCAGCCGCATTCTGGAGCAGGGGGCTCCCGGGCTAGTTCTGCGTCTGCTGGTAGTATTATCAGAATTTAAATTATAAAAAAGAGCTTGTCGACAATGTCAAGTTTCGGACCTGAACAGTACCGCCCCAGACTTTTGCTGCTGTCAGGTGCTAGGATAGGTCACTGCTATTTCTAGACGGGGGGGTCTGAAGCACCGGGTTGCGGCCGCATGGAAATGGTTTTGCACGTCCCTTGTATTAAACAACGTGTGTGGCAATGAAGGTCCCGAGTTTTGCCAGTACCAGGTGAGAGAGCTGCTCCATGTTGTCACATTCCAAGGTCAAGACGCCTAAGACCAGACGGATCTGTAGTTCAAACAGGTGGTACTGCTGGTCCACAAGGATGCCAAAGACTGATCGTGTAGTGCAGGCCTATAGTTTTGCATTGACCAGTGATCGTGCAAGCCCATGATGTCATATACGTTCGTGCAATCTTATGGTGCTGTTGCAAACAGGTGGTAGCCTAGTGCATCTTGTTGTCAGCAAAGACTTACTGCAGTCCCCCCCCCCTTTGGTAGTGCTACAGGCGTGTGGTACTGGAGACACCTGTCTCTTGCCTGGGGCACTAATGCCTAGCTGAGCATATGCATCCCTGCTTTGGTTACACATTCGCAGACAGATGCATTTAAAACCAAGGGATGGGCTGCATGAGTGGGCTATTTCAAAAAGATTTTTAGTGCATGTTACGCGTGCACTTGTTTGTTACACACTGAGTGTAATTGTTTTGTTCCAAATTAATTTGCGCGTAGATCTGTTTACACACTGATTAAAATGATTTTGTTCCAAATTATTTCACATAGCATGCCGTTTGAGAACATCATTGGTGATTGGTGACCGATCTAGCCGATGAGCAATCGCTAAGCTAGTGATTTTTTTTAGTGTATTATGTGTCTAGGATTAATATGCATTTGACCCTTCCACCAAATACTATGCAGGTTTGGGGGCCAGCTAGACTCGTGGTATTCTTATTTCAACAGGAGACTGAGCATCTATTGGCCATTGTCATATGCTGGTGTGTATTTCTTAGAAACGCATAGCATGGCCTTGGTGAACGTCATTGGGGTATGGTGACCGTTTTAGTTGATGAGCAATCGCTAAGCTAGTTATTCTTTTAATTCTACTATGTGACTAGGATTAATATTCATTGGACCCTTACACCACCTACTACGCAAGTGTGGGGGCCAGCTAGATGGGCAGCGCACAGGTGGTTTCCCTGGTGCCCACTGAACCAAATACTATCTCGAAAATGGTGGAGGTGTTTCACCAGCTAAGGGGACTGACCGCGATAACCAGTTTTCTTTTGCTATAAGTATGGGCCATTCCCCCGAAGCAAACACATAACACAGCCAGTTCAGGTGGTTTAGTGGGTTAAAGCCTCCACTATAGGGACTTGTGTTTGACCTCATGGCCACAGGTTTCAATACTTGGCTGGTTCATTCAGCTTTTCATCCTTCTTGGGGCGATAAAAGGAGTGCCATTGAATTGGGTAACAATAAATATATGGTATTTCAGCACTAGGATACCCTTTATGGTGAACCTTCATTTTACAGTTACACAGGTTATGCCAGTTGTAGGTCATAGATAGCAACAGCTAGGGTAAAAGTATCTAGGTGTGTTGTAATGGGCACATAATTAGGGAGTGATAAGTCTCCTGCCTACTTGAAGTTTTCCAACCCAAACTCATAAGGTGAGGTGGCCATTTACTATTGCCAGGGAAAGTATCTGTCATTGCCTGAGTCATTATAAACGCAACAAGGTCTGCAGGAAGGGGTTACGTTTAGGAAATTATACCCTTCCAATCAGTGGTCAGCTCTAAAAGAATTCAAAAGGGCTTCAAGAGAAATCAAAGTGTTTGGTCGCCAATGTGTCGGCCCTATATAGTTTGGCAATACTCCATGCTAGCGGTGAATGTGCGGCTATCGGCATATGTTCTCACTGGCCGCCGAAATCTTCGTTGCCTTGCAACTGGCGAACGCAATTGGCTTGTCTCGGAGGGTAGTATCTAGGCATGTATCTAGCCAAGATGCTGTTAACCCGGGGTTACTTTCCAGAATTATGGGCCATCTGCCTAAAACGAGTCAGTCACTCGGGCCAGTTTTGGGTCATTTAAAAAAGCATGGGTGTTTCAAAGTTTTTCTGTTTAAGTTCAACGCTAGAATTGATGAACTAAGCGCCTCGACCACGTCTTGGCCTTTGGAGGTCCCAACCCAAACTCTTGGGAAATGAGCAGCATTTCATGTGGTCAGAAAGCTGCGCCTGTATTTGCCGGGGTCTGTATGCGTGGGCGGATTATGGCAGTGCCCTCGCAGGCTTCACGGCCGGGATGATGCTGCAGTACAGTCATTAGTGCCAAGGTCGTTTGATTTCGCATAACTCAGCAAAGCTGGAGTGCAACGCTTCTCACGTACTTACGCAAATGTCATTGCAGCCCTGTTGGAGTATCCGGGGCACCGATTAGACTTGTGGCCCAACTATATCTGGGGTGAATTGAATTATACTTGCTGGTGGGCTCATCGGGGATCCTCCAGGGAGAAGACGAGGTTGCTTTTTCGCAGCCAGGGGTGGACCAGCTGGTGTTCAGGAAAGTGGGGTAGTTGAGTCCTGCTATTCGTATAATTTCCCAGGGTTGCCAGGTTTGGGGCGGAAGTGAGGAGCCGCCATGCTAGGGCTCCCACCCTTGATTTAGGGTGCCACTGAGGCGGCAATAATGGGCTAGCTGGGCCAGAGGTGCAAAGGCCTGGTGTGTTGAATCTGACAGCTACAAATAATTGGTGAGCTTAATCCTATTGTTAGGTTTCCCTCTAACTCCTTTCTCTCTTTGTTGTATCCTCCGGTCAGCGCATGTGAAAAGTGGGAGGAGTTGAAACGGCAACTGGGTACCTCGTTGTCTTCAGTGAACGTGGAAGCGGTTTTCCAAGGGTCCTGGGGAAGGGCCAGCCACACGTGAGGCATTGACAAGGTGTAAGGTGCAAGGAGTTTTTGAACAGCAGCTGGATCCTTTGTCATTTTCTGTGGACACAGAGGGGCAGGTGCAAAGCTGCTGACCTCACACCCACCCGCCCATGCGCAGCGGGCGCAAGCTAAGCACAGGCCCTTGGAAGGAGGAAGATGGGTGTATGGGGGTGCCCGAGAGAGGTATCATAGCGGGCAGACGGCCCCCCTTGCACAAGCACTCTCGGTATGGTTGGTAGGTCGGGTCCTCACGAAAGGAGTGACCCACCCATGTCCAAGAGGGTATTGGACTAAGGGTTTCTAAGAGGAAGAGTCCCGACCAAGTTATATTCTCACTCTGAAATTGTTAGCAATGGATGCACAGGAGCCAAGGAAGGGTGCGGGGGGAAGGGAAGTTCAGCTTCCGGTAGGCATCTTGGGCCAACCACCGCACAAGAGCAGTGGCGCAAGAAACTTGGCATAACAGCGCAACCCCTTGGAGATAATATTGAGGGCGTAGGGGGTGCCAGGGGAGATAACCTTCTGGTGAACTGGCCCTCCTGCACAAGTCACTCAGGTAGGAGGGTGAGCTCACACCATCCCATGACTGCAGTGGCGGGGGGCGATTTGGTCTGGGCCTTGAACCATTCTGTTAAAGAGACCTAATAAGAACATAGATAAGGTGGTTAGGTCCCCATAACTCCACACCATCTCGCATGGATGCATTTGGGGGGGGGGGAGGTTTTTTCTTACAGGATGGCGGGATAGTTGGTCACTCATATGTGAGCCGATTGAGAAAATATCTCCTTACAGGCAATTATGCACACCAGGCACGGCTGTGAAAAGATTTTGCTATGTGTTACTGACGGTGTCTTTTGTGTTTGGTTTGGTTTGCAGTTTCCATGTCCTGTCCCGCAGGGAGGAAGCTTGCAGCGGCTCATCCGTCATCGGACCCCATCGCAGCCCAGGTACCCGCCTGGGGGTGAAAGGAGGTGGAAGTATGGATAGCAGGTCACTCATGTGTGAGAAGGTTAAAAATGTTTTCGTTATAGGCAACTATGCACACCGGGCACGGCAGGCAGGTTTCAATGTTTCGTTCCATGGCCGTCATGGGGGTTTACGTCTGGACCAACTAGGGGACAAGTTGGGGAGTTTACTTAACAGGACTCACATGCCACCCGCAGCAGTAATTTTGCATCTGGGGGGCAATGACCTGGTTTCACCTGGGTAGGAAGGTGTGGTGGAAGCACTGAGCACCGAGGTAGGTTGGCTGGCAAGGAGATGCCCACAGACAGTGTTAGCGTGGTCACACATTGTCCCCAGATTCCACGGCGGGGGGTGAGTCTGTGTGGGCTTTGAACCACACAGTAAAAAGAATCAATAAGCGTATTGATAAATTGTTTCTATCCCCACGATTGTAGACGATCGCGCATGGGTGCATCAGAGGTGAAAGGTTTTTTCTGCAGGATAGCGTGCATCTCTCAAAAATTGGTAATGAAATGTATCTGAAAACTTACTAGCCTGGTTAGAGGGAGCATGGAACAGGGCATTACCTTTTTGATGCAAATGGGGGGGCCAGATAGTCGGTCAACTATGCAGGCCTGTGGCGGTAAGGTCATGATTGGTGGGCATATTTTACTGTCCTTAGTAGGCATCATCATTGTCAAATGAGGACGCCTGGGGGGACAGTTGGTCTCTCATGGAACTCCAGGGGGGCAGTTACAACCGGCAGGCTGGAAGGGTGCAGGGGGAGGAGAAGTTCCGCTTCCGGAAGGCATTTTGGGCCAACCCCTGCACAAGCGCAGTGGCGCAAGAAACTTGGTAGGACAGCACAGCCCCTTGGAGCTAATATTGAGGGCGTAGGGGGTGCCCGGGGGAGATAACCTTCTGGCAAACTGGGCCCCCAACGCAAGTCTCTCTGGAAGGAGGGTGGGCCCTAGCACGATCTTGGACCAGTCATTGACCTTGCCGTAGGCTCAAACAGGGATACGCAGAAAAGGATTGATTGTTGAGCATTTTACCTTAAGACAGAAATGGCTATGTATTAGAAACAGGTTAAGGATAGCCAACTGGAATATTGTACATATCAATGTAATGGACTGGACTTTTCTGCGTATTATAAATAATGTAAATATGAAAGTTAATGTTTTGTTATGTTTATGAATAAAATACGGCCGGGGTTTTACGACCCTTAACCCAAGCCACTTTGTGTTGGTTTTCCATTGCTGATGCTTTGGGGGAGAGTGGAGGGTCTGTGGTTCTTTCAAGGTCAACAAGTGAACAGGTAAATGCTATGTCCGGGGGTGAGGGGACTCGGCAGTACCTGGTCATATCCGAAGGCGCCAACCGGACTCGGGCACGCCGCAGAGTATGGCAGTTGTGCCGGTCCCCCATGTCGGAGGCGGAGGTGGGCGTCACGCACGGAGTGACTTGGTCAGCGCCCCACCTCGCCTCACCCCTGATTGGTCGCAGGCGGGGGCAACCCGGAAGCACTCAAGTGCTTCCAGGTCGCTCGGGTGAAAAACAAGCCTTGAAGCCGGATTGAGATTGTTTTCCGCAGCTGGGCCCTTAAGAAGGGCCATGGAGCAGCGAATCGACCTTTTCATGTTGCCGCTCCACAGCCAGTCGTCCAGGTCACGGTCTCCAGGACGGAGACCGCATTGCGTTCTTTCCCCACCCACCATCCCCTGAGGCAGAAGTTTTAATGTTTGCTAAAGTTTCTTGTTTTTCTGTAATTTGTAGTTGTGATATAGTAATGAAGGTTTATAGCTGTTTTGCTTCCCAAATGCGGTTTAAGTGGTATTAACCAATTTTCTTTTCAGGGCAATGCTATTGTCGTATTTTATGTAGTATCCTTGGTCAGGCGGTAAGGTCATGATTGGTGGGCATATTTTACGGTCCTTAGTAGGCATCATCATTGTCAAATGAGGACGCCTGGGAGGGGGGGACAGTTGGTCTCTCATGGAACTCCAGGGGGGCAGTTACAGCCGGTAGGCTGGAAGGGTGCGGGGGGAGGGGAAGTTCCGCTTCTGGTAGACATTTGGGCCAACCCCGCACAAGCGCAGTGGCGCAAGAAACTTGGCAGGACAGCACAGCGCCTTGGAGCTAATATTGAGGGCGTAAGGGGTGCCCGGGGGAGTTAACCTTCTGGCAAACTGGGCCCCCTGAGCAAGTCTCTCCGGTAGGAGGGTGGGCCCTAGCACGATCTTGGACCAGTCATTGACCTTGCCGTAGGCTCAAACAGGGATACGCAGAAAAGGATTGATTGTTGAGCATTTTAGCTTAAGACAGGAATGGCTAAGCATTAGAAACAGGTTAAGGATAGCCAACTGGAATACTGTACATATCAATGTAATGGACTGGACTTTTCTGCGTATTATAAATAATGTAAATATGAAAGTTAATGTTTTGTTATGTTTATGAATAAAATACGGCCGGGGTTTTACGACCCTTAACCCAAGCCACTGTGTGTTGGTTTTCCATTGCTGATGCTTTGGGGGAGAGTGGAGGGTCTGTGGTTCTTTCAAGGTCAACAAGTGAACAGGTAAATGCTATGTCCGGGGGTGAGGGGACTCGGCAGTACCTGGCCATACTAAGACCTGCTGCCTGTTTGCTGAGCAGCCCGCCATCATTCACTGCAGCTCGACATGCCTTGGAGGGAAACAATAAAGTGTACTTAAGTCATTTCCTTGTAATTTCGAATCTTTCTCTTTCTAGTGTGTCATAAGTATACGCTGAGCGGGCCAAGGTGCGTGTGGAGGGCTGCGCTTGGTAGTAATTACAGCTGACTTTATGTGATCTCGGGCCCGAACCGTGGAAACCAAATTATGCATAATTTGAGCGAACTGATTGCAACCAGCAGCACCGCCATGTGAAAGCCTGGCCTGGCCTGGGGCTGCACAAGCTGCTCCTCTCTGCAGTCTTGTGTCGAGGGTTTGCCTCCTATTAAAAATAAACTCGAGTGTCCCGGGGCGATCCACATTTAGTAACAATTGTAAGCATCTCTAAGGCATTCCAGCCGTATACAAAGTGAGTCGTTAAGAGTATAATTGGATGGCACATTAAACAGTCAACATCATTAAATGATATGAGTTCTATGGGGAACTTCTTGTGTACTTGAAAATAACAAATGACCCCTTCCAAGAAAACTATGGAGTCATGTTTTTTCAGTTATTACAATTTATTAATCTCATAAACACCGGGGCACTTACTTACCTTGAAAATCTCAAAGCAGAAAGCAAGGCTATCTTTACAACTTAGAGGACGTTGTAGTGCCAATGAAGCAACTGTGGGCGTGAGGAGTTATTTATTTTTTGTGTTTCTTCAAAGCGCTGCATGCCATTGACAGCAGCTTCAGAGTGCTTTGTTGCAAGCTACCTGGGAATCTTGAAGATACATCAGTGTGTCCAAGCAGTCACTGGTGGTGATCTTAGAGACTTATGTTGCCAGTGGTAAAGCCACAAGGGCAATGGCATGTCACTGAAAGTGGTCACTCCTCTTATTCTGGATAGTTATTGCAAGCCCAAAGTTAGCTAAAAGAGCAAAAAAAAACCTGATAAAAGTTGGTTTATTGACCATAGTGAAAGATCGCGAAACACAATGCTGTCATGTGATGTTAACCATTTCACACTGGGCAGCTGTCATTAAAAGTACCCCTTGTGCTCAACATTTCTGAGGAGTCAGGAGAGTGTAATGGAATTAGTGGCAGATAAATCAGCAGGTAGGCAGTTGGGCATAGAAGAGGATGACGGATTTATTAGTCCGCAGGCTCCAAGGAGGCTAGAAGTGCAGCTCGTGATGGTGGGTGTGGGGAAGAAGATGCCATCACTCACACAGAATGTTGGTCAGACCGATTTTTGTCATGGTTCAGGCTTGGCGAAATACGCTTCAAACCTTAATGTGCTTTTGCAATGCACATACAACCTTTTAAATGGGTGTTTGGTGATAGGTGGTGCATCATTTCAGCACTAAAAACAAGCAATGACAAAGCCAATAGGTCTCAACTTAAATACTAGGCACTGATCTATTGGCTTTGCTAATGTTTTTTTTCTCGTTCATAAGTGGCCGCTGAGTGTGTGCATGCATGCATGGCAGTCACCATGTAATGTGTTTTCTTATGTTTTATGACAAGTTATTACAAGGGGGGCACTTGCATGTGTGCACGCTCGGTAACCATCGAGGAATAATTTTTTTAAGCTTCATGAAAAACTATTAGAAACTGACCACTGTGCATTTGTATGGATGCTTTGTGGGCATTGTATAACCGTTTTTTAGAAATCATAAGAAGGGCATTAGAAGATAGCTACCATGCATGTTAAGTTATGTTAAAGTATCTTCACAAGCGCAACTGTTACTCAGAAATAGCATCCTGGCGTTGACATCAATCAGACCCTACTGCACATATCTTCAGGACTAATTTATCAAAAACGATTTTTAAAAACAAAAGGGGTGGGGATGCTAAATTGCTTTTAGTCCCTGGAAAACTGTGTTCTACATGTAGCTGCAAGATAACCAAATGCAGGCCATCCATACTGGATTTATAAACCCCAGCCAGTACCAAATTGTGCACTTGTAATGATCGAAGTGTAAGGCAGGAAGAGTACCATTGAAATTTCTCTTGTTGGTATGTAGGGCCTCTTTTGTAGACTGCCTAGTGTACCTGATCCTCTTTTCGACTAGGTAACCAGTGTAAGTTCTTTCTATATGTAGAATATTTCTCTCCAGCCTGTATATCAAATGGCACACTGAATTTTGAAGGAGCTGTAAGTTTGCTAGATAGCATTTTGTCGTGCCTAAATATAGGATATTGCAATAATCCAATCTTGATAAGATTGGAGCCTGCGTTGTTATTCTTTTACCCTCCTCAGGCAAGGAAACAAATGTTTTCTTCAAAGTTTTAAAAGGAAAAATACTTTCGATACAATTTTGTCCTTGGTATTTAAAAGTAAGTATCTCATCAAACTGGAGCCTGAGATTTTTCAGTCGAAAGAGGAGCTAATGGAGAACCAAGGCCACTGTGCGACCAGTTATCTGAAGAAAATTTATTAGGGCAAAAATCAATAATTCCATTTTATTTTAGTTCAATTCCAGTGTATTTTTGTGCATCTAATTTGCAGCAGCAGAGATACACTCTTTGAAAGAGGAACCGTTCTGCTTATTATTTCCATCTAGTCATAACACCAACTGCGCATCATCTGCACATGTCATAAACTAGAAACCGTATAACATTTTAGCTGAGCAAGAGGAGTCATATACGTATTAAACCGGGTCAGATTTAGTGAGGATCCTTGGGGAACTCCATGCTTAACTTGGACTTCAGACATGTCTGAATTGATTTTCACTCTATGAATCGATTTTCACTCTTGATTGCGTGAGATAGAACACCAATCTCACCTAACCTAGCTAAAAGCACTTCAAGAGCCCTGGTGTCAAAGGAGGCTCATAGTGATGTATCTGAAGATGACACAATGAGAAAATGGTTGGATGGACAAATGAATGTGGGTAAGGGGATAGATGGTTGAATGAATAAGATTAGAGGATAGGTAATGATTGAATGAGAGGGGGGAGGTGATTAAATGAATATATCGAGTGAAAGATGCATGAGAATGTGAGGATGAATGGATGAAGTGTGGAGTATGAACTAGAGGCGTTCACTGGCGGCTGGTGACATTTGAAAGTTGTGGGGCGTAAAAGCTGGGTACGACTTTTATGTAGCGAACAAAGCAAGCTTAAAGGACAAATGTGGGGTCTGTGGGATTCTCCTACTGAGAGAAAATTGATAACAGTTTGGCAAATGGTGCATTTTAATGCAAATTAATTTAGTGAGAAAGCAAGGTTTATAAAGCAGTGGGACCATATGGCAGTAGCGGCTCCTCTTAAGGGGTGGAAGGGTGTTGACCATTGTGAATTTTGATGTTTGTTTGGTAGCGCAGGCACATATAAAACTCACTGCGTGCTGTTTGGTGGATACTGAGGCGGGCTGGCCTGCAATTCCTCATATTGTGCCATTTATATAGAATCAGGGAGTGTCAAATGTGTTGTGTCTCTGGGAGTCAAAGGGTGCATGTTGTCACTCCCGCTAACCCAGGTGTGTCGGTCATGTGCAAGGATGAGCCAACTAGTTCCATGAACCCCTTACTCCATCAGGCAAAGCCTTTTAATCAGTCTCCATTAAGCTAATAATAGGTTTTTCTTTCAGGGGTATTCTTTTATGTAGCCAGCAGGATGACTGAGTGAGAGAAAAGTTCATAACATAACGTGTATTTGTAAATCGCACGCTTCACCACAAAGGGTATCTTGGCGCTGAATAACAGATTTTTATTGTTACCCAACTCAATGGTACTCATTTTATTAACCTCAGAAGGATGAAAGCTTGAGTGGACCTGCAGGGATTTGAATCTGATACCATGAGGTCAAACACAGGCCCCTACAGTGGACGCATTAGTCCACTAAGCCACCAGACCCAGTGCCCTTTTCCCCCTTAAGATGAGCCACTGCTGGAGGCATTTGGTCTGTATTTTCTGCTTAGGTTAGAGAGCAAATTAGAATGTACTTTTCCCAACCTCCTAGCAGTACACATCTAGGGCTCTACAAGGCCCATTCAGAATAGGGGGATGGCTCAGTTTTCTGAGACGAATGGTTGAAACATCCCGAAGGTGCACTGTGCGATTCATGTGGAATGTTTCGTCAGAGATCAGTTTAGTGACTCATCAAAGGCATCTCTGGCAAACCAACAGTCATATGGCTATCCGCAAGACAGTAATCTCAAAACGAGGATCATACAGAGCCTGGTAAGATGCATCGTACATGGCATTCATTCAGGCCTCAACATTACAGGCAGATAGACCGGGTGAACAGAGCAGGGCTGCTTATGGAACCCAGTCCAGTGAATGAATCGCTGGGTTCCTACCCCTTCATGTCTCCCCCCACTCCCTCCCCTCCGCCCCACTTCTTGCTCTTCCCACCAGCTTCCTGGAAGCATGTCCAGTCGCACAGTGTCTGCAGGGTTCTAGTGCCCTGTCCCCCTTATTTATGACAGCCACATAAATAATATTACAAGTAGCTGAATTTTGCATGATCTACTAGGGATGTTTACTGTTAATAAACATCTTTATCTCTTCTGCAAATAGTACAGTTTAGGGTAAAGAGTAACAAACCTACACTGTAAAAGAACCGCAGCAAGCACCAGCAAGCTAAAAGAGCTGTGTTGACTGGATCCTTTGGCTTTGCCACTGCTTGTTTTGTTTTGTCATGGTTTTTGTAAAACTTTATTGTTGGAGGAGCTGTTGGGCCTTCATCGATAAAAAATAAAACAAAATTGGCAAAAAGCAAAAATATTTCTTTGCTCTAAAAAACACACATTGCCATGGTGGCCACTGGCACTGAAGGGAGCTATATAGTCTGTATATGTGCTTTTTGATACTGTCACTCCCAGTGAAGTTAGCCGATAGCTGAAACGAGCTGGCAGATTGCCCCATGCTGTATGCTGTAGTGGGCAGAAGAAATATGTGAACGACTCAACAACTGGTCAATAGATAGAGAGGGCTGACTGAAAGCCCCTATAAGTAAATATATTATATATACAATTTTAGTACAGTTAAAAGGTCTTGGCTAATGCTATGCCTAAAGATACCACTGTAGACAAGTGTGGCACTCCTTTGACTAGCATTCGGTGATGGTGCCTGCAGCATGTTATTTTACTTTCTTTGCCTACTCAGCTCTGTACACACGTTTCTATTTTTACACATTATGCAGCAAAACACCTCTGACAGATAACACTGAACCACATCTACTCGCACATGAATTTTGGTAATGTATTTATTACTGCTGCTGACAGTCGATTATGTTAGCATCTTAATACACAGACAACATGTGCTGCCTCCTCCAGCTTACAAAAATGTTTGTATGGGGCATTCAAAAACATTGTTACAACGTGCTTCGAAACAAACAATGCCCCATTTCAATGCACTCCTGTCTCAGACTTCCACTTTTTTCCATTTACCCCAGCTCTGCGGGGCGTGCAACATCCATTGATGATGAAAAACAAGCATTGGTAAAGCCTATAGCTCTTGCCTATGCAAGAGCTATTGGATATTCCAATGTGTTTATGACCTGTTATACACCAGCATGGATGCTGTTCAGCACGGCTAAAAGTTAGTGGCATAAAGGAGTGTGGTGTGGAGTAGAGTGGAGTGGCGTAGAGTGGCTTAGAACGGCGTCGAGTTGAGTCGATTGTTGTGGAGTGGTGTGGAATGAAGTGGAGTGTCATGGAGTGGTGTAGAGTGGAGTGGCGTAGAGTGAAAGGGCATAGAGTGGAGTAGAGGGTCATAGAGTTGAGTGGCGTAAAGTGGAGTATGAGTGTCATAGAGTGATGTAGAATATCGCAGAGCGGAGTGGCATAGACTGTCATGGGCAGAGCGGAGTGGCATAGACTGTCATGGAGTAGAGTGGCAGAGAGCAGAGTAGAGTGGCATAGAGTGGAGTAAAGTAACATGGAGTGGCATAGAGGGAGTTGTGTAGAGTGGAGTAGAGTGGCAAAGAGTGGAGTAGATTGTCATCGAGTGGAAAGGCATAGAGTGTGTAGTAGAGTGGAATTGCTTAGAGAGGAGTAGGGTTGAGTAGCTCAGGGTGGAGTAGAGTGTTGTAGAGTGTAGTGGCATAGGGTGTCATAGAGTTAAGTGGCATAGAGTGGCTTAGAGTGGAGTGGTGTAGAGTGGAGTAGTGCAGTGGAGTAGAGTGGCATGGAGTAGTGTAGAATGAGTTGCGTGGAGAGTGGTAGAGTGGAGCAGAGTGTCATAGAGTGACATATAGTGGACTAGAGTGTTGCAGTGTGGAGTGGCATAGAGTGGCATAAAGTGTTGTAGAGTGGCATAAAGTGAAGTAAAATGTCAGGGTGGAGTGGCATGGAGTGAAGTAGAGTGGAGTGGCAAAACATAGAGCACAGTGGCCTAGAATATAGAGTCATAGAGTGGAGTAGTGTAGAGTGGAGTGGAGGGGCATACAGTGGAGGGGCATAGAGGGAAGGACAGAGAGTGGAGTGGAAGTAGAGTATAATGTAGTAGAGTGTCAGAGTGGAGTATTGTGGAGTAGAGTTTCGTAGAGTGGATTAGAGTGGCCTAGAGTGAAGTGGCCTAGAGTGCAGTGGTGCAGAGTAGACTGGCGTAGATTGCATTGTTTTGAGTAAGGTTTTGTACAATGCATTAGCGTAGAGTATTGTGTTGTAGAGTGTAGTGACATAGAGTAGAGTGGCATAGAATGCAGTGGCATAGAGTAGAGTGGTGCAGAGCAGAATGGAGTGGTGCAGCATAGATTGCAGTGGTGTAGTGTGGAGTGATGTAATGTGGAGTAGACTGGTGTAGAGTGGAGTGGCGAAGAGTGGAGTGGTGCAGAGTGGAGTAGAGTGGCATAGAATGCAGTGACATATTATAGATTGTTCCAGAGTAGAGTGAAGTGGTGTGGAGTGGTGAAGGTTACAGTGGACTGGTGCAGGGTAGAGTGCAGTGGTGTAAAGTAGAGTGGCCGGGAGTGGCATAGAGTAGAGTGGTGTAGAGTGCCCTAGCATAGAGTGCAGTGGTGCAGAGTAGATTAGAGTGGTGTAGAGTGGATTGGCATAGAGTTCATTGGTGCAGAGTGTAGTGCCATAGAGTGTATTGGTGTAGAGTGCAGTAGAGGGGCATAGAGTAGAGTGGTGCAAAGTAGAGTGCAGTGGCATAGAGTTCAGTGGCAGAGAGTGCAGTGTTGCAGAGTAGAGTGTAGTAGCATGCAGTGGTGTAGAACAGCGTGGCATAGAGTGCATTAGCATAGAGTGCATCAGCGTAGAGTGCAGTGGCGTAGAGTAGAGTGGCGTGGAATAGAGTGGTGTAGAGAGCAGTAGCGTAGAGAAGAGTGTTGCAGAATAGAGTATAGTGGCGTAGAGTACATTGACAAAGAGTGCAGTGGTTTAGAGTAGAGTGGCATAGAGTGCAGTGGTATAGAGAAGAGTGTTGCAGAGTAGAGTATAGTGGCCTAGAGTGCAGTGTTGCAGAGTAGATTGGCATAGAGTGCAGTGGCATAGAGTGGAGTGGCGTATTGTGGAGTGGTGCAGATTAGAGTTGCACAGAGTGGAGTGCTACAGCACAGACTGCATTGGCATAGAGTGCAGTGGCATAGAGTGGAGTGGCGCAGAGTGAAATGATGTAGATTAGTTGTTTCAGAGTAGAGTGAAGTGGCATAGAGTGGAGTGGTGCAGGGTAGTGCGCGGCAGCGTAGAGTGCAGTGGCATAGAGTGGTGTAGAGTAGAGTGCAGTGGCATAGAGTGCAGTGGCACAGAGTGCAGTGGTGCAGAGTAGAGTGGTGTAGAGTTCAGTGGCGGAAAGTGCAGTTTTGCAGAGTAGAGTGTTGTAGACTGCAGTAGTGTAGAGTAGAGTGGTTCAGGGTGCATAGGCACAGAGTGAACTGGACTAGAGAGAAGTAGTGTAGAGTAGAGTGGCATAGCGAGCAGTGGCATAGAGAATAGAGTGGTGTAGAGTGCAATAATGTAGACTAGAGTGGTGTAGAGTGCAGTGCAGTGGCATAGAATAGATTGATGTAGATTAGAGTTGTGTAGAGTGGAGTGGCTCAACTTAGATTGCAGTTGCGTAGAGTGGAGTGGCATAAAGTGGAGTGACACAGAGTGGAGTAGGGTAGCATAGAGTGCAGTGGAGTAGTGTACAGTGGAGTAGATGTTGCAGAGTATAGTGGTGTAGAGTACAGTGGAGCAGATAGATTGGCAGAGAATGCAGTGATGTAGAGTGCATTGGATTTGAGTAAAGTTGTTTTAGATTGCATTGGCATAGAGTACGGTGGCGTAGAGTGCAGTGCAGTGGCATAGAATAGAGTGGTGCAGATTAGAGTCGCGCAGAATGGAGTGGCGCAACTTAGATTGCAGTTGCATAGAGTGGAGTGGCATAAAGTGGAGAGGCGCAGAGTGGAGTAGGGTAGCATAGTTTGCAGTGTTGTAGAGTGCAGTGGCTTAGAGTTGATTGTTTCAGAGTACAGTAAAGTCTCATAGAGTTAAGTGGTGCAGGGTAGAGTGGAGTGGTGCTGGGTAGAGGGCAGTGGTGTAGAGTACAGTGACAAAGACTAGAGTAGCGTAGAATGCAGTGGCGTAGGATGCAGTGGTGCAGAGTAGATTAGAGTGGATTAGAGTGGATTGGCATAGAGTGCAGTGGTGTAGAGCGAAGTGACAGATTGGAGTGATGCAGAGTAGAATGGCATAGAGTGCATTGGCATAGAGTGCAGTAGAGTGGCATAGAGTAGAGTGGAGCAGAGTAGAGTGCATTGGTATAGATTAGAGTGGCGTAGAGTTCAGCAGCAGAGAGTGCAGTGTCGCAGAATAGAGTGTCCTAGAGTAAAGTGGTGTAGAGTAGAGTGGCATAGAGTTTAGTGGAAGAAAGTGCAATGTTTCAGAGTAGAGTGTCGAAGAGTTGAGTGGTGTAGAGTAGATTGGTGTAGAGTGCATTGGCATAGAGTGCAGTGGCATAGAGTAGAGTAGAGAGTAGTGGTGTAGAGTACAGTGATGCAGAGTAGAACGTAACGCCATAGAGTGCAGTAATGTGCAGTGCAGTGGTGTAGAGTAGAGTGGAATAGAGTGCATTGGCGTAGAGTAGAGCATTGCAGAGTAGAGTATAGTGGCATAAAGTGCAGTGGTGCAGAGTAGATTGGCATTGTGTGCAGTGGCGTAGAGTGCATTGATTTTGAGTAAACTGTAGAGTGCATTGGCATAGAGTGCAGGGGCATAGAGCGCAGTGGCTAGAGTAGAGTGGCGTACAGTGCAATAGTGTAGGGTGGTGCAGAGTAGACTGGTGTGGAGTGGCTCAGAGTGGAATAGAGTGGTGTAGAGTATATTGTTTCAGTATAGAGTGAAATTGCATAGAGTGGAGTGGTGCAGGGTAGAGTGGAGTGGAGTGGTGCAGGGTAGAGTGCAGTGGCGTAGAGAGGCATAGAGTGCAGTGGCATAGAATAGAGTGCCATAGAGTACAGTGGCGTAGAGTGCAGTGATACAGAGTAGATTAGAGTGGTGTAAAGTTGATCGGCATAGAGTGCATTGGCGTAGAGTGGAGTGGTAGAGAGTAGAGTACATTATTGTAAAGTGCAGTGGCACAGAGGGCAGTGTTGCAGAGTAGAGTGGCATAGAATGGAGTGGTGCAGAGTAGGATAGAGTGGCCTAGACTGAAGTGGTGTAGAGTGCAATGGAGAACAGTGCAGTGGTGCAGAGTAGAGTAGGGAAGAGTGGCGTAGACTGCCATAGAGCAGGGAGATGATGAGTAGAGAGGCATAGAGTGCAGTGGCATAGAGTGGACTGGTGCGGAGTAGAGTGCAGCGGCGCAGAGTGGAGTGCTGTAGAGTTCAGTGGTGCAGAGTGCAGTGGCGTAATGTGGAGTATGCATGGTGTGGTAGCGCACTGCTATTACAGACAATACATTTTCAATTGAAATGACCATTACATTTGCACAGACATACAGTTTTACTGATAAAAGTATACAGGGCACAAATGATAAGGTGTGGAAATGTCACCAACTAGTGTATTGATTTGTTTTGATCGTATTAAAATATTTGTGTACACCGCACTTCAGAATTAACAAAAAATGTGCTTCATTTGTGCTTTCCTAATTTGGATATATTCTGAAATATCTGCATAGTTCATTTACAGACATTTAGATTTTGTTGTGTGTTAAAAAGAAAAGCATTGTACAACCTTCCTCCAGCACACCCCCAGCACCCAGCATTATTATCACATAAATCCTCTCACTTTGATGTCAAAAAAAGAAAAGTAAACACCAAGCTCCCTTAGAATACAGAGCCTGACATTTGACCTCTGTCTCTAAATGATGAGAACAAGATTTAAAGACCTGTTTACAGAAAGGAGCACTGGTGGAAGAATACAAAGGGCCCTTTTAAACAGGCCATGCTCCAAGGAAGGGACGAACTCAAGCTGGACAGTCTAAAACAAATAAAGCGAGATAATAGAAAGCAAGCAAATGTGAGTTATAAACCACAAAGCCAATGGTAAGCAATGGGCAGAATGCATTCCCAGGGAAGCGTTCCGGATGTCCCCAAGATGTCTTTAGCAAACCAGACAGCTGCACTGTCTGTTAGGCTTCGACCTAACAACATCATGTCCAGGCTTCTGCCAGGTAGCACCCAGCAATACGGTACATCAAATGTCCCACCTCTGCAACTACTTTCCCAAAATCAAACAAGTGAAAAGACTAGTAATATGTAGTCTACATTAAGTTATGTACTAAAGAGCCACCACCTGCACTTCTGGTAAACAAAAAAATAACTTCCTCAACTGCACAACCACTTACTAGAGACTGCACAGATGTACCTTCCTTAATGCTTGTGAACCAATTCAAAAAGCACTGGCAAAGTAAAAAACTACATGCATGCCAGCAGATAGTGAGAGGAGGGAGCAGCAGGGCTGCATCAATCAGTGGGGTTGAAGTGAGTGGCTGGGAGAAGGCACAGAGACACCAAATTGGGGTGGGTTCAGAACAGTAAAAAGGTTATCACTAAGGACTGTTTAAATCTCCATGTAACCTTCTATGAAAAGCCATGTCTTGAAGGCAGCCCACCCAGGTAATGGTATCTTCTAAACAAACACTGAAAAAGCCAATAGGTCTAGTGTTGGCTGCCAGCCTTTTGACTTTGTCAATGAAAGTCTTGGCATTGGCTCAACCTCCTGTGATTTTGGACAAATCGCTTAATATCTCCGTGCCTAAAAAATGAATGTGTCCTAGTGTAATGTAACTAGAGCTCATGTAAAGTACTCCCATACCTTCAGGTCGATTTTGCAATATATAAAACTGAAAAACAAAACGTCTGTTTTGTTTTGTCATTGTTTTTGCAAAACTGTGTTGTTGGGAGATCTGCTGGCCCCTCATCAATATAAATTCTTTTTTTTTTAAATGCTAAAATCAGAAATATTTTTGGTCTTAAAAAGCACGCATTGCTATAGCAGCCCCTAACACTTATAGGAACCACTCTGTGTGTGGATGTGCTCATTGTGAAAGAGGACCATGGTGTCACTCACAGTGAAGATAACCAATACTGATGTGGGATGACCCTTTGTCTCATGTAGAATGTTGTAGTGGGTGGAAGAAAAATGTGAATAATGCAAAAAAGACCAATGGATGAAGAGGACTGGCTGAAAGCCCCTATAAGTAACTATGTTATACATAGAATTGTAGTAAAATCAAAAGGTCTTGGCTAATGCCAGACCTAAAAATGCCTATGGTGAATGGGTGAAGGGGGCTGACCAAAAACCCAAACTTCTCAACTGTGTGTCTGTATGTATCTAACTGACAACTAGAGCTGTCAATTGGAGAAACATAAAAAGAAAAATATTGATGTGGTTTAGAAGTTCCATGTAAAAGCTATACTGAGGTTACATTAATGCCTCATCTGCACTATTTCTTGTTAAAACTCAAACATGTTTTTCATTAGTCAGAACAATAAAAAGCAGCAGGTACACCTTTTTATTTCCAAAACCCATTTGTAGCTATGTTGGTCAGTGAATGAGAGTAATGGTACTTTAGTGTAATTACATCAATCTGACATTCACTGGAAAGGATCTGTCTAGTGGAAGGTTTGAATCTAACAATGTGTTGTTCAACTGAGTGCACAAGACAAACATGCAACTAGTGTAGTAGACTACATCAACTATTCTGTACTGGAATCAAGTTATAAGGTAAAGCAATAGGTAGTGGCCAGTGCTTAATGACCAGTCATTTAATACTGAGCTGTTAGAACCTGCCACCATTGAGTGAAAAGGACTCTAAATAAAGTAAGTAACGAGTCAGAGGTAGGGGGGCGCTAGGTGGCGCACGAGCAAGATGGCCGCACTGATGTGAGGCTCCTGCAGCTCGGCTCATAAATCCGTTCCTTTATCCTCTTATAAATATAAGCTACTGGAAAAAACCGTCACCATATAATGCGGAAAGAATAAGGTATCCTTGAGGGGAAAACTGGGGCAGCAGGAAGAATCGGAAGTGCTGTGGAGACCACGTTCGAGAATTGACCGACGACTCAGCTGGGAACACTGGGAAGTGCAGACCGGCGCTGGAAAATACGCGAGATCGAGGCGCCCACGAGGTGTGCAGGCCCCACTACGGAACAACTGAGGCAGAGCGTAGTGGAGAACGGAGGTGAGGCTACCGCAGCGCCTACCCTGTTGAATGCAGCGATAACACATAGGGACAGAAATCTGAAGCGCTCACACGTGTCCGTCTGCCGCATCGGCACGAGCTGGGTGCATTGAGGCAACCATTGAAGAGGTCCGTGGGAGAGTAGATACCGACCGGAGCGAGCGGTCGCCGCTGCGACAGGGAATCAGCATATACTGAGGGCGGAGAAGTAACTGGGAGCCGACCAAAGTGAAAGCGGCACGGACTATACGTACTGTCCAGTGAAGGGCTCGCTTGCGATCGGAACTGTGAGGAGGTGAGCGCCTATGGTGGAAATAATAAGATAGTGGGCGGACACTGGGAAGCGCAAAGCCGAGCTATTGAAGGACAATCAGTTGTGCATGGCAGGCCGCTGACACACTGCTGCAGCCGATCGCGTGACACCACTAATCAGAAGCAGTTAATGGAAAAAGGCGCCGGAACGCTCACGCGCCTTCCATCAAGGTCACAGTGGTCAGTTTAAACCGCGCAATACCTGGAAAACGCAAGGCACAACAGCGCACACAGGCACGCATACCCGAAAAAGCGCAGTCACATCGCTGCAGAGCGCATGTAGTGTGCAAACTGGCCTGGGTCACTACACTGCGAGCATTGCAGCCACACCCTACTAAGACCCACAGAGCTACAGACAACAAAGGAAACCGCTTAATCCTGCTATAACTCCTGGCACCATCACAGCACATAATATCAAGAGCAGAAGAGAACAATAACGCTTGCACATACGTTACAGCAGAAAGGCGGCGCCGACAAAACTGGACACAACACGGCGGCTTGGTTAACATAAAGTGGTCGGAAATAGACACTTGCAGCGCAGATAGCGACGCCACGTTAGAAGGAGGCTCACTAGGATACGGCGGACAAGGGACACGCTCAGAACACTATTTAGGCGTAACTGGCGACAACACTGAAAGACAGGACTTGAGGCCTGAACATAAGGACTGAGACCCGCACTGAGGCGAAGCACAGAGACGCGGCGGGGCCTCACGGCGAGCACGCTTATGGGGAAACCGGACGCCAGACAGCCACGGCTGAACTTTGAAGCCAAGAGAAATACCCGGATGCAACAAGAAGCGCACAATATGGTAGGAATAGAGACCATATCCACCCCGGGACAAGCATCCCCTAACAAGGCTAATGAGGATCTGAAAACCATTCTTCAAGAGGTCAGACAAGGCATCACCGCAATAGCGGACAAGATGGATGCCATGACGACAAGAATGGATGCTATAGTCCACAAGCTGGACAAACATGAAGACCGGATCACGGAGGTCGAAAGACGCGTCTCTGACGCAGAAGACGTGACAGCCCAAACTCAGGAGGGCATGGCGCAGATGGACAAACTCTTGAAAATAATAGCCGCCAAAAGCGAAGATCTTGAAGCACGCAGTCGGCGTAATAATATACGCGTACTTGGGGTCCCGGAAAGCACCAACACTGGCAGAATGGAAGAATACATCGAGAAAATACTGGTGGGAACCTTCGGAGCAGAGGCATTCTCGCCGCAATTCATAATTGAAAGGGCGCATCGCTCACTGGGCCCCCGCCCGCCGCCAGGCAGCGTGCCACGACCCATCATCGCACGCCTGCTGAATTATAGGGATCGGGACACAGCACTTAAAAAAGCCCGAGAACACCATCAACTCTTCTTCGATGGCGTCACGTTCTCCATATATCCCGACTTTACCACGACAGTACAGGAGGAGCGACGAAAATTCCTGCCAGCTAAGCAGAAACTGAGACAGGCCCAGATAGACTATGCACTGCTATATCCGGCGCGCCTCAGAATCACTCATCAGGGGAAACAGTCTTTTTTCACCAGACCCCAACAAGTAGATGAATTCCTGAAACGCCTCAAGCGGAACAACGCATCGATGGACCAACACGACCCGCATGCGAGATCACTGTCCCCCCCGCCAGGAGCGAGCTGCACTGAAAGCACAAAGAAATGACACACTGAACTGGGAACCGGCCGGCCACAAAACCTTCAGGAAGAAGCTCAACAAGCATGCAGTAACGAACTGGACAGAGTTAGATACAAGGCAGATAAGTGACACTAGAAACTAGACCCCAATTTGATCCCCTAATCCCCTGTTTGATTATTAGTACGAGAGACACATATAAGTCAAGCATCCCCAGCCCGCCCGAAATTGTCTGTAACACCACCTCGGTGCTCAAAGGGTGAGGGGTTATCGTGCATACACCTAGGGGTTTCCCCCATACGGGTATTCCCCCAATCTAACTTCGCTGCAGGTTCTGGGCAGCATGGGTTTACTGTTTTTGAGTGCAAGGGTGGGGGTGGGTATAAAGTTACTGGCATAATTGGGATGCTTCAGTGGGTGGGGGGAGGAAAGGAGGGGGTATTAAATATGGTCACCACTATTCGAATGGCACACAAAACTGGACAGAGAGATAGTTACATGTCTGTCAGCACAAATGTTTTGAGGCCCCAAGGCCTGGTACAGCGAAGCACATGGAGTAATGGCTGATCCGAATGCACCGGCGAAATTACAGCTAGTCACTTGGAATGTCAGAGGGTTGGGTGACCCTCGAAAGCGGCGCCAAATTCTGGCGTACTTAGATAGACATCAGATTAATGTAGCTATGCTACAAGAAACACACATTGACCCTAAGCGCACCCATAATTTCGCGCACAGATGGGCGGAACACAGAATATTCTCTTCTTACTCCTCCTATAGCAGGGGTACAGCGATACTCATCAAAAAGCACACTCCCTTTGCCCTAGCAGGCGCTGCCTGGGATTCGCAGGGTAGGTACTGTTTGGTTTGGGGCACACTAGGTGCAGAGTCAGTTACGTTGGCTTGTTGTTACGGCCCAAATATTGACACTCCTGATTTTTATGCCACACTATGGGGGAAGATAGCCGAAATAGGGTCCAGACATGTAGTATGGGGGGGGACTTCAACGTCACATATGACCCTGCCGTAGATAGATCGAATCCTGCCGCGCACCACTATAATAAATCGCGCGCAACCCTGCAAGACATAATTGAAGCTAATCAACTGATTGACGCCTGGCGACATATGCACCAACATACAAAAGAAGGCACACATTTCACCGCACACGCTGCCTCGTGGGCAAGATTAGATTACTGGCTACTGTCACAGGGGCTGGGACCGCTATATTCGCAACCGCGCATTTGGCAAGGACATACTCAGACCATGCCCCAGTACAACTCACGTTAGCCCCACAAGGTTATGGCCCACCCCGTATTGCATGGAAGTTGCAGCCCTCCGCGTTACTAGACACGGTCTTTCAAACTGAGCTAGGGAGGAAATCAAAGATTTTTTCCTTAGGAACAGGGGATCAGTGGAGTCTGTGGAGATCATTTGGGAAGCGTTTAAAGTTACAATCCGCGGTTCCTGCATATCAAAAGCTCGGGAGTGATTCGAGACATCATAAACACACTGCGGAAACTTGAACTAGAGCTTAAAACTCTCGAGGGGCAACTGTTGGCGGGGCCAGACCATGCTAAACAATTAAAAATTAGAGAGAAATTAACAGAATACACAGAGACAGCTAATCGCGAAGCACGACTTAGGGGCAAATACTGGGTGGCTCGCCGCTATGGCGAAGGGGAATGACCTGGGAAAATACTGGCAGAAACTATTCGGAAACCACGCTTCTCCAATTATATTTTGGAATTGGCAGGACCAGGGGAAGTGATATATCGGGACACGGCGGACAGACTAAATGCCTTCACTACCCACTACTCACAGTTATACACATCCAGCAGGGTGGGACACTTGGATCTTGACAACTACCTGGGGGATGTAGCACTGGGATGGCTAGGAGATGCACAAAGGAAATTCTTATGCACTCCCTTCGAGCTTGACGAAGTACATGAGGCCATCATGCACATGCAATCGTGTAAAGCTACCGGCATGGATGGCATTCCCATAGAATTCTACAAACGGTACATAGACCAGATGGCCCCCATTTTGAGAGAGTTGTATGAGGAATCATTAGAGGCGGGCAGACTCCCACCATCCATGAGGGAAGCCCTCATCATGTCGCTACTCAAGCCTGGGAAACCACCCCTGCATTGTGACTCCTATAGACCACTATCCCTGCTCAATTGCGACACAAAAATTTTGGCCAAATTAATAGCGAACCGACTAAGCCTACTGATGGAAAAACTGGTCTTGCCGGACCAAGCGGGGTTTGTGCCCGGTAGGGCTACGTCACATAATTTACATACTCTTTTCACTATATTAAATAATGTGGCACCGGAACTGCCTTTTGCGGCAATATTTCTGGATGCCACTAAGGCATTCGACTCGGTTGAATGGGACTATATTTTTGGAGTAATGCGCCGCATGGGCTTCCCCCCACTTTTTTTATCCTGGATCCAGCTGTTGTACCAACTACCGACTGCCAAGGTTCTGGTGAATGGTCACCTATCACAGGCTTTCTCGATCACAAGGGGCACCAGGCAAGGGTGTCCACTATCCCCCCTACTATTCGCGCTAGCGATTGAGCCCCTGGCGGCCAAACTAAGACAACATCACCAAGACAAAGCACTACGCTGCTACCAGCGCCGGATTCTGGTATCTCTCTACGCGGACGATATCACCTTATATATTAAAGACCCGCAGCACAATTTGAACCCTGTTCTTAGGGAGTTTCTAGTGTTTGGCAGACTGTCTGGAATACAAATGAACTGGGGAAATCCCACGTCCTCCCTCTAACGGAGGCAACGCGCGCTTCCCCTGGATTATCCACTGGAGTGGTGTGACTCTGACCTGCGATATCTAGGTATCCACATCACTAGGAATAGGGAGGAGATGATGCGCCTAAATTATGGCACCACCCTGAATCGCATAAATGGTTGTGTAACTAGATGGATCTCATTGCCAATATCGCTGGCGGGAAGGGCATCGTTAATTAAAATGGTGATACTCCCACAACTGCTATACCTCTTTTTAAACATCCCTTATCACCCAGGCGGGTATTTCTTCAAAACACTCAGATCTGAAATGATCAGACTGGTGTGGGGGGGCAAACAACCGAGATTGCAGTGGAACATACTTACCCGGCCGTACTCGGAGGGAGGCTTCGACATCCCGAACTTTGAACTATACTACTGGAGTGCACAGGCTCACTATGCCTACTATTGGGTCCATCCTCCGAGATATATGCCGCAAGTAGCAGCTGAACATTGGTTGGCCGACCCCATACCTATAGATGGCATGTTGTGCGCCACACCTTCCCCCAGAGATAAAAACCCGACTACCATAACATGTACAACATACGCATGGCAGCGTATAGCACACTTGCTACAAAGCCCCATGCTCTATTCACCACTGCTCCCGCTCACTTATCACCCCAACATGCCCCTCCTTCAGGAAACGGCATTCCACAAACTTAAGGAACGGGCCAAACTCACTACATGGGGGGACCTTTATCATAACGGCACCTTTCGCACATCTGAGCAGATGTTTCTTGGGCTTCAGCCAACCCCACTAGAGGTTTTCTTATACATACGACTGCGACAGGGTATGCGTTCTATTACCCCGGAATTTCCCAGGGAGCCCCAGACTCTTGCACCCCTGCAAAGGATGTTAAGCGCCACGTCTCCGGGACATATAGTTTCCATTATCTACCACACTGTACACACATTAAGAGAAATGCCACCGACCAGGTCACGGGCGCATTGGAACTTGGAACTAGGCCATGAATTGACGGATGACCAGTGGGGCTACTGCTGTACACAAACTGAGAGTATCTCTGCTAGCAGCAGACTACGCATAATCCATTTTAAATTCCTTCACAGGCTGTATTACACCCCAGTTAGGATGCACAAATATAAACTTAAGGATTCCGACAGATGCGATAGATGCAAGGCCCCAGGGGCCGACTTCCTACACTTGGCGTGGGAATGCTCGATGGTGCACGAATACTGTAGTCAAGTATTTGACGCTATAGAATCAATGACAGCGCCTAACATTGACCGCACACCGCTGCTGGCTCTATTGGGTTATACCAAATTGCTCCCTGCATTGCACAGACGATTTATTGCGGTTGCACTTTTGATGGCGAAAAGACGGGTGGCATGCCGATGGGGCAGAGGACGGGCACCCAAATTTAAGGAATGGCTAAATGACCTGGTATATTGTCAGGAGCAAATGATTACATATGCAGAGCTGCTTCCACACACTTCACAGCCTAGGGACATATGGGGACCCCTTACCAGCTACCTCATTGCCCACTCGCAAGACACCCTAGACACTGAACCTGAGACGACGACAACTCGTAGTGCTGAGGCCATACTGCAGGACAACTGCACACACACCAGGTGAAGACTATCATCACTCTAAATGCATTCACCACGAATTGTTGTTTCAACCTGGCATTCCAAGATCAACAGGTAATAGATAAAATGTGCATATTATAAAATTGTGCCCGCAGTGAAAAAGTGGTACCAGAGGAACCCACCATATTATGTACTTCCCTGAATGGAAATACTGCCTGTGAAAAGCTACATGGACAGAATGTATAGCAACTAATTACACATGCTGATGCGTTACAATGGAACAATAGAAATGTAACATTACATGCTTATATTGTGCCTAAATTTATAAATGCGAACTGTGACTATAATGTATACTGAAAAAGTTAATAAATTTTTTTTTTTTTTAAAGTAACGAGTCAGAGGTAACATTAAAATGTTGGAGCAGAAGTCTTGCACTTGAAATTATTAACTTTTCCTGCTTTTTCCAATACCACAATATTCTAATCAGAAAAACGTTTGATTTTTACTTTCCATATGGAAGGCACATCATTGTGCCATTTCCCCAGTGCCAGAGGCATGCTGATGTTCTTACACTGCATAGGTGCTCAGCCCCTGGATCAAGGAACCTTAATGATTTCCCCCAATCCCATCCAAAGAATCTTTCTGGTCATGTGGCCTCTTTTATCAACAATGACATATCCACATTGGCAGGTAAAACAATTTCCTTGTTTTGTGACAAGTTCAGGAAGTGTAAATATAAACAGCTCATTGCTTGGCTCTTAACAGAGAGCCAGCCAATTCAAAATGAATCATCAGTGCAAGTGATCTGTATTTTGATTGACTGCTTCTGCTATGAAAGCCAGCAAATCACTGCATTGCACTGGCTGGCAGTGCAAAAGCTGTGGCATCTATCAATAACAAGTCTCAGCAAGAGTGAGTTTATTAAGCACATGGCAGCTTATGTATCAACCTAGCACCAGGACCAGACTCTACCCTCCTTTGAGACGTGACCTTGCAACAAATCTCAAATAAATCTCAAATAAAAATGAAGTAGTTGTATTTTGAGCTTAAAATTGCTTTTGCATTTCTACAATTTGTATGGGTGTTGAAATTGCACCCAATAATCAGCAAACTTTTGTGTCAAGCATACCCACAAAGACGATTAATAAAGAGTTGGCATTGGGGAGGTGGCTAGACATTTATCGTAGCCACTATGAACTGATTTTGTGTGCTCGCCAATAGGGATTTAGGCCATGATGAAGCCTGGAAAGTTGTGTATTCTCCAGTGGTGAAACTCTAAAAAATTTAATTGTCATGCTTATAGGTTCAGTACAATATGTTCATCTTGATTAAGCAGTGTGTAGGCTGAGAGTGATTGGTAAGGGCTGACATTGACTTGCTTTTAGGTTTCTGCCTCTAGACCCATTTGACTTTAACGGACAACATGGTGATGGAAGGAATATCTGAATTAATCTCAGCCACTGCAGATCTCTGATGAAGCCTAAGTAGGCTGAAACTGGTCTGGGATTGCTTAGAGTCAATCCTGAATGAACCCTGGCCTGGTAGTTTGAGCTGGACTATTGTCAAAAACTGGATGCTGAGTAGTACTGTTGAGTCCTCTCCTTGATAGTCTGAGGAAAGGGTGACTCTCTCATATCCATGGTGCCAACATGCACAGAATAGTTTCTGGGAAAGGAGTCAAGTGTCTCTTTAAAAAAGGTACCAGTTAAGAGGAAAAGCACACAAAATAGAAAATAATCTCATTGCTCTTGAATGAAAATGAAAATTAAGACTGAGGAAATCAGTAAGGCACCAAACTTCCCCTGACATCAGGAAGGAGGAAAGAGGCAAGCAAGAATCCCAAGAGGAGAATTTCAAAAGAATATCCAACTGTTGGCAGCAAAAATTTGCAGTGATGGGATGAAAAATGCAGTGAAAAATAAGGAAACAAATGGATTGAGATTCATCCTCCTTTTGTGATTGCTTCCTTATATATAATTCAAAGAGGAACTGACATCACTGGCAAAAAGTCTACTTCACCTTGGACTGGGAACTTTGAACAACATTCTATGCACAGACCTCCGTCTTGGGAAGAGCTGGTGATAAGGTTTGTCCACAGCGCTTTCCAGGTGGACATGGCATTTGTATAGTAAATGAAGAAGCTCAAGTTTGACATCCTTTGTTCTGTGTTGATTTCCAGATTCCTCCTGCCACCCTATACACTTGGAGCACGAGTCAGCTCATCGAATACCCATCCCAATGACAGCAATCATAGAGACGTCAGAGTGGTCCAGGCTGTACCCATATGCTAAGCACAATCTATTGTAACATAAGGATCCTTCCCTTCTTGACCTCGCAGGTGTTCAGTGAGTTTTTGACTCACAGATGTCACAGTATGCCGTTCCCTGAAGCTCTTGAACCTCATATTTTGATTACTCTTGTACAATAACTTGAGGTAGTTTAGATGGAAGTGGATGAAATGATCAGGAACATAAGGTTTCAGTTGGGATGAATGAAAAACTGAATTAATTTTCCAAATATAGGCAAATTCAACCGAACAGCCACAGGATTGATTTGATTAGTTATCACAAATGGTAAAAAATTGTAGTCAAAATTTAACTGGCAATATATGGACCAGCAGAAAGGGAAAAGAAAGCCAGACCTTTTTTCCAGTAGGAAAAAGATCAGAACTTGATGTTGTGCTTGGTGTCAGAAGGAGCTTTTTTGAAATGTATGTATTCTATGTTTTCTTCTGCTCCTGCTTCCCTAGGGAACAATTGCTGGCTAGAAATAAATAAGTCTGCTTATGCTGTTAATTGTAGATCTCATATTTCAACTTGTCCAAGGGATATTGGTCTGCAAATAGCGCTTCAAGAATTGAAAATGCCCAATTATAAACTAATCCTAAAAAAAAAAATCAAAACTGAATCCCTTAAGATGGATAAAAACGCATTAGCAGGGAAAAATCATGCATGGTATGTGATTAATTCATACCAGTCCTTATGCATTCAGCCAAATCTGACTGCTCATTTCTCGGCAAAAATTAAAAGTGTGTTTTTTAAATTTATGAATGGGAATAAATCTAACAAAAGAGGGCACGCCGCCTTGGATTCAGCAGTGGCCGGATACTAACTGTATATTTTGCGGATGGCCACAAGAATCTTTAGTTCATATAGTATGCGTGTGTCCTAAATTGCTTAAAATTCGGCGTATCTTCTTGAAACCCCTATTTTTGAAAATCGCGGTTTGATCAGCTCGCCAGGCACTTATTAGGTCCCTGTCGGGCGAGTCGATCCAGTTGTTATGCCAATTGATAAAATTTCTAAATGTAGATGAAAAATGTTTGGTATAGTCAGTTTGAGATGTATTATATCTATATCCCTTGAACTTGAGAATGTTGCACTGTTTGATATTTTGTAGAACTTAGTGTTCTCCCCGCTAAGGTAATAACTAGAAATGTAATAACTGAAGTTATTCTGTTATAGTAATTATTGATGCACTTTATAATCGTCTTTGCACAATGGAATTACTATTGATTGCACGTCGGCACTTTAATATGCAATATGTGCAATATCCTGTTATAGTAATTATTGATGCATTTTATAATATGTTCTCACAATGGAATCACTAATTAATGCATGACCTAGCCCATGTTTGATGGTTTTTATAATTTCTGTGGTACAGTTTTTTAAAATATTGTGTGGTTGTGAAGATATTTTAATTGCAATGATTTATATTAATCAAGCAATAAAGTTATTATTATTATTAAAACATGATGTTAATTTATATCAATGTTCTTTAATTTTGACCTTATAATGCTGTAAGCTATGTTTAACAAAAAATATTTATGTTTTTGTAACTGATTCAAATAATCATTAGTTGCTTCCATCAAAGTGGGGAAGATAGGAAAACTCTTGGATGAAACATACAAAAGAAAGGTGAAACCTTGGTGGCACTATGATTTGCATTATACAGATGTGCTCCTACGAGAGTGATCTATTATTAAATTCCGATAACAATATACATGCCCTGAAAAAGTCCATATTGTATAGAGAAAAAGTGCACTGCTTTATTGATGATGGAGATGTGTAGAATATGAGATTTTTATGCGAAAAGATTTATTCCATTATATTACACCTGAGGAAACATTATAAGTGATTCTTTGAACTTTTTTCATTTGGAAGAAGACTTAGCATTGGCATTGTATAGTTTATAGAGTACTACCACACTTTTGGAATCTGTTCAATCCAGCAGTGTTCTATTTTCAATAACAGGATATGGTAATCTGTGCAGCTTGGTCGTCTCTCGGATTTCTGCACCTACTGAATAACTATGTAGGATATTTTTGGAGTGTGAGGTATTTATTTCATGATCCACAGGCCACGGTCACCTGCGATAACAGGACAGGTGAGAAGACAATCTTCAATGAACTTCTTGGGTGCACATTTCTTCCAAAGGAGGAGAATTCAACAGTGAATGCAAATTGTGAGAGCTGCTCAGTGTGGTGCTTCGTGTTACGACATGCACACTACATGTGAAACTGTCATGATCCGTGGCCTTGGCTTACATATGTATGTCAAGCAGACATGGATGAGTCTACTGCTACAGAAAGTAGTCACCTCTTGGTGTTTTAGCTTTGTGGCTGTGATTCTTGCACTAGATGAAGGATGCAAGTGGAATCAAAATAAACTACCTGTCAGAGAGCGCTACAGGACTCTAAGAAGTCTTGCAATGGTGGCAGCTATCTTAGCTCCACGGAGTATATTTCCTTGTGTTTTAGTGTGTTGTTTGCTAGCTACATCGTTGTTGCAGCCAGAACTTTGCTGCCAGGAGACTGGAGGTTATCATGGATCATGGTTTAATCTGAAGTTATCAAAGAATTGTTGAATTCAGAGAAGTAATCTGGATAGCACTTGAGTTCTATGATTTAGACTTTGATTTGCACATTAGTACTAGAGTCATCCTCCCAAGGTTCCATGGGTTCGTAGGTGGAAGGTAACAATATTGATGCAATGACCTGCTGGGATTAGGGATGGATGAGAACATTCTACTGCGAGTGCCTCTGGTAGGTTTGCAGCACATTTTGTCTATAAATTCACGCTCTTCTTTGAAACACATTCAGGGCCGGACTGGGAACCGAAACCGGCCCTGGCAAACTGCTCGGCCGGCACCCCCTGGGGGTAGGGGGGGGTGCAGCCAAGCTGTTTGCGAGGGCCGGTTTCGGCCGATTTTGTTACAGGGGGCCGATATTGCCGACCCCTGTAACAACAAGCATTTACAATGCAATAGGTCTCGCATTTACGCGAGTTTGAGCTATTGGCATTGTAAATGACAATGCCTTTTATTTATGTTTTAAAAACCAAAACATAAATAAAAGGCATTGTCATTTACAATGCCAATAGCTCAAACTCGCGTAAATGCGAGACCTATTGCATTGCAAATGCTTGTTTTCTCTCCCACCCTTGCTTGCTTGATGCAAGGTTCATGTTTTTTCACATATTTTCAATTTATTCCAGAATGTATTTAAATATAAAGCATAATTACAGACTGTGACATCATTCCCACCTTTCTTGCTATTTCACTTCAGAACTATGAGACTCTATACATTTATCGAAGCCTGCGGCTCTCAGAGGACAGGCACTTTAGGATCAATGAAAAGTCCCCATGGCTGTCCTTGTAGTCACTCCCCGAACTTTAGTGTCTCCTACAACCCTGGCTTTTCCTTTAACACTACACAAAAGCACATTTATGATTTGGTTCACATTATAAAATTCCCTAACTTTGCAATCAACCAAAGTTAAAGTCAAAACCAGTAAACACCAATTTTCTTGTTAAATAAGCAGCAATTTGTCACAAGACATTCGATTACGCTTGATATCTGTTTTTGAAATGGGAGAAATTGGACAAAATGAACACGTAAAAAGGAAAGGCTTATTTATCGCTCGTTTTCCTCCCGAAAAATTACTTATGGGTGCTGCAGCACCTCCCACACCCCTACTTCCAGCCTGGACTCGCCGCATATTGTATACATGAGGAATGTCAATGAAAGAGCGCCAAATACATTAGCATGAGCACAGGAGGCTTTGTATGACATTGTGGGGAGCTAAAACAAAGCGAACACCGATCCTTAGGCGTGTCCACTCCACCCGCCCTACACTAATAGACTAACATGACAGCTAACGGTTCCGGTTACGTAGCGCCTTTCAGCTGCTTGGTTGTCTCTGGCAGTTGCAATTTACGAGCGGCGGTGTCAGAAACAGAGGAAGCAGAGGGATGGGAAAACAAGCTGTCTCCACGTGCACATCTCCTGTCCGCGCAGCCATAGCGAGCAGGAGACAGGGAGGGACAGGAGATGTGCAAACGTACACATGACCCGTACGCGTGCACGGAGCACGGTGTCCTTAAAGCGGGCGCCATGCTCGAATTAAAGTAAAAAATAAATATACGGAGTGCAGTGTCCCTAAAGCGGGCGCCGTACTCCAAAATAAAGTAAAAATAAATAAAAAGTGTGCAGGAGAAGCCCGTAACTGCCCGAGAAGTTTGTGTGTGTGTCTCCTGTCCGAGGAGGCACGGAGCTTCGGGCTCTGAGCAGCACAATGGAAGAGGGAGGGGCCCGACGGGGGAGAGAGAAAGTGAAAGCGTTGTGCTGAAACGGCGGGACCCATAGCGTGCACATCGCCTGTCTGGGTACGTGCCCAGACAGTGAGCATGCACATCTGCTGTCCCGGTGCCAGAGAAGACATGCAGTGAGCGTGCACATTGGCTGTCCCCCTTCGGACGCCAAACCGACAACAATAGGTCTCGCCAAGGCGAGCAGCGCATGCGCTGCGTCGCTAGGCGAGACCTAAAAACGGCCCCCCAAGGGCCCAAAACTGGCCCCCACCCTAGCGGCCCACCGGGGAAACGCCCGGTGCCCGCTACGGCCAGTCCGGCCCTGCCCACCATGTAATGTCCCATGAGCTACCTCCATGTAATGTGCTGTGAGCTCCCAGCCTCCCACCTTGTAATGTCCGGTGAGCTCCCTCCATGTAATGTGCGGTGAGCTCCCTCCATGTAATGTCCGTTGAGCTCCCTCCATGTAATGTGCTGTGTGCTCCCTCCATGTAATGTGCCGTGAGCTCCAGCCATGTAATGTGCCATGAGCAGGTTGCTCGTGACATGAAGGTTGGTGACATATGCATATGCGCCATGGCAGCAGGTCACTGTGTGTGCCAGAGAAGAGGCTGGCATCATTAGTTCATGGCAGTCGCGAGTCCGCCTGGCCCCTCCCGCGGTATTTGGTGCTGGGCAGAGGGTTAATACCCATCAGACAGTCCGCCGCTAGTTTCCGGGACAGGAGTTAGAAGAGTTAATGTGGCCTCCCGGTGTCGGCCACGCCCACTGCTGCCTGAGGGCGCGGTTCAAGGTAAGAAACACACGTGAGCAGAGTGCAGCACATAGCTGGGGGCCCAGCTCATGTGTGACACCATGAGGTCGTCCTGCCTTTTTATCCAACAACATACAGCGTGCTGGGAGTTTCAAGCCAATACTTCAAGTCCCAGAACGCAAAGCGGCACAGACAAGAAGACAATTCTGGCTTCTGGTATCATGGTGCTAACTGGGTCGGGCGCTATATGCGCAATACACACAAACATCACGGGGGCACGAAACATTCTGACAAGAAGGATGCTAAAAAAAAGACTAGCTCGCTCAGGTGGCACAGTCTTTGCCCCACCCCGTTGCCCATTTCCTGGCAGGGGGTCATCAACGCTCTTGTTGCAAACATCAGTCCGGCGTGAAGACTTCCAAGGCAGGAGAAAGTGTCAGCCTGGCTCAAACGTGCATGTCACTGATGTGCAAACTCAGGAAGGGTGAACGCAAAGCTTCAAAGAGGACACGAGATGAAAACTTGGGTGCAGGTGGCAAACGTTTCCATTCCATTCCATTCAACTTTATTTCGGTCATAAAAGGCCTTAAAAAGTAAAAATACATATACATACATATATAGCTCTTTTAGGAGAAATCATGACATTTCATTGATAACAGATTACAAAATATGGCCAGAGGAACATTTTAGTTTGTCCAATAACTTTACACCAGTTAAAAACGAAGATGGTTAAAACCAGATAAAAATTTTAATTTTTTTTAAAAGTAATAACATTATTGGAGGGGACATTTTTTACAGTTGCTGAGATATATTACAAATGGCCCTACGCCTGTGCCACATAGAATTGAGGAATCGAGACACGGCAAAAACTATGGGGGGGTGTGTGTCAAATCCTAGAATTCTATACACCTCCAAACACTGTGTACAGCCCAAGTTCCTACATAGTGGTATGAGCCAACGCCGTCTGGCAGATTTGTAGCCGGGGCAAAAGAAAAAAACATGAATATCAGTCTCCTCAGGACTGTTGCAAGCGGGACATCCAGCAAAGAGATCTTTTGACCATTTATTCGTAAAAGCGTTAACCGGGAGGGTCCCTGTTCTAAACTGGATATACAGCTTCCTAGCCATAAGGGGCTGTATATCGTCCAGAAAGGGCTCAAAAAGATACTCGGCTTTTATGTTGAAGAAGTCAGCCGTTAGGTGCCCGAGTTTGGTGTTCCCCTGCAGATCGGCTAATTTGAGCGATCTATATGCTCTTACGAGTTGAAGTCGGGATATTATTGGGGACACTTCCTCTGGATTGCTCCACAGGTTAGACATGCCTATTCTAGCGCAGGCTTCTTTGATGAACTTGAGCCATGGCAGTTTTCCAGCCCCGGAAGTCCCAGGACCCCCTTGAGTTCTTTTGGTAGGATACTAATTCAGGGTCGCCCACAGTCTGTGCCAGAAGGTCAATGGTCTTAGTCCGATCTCCTCTGCAATGGGTTTGATTCCTAGGTCCAGGCGCAGGGGGATGAGGGGAGTGCTGGGCGGTAGGCCCAAGAACTTTCTCATAAATTGGTTCTCTATTTTGGCCAATCCGCCAGAGGGGCGGTGACCCCATAATTCCGCCCCATACATTACAACACTCCTTACTTGAACTTTATATATTTCAGCAACCGGGCCAGGCGGTTTGTATAGGGAATTCCTAAAGGTTTTAGTGATACCCCCCACCATCTGCGCTAGCCTCAAGCCTGCCTTGTCTAATTGTGGGCCCCATTCGAATGTTTCAGACAACCTGACACCAAGGTATTCAAAGACAGTCACCCTCTCTAACAAGGTGCCATTTAAGGAGGGGTTTGGGCGAGATGTTTTGGCTGGGTTGAAGACCATACATTTGGTTTTCGTGGTGTTAATCTCCAACCCTCGGTATTTACAAAATAAGGAAAAACTGTCCAAGATCCTTTGAATGCCCATAGGGGACTTGGACAACAGCAAAGTGTCGTCCGCAAACATCATTGCTGGCACCCTGCCTTGCGCCAGCTTCGGGGCGTCATTGTCCGCTACTTCATTTAGTTGGGCCACCAAGGCGTTGATAAAAAGGCAAAACAGGGTAGGGGCCAGCCCCCCCCCGTCTCACTCCTCTGTTAACTGGGAAGCGGGGGGTCAATTCTCCATATTTCCCATACCTGACTTGGGCAAAGTTGCCTATATGCAATCGCATAATCTGTGACAACAGGTAGGGCGGGATACCCAGCTGCTCAAGAACCTCCCCCAGTTTGGCTCGGGGGACCAGATCGAAGGCCGATTTAAAGTCGACGAATATCAAATAGAGGCTGCCACCCTCTATTGACACCGTCTTCCAGAATAATAGTTGGAGCCTGAAGAGCTGGTCGATGGTGGAAATATTCTTCCGAAACCCGGCCTGATACACACTCAGAACTTCCCGCTCTTCCATCCAAGAGTGAAGTCGCTCAAGGAGGGTCCTGGCAAACAATTTCTGGGTGACATCTATCAGGCTTATTGGCCTGTAGTTGGAGGGCAAGAGGGGTGAGCCTTTCTTAAAGACTGGGAAGATTTCGGCCCCTAACCACATATCCGGGATCTTCATGCCTAACAGAATGGCGTTGAATATTGCCCAGAGATAGGGTCCTCAAATATTAGGTTCCTCCCTAAATAAGCCCCGGGGATCTTGTCTAGCCCAGGGGCCTTACCTAGGGGGAGCTTCCCAATTGCATTTAAAACTTCTTTTAGAGTAATCCATTGGGGGTCTTCATTAGGATTTCCTATAGTTGCTAGAGACGCTGCATCTTTGGGCTCTATGGGTTCCTCAGTAGAATAGAGAGCTTGGAAGTGCAGCTTCCATGCGGCTGCAGCGATGTTTGGCTCTAACGCTGAGTTCTCTAAACTGCCGTCTGCGCTAACTAGAGACCAAAACTTCTTCAAGTCCCTATTAAAGAGCGCTGCCTTGATGTCGTCCCACCTTTCAAGCTCCCAGTTCTTCTTGGCTAGCTTGATACTATCTCGATACTGGGCCCTGCTTGATTTTATTAAGGATCTATCCTTGAGTTTAATAGCGTCAATAAGGGCACCCTTTGCCTTGCGGCAAGAGTTATTAAACCAAGTTTGCTTGGCACCCTTGTTGGGCTTAGAATATGTCAAAGGGTTAAAAATGTTAGTCAGGCTTGTTGACAATTCTTCATGCAGTGCCTCTAATCTACTAATGGTTTGTGGAGTGTTAAGTTTTGCGGCAGCCGACTCCATTTCCATTAGGGGCGAGATGATTAGAGAATATAATGCGGCTGCCTTGTCTGGTGACTGCTTGAGTTTTCCCCACCTTATTCTTCTTCGATTGTTGGCAAGAGTTAAGTTGGTAACTACGCCACTGGAGTCAAGCTATCCTGGCTGATGAAGGCTGATAGCCTGAAACCGGTCCTAGGATGCTTGATTCGGTCCAGGGAAGACATGGCTTGGCAGTTCGGTCTGGACTGTTCCCATGAGGCACAGGGTCAAGACTGATTTGCATATGGCTATGTCTGAACTGGGGTGGCGTGGTGAAGCAAAATAACGATGGATTAAACCCAGATCTGTGACTGCGGGAGAATGTTTGCCAATGTGCAGCATTCCGTCCATCATCTTGTGTATTTTGCATTTCGCCCTAAGTGGGAAGGGTATGCCCAGACGTGGGTCCCGTGCTCACTACGCCACTGGAGTCAAGCTATCCTGGCTGATGAAGGCTGATAGCCTGAAACCGGTCCTAGGATGCTTGATTCCGGTCCAGGGAAGACATGGCTTGGCAGTTCGGTCTGGACTGTTCCCATGAGGCACAGGGTCAAGACTGATTTGCATATGGCTATGTCTGAACTGGGGTGGCGTGGTGAAGCAAAATAACGTTGGATTAAACCCAGATCTGTGACTGGGGGAGAATGTTTGCCAATGTGCAGCATTCCGTCCATCATCTTGTGTGTTTTGCATTTCGCCCTAAGTGGGAAGGGTATGCCCAGACGTGGGTCCCGTGCTCACTACGCCACTGGAGTCAAGCTATCCTGGCTGATGAAGGCTGATAGCCTGAAACCGGTCCTAGGATGCTTGATTCCGGTCCAGGGAAGACATGGCTTGGCAGTTCGGTCTGGACTGTTCCCATGAGGCACAGGGTCAAGACTGATTTGCAAATGGCTATGTCTGAACTGGGGTGGCGTGGTGAAGCAAAATAACGATGGATTAAACCCAGATCTGTGACTGGGGGAGAATGTTTGCCAATGTGCAGCATTCCGTCCATCATCTTGTGTGTTTTGCAAGAGTTAAGTTGGTACCTACAGGGGTACCAATAGTCGTGGCATTACAAAATTCTGGGGGCTCCAACTCCACTATCAGGGCGTTATGATCACTGTCAATTCTTGGCATGACGGCAAAGTCAACCACCCACCGCCAAATGCTTGTCTCCACTAGAATATAATCCAGCAGGGAAGATTGTCCTGGTCTATTAAAGGTTAGCTTCCCTGGCTGATCAGACTTGGTACGGCCGTTACACGCCCTCAAAGAGTGGGTTAGGGTTACTGCATTTATCTGGAGTACCAGAGGAGTCCAGGCCTTTACCGGTGGAATTTGAGGATCAGGGATTAGCCAAAGACTATCCTCGTCGCTAGAGGGGGCATCAGTGGGGGCAGCCAAGGGCTCAAATTGGCAATTAAGGTCTCCCCCAATAATCAGTCTAACATTTAGGGGTACTGTGTCGATGAAGGTGTTAAGTAGATCTATGGTCGGGGATTCCTGTGTGATGTTTACAGGACGGGAATAGATGTTAATGAGAGCAAGTTTTAAATTAGAGGGAAAAGTGAGTACAGTACATTGGATATCGTTGGACGCGGTGTTCAACTGAACCGTGGTACAATCCAGGTGGGTAGCAACCCAGGTGCATAAGCCCCCCAAGGGCCTGCCTCTTCTCCCTGAGGTGGCCTGGACGTTGAAGGTTGCATAGCCCCCCCTCACTATATCCTCTCTTGCCCAAGTCTCCTGAAACATATACACATCATGCTTCCCTACGAACTGCCCCCAATCTGGGCAGTGCAGTTTGTTTTTTATTCCAGCGATGTTCCAGGATAGGATCCTTAACTTATGACCGGCGGAAGAATTACCACTGTGTGCATTGTGACAGTTGTTACTAGGACTTCGAATAACATCTGGCTGAGCCATGGGAATTACTTCGGCTTCTTTCGTTGTAGGAACACTCCTAGCTTGGCTAGGGGTTACATAATCCAAAGGAGTTAAAGATGGATTATTATGCATAGCTACACCTATCCCGTAATGATCTAAGGCTCCCCAGAGAGATGAGGGTTGTTGGTCCCCTGGTTCGTCTTTGTTGCTATTGTGGATATGCTGTGCCTGTTTCCCACTAGTATTCATCCCAGCTACCCTCTTGAACCCCCCCGTCCCAGTGTTAGGGTTGTAGCTGTCTTGCAACCCTAGTATATCCACCTCCTCGAGGGGCCCATATCTGTATGCCACTGGGATGTTAAAAAGAGGTCTAAGGGGTTGGGCTGCTATTGGATAAGGTTGGAATCTATTTATTGGGGCCCTGTATACTGGAGTCCAAGGCAGAATGTAGTTGCCTGGATAGAAAAAGTCCAAAGTGTAAGCTCGGACATCCGTGCGCAGTGCGTGGATGCTAGCAAACTGGCCTGCAATTGTTTGTATGGTCAGGGGGTTGCTAAAATTGATAACTATGCAATCTCCTTGGATTGTTTTGAGATTTTCGCCCACCCATCCCACTCTTCGAACCATTAAAATTTCCCCAGCCCTGTCATAGGTGAACTGCTTGTGCCTGGTTAACCAAAAAAGACACTTATTCCTTAGATCTAGCTGCGATTCGTTCTGCCCATTATTGATCTCAGGGACCCCTGTTAATATTATGACATAGGGGAGTGAGGCTGGGGGTAGGTTTATGGTCGGTCTCATCTGTTGCACTGGTCCTGTAACCTCGGCCACTGCTGGATGTAGCCTTTCCCCACCTTCCCTCTGTTCTATATTTATTTATTTATTTATTTATAAAGCGCAGCATTCATCCTGGAGGATATCACGGCGCTGTATAGCGAGAGATTATGGTAAGGCTGCCAATCAAGGCATATGGTCTATTAGGAATTTACGTCTTAGGGAACAGATGGGTCTTGAGCTTTCTCCTGAAGGCCAGGTAGTCAGTAGTGAGGCGCAAATCTTGGGGAAGTTCATTCCATTTCCTGGCCGCCAGGTATGAGAACGAGCGTCCTCCAGATCTAACTTTTTTATACGCTTTGTCCTGGCCAGGGCTTGGTGGAGTGAACGTAGGCTCCTTGGGGGGACATAGAATTCTATTTTATTCTGTAGAACTCTAGGGCCACGTTGGTGGAGAGCCTTATGTGCATGACTGAGCAGCTTAAACACTGCTCTTTGTCGCATGGGCAGCCAATGAAGATCTTTCATGCACGTAGATGCTGAGCTCAGTCTGCTTTTATTACACACCAATTTGGCTGCAGCATTTTGGAGTACCTGCAGGCGAGTGAAAAGATAGTCTGCCATGCCAACGAATAGGGCGTTGCCATAGTCAAGCTTGCTTATGAGTAGTGCCTGTGTGACGGTTCTTCTGCAGTCCAGTGGGATCCAGGGAAAGAGACTCCTATATGGACGGGCCCTCTTCTATGTGGGACCTCCCTAGGAGGGGCAGGGCCGAATGTCGCCCTAGGATCATGGGATGGATGTATGGCAGGGTTTTCAGAACGTGCCGGGATGTTAACGGCCGGCACGGCACTAGGAGCCTCTGCCCTTCCGGCACTTGATTGGGCAGCGGGGTTTGGAGCCATCGTGGACCCCTTCTGGCCAGTGAAAGATTGGGCTACGCTGACTGTCTGGGAGCTACAGTCTTTCCTCTTCCCTAGGACAAGAGTGGTTCTACCAGGGGAATTGCCCTTGCTACTCATCTCAGTCAGTTGCCCTGTACCTACTTGTTTGAGTATGAGCGCAAGCTCTTCCTTTACAATAGCTCTCATCTGGTTCTCCAACTCCACTACCAGGTTCCTCACCCAAGTGGGACAGTCAGAAGCTGTTAGGGGTTGGTAAAAGGCTCAGCCGTTCTATCACTGCTAACTATTTCAGGTGCGCTGTTTGCTATATCTGGGTTTTTCCTTCTCTTGGTTTCTGCCCCATTTCCAGTCTTGCGTTTGATGGTCTTAAGAGAGGTGGTAAAGATGCCACCTTTACGGGTTTTCGGCTTCACTGGGTGTTGTTTAGGTGATGGTGAGGATGACTCAATTGTTCTAGACAGGGATTCTGTTGGTCTCAGTGGAGAACCAGGAGTTGTTGATTGAGGAATGGGTGATTCAGGCCCTGGTCTGAATAAGTCTGGAGTTAAAGACAGACGCCTCTCCGTTAGTTCTATTTCGGTTGATACCACCCCAATAGCCCTCTGGAGCATCCTATCTATTGAGGTTTGGGGCAAAGGGGCCTGGATGGAGACCTGGGGCCCTTTTTTTACTGCACAAATGCGCTTGCCCATATTTAATTCAAGGAAGGGGCACCCCTAGTGCAAGCCAGTGAGGCGTAGAACCAACTAAGGCACAAGACCAAGATTGGATTTAAAATGGAAGATATTTGATACACGAGGTGTATGCCAAAACAATAACTGAGGTTATAAGCTAAAAATAATAAAAAACAATATATGCATATGAAATGTGCCTCAGTTAATAAACAACTTAATATGGAGCAGTTCCACGTGTTGTTCCTGTGGGACTCTGGGTTACAAGTTCCCTGTGTTCGCCACCAGGTCCATCTAGGAGTTGCAAGGAACAAGCTAGCGCTTCTGCCGGATGAATTGGGTGTGTTGAGGACAAACGACTAAATTAAGGGTCCCGGACAGTCTTACCAGTGCCGATGGAACGATAATTCAGGAACCAAGGGGGGTGGCCCTGCCCTGCCTCTTCCTGGCAATAACGGGCACGGACGGGCCGCCCTTGGCCCGGGCTTTGCCCGGGCGCGTCCCGCGCGCGTCCCGTGCCGCGGGTGGAGAGGCTGCGCTATGTAGCGCGATGGAAGCGCCTCACCTGCGGTAGAGGAAGCGGGAAGGCTGTGACCCTTGGTGCACCCTGGGACTCGTAGTCCCACCAGGGTGGATGGCAACCCCGAGGCGTCTCAGTGAAACGTTCCGGCTGTGTGTAGGTGAGGGCTCTGGGCTTAAGCTCCTGCCAGAGTATGGAGCTGAACGACAGGAGCAAGCAGCAAACAAAAAAAAAAAAAAGATGCACGCTTCAGTTCCTGGGCGTCCCTCGCCGCAGGGGGAGAGGCTGCGCTATGTAGCGCGATGGAAGCGCCTCACCTGCGGTAGCGGAAGCGGGAAGTCTGTGACCCTTGGTGCACCTTGGGACTCGTAGTGGCAACCCCAAGGCGTCTCGGTGAAACGTTCCGGCTGTGTGTAGGTGAGGGCTCTGGGCTTGAGCTCCTGCCAGAGTATGGAGCTGAATGACAGGAGCAAGCAGCAAAAAAAAAGCATGAGCACAGGAGGCTTTGTATGACATTGTGGGGAGCTAAAACAAAGCGAACACCGATCCTTAGGCGTGTCCACTCCACCCGCCCTACACTAATAGACTAACATGACAGCTAACGGTTCCGGTTACGTAGCGCCTTTCAGCTGCTTGGTTGTCTCTGGCAGTTGCAATTTACGAGCGGCGGTGCAGAAACAGAGGAAGCAGAGGGATGGGAAAACAAGCTGTCTCCGCGTGCACATCTCCTCTCCGCGCAGCCATAGCGAGCAGGAGACAGGGAGGAACAGGAGATGTGCACACGTACACATGACCCGTACGCATGCACGGAGCGCGGTGTCCTTAAAACGGGCGCCGCGCTCGAATTAAAGTAAAAAATAAATATACGGAGTGCAGTGTCCCTAAAGCGGGCGCCGTACTCCAAAATAAAGTAAAAATAAATAAAAAGTGTGCAGGAGAAGCCCGTAACTGCCCGAGAAGTTTGTGTGTGTGTCTCCTGTCCGAGGAGGCACGGAGCTTCGGGCTCTGAGCAGCACAATGGAAGAGGGAGGGGCCCGACGGGGGGCGGGAGAGAGAAAGTGAAAGCGTTGTGCTGAAACGGCGGGACCCATAGCGTGCACATCGCCTGTCTGGGCACGTGCCCAGACAGTGAGCGTGCACATCTGCTGTCCCGGCGCCAGAGAAGACATGCAGTGAGCGTGCACATTGGCTGTCCCCCTTCGGACGCCAAACCGACAACAATAGGTCTCGCCAAGCCGAGCAGCGCATGTGCTGCGTCGCTAGGCGAGACCTAAAAACGGCCCCCCAGGGGCCCAAAACTGGCCCCCACCCTAGCGGCCCACCGGGGAAACGCCCGGTGCCCGCTACGGCCAGTCCGGCCCTGAACGCATTCCACATATCAGAAACATTCTCCCACAAACTTTGCACATCTGGTTCTGGGGCCTGTCTCTGCTCTGTGACAAAGTAGGGACCTTCAGCGCATCAACAAATATAAGGCAGATGGTGTTTCTCACTCTAGAATGGCGTCAAACCATTTCAGATCTTCACAAGAGTTTTTCTTCTTCTCCATTCGGATAATTTTTCATACCAACGCCTGCTTCCCACATGCGAGCAATGTTTCAATCAGCCCAGTGATGTCACGGGGGTGGAACTGAGCGTGTTTCATTTGTCGGGGACTGTGATTGGACCACAGCTGCGAGCAATGTGTGAGCGGAGAGTCTAGTGCTCCAGAGGGCCTTGTTAAACCCTCGACCTTACATCGTTTTTTACGGTAAAACAGTGCCTAAAAATAGAATGGAGAGACTACGGGCCAGCGGTGTATGGCTGGTCTCCTGCTCTGTTAATAAAACCGGAACTAGACCTCAAAATTATAAATCTGACTTCAGTCGTTCCGGGTGGGACAGAAAGTAGCCTCGCTCTAAGACTTGGAGCTAGGGGACGGGGGGTTATATTACCTAAAGAATGTTTAATCATCTGGCTGCTTTGATCTTTCCTTCCCCATCACATGCTACTTAAAGGGAAATAAAGCTTGTTTTTTTCCCCTTCCTCTGCCGTTTCTGATTTGTCTTGCTTGGATTCTCTTCCAAAACAGCGAGGCCGGTTTTGAGCCGCCCCTGAAAGAATTATGACATCATGGAAATACCCCATCGAGCTCTAGCTAGAGGAAGGATTTCATATTTTTGGGACTCTTGCTCTGCCTGCTGCTCGGGTTATTAATTGTCATCGCTTTAACGGAGCCGCTCTGACCTGAAAACTACTCAGAGTTGAACTTATTCTAAAAGTAGAGACGAAACATTTTGAACTGTGCTGCAGTTGCCTGGAAAATGTTGTCTTCGGGATGTCTAAGTTTGGGTACATTCACTGACCCACATTGGGAAGTTCTGGATGCATTTTAGACAAATTGTTCTATTCGAAGTTGGAGTAAATGTGGAGCTGCGAGGACTCACATATTGCAGTCAAAAGCGAATTATTAGACGCTTTTTCCATTTGCTCTCTTAAAATATTTCATTCAAAGTTTGGCACAGCTTGCCCCAGAAGGGGCCATCACACTGCTACTGCTCTAATAATAAGAGCAGCTTCACATCACCCTCACAGCTGTCATCTTTGTGGGCCTACCAGTGTTTATAAATTGCCCATGATGCCTTTTCTAAACCTAAAAAGAATAAAAGCAAGCTTTTTTTTAAAAAAGGTACTAGCAAACATTCTGTAAATGTATTCTTTTCAGGTAGGTTTTTCGCCACCTTATAAAGAAGTTCTTACGGCTTCTCACAAAAAAATACTGTAGAGTATGGATGTGATTGTTTAGTCGGTAGTGTTTTGGCGGGTGCAGCCTGCACTTGGATAGTTTGAGAAGACCATTGGAATCACACAACCTGCAATAACCTTACCCCTGTCAGTATGATGCGAACACTGCTGAGAGCACGCCTTGATTCTTGCAACATCATCTACACCAGATTCTCAAAACAACTAACTAATGAGTTGCAGCAATGGCAAAATCATCAGGCAGACAGACTTGATTCAAACTCTCAAAACGAGGTTACATAAATCCAGTCCTAAAAGCCCTCCATGGGGTTTCAGTGGATGCAAACTTAAAGTTGAACTTTCTCTGCACTGTGTATAAAGGTTAGAGCTGCAACAGACCAGTACTCCTGCCGATATTGTTAAGCCTCCATGCAGGAACCTTCCCTCTGCAATAGAATTTCACAGTAGTAAACCCGTTTACACCTGACATGTGTAAATGGAGGAATTTTAGCTATAAAACTAAGCTTGGGTCAAAAATACCTTTCTGCCATGGCCCTAATCTTGGAGCAATAATAAATTTCAGTCTTCATGAAATATATGAAACGAACCAGTTCAGATTCATCTTTAATTACATTTCAGACAAGCAGGAGGCGAGAAATAAAATCAAGACAAGAGTTCGCATCCAAATCCCATGGCTGTGCTTTCACACAGACTTTGTGAGTTTAATATTGCTTTGAACTGAAAGAAAGGCAATGCACAGTTATATAGAGCAACTAAGTATATAAATAACACATTTAACCTGTTAGTGCTAAGGGTCCCACCCTACCCCTAGTGCTGAGTCGTTTGTTTGGCTCCTGGGACACTTTATATTTATTCCTTCAAACCTAGCTCCACAAATGATCCTCAGGACAAATTTGCTATTTTTTTTACCCACATGCTAGGATTTTGAAGGCACACAGGGTTTGTCATTCACCATGGAAGGGCCTGAGAAAATATGGATAATATTTTGTTTAAAAAAAATGGAAACGGTGCTGTGCTAGAACACGCATGCTTTCTTTTCTAAAAATAGCATAAACCAAAATTGTATTGTCTGGACAGTCATTTCTAATAGAAAGCTAAAAACATAGCAAATGTCATTAAATAATAGCAAACCTCTTATCATCCACCATTTCCACACTTTTCCTGATAAAATAGTACTCTACTTATGCGGGTTTCTCCGTACAGATGACAAGACAGGAGACAAGGTGAGAAGAGTCTTTATTCCTCAGCCACCATCAACTGACAGTCTTCCTTCGACTGTCCTCCCACTACATTCCCATGTATTGTCTCACAACATTCTCATTCCAATTCTAAGGGCAGTGTACATAATAACATAACATATGAGCAATGAATATAATATATGTCACACTTTCCCCTCCCATACCATGTCAGCAAACACATAATATATGTCACACTTCTCCCTCGAATAACGGACACCCAAAACAACCATACTCAACGGAAGAAGCAACAAAATGCTAAGAAAATCCAATAAACATTTACTACTAAAACAATCATCTTACATTAAAAAGATATACCAACATTTTGTCACCCAAAAATGCCACTAAAAGCTATGAGCAATACATAAATACAATATACAAACCGAGTGAATAGGACCGGAAAAATATCCTGACTACTGTGCTACAAAATCCTGTAAATTGGATGGTTTCTTACTTGCTCTTCCATCTTTCTTCTATCAGGCAACACCACGGAAGGTCAATTGATACCTATAATCTCTGGTTCATCCATCACACCATTTTGATTGTCTGTAGTGATCTTCCCATTTCATACAGGAACATGGTGAAGATCAGCCACTTTGTTTTTTGTTCCAGATTCTGCCATCATGTATTTTCACAGCAGTTTTTAAAGACTGACTACATTTATTTTCCTTGTAAACATAGACTAATCAGCATACCCTTTTGGCACTCTCACTTCTACATAGTCACCTACCTTGACTACAGCATTCTTCAGTGTGTCATAATTCTTCTTCCACATTTTTTGCAGATATAGTTCCTTTCCATTCTACTCACCCAGGATATTACTCACACAACCTTTGTTCCAAAACATCCACCTGGGCACACTTTTGTAGATGTAGCTCTACCTTTGAACAGTTCAAATGGAGGAATACCTGTGGTGGAGTGTCGGGATAGGTGATATCCAGCCGATATCCGGCCATCCTCCGGGACAACTCCATCTTACAATCAAGACCATTCACTCCGGCCAATTGTATTCCTTCCTTCGTTGTTTTTATCACCCTCTCAATTGCACCATTTATCTGTGTTATCTGTGGGTGATATAAAGCTGCTTGTTTTGTGTTCTATTCCATAACCTTTTAAATAGTTTTCCACCTCTCTGGAACAGGACTGTACCCCATTATCTGTGAGTAGATTTGCGGATACTTTTCCATCTTGAATACATTCTCTAGAAACGTTATCACCCCTGAAGTAGAAATATCTTGTAAACATGAAACCTCCACCCACCTTGAGTATAAATCCAGGAAATATTTATTTCATATGTGTAGGAAGGTAGGATCTGACTGCATGGTTACCCTCACTTTTTGCCTGGTGTTTTGCTGGTTTTTAACTAGTCTGACTGGGATCCTGCTAATCAGGACCCCAGTCTATCTGCTTTTCTCCATAAATTGGTTATGGCATGTACTTTGGTACACTCCAGATTGGATACTGGGGTACCCTTATCAGTCCCTAGTATATGGTACACATGTACCCAGGGCATAGGTACCCCAGAGGCCTCCCATGGGCTGAAGCATGTATTATGCCACCCATGAGAGGCCATTCAAAATGACACTACAGGTTTGCTACTGCAACCTGTGTAAGCTGGTGCTTGCACCTCTTACTTTAGATATAGGTTCACTATATCTATATATATCACTACACTTAAAACCTATCAGTCACCCCTATGGCAGGCCTTATCAATCCTGAAGGCAGGGTGCTGGGTTTTACATGAGAGGGTGCCCCTGCATGAGTAGGGCCCCTCTACAGCCTTCGGAGACCATTCTCCTGGGTTGTCTGTGATGCAGCCAGACATATAGGTAGAGGTGCATTATAACCTCGCGATAAATGCTATCTCGAAAACGGCTGCTTAGAAACATATTGTGTTTGGTATCAAACACCTTGGAATCATACCTCCACACCAGTAACTGGTGTGGGGGTATGATTTCACCCTTCAGAAGCGAGCTTCGTGGGGTCACTGGTCTAACCGGTGCCAGCCTTCTCGACCCGGTCAGCACAAAATGGATGCTGCCGACCAAAGACACATTTCTGCCCTCCGCCTGCTGAGCCAAGCTCGAGCAGAGGAAGGCAGCACAATAGGCATCCTGTCACAGGGAGGTGTGACCACCTCCCACACAGGGTTTAGTATATTGGGGCTGAGTGGGTGCACTCTGAGAGTGCCTGAAAGTCTGCATCTGGGGCACATTTGGTGTTCCTGTGCATAGTCCAGTTCAAACCAGTTCTGGGAGACAGTGGCTCCTGCTCTGGCGCGAAACTGGAAAAAGGACATGGGTGTAACCACCCCTCTGTCCTGACCCTCCCCTAGGAGGGTCCCCTGAATCTGTCCAACCCTCTCCCGTGGGTACAAAAGGGCTTACCTGGCTGTAAGACTTTAGATTTTGTGTGAACAAGATTCTACAAGAAGAAACCACTGGACTTCGACCATCTGGATACTCTGGACTTCGCTGGACTTCAACTGGGCCCGACTTCGTCTGCCTCTCCGTCCAAAGCTTTGTCTGTGCCCATGCTCCATACAGGCTCCGTGCAGGACCTGTGGTGCTCCCGAAGAGAACTGAAGAATATCCCTTGGGGTGAAGGAGTCACTCCCCTGCTTCACAGGCACCTAAGCGCGACTGACCGGTCTGCTGCTCCTGAGCTCTTGCAGACTCCAAAGATTTCAGCAACACAGGAGGTGGGTTTCCGAAGGTCCCTGAGATTGAGCTGCCCTCTCACCAAGTTTGAGGCCTGTATCTCTTGTGGGGACTGCGTGACCCGGACCCCTGTGCACTGCGTCCATTTGCAAGTGCATATGCTTGTTGGAGATTCCCGAGCTTGTGCATTGGACTCCGTGTAGTTCTGACCCTGTGCAGTATTTGCACCAAAGAACTCCGGCCTCCTCACACCGAGTGCTCCGTGGGCTGGTACTTTGCAATCTTGCTCGAGGTCCCCTCGCGACTCCTGGTCATTCGGCCTGTGGGTCCTCCTGAGGGTCATCTTGATTTATGTTGGGCTTTCCTGGTTGCTCCAGATGTGCCCTGACTCCCCATTGCTTGGTGAGTCCCCTGGACCTTGCTGATCCACACTGTATCCTGCTTGACCTTCCGGCGTGGGTTGCTTTTGCCAAGGCTTGTTGGTGCTCAAGCCGGACACCGAGCCCTCAGCACTTGACATCCTTCATGGGACAGCTCACCTCCAGCTCCTGGTCATCCTCAACGTCTCCTGGTCCTCGTGGCTGCAGAGTCAAGCATCCCTTCTTCGCACCTGAAGCACCCGACATCGGTGGGCATTCGTCTCCTGAGCCCCTGCTCACTCTGAAGTAACCCAGACTCTGTCCCCTCTGCTTTCAGGTTCCATCTTCCTCGAATCCAGGCTTGGATTCCACTGGACCATTTTCACCTTCACGGCAGCAGTACTTCTTTGCAGCTCTCCATTGAAAACGACGGCAGTTTCCGATGCCACTTCAGACCTATGCACCCGGCTCCTCTGGGATAGGTAACTCGGGTACTACGGTATCCACGGGTGGGGTGGATCTTCAAACTCTTAAGTTCCAACTGGTTTGCTCGAAGTCCTCCTAGAAGGGTCCTTAAACTTTAAAAGTGTAACCGCGACTTCCCCAAAAAATTGTACAGAGCCCGCGGTCGTGTTCCCACACTGCACCCGGCCTCCGTGGGGTCCCTGTCTACTCACCTTGGGTGGTTCCTTGGGGTCCCAGCGATTCTACGTGCGCCAGACCTTGTCTTGATCTCAGTCGTGACTGTTATACCACTATTTTAGTATATGGTTTGGTCTCCCCCTGGAGCCCACTGTGTATTGTGCCACTTACAACTGTTCTATTGATCTCGTATTGTGTGCTTTGTGTTCTATCCTCGTGTAGGGGATAGTAGAGAGTGTTATATTAATAAATACATATTTTTTATATAACTACTGTGTGGTTCTCCTTTTATTTGGTCATTCAAGAGGTGATGTTCTGGAAAAACAAGCTGCTTTACATTCCTTCAAGATTAAGCCTGAAGGCTGCTCTCCACAGCTTCCATTAGGATAGCTTTCTAAAGGTTATCTTTGACCTTTGACATCATAAGGGTCGTTTGGACTGGTGCAAGGTGCCCACTTTAATTAGTGGACAGCATATACCACACCAATTTCTCACATTGGTGTGCAGCGGTTGGGATTCAAGCTTGCTATTGTTTTACCACATAAATCTCATTGAGTGATTAACTGAAAACCACTAAAAGTATTAGGCACATATAATACTTCAAGATTAGAATAAGTAAGTTCTACTGAACTTGGGGTTGGGTAAGTCAAGGGTCTAGCACACCCTTTCTCCAACCTAAGAGAGTTTAGTTTCCACTAGGTTAGGTAGGTGCATACACCACACCACACTTAGTATGTCTTCTAAAGGAGAAGCCAGTGGCTCTCTGCCTTCTAGGTACAATGGTCTTACTTTCCAGGAATTGAAAGCCATGTGTGTTTCTAGGAAGCTCAAGACAGGGAGAAATGCAAACACCCAACGTCTCATTGAGGTGTTACTCTTGGATGACCATAGGAAGACCCCAGGGTCAGATGAGGTAGAAAGAGTGGGTGGGGCAGGGAATGAGGACAGGCCAGGAAGTGAAACCTTCTTTGACCTGGAATCAAACCCTGACCAGGAGAATCAAAATGATTCCCACCTGGACATCTTAGATCTTCTAGGAGGTGGAGGAGAAGGCCCCAGTGGCCCTCTCTTCACTCCTCCAGGAAGAGTGCAGAGTTTACCAAGGAGATCTAGATCTCCCTCTGCTGAATCTCACCATTCAGGAACTTCTATAGGGACCTCCATATCTCATAAGAGAGATAGCTCTTATGACAGAGAGTGCCAATTTCTAGAGCTTGAGAAAGTCAAGCTTACGCTCAGGCAAGAGAAATTGTCACTAGATAGGGAATCCCTAGAGCTCTAGAAGGCTAAGAAGAGATTGGGACTAGAGTCCCATGGTGGCAGCAACAGTGTCCCTAGGATTAAGGAGTATACTTATGATAATAGGAACCTGAGCAAGATAGTCCTCCCTACCATGGTGGGGATGACATCCACAAATGGAAAACAGCTTTGGAGAGGGCCTGTAAAGTACAGAGGGTCCCTCAAGAGCAGTGGGCAGCTATCTTGTGGCTCTCCTTTGCTGACAAAGGTAGAGATAAGCTCCTCACTGTTAGAGAAGAGGATGCTGACAATTATTCAGTCCTGAAGAGTGCTCTCATTGATGGGTTCGGATTAACCACTGAACAATACAGGATCAAGTTCAGAGACACCCAGAAGGCACAGACCTCAGGACTGGGTAGACTTTGTAGATGGTGCTACAAAGGGTCTGGAAGGTTGGATACTTGGCAGCAAAGTGCATGACTATTTAGGATTGTACAATTTGATTATGAGGGAGCAGATCCTTAATAATTGTCAAAACCAGCTTTTGCACCAGTACCTGGTGGACTCAGATCTGACTTATCCCCAAGAATTGGGAAAGAAGGCAGATAAATGGGTCAGAACCATGGTGAAACAAAAGAATCAGGGTGGTGACCAGATGAAAGAGTCTTCCAAGACTCAAGAGAAAGGTGGGGATAAATCAAAAGACAAGTCCTCTGAAGGGCCCCAAAAGTCCTCTTCTGTGGGTGGGTCCCAAACCTCTTCCTCCCCTGAAAAGAAACCTTATTGCTTTGTCTGTAAGAAGCCAGGCCACAGGAAAAATGATGCCATTTGTCCAAAGGTCAGCAATAAGGAAAATGTTCATCCAAACACTACTTCTACACCTCCTAGTACTACAAGTAGTAATCCCTCAGGTGGTGGTAGTGCACCCAAAAACTTAGTTGGGTTTTCTTGGGGAACCGAGGTGGACCTGGCATAGTCAGGACCCCCTCACAGGCCACTTTAGTCTATGATGGTGGCATGGGGTTTGCCACTTTTACTGTCAGTCCCAATTCTTTGGGCAAGTACAGACAAGAGCCTCTGATCAATGGTTAGAAAGCTGTAGCCTATAGGGACACAGGGGCTAGTGTCACCATGGTGGCAAGAACCCTAGTGCCCCCATCCCAGCTTTTACCTGAGTTCAAGTACCAGGTGACCAACACTGATGGTGTAAGGACAGATCATCCCATGGCTATAGTAAATCTCAGCTGGGGAGGGGTCACTGGACCAAAAAGAGTGGCAGTGTCCACAAACTTGCCTGTAGATTGCCTCTTGGGTAGTGACTTAGAAACTTCAGCCTGGGCTGAAGTAGAACTGAAGGCCCATTTAGAAATGCTAGGCCTCCCTGAGAGAGTTGGTGGGTCCCCTAAGACCTCAGTCCAACCCCAGGAAAACTTTTGAGTAGTGGAGCCTGACACAATGGCCCACTCTGCTCCACCAGAGAGCACAGGGAATGAAGAAAAGTCTTCTTCCCCACAGACTATAGGTAAGGGTCAGCTTCCTCAGGGAACTCATCCTACCCATTGTGAAGGAACTGCCCCAGAGGTGGTCAGGCCTGTCCTGACAGAGCCACTGAGGGCAGGGGACCCTTCCAAGGAGGTGCCCAGTCTGGAGCAGGTATCCTGCCCCTCTCTACCCAGCCTCAGTCAGCCTAGGGCTGCAGAGATCAGGGATGTCAGTGGACCCCTAGGGGCTCACTGTCCAGAGGAACCCCCTCATCAACAGATTAGGGGCGCCCAGTCTAGTAGCCCTAGCCAGGTGAATATTCCTCAACATTCTGAGGGATCCCTCTTACCCTTAGGTAGTGACATCCCCCAGATAGACTCTGATGGGCAAAGGAAAACCTGGGACAAAACTGTCCCAAACCTTCCCTGGCCCTCCATTGCTCCAGCCAAAGGGACTCAACCCCCAGCTGTAGGCAGCCAGAGGGTGACCCCTTGGGCCAGATATAACTCAGTCATGGAAAGGAAGGCCTCCATGGTGACCAGTGCACTGAGGAAGCTGAGACCAACCCTGTTAGGGCCTCACTTCCCTACTCAGGCACCCCACCATCCTATTTCTTTTCCAAAGCAAACTACAGGTAGTAATCCCAAAGTTTGGAGAGACTCCAAAGCCCTTAAGGATGGGGACTCCTTAGTGATCCATACGACAGGGAGTATCCATGCTAGTGCAGGACCTTCCTTATATGGCCACTTAGGAAATAAAGTCTCAACTGGGCAAGGTTAGCCTTATCTCCTTTCGTTTGGGGGGTTATTTAGGAAGGTAGGATCTGACTGCATAGTTACCCCCACTTTTTGCCAGGTGTTTTGCTGGTTTTTGACTAGTCTGACTGGGATCCTGCTAATCAGGACCCCAGTCTATCTGCTTTCTCCCTAAATTGGCTATGGCATGTACTTTGGTACACTCCAGATTGGATACTGGGGTACCCTTATCAGTCCCTAGCATATGGTACACATGTACCCAGGGCATAGGTACCCCAGAGGCCTCCCATGGGCAGAAGCATGTATTATGCCACCCATGAGAGGCCATTCAAAATGACACTACAGATCTGCTACTGCAGCCTGTGTAAGCTGGTGCTTGCACCTCTTACTTTAGATATAGGTTCACTATATCTATATATATCACTACACTTAAAACCTATCAGTCACCCCTATGGCAGGCCTTATCAATCCTGAAGGCAGGGTGCTGGGTTTTACATGAGAGGGTGCCCCTGCATGAGTAGGGCCCCTCTACAGCCTTCGGAGACCATTCTCCTGGGTTGTCTGTGATGCAGCCAGACATATAGGTAGAGTTGCATTATAACCTTGCGGTAAATGCTATCTCGAAAACGGCTGCTTAGAAACATATCGTGTTTGGTATCAAACACCATGGAATCATACCTCCACACCAGTAACTGTTGTGGGTGGTATGATTCCACCCTTCAGAAGCGAGCTTCGTGGGGTCACTGGTCTAACCGGTGCCAGCGTTCTCGACCTGGACAGCACAAAATGGATGCTGCCGACCAGAGACACATTTCTGCCCTCCTGCTGCTGAGCCAAGCTCGAGCAGAGGAAGGCAGCACAATAGGCATCCTGTCTTGGGAGGTGTGACCACCTCCCAGACAGGGTTTAGTGTATTGGGGCTGGGAGGGTGCACTCTGAGAGTGCCTGAAAGTCTGCATCTGGGGCACATTTGGTGTCCCTGTGCATAGTCCAGTTCAAACCAGTCTGGGAGCCAGTGGCTCCTGCTCTGGCGCGAAACTGGACAAAGGACATGGGTGTAACCACCCCTCTGTCCTGACCCTCCCCTAGGAGAATCCCCTGAATCTGTCCAACCCTCTCCCGTGGGTACAAAAGGGCTTTCCTGGCTGTAAGACTTTAGATTTTACGTGGACAAGATTCTACAGGAAGAAACCACTGACCTTCGACCGTCTGGACACTCTGGACTTGGCTGGACTTCGACTGGGCCCGACTTCGTCTCCCTCTCTGTCTAAAGCTTTGTCTGTGCCCGTGCTCCATATAGGCTCCGTGCAGGACCTGTGGTGCTCCCAAAGACAACTGAAGAATCTCCCTTGGGGTAAAGGAGTCACTCCCCTGCTTCGCAGGCACCTAAGCGCAACTGACCGGTCTGCTGCTCCTGAGCTCCTGCAGACTCCGAAGATTTCAGCAACACAGGAGGTGGGTTTCTGAAGGTCCCTGAGGTCGAGCTGCCCTCTCACTGAGTTTGAGGCCAGTATCCCTTGTGGGGACTGCGTGACCTGAACCCCTGTGCAACGCGTCCATTTGCAAGTGCATATGCTTGTTGGTGATTCCCGAGCTTGTGCATTAGACTCCGTGTAGTCCTGACCCTGTGCAGTATTTGCACCAATCTTGCTCAAGGTCCCCTCGCGACTCCTGGTCATTCGGCCTGTGGGTCCTCCTGAGGGTCATCTTGATTTCTGTTGGGCTTTCCTGGTTGCTCCAGACGTGCCCTGACTCCCCATTGCTTGGTGAGTCCCCTGGACCTTGCTGGTCCACACCGTAACCTGCTTGACCTTCCGGCGTGGGTTGCTTTTGCCAAGGCTTGTTGGTGCTCCAGCCGGACACCGACCCCTGAGCACTCAACATCCTTTGTGGGACAGCTCACCTCCGGCTCCTGGTCATCCTCAACGTCTCCTGGTCCTTGTGGCAGCAGAGTCAAGCATCCCTTCTTCGCACCTGAAGCACCCGACATCGGTCGGCATGAGTCTCCCGAGCCCCTGGTCACTCCGAAGTGACCCAGACTCTGTCCCCTCTGCTTTCAGGTTCCATCTTCCTCGAATCCAGGCTTGGATTCCACTGGACCCTTTTCACCCTCACGGCAGCAGTACTTCTTTGCAGCTCTCCATTGAAAACGACGGCAGTTTCCGATACCACTTCAGACCTATGCACCCGGCTCCTCTGGGATAGGTAACTCGGGTACTACAGTATCCACGGGTGGGGTGGCTCTTCAAACTCTTAAGTTCCAACTGGTTTGCTCGAAGTCCTCCTAGAAGGGTCTTTAAACTTTAAAAGTGTAACCGCGACTTCCCCATAGAATTGTACGGAGCCCGCGGTCGTGTTCCCACACTGCACCCGGCCTCCGTGGGGTCCCTGTCTACTCACCTTGGGTGGTTCCTTGGGGTCCCAGCGATTCTACGTGCTCCAGACCTTGTCTTGATCTCCGTCGTGACTGTTATACCACTATTTTAGTATATGGTTTGGTCTACCCCTGGAGCCCACTGAGCATTGTGCTACTTACAACTGTTCTATTGATCTCGTATTGTGTGCTTTGTGTTCTATCCTCGTGTAGGGGATAGTAGAGAGTGTTATATTAATAAATACATATTTTTATATAACTACTGTGTGGATCTCCTTTCATTTAGTCATTCAGGAGGTGATGTTCTGGTAAAACAAGCTGCTTTACATTCCTTCAAGATTAAGCCTGAAGGCTGCTCTCCACAGCTACCACTAGGATAGCTTTCTAAAGGTTATCTTTGACCTTTGACATCATAAGGGTCATTTGAACTGGTGCAAGGTGCCCACTTTAATTAGTGGACAGCATATACCAGGCCAACTTGTCTCAATATGGAGTAGCATGTTCTCTCCGCACCGGCCCCAAAATATCCATGATAACCTCCTCCAAGGGATAAGACCTAACGTCTTCTTGAACACCATTGGAGTATTATTGGTTCTCAAACCTTTGTCACACGCCACACATTCAACACATTCCCTAATCATACACTCAGCATCACGATCAAGTGCTGGCCACCAGAAATCTTTTTGAAGTTTCCTTTTTGTCTCTTACTATTCCTAAATGACCTTCATGCACCAATTGTAGTAGTTTCTGCCTTAGACTCAGTGGTGGTATTAGTCTCATCCCTCTCAAAAGAAATCCTTTGTCAGTGGCAAACTCTTGGCTTGGCATCCACCAACTTCCTCCACACTTCCTCAACACTTTCGCAATGAGTTTCTCAGAACACAAGTCAATCACTTGCTTTAATTCCTCATCTCTCTCTAGTTCTTATAACCATTTTCCCTCTTCAATGCTCGCTTGGGTAATCTCGCAAACACTGACATCCTCCTCCACTGTGTCTCTTATATCCACATCATTGAAATCACACACATCAACCCGTCTTGATAAACAATCTGCAGAAAGGGTTCCTACTCCAGGAATATATTGTACTATGAAGCAATATTGCAGTAAGGGCACAACCCACTTTCGAATATGAGAGGAAATACCATCAAGACCCTACCGCATGAAGACTTCCACCAACAGTTTGTGGTATGTTTCAACTACAAATGTCATTCCCCCCAAAACATATTTGAATCTGTTAACAGCCCAAAAAACTGGCAGTGACCCCCTTTCTATAACCAACTTGTTACATTCAGCATCTCTTATGGCTCAGGAGACACATGCAATGGGTTTCTCCTGACCATTTCTCATCTGAATGAGAAGAGCCCCTGAGCCTTTTGCACTCACATTGCAGACCACCTTTGTGTCACACTTTGGACCATATGATTGCAGAGATGGAGCATGACTCGCTTCTTCTTTTACCCACCTAAACTCCTCAGTACATTTACTTCCTAACCGAAATTCAACTTTTTTCTTTAACAGTTTCTTATGTTGTATGTTTTGCCAGCAAAATCTCTCACAAACTTGCTATAATATTAAACCATTCCAAGGAATAATGATATCTCTTCTTTAGATGTTGGTTCCTTCCTCAACATGATTGTGTCCACCAACTTTTACGAGGATGGATACCATCACCTGGGATTTTATAACCAAGGTAGTTCACCTCACTCACACCAAACAAGCACTTACCAGCTTTTAAAGTTAGTCCCGCACCCTGCAATCTGCTCAGTACTTCTCAAACTCTTCTTCTATGGTTGAACAGAAAATCAAAATGTCATCCTGGTAACATTTGACCCCAGAAATGCCCTTTAAAATCATCATCATTACCCTTTGAAAAACAGCCACCAAGGAGATTGAACCAAAAGGCACTCTTTTAAACCGATACACTCCCATAGGTGTCACAAAAGCAGTGAGACCTTGTGATTCCTCATCAAGCTCTATCTGATGGTAGGCTGATACCAGATTTAGTGTTGCAAAAGCCTTTGCTTCTGAAAAGATTGAAATAATTTCCTCTATATTAGACAATTGAAATTTGTCTACAATTACCTCCCTGTTGAGTGCACGCAGGTCAACACAGAGGCAAATGTCCCCATTCCCCTTGTGTGCAACAGCAATGGGAGCTAACCACTTCGTTGCTTCTACTGGTTCAATCACCTCTGTCTCACACACTGTCTGTAACTCATCTGTTACTGAATCCTGTATGCTCAGTGGAATGTGCCTTACTCTTGCCACTACAGAAACTGCACTCTAGTAAACTTGGACATACGACGGAATGGAGGAACGTAATTATTACTTTCCTCCGTTCCGTCGTATGTCCGAGTTTACTACCCCCTGCCCTGCCCCTCCCCTGTCCCGCCTAACTGCCTCACTGCCCCGTAGCACGCCCTATGCGAGCCGCCACTGCTCGAATTACAACAATAAGATGGACATTGCGTTTTCTCCCGCTGATGTCTCCTCTTCTGTATGTCACTATGTAATGAACACACAATTGTTCCTATTTAAGATGGCTGCTTGGTAATAATTTTTTAAACGTCACAGCGTCAGCACACAACTGTGTAATGGACATTCAGTTGACCTGATTTAAGAAGTCCACCACAAATTTTCCCCGCTGACATCTCTGTATAAACAAGCCACTGATGACTAACAGTCTGGTTGCGAATGGAGCGCATGTGCACGCGCTATGTGGATGTTTTAAAAGGCTTGCGCTGACTGCTTAATGTTGGCAGGCTTGCGCTGATTCTGTGTGGATATGCCCTTCAGAATACTCGAGCACAGCATTTACATTTTGGGATCTGCACACTCCTAGAAGTATTCTCGAACGTTGCGCCTCCCATGTAGAAATACACGACTACTGTCTCACAGACGATCACCTTCGATATTACATTTCTCCACCTCTAATTTTCCACTGTTGGTGCTTGCAATCATAGTCTAAGAGCTTCCCACACAAGTGCAGGTGCCTGACGCTCGTTTTCCAGCCTCCTCTTTGCAAAAATGTGGTGTTCCTCAGTAAAGATGACAAGACAGGAGCCAAGGTGAGAAGAGTCTTTATTTCAGGCACCTCAGCCACCCTCGACTGACAGTCTTCCTTCAACTGTCCTCCCACTACATTTCCATTGTATTTCCTCACAACATTCTCATACCCATTGTAAGAGCAGTGTGCATAATAACATAACATGTCAGCAATGTACATAGTATATGCCACATGGGCCTATTGCATTAAATAAATTAAGCCCACAAAACATGACTTTGTGAAGAGAAGAAAAGGGAGCTTTTGGCCTACTGTTTGTCTGCAGTATTTGGTCCTGTGGTCAGACGGCATACAGGGCATCATACCAACCCGAGATGGTTTTGAAAAATAGAGACCCATTTGGAATCCATGGCTGTGTGGCTTTTGTGGCACCCATCACAATATCTTACCCAGAATGTCTTGAAAACCACAAACTAAGGATAAAAGCTAATTTGCCCACATTTATGTGACAAAAAACTATAGAATGTGTGATGAAAGGCAAAAGTCATAGTATTAATCCTTATAATAATGTTACCTCACATGTGTTGGTCGGCCTATTGCATGGGGCAGGAAACTTCACCATGTGAAAGGGAGAAGGATACTTACAAAAGAAACACTTTTGGGGTATGGCTGTCTGTACCTGACCATATACAGGGAAGGAAAGGTGATTTCAAATCTACAAACCCTAGATGTTATTGAAAACGAAAGTACTTTGAGAATCCAGGGTGGTGTGCCTAGATGTTATTGAAAACGAAAGTACTTTGAGAATCCAGGGTGGTGTGCCTAGTGAGGATTTCATATTTTTTTTTTACCCAGAATCTCCTCAAAAGTCAATCTTTGTATAACATTTTTAAATTCTCTTATATTTAAGTGACATATAATTCTTGAATTTGTGGGGAACGGTAAATCTCCCAGTACCCATTGTTTGTACATGTCTCCCAAGACACAGAAGGCCCCGCAACACAACCATTCGGAAGGGTAGGCACAATGTTTTAAAAGAGTGACTTTTGGGACGCTGTTTGGCTACAGTATTTGGGCCGTAAGCCTTACAGCACCCAGGATATGTACCAACCCCAGATATTTTTAAAAACTTAAGAATGAAGGCAATCCAGCATGTGTAGTTTACATGGATTACATCATGTTTTGTTACCAGAAATCCTGGACAAATTTCAAATTTGAATTAATAACATTATTTCCCCACATTTATGTGATGGGAAGCTATGGAATTTTTTAAACGGGAGGTCAAAAGTCATCTGATTCATCACTGGCATGCTTTTACTAGTAAAAACAATGACCCCCATGTGCAAGGTGAACCTTTCATACGGGACTTGAAAGACCCCTTAAAACAAACATGTGGGCCAAAAAGATGCTTTCAAAAGCGATTCTTTGCAAATTTGGTTGGCTGCAGCACTCGACTGAGTCGACTAGCACAAAAGGAAATGTACCAACCATTGACATTATTGAAAACTAGAAACCAAGCAGAATCCAGGGTGGGGTGACTAGTGTGGAACTAAGTATAATTTCCTCACAGTTTTGTAACAGAAATACACTGAAAATATGGTAAATGCCAAAAGTCCTTTCATCTAGTGTTTGCACACTTCTTTCATTAAAAGCAGTACACAACATGTGCGGGTGGAGGGGAATGAACTCAAAACATGACCATGTGAAGTGAAGAAAAATGCATTAAAAAGGGAGAATTTTGGAATGCTGTTTGGCTGTGGTATTTGGTCTGATACCAGCCATTTTACCCTGCAAAACCTACTAATCCCAAACATTTCAGAAAAATATGGAATTTATGGTCATTGGCTTACAAGCATCTCAACACTTCTTATACATAATGCCTAAAAAACAATTTCCACTTAGTTTACATGTGGTGTGGCTGTAGTATTTCGTCTGTGTTCGGGAACTCTTCCAGCACCAGTAATTTCTTTAAAATTTGGGACCCATGTGACTCCTGAGTGGTATGGCTTGTGCGGAGCCGAGCACATTTTCTTACAAAGAGTGTTTTGCAGATATCAAACTGCCTAAATCAATTTACAGCTACTTTTTTGGGGGGTAGAGTTGTATCATTTAGGCTTGCGGCTAGTCATCACCCAGAGAATCTTACCAACCCTTAATATTTCTAAAAACTAGAGATCATGGAAAATCCATTGAGTTCACTCTATACACATTTTTATTTATTTATTTATTTATTTATTTAGAGTTTTATATAGCGCAAACATGAGCCGCAAGGGTATCAGACCGACTACTTGGTGGACGTTTGGCCTGTCTTGTGGACTTAGATTTCGTTAAGAAACACAAACCATTTCTCTCATTTGGCAGCATCTGTTTGGCCCCTAGAGTACACACCTCGATCGTAGTACTCTCTAACGATAGTTCTTAGAGACTGAATCTACACGTGACTAGGTACTGCTTAATAGTCCCGGGCTCATCCCAGTCAGAAGCACCAACACCACGTTCTTATCTGTAGAAACTGTTGAAGCATATTTCCATCAAACCTTTGGGTGTATTGGTTGAGATTGAGCACCCTGTATACCATTACCAGAGAGAGTGTATTTATCACAGATGGCCCCCTGCCACTGAACAATCTGTACTCACAGCGCCCTGATGAAGGAATTCTCCATTCTCCAGTTACTTCCGAAACGCGCCTCGGCGCTTTTCTGCTGAAATATGTATTAATGATTATCTGAGTGATTTTGAACATATTGAGTATTGTTTGTCTGCTTGTGCCTCTTCGCCTTTGTCACGACTGTTTATTGTCCATTTGTGTACCTGTTTTTGTATTATGTTAAGTTTTCACATGTTTTGTTAATTGTCTTATGTTTAATATGTTATTCCTTTACAGTGTTATTGATGGTGTTCCTCAATATATTATGTGTTAATTATTTTTCTATATATGTTTTTGCTTTACAGTATGTATACACAATGATAATTTCTATGTAAAAAAAGATCTATCCATTGCATTTTTTATACTTTTGAATAATACATTTCTAAAACAATTGGTCTGTTGGACAACCCTGTATGTATTATGGACATATTGCTGTATCTTAATTAATTGATTTTGGAGAAGTTTTTGTTGTTATTTACCTTATCAGAGCGCTTTACACATGAACAGGGTGAGAGAAAACAAACAAAGCTGACAATGATATTAAGCAATAATAATAGTCAAAATAACCGTACAGGAAGTAGTTGTACAAGGGCAGGGTGAAGAACTACCACTAGTCACACATAAATTAACTAAATAGGCCATATCGTTGAGCGACAGATCGCAAGTATAGTCAGTGTGAATTGTTAATGCCGAGGAGTAAAGGTCCTGTGAACTAGATCAGGTATTTTATTCAACAATAACAATGTTACTTGTTTTTTAAAGAAGCCAGTGAAGGATTAACTTGTATTTCAGAAGGTAAAGAATTCCATATTCTGGGGCAATGCTAGAGAATGCCAGAACGTACGTTTTTTTCTTCTTAAAATTCTGTGGTTTCAGTAGTAAGGCCGAAGTGCTTCTTGAGGATCTAGCGCCACCAAATGGCTCCAGTTTTTGTGCAATGTACTTCGGGTGTTGGAGTGTAAGGCTTTGTGTGTCATTCAGACAATTTTTAGTTAAATACTTGCCTTGAGAGGGAGCCAGTTTAGTGATTTCAGATCCGGTGTGATGTGGTTGTAGTATTTAGATCCAGTAATGAGCCTAGCAGCTGAGTTAAGGGAGGCCCTAAGGGGGGGCCAACTTAGATCTTGGAAGGCCCGAAAGGGTTACATTTCCATAGTCCAGCCTGAAGACTACTAGGGCTTGAACAACTGACTTGAAGTCATCGAAGGGGAGGAAGGGTTTCATTTTCCTTAAGATGCTGATTTGGAAGTTAGCTCCTCTGGTGGCTGAACTGATGTGTTCCTGCATGTTCAAGTTCTTGTAATTCCCAATAATTTCATTGAGTCTATAACATGGGGACTGCATTTGAGGGCTGTTAAATGTTTCAACCATTCTGCAATGTTGAGTAAACGTTGGGGGGGGCTGGCAATTGAAAGCAATTCTGTTTTTAGAGTATTTAGTCTGAGGTTGTTGCAGGTCAACCAATTTTGAGTTTTTTGTAGAGTTGCGTTAAGAGACCTAATATTTTTAGGGGTGGAGATTTTCAGGTAAAGTTGGGTGTCATCAGTGTACATGTGATAATTGATGTTTGATGATTTCAGAATTTCAGTTAACAGTTCCATGAACAGGTTAAAGAGAGTGGGAGATAGCGTGGAACCCTGCGGAACACCTAATGTGACAGACAAAGGGTTAGATAGGGAATGATTAATCTTTATACTTTGAGTTCTGTTGTGGAGGAAAGAGGCGAACCAGTCTAGGACAGGGCCAGAGAATCCCATCCTGCGTTCCAAAAAATCAAGGAGGCTGTCATGTTTGACCGTATCGAATGCTGAAGAGAGGTCGAGGAGGATTACAAGACAGGATTCATTATGATCAAGCATTTGCAGCGCGTCATCAACTATGTGAGTGATGGCTGATTCAGTGCTGTGGCCCTGACGGAAGCCAGATTGGTATTGGTCTAAGAGATGGAAATGATCGATGTGATTGCATAGCTAGGTATGGACACATTTCTCAAGCAGCTTTAAGAGAGTCAGGATGTTAGAAATAGGGCTGTAATTATTTAGATCAATGTGATCCGCCGTGGGATTTTTAAGAATGGAAGTTATCTGTCCAGATTTGAGGCAGTCTGGTATAGCGCCTTGAAGTATTGAAGCATTTACTATTTTGTTCCAAATTGGGAGAAGAGAGGTTTTAATCTCCCTGAAGAGATTTGCAGGAAGCGGGTCGTTGAAGTGGATAGAAGGTTTCAGTGTTGATAGGATTTTTAGAATGGTAGTTTTGATCAACGAATTTGCATGAACTCCACGAGGTGTTATTTTTGGGAGTAAAGGCTAGGCGCTCCTGCCCCAAGGGCGGGGGGGGCTGGAGTTTGAAAGCACAGGGAGGAGCTTCGTTGCATATCCTAGGTCACTTTCAATCTTTGCTGTCTTTCCAAGGAAGAAAGTGGCAAGTTCTTCGCAGTTAGGTTGCAGGTTAGACCCAAATAGAGGGTTGGGTGATCTGTTAAAGTTCAAAGTGTTTTTTTGGTCTGTTCCTGGTGTTGTCCAGCTGCTTCCTAAAGAAGTTAGCTTTTGCGCTTCAAATGCGTTTGTTGTAAATGCTTCTCAGAGATCTTAGGTGCGTGAGGTGATCATGGGAGGGGGAGACTCTCCACGAACTTTCAGCTAGTCTTATATTGCGTCTTTCCATGTTTAAGCTGCCAATGAACCAAGGCTTAGAGCCTTTGATTGACACTCTTTTTAGTTGGAGAGGTGCCATATAGTCTAGAATGTTTGTCATTGAATTATTATAATGATCAGTAAGGACCTGGACATCTGACATGTCATCAGTTGGGGTTAGTATGTGGTTGGTAATAGATGTCAATTTATGGAGGTTTATGTTTCGAATGTTCCTTTTCCAGTGACTTGTTTTTTTATTTGTGCCTTATTAGAGGACATTGATTCCGTGATGTGGAATTCACTGGTAAGATTTCCTGGTGTCTAGTGCACCTCCTTAAGTCCTTATGGACTGATTGAGGAGTAAACCCCCAAATCTGCCCCCAATATGGTTGACGGGATTTATAACCGAAGGAGATGGAGGTGTGAGCCCATAACGAGGGGACAGCTCCACTCCATAGTCTATATTTCAATTCACAAATCTCTGGTGTTTAGTGGCCCTTGCAACCTCCTGTGGGCATACTCGGAGGATAAACTGCCCCCATTCTGCATCTTTGGTTGGGTTTAAAGGCCAATAGTGATTTGTGATTCAGAGGAGCCATTGTCTATACCGCTCTAGTCCTGGTGCTCTAAGGCCTGAGCTGTGCCTTCTAACACAATTCTTCTGTCAGCTACTTCTGGAGTGATAATTATTGATGTAATTTATCTGGCAAGGGAGAGTCAAGGGGCTGATGTGTAAGTACTTTCACATCAGCCCATGGTGGTGGAGGAAATGAGGAAGTCTCTGGTGAAAACACCAGTTCTTTCCCCATGCCCCATTTGGAGGATGTCACTTCCACATCATCCTCAAAAAGAAGTGCAAATTGAAGTGGTTACAAACAATATAACCTGAGTAGAACTTATCCCATCATGGGTAAATTATGTGAAATGTTTTTCCATAGAGTATTTAAGGCCCTCTGCCTCTTCATCCTAGTAGACCACTTTGCAGCATTTGACACAATTAATCACCAAACACTGATCGAGACCCTGGCAATATGTTTGACACAGTTTTGAAAAGGTTCACCTTCTTGCTTACAAACCTCCATCATCTAGTACAGAATACAACTGAAAAATTCTAGAAACTTCCCATATCCTGCAGAGCATTCCAGGGTGACCTCCTCTTTCCCATCATCTTCAAACTGTACATGAAACTCCTCAGACTCATGGTCTCTGATAAGATATATATCCATTGATATTGAGGTGGTTCTTGTCTCTACTTCTAAATCTCCACAACCAATGATGCACAGTGATTTATAAAAGCCTTAAATTAACCAAAAATGAATAGAAATCATCTGCCCAAAATATAACTCAACAAGGACTGAATTCCTCATGATCTCCAATATATTTAAACAACCACAGATTCAAACCTGGCTATCTGACACGAACATAGATAGCTTTACCCCATATTGAAAAACAAAGCAAAATCACTTTGGTTTGCCTGTGGTACACACCTCTCATTCAAACAATAAATCACCAGAAATATGAAGTAGCATGGTATCATCCATCTCACTTGAAGGAAGTGAACACTTTCTTCCAGAAAAATTCAAGCCCCTCTGTATGGCAGAAGCTGTCTCCTCAATGGCCATCCAGATACTACTTTTGCACCCTTGAAAGGCACCCAAAAAACTGCATCATGTCTCATCAAGAGAGTAAAAGAGCTCAAATATATCACCCCAACACAGAAGGAACAATACTGGCTCCTTCTGCAGGTCTTTGGGATCTTCAGGACCAGCTGTATCGCCTACAAGACCATCACAAATGACATTCCTGCATAACCGGGCAAGAAAAAACCATTGTACATGGACAACACCACACCATGAGACATGATAATTCCAGTGGAGGCAAAGTGGTGCAAGAGTAACAAAACTAGAAGGCACAGCTTCATCAACACATTAGGTATGAAATAATATCCCATCACCAAAACAACCACTCCAGCCCTCCTGCAACTCAGAAAGAAACTAAAGGTACATCTCTTCAAGAAGTATTACCGTTTGACATATCAGAAATTACCTGCTACATATCTCTTCATAAATTCTCAGATTCATACCCTTGGACTCTGCACAATGTGCAGTGGTCTGTAGCTTCCGAGCTCGGTTGCACTTTATAAATATATAGTTATGTACCTATGTACATAATCCCTCTCACCTGTATCCACCACCCTGATCGGACAGTGCAATGGAGAGCACAGGTGGGCAAGGGAAAGGTGTCTAGAATGAGAACTTGAGAGAAAAAGGAGAACCTATTGGCTATGTTTGCACATTATCTGCATTCCCTACGCCTGTTACTTTATTAAAGGCTGTATCTAGTTTTCTAGAAGGACTAGGGAATCTGTACTAATGCTTCTACATGTACTGGTAAACACATATTGCTAATAAGGGTTGTCACACTGCTCACTTAAATATTGCAAACACAATTCTATATGTAAGAGCTCCAACAAGTTACTGATCTTCATGCATTGTTAATCATAATTTATGCATTGCATTAATAGCCAGCATATTATATTCTTTCAATAAAGTTCAATGCATTACTTAAAGTTGTCTCCTGTGTTTTTTTTGCAGGAGTCTATAAGTGGTGCATAAGGCAGAGATCAACTTTGTTTAAAAGTGGTGAAATCCCAAGCAATGACGGTGAACAGGTTCTGATACTCGGACACATGGAATGAACAGCAGACTGTAGGTGACTTCTAGCCTAAACTCCTGGAGTGCTGAAGCTAAGATCATCAAAATCTTCAGAATCCCTAAAAGCAAGTATGGATAAGTGACTGAATGTGAATGTTATATTCCCATATGGCCACCATTTTGGGAGAACTGTTGTACTTGCATGGCGTGCAGTCGTCTGCTGCATTCCCCTGCTCTTGCCCGCGGAGAGTGAAATGCACAAAGGGAAAACATGATTAGCCAGCTGGCTACACTAGTAATTGAGGCCCTGTGAAAACAGTTGTAAGTTAAAGTAACCAACCCATGTACTGCCCAATAAAACATTGTCTGCCCCAGGATTCAGAGCAAGCAATGGCAAAGCCAGTAGCTCCTAATTATGCAAGAGCTATTGGCTTTGCCAATATGTTTTAGCCATGTTGTACACCAGCATGGCTAAAAATTAGTGGCATAGAGGAGAGTGGCGTAGTGTGTTGTAGAGTGGAATGGTGAAGAGTGGGATTAGAGTGTGGTAGAGTGGAGTGGCAGAGAGTACCAGGTATTGTGGCATACAATGGAGTGGTATAGAGTAGAGTGCATTGGCTTAGAGTGCATTGGTGTAGAGTGTTGCAGAGTATAGTGGCGCAGAGTGCAGAAGCATTGAGTACAGTGGCATTGAAATCAATGGCTTACAATGCAACATCGTAGAATGCAGTGGGGTAGATTAGAGTGGTGCATAGCAGAGTGCAGTGCTGCAGAGTGGAGTGGCGCAGAGTGGAGTGGCACAGGGTGGAGCAGCGCAGAGTGCAGTGGTATAGTGTAGAGTGGCATAGAGTGGTGCAGAGGGGAGTGGCATAGAGTTGAGTTATGCTGAGGGCAGTGGTGTAAAGCATAGTTGATTGGCTTAGAGTGCTGTGGCATAGACCGCAGAGTAGAGTTGAGTGGCACAAAGTGCAGTGGTGTAGAGTGGTACAGAGTAGAGTAGCATAGAGTGGTGCAGTGTAGCAAATAGTGCCAAAGAGTGCAATGGCATAGAGTGCATTGGCATAGAGTGGGGTAGCGTAGAGTGGAGTAGTGCAGAGTAGAGTGGCGTAGAGTTCAGTGGCGGAAAGTGCAGTGTGGCAGAGTAGAGTGTCAGAGTGCAGTGGAGTAGAGTGGTGTAGAGAGCAGTGGCGTAGCGTACAGCGATGCAGAGTAGAGTGCAGAGGCGTAGAGTGCAGTGACACAGAGTGCAGTTATGTACAGTGCATTGGCATAGAGTGCAGTGGTTAAGAGTAAGTGGCATAGAGTGCACTGGCATAGAGTGGAGTGGCGCAGAGTGGAGTAGAGTGGCATAGAGTGCAGTGGCATAGAGTAGATTGTTTCAGAGTAGAGTGAAGTGGCGTAGAGTGGTATGGTGCAGGGTAGAGTGCAGTTGCATAGAGTTTCATAGAGTGTAATGGCATAGAGTAAAGTGGTGTAGGGTGCAGTGGCATAGAGTGCAGTGGTGCAGAGTAGATGAGAGTGGCAAAGAGTGGATTGGCATAGAGTGTGGGGCATAGAGTTGAGTGTTGCGCAGTAAAGTGCATTGGCGTAGAGTGTATTAGCATAAAAAGCAGTGGCTTAGAGTGCAGTGTTGCTGAGTAGCACAGAGTACAGTGGCAAAGAGTGGAACTGTGCAGAGTAAATTGGTGTGGCCTAGACTGGAGTGGTGTAGAGTGCAGTGGTGTAGAGTACAGTGGTGACTAATGCATTTCAATAGAGTAGAGTGGTAATGGGTAAAGTAGAGAGGTGCAAAGTGCAGTGGAGTAGAGTGCAGTGAGTGGTGCAGAGTGCAGTGGCTTGGAGTGGTGTAAAGTGGAGTGGTGCAGAGTAGAGAGCAGTGATGTGGAATGATGCAGAGTAGAGTGAGAGTGGCATAGAGTGGAGTATTCATGATGTTGTAGCGCACTGCCATTAAACACATTTTCAATTTAAATCACCATTATATTTGCACAGACATACAGTTTTACTAATAAAACTATACAGTGCACAGACGAAAATGTGTGGAAATTGCATCACCCAGTGTAATGATTTGTTTTGATCATATTAAAGTATTTGTTTACAACATACTTCAGAAATAACAAAAAATGTGCTTAATTTGCGTGCCTAATTCTGATATATTCTGAAATATTTATGCAGTTCATTTAAATTTTGTGTGCTAGAAAAAACTGTTTCCTACCCCCAGCATCTAGCAAGATTATCACATAAATCCTCTCACTTTGAAGTCAGCGAAAGAAAAGTAAACAAGGGCCCTCAGAAGCCAGCGCCTGACATTTGACCTCGGCCTTTGAATGCACAGCAAATGTGACAAGGTAAGAACAAGACTTACAGGCCTGTTTACAAAAAGGGAGCACTTGGAAGGATACTGTAAATAAGGTTTGGGCAAGGGAAGGTAGGAACTCAAGCGGGAAAGCCTAAAACAAATAATAGTCTAGTCAAATTAGTTCAAAAAATGGGCTAACCTAAACTAATTGTAATACAATTTCTGTGAGTGGATTGTTATTAAAATTTTTCTGTAGAAAACGATGGTGAAAAGTCTACCACTCTATCATGACCCGTTAATCCAATATGGCGGATTTTTCAAAATGGCTGCCCATTATTTGAGATATAGGGTATAACTGTTTATATGCCCATGTGTGGTATCATTTTATATGTTTTTAGGGACGGGAAAGTCAAAAATAACATCAAAAATTGTTTCTGATGACTATAACTTCAAATTGGTATTAATACAATAAACAACGATAATTATATGTTAATATGCCAAACATAGTTTTGACATTATTTTTATTTACATTTTTTAACATCATTTGAAAAGGATAAACACATTTCAACTAGATAATATAGCACTTCTCAATATGACACTGACAAAAGAAAATTGTTAAAGAGAAAAATTCAAACAGCACTCCTCAGTATAAGAATAGTATGATTTCAATCATCGTCCATGTCCACTTCCATGGAATTGCAACAGCTTATTCCTCGACAATCCGTGCACGCATCTCTGCACACTATTCCCTGTCTTTTGCATATACATTGCAGAGTCGCACATTGACTCTTGATACAGCCACATTTCACAAATTTTAATAAATGATCTGGTGCTGGTGCTTGACTCATTCTAATGGGAGCCAATCTTCCATCTTTCACTTCAAATCACCACTGTAATGGATCCATATGAATACCCATCCACTGCTGCACCTGATGATATACTCTGAGCGAATGAAATTTGCAGGCATCCTCTGTAGGAGGCAAGACTTCTGGTTTCACATGTATTGTTGATTTTGTTGCCTTTGAAGTGAAAGTTCGAAGTCTCATATCATGTAGTGTACTGTCTCCTGTTATTCCTCCATACAACTCTATAATAGCATGAAGACCAGCATTTTCAATTTCTTCTGTTGATTTTTGTGAAGTTTGGAATACGGCAGCACTTTCTTTGAAGCTGCCTGATTTTCTTAGCAACTTTATGGAGTCACGTTTTCCTAATCCAAATGGTTTGGAGGTGGTATCACATCCTAATACGGCGTGAGCAAATAAGATGTGAGAGCAGACGTCATTACCTAAAGCTTTTGCTAATTTCCTAATATCATACACAGTTATGTTTTTGGAAGATTTCTTAGGTTCTGGGCAAAGGAAAATATCAAATTGGTTTTCTTGAAAATGATGAAGGAGTAGTATGAGAAGATCGGTGTCCTCGCCAACAATGGCTGTAGGATGAGTTTTGGCCGACTCAATAGCCTCCAAAACGACCATGAAGTCTGCATCACTATGAGCTTGCTTTGTTTTACACCCAGCTTCTTGTAACTTTTGCGATAATTGATCAATGAAGGCTTGTTTATTTCCATTATTACTCAGAAATAATTGATTCTGGATGGCGATGGAGGTAGAAGTTATGAAATTTACTTTAGGTCCTACAATACCTCTGTTTCTTTTTAGATGGGCTTCTGATTTTGTAGAAAACGTATCTCCATATCCGTCGAATACTATTATTGCCTGGCCATACTTTGTTAGCACATATCTCTCATAGGCACAAAGCAGCTCATGGAATGTCTGATTCGGACTCCAAGGAAGGCGATGTAGTAAACACCCACCATCAATGACGAACTGCATATTTTCGGGCATGTTAGCAACGGCTGGTACTTGCTCTTTAATATAATTGGCAAGCTGCGACTTCCCAGATTCCCTCATAAGTCCATGCTTATTGAATAAACTAGCTGGGTATGAGCAAAGCTCATAACGAAACACCTCCTGCAAATCCACGCCACTAGTCTGAGCACAAAGCAACAAGCGCTGAAACAATAGTTCAGGATGCATAACAAAGGTTTCTTCTTTCAATTTAACAGATTGAACTGATTTCATTACCTTCACCTGGTTGCTTTTTCTGAAAGAGAACTCAGAGACTCTTTTGTCCATCATCTCATTAAGAATTCTATTTCCAATTTCTTCTGCAAGTTCAGGATTAACATCACTGCCATAAGTAACACCCGTGACAATGTTACGCAGGTTGCTGTCTTGCTCAAAAACATTGAGCTGTTCTACATATACCAGTACTTTCTGTGTATCTCCTTTATCGCGTTCAATTCTTGAACTGGTCATAGTAACATGTTGCTCACTTGCTGCATGCTTCACTGAAGCAAAGTCCTGCATGCATTCATTCAAATGGGCGCAAATAGGGCGTGACATAACCCAGACAAGCTGCTGCTGTTCTGTCATACCTTTTCCATGGGTCATTCCACCGAATCCTTTTATATTCTTCATTAGAACTTGTTCAATTACCAAATCAGTGGAAAGGCCACCCCAAAACCTATCACTTCTTCGGACAACATGCAGACCATTTGTAAATGCCGTGTATACATCAGGAGCTTCAAATTCAAGCTCAACCATTCTCTCATAATACAGTCGTGCAGAACTGGCATATAAATTATGGCCACATGCTGCAAAAAAGGTAGCATCTCCTTTACCATTGCAAGATGTAGATGCCAATTTTCTGTTCTTTCAGCTTTTAAGAATTGTTTCAGGATGTTGACCATTTGCTGCAGCTGAACGTTCAAAACGAAGAACTTCTGAATAGGAGCTGCAGAATCCCATATGATTTACTGCTTCAACTACAAATCTCGAGCTTGTGTTGTCATGTAATTGAACTGCCAGCCCTAACTGCAACGGTGCAACTAAGACTCGTGGGCACACAGCTTGCATAATTGCCTGTCCTATAGAAGCTACTTTTCTCTCTCTGTTGGTTTTATCAGTAACAAAAACTGATAATAAGAGCCTTAACGAATCAGGAATATAGCTCACGTTATAGTCAACACTACTCATGTTTTCAATGGGTGGATATGTTTCTGGTTCTACAGGGATGTCTTTAATATAATTTCTTATTATTTCAGCAGCTGCCATAAGGAGATTGTTTCGATCCTCTTCAACATCTTCATGGCTATGACTGTGGTACTCTTGCAATACATGAGCAGCTGTACTTTTAAAAGTAATCGACATCAGCAGTCCCTGCAACTGTTCCTATGAAGATTTCATCTTCAAAATGCTCTTTGAGTTTTTGTTTCATATACTTCGAACTGTATGGTTCGCTATCTTCTGGCAGTAATTCTCGCATTTTATTAACAAGTTCTTTAACAGTAGTTTGTTCTTCATCATTTTCCTCCATGTATTTAACTACTTGAAGAAAGGTTTCCTGGCGAACTGAGTCCTCTGGTCGACCTGAAGATATTGGAGGGTTTTAAGTGAACTGCCCGGGAATGAATTTTCCAGTATAAAAATTGACGTAACACTGTTTGTGGTAGCATGCATCTACAGCATGTAAATCAGACACATTTTGGATACGTCTCTTAACTTTGTCTGCCCATTCATCATTGCGTTCGTTGCATTTTTGTAAAACTGATGATTTGAATTCAACTGTTCGTGCATTAAACAACGCATTTTTTTTCCTCTCCCTGAAGTATAAACTTAACTCAGTACCACAGAAAAAACAATTTTTTCTAAAATCAAACGGTGTTTCACACGACCGTAGAACACGAGAAGTTGTGGGATCTGATTCTTTCTCCTGGAACGGAGTTTTCAAGTTAACAAAACGAACTCTACATTTCTTGTGAACTTTCTGCCAAACACAAACGTGAAACTTAGATATTTTTCTCTCCTTGCATGTTTTTTGAATTCCAGTCACTCCTCTTTCAGTGAGTACAGATACATCGTCATTTTCTTGAAACACCACATCACAAATGAAACACTTTTCTACGTCCATTTTCACTGTATCTCACAGCAACGCGCAAGAACCTGTAACACATAAATGAAACATTTTTGATTAACAAAAAAACAAACAATAATAACAAAGTTACAAAACAAAACACAAACAATAGCAAACTTTTTATTTCAAAAGTTAATTGTAATATTTACGTTCCTTCACACTTTGTCATATAAGTCAACGAAAAAATTATACAAACTTTGTCTATCTGACATATTCCGCGATTATTTGATATTATGGTCATCAGAAACAATTTTTGATGTTATTTTTGACTTTCCCGTCCCTAAAAACATATAAAATGATACCACACATGGGCATATAAACAGTTATACCCTATATCTCAAATAATGGGCAGCCATTTTGAAAAATCCGCCATATTGGATTAACGCTTCATCATAGAGTACTAGACCTTTCACCATCGTTTTCTACGGAAATATTTCAATAACAATCCACTCACAGAAATTGTATTACAATGAGTTCTAGGTTCCGCAACAAATTGACTAGTCTATAAACCAGAAAATGAAAAGCAAGAAAACATGATTTACAAACCACAAAGCCAATGGCAAGCAATGGGCAGAATGCAGTCATAGGTCAACTTTCTGAATGTCCCCAAGATGTCTTTAGCAAACCAGACAGCAGCAGTGTCTAGTAGGCTGTGACCTAAAAAAGGCCTCACATCACATTCCACAACTGAATTGTGTATTGAGCATTAGACATCATAGGACTAAACACCTGACTAATTTCTCCATCAACACCCCTCAATCAATTCACCATTAATAATAGTGACTATTTGCTGATTTTTGATAGCTATGCTCTGGTCCAAATAAGCCACCTGTTATAATCCAATGCTGGATTTTTATTTAAAAAAAACGTCTTTATTGGTAGCAGCACAGTTCAAACAGGACTTCACAAAAACATGAATTCCAGAATATCTTTCTGGAGACAGCAGAACAAGAACAGCACTTAAACGTAAACACTATTACACACAAGCCGTATACAAATTAAAACAACAAACATAAAACTAAAGAAACTAAGATTAGTCATCAAACCTTACTGCAGACAACTGGTCCTACAACTCATTTTTACCCATGATGCCACAGATTCATCCTCAGGAGAATGTCCCACATCTGTAGCGTCAAATGACAAATCAACATTGGTTCCCAACATCCCTGACTTCCCCATTCTAATCACACTGGGACTTCCTTCTTCAGATTCCCTTACAATTCTGTACTTGATCACTTCCCTCACATTACACACCCTACCATCTTGAGTGACCAGACTGTTCTTATTAACCTTCACCACCTTCAATGCTCGACCAAACTTGGAACCATCCTTCACAATAAACCACGATTTGAGTATCCTCACCCAATCTTCAACTACAAAAACAGGCTCTCTTGCTTTCCATTTGTCATCATACCTCATTTCCCTCTTCTCCTGTTTCTCCTTCACCCTTTCAGCTACTTTACCAAGATCCATACTGTTCACTTTTGTCATTTTCTTCTTTCACCACCATGGACACAACTTCTATACTGGATCTTGTCCTTTCAACAAATGGAAAGGACTCACTTCATTAACTGAATGGGGAGTAAAACGATACATGCATAATCTCTTTCTTAGAACATTCTTCCATCCACTCCCAGACCTGTGTGCTACTTCAATACCATTCTTAAGAACAAAGTTGAAGCGCTCAACCTGACTATTCTCCTGTGGTTCATATAATAATGTGGTGGCATGCTTGATGCCACATTTAATCAAAAACGACTTCATCTCAGGTGACTTAAGTTGCACCCCTTTTTCAGTCACCAGCACCTGTGGGGACCCTTCCAAAGCAAAAATCTCTCTAAAGACCTCAACTGCTCCAGAGAGGTGGCATGTGCAACAATCCAGACCTCTGGCCAGTTTGAGTGATAGTCAATTATGACCAAAGCATATCTGGCTTCCTGGGGAAAACTGTTATACAACCCAAGATATCGAAAGCCACTTTCTCTCAATATGAATTCAGCCATTACACAGGTTTGAGGGGAGCAGGGAACACCTTGAGCATTTTTTCACTGTACACACACAGCACACTCCCTCACCGATTGGTCCACCATTTTATCCATGGCAGGCCACCAAAAATTAGACCTGAGGAGCCTTTTCATAGAAGACATCCCCTGGTGCCCTTCATGCACCAGTTTCAAAATCTCCTCCAGCATGGCGCCTGGAGGAACACACTTTTCCCCTTTGTAAATTAAATCCCTCTGCATTTCCAAATCCTCAGAAACTATGAAGAAATGTCTTATCTCAGGAGACACACATTTCTCCTTGGACCACCCTTTCATTAAGTACTTTTTACAAGTTGCCACACTGCATCCTCATCTATCTCTGTCTTCCAAATCTCCTCTGACATACCCATGAATTCTGCACTCACAGAGTCTTTAACTGTCGCAACCATCTCAATTTCATTTTGCTCCTCAGACCTTCTGTCATCTGGGCATGGCAATCTGGAAAAACAATCTGCAGTGACATTATATTTTCCTGGCACATACTCAACACTAAAGGTGTATTCCTGTAACCTAGACGTGAGCCTAACTATGTGCACAGGGCATTCCACCCATGACCCGGTGACAAAATCCCCAACAAAGACGTATGGTCAGTCTTCAGGATGAACCTACTTCCCCAAAACATAGTTGCGGAACTGTTCAACAGCTCACAAGCATGCCAACAGTTCCTTCTCAATTACAGTATACCTCCTCTCTGTATTACTGAGTGCTGTGGACGCAAATGCCATGCACCATTCATCCTTTCCTCACTATTGACCCAACACCCCTCCAATATCATAATAAACTGGCATCTACAGTTATAATGCAAACTTTGTTCAAACAAAACGGTTTGAGTGTAGGCACTCGTGTAATCTCCACTTTGATTTGTTGAAGCACTGCTTGTTGTTTCTCGGTCCATATAAATTTCATTTTGGTGGCAAAACCTTGTATAAACTTGCTGTAATACTCATATTGACCTACAAAAGGCAACAACTTATTATCAGGAGTAGGAGTCTTAATGATAGCATCCATCAAGGATTTCTTTGGAACCATACCATTTCCGGACAACGTGCGCCCTAGATACTTCACTGAGTCACAGAAAAATGTGCACTTTTCCCCTTTAGGTGTCAGACCATGACACTCTAAGCATCTACACACCTCCACAACATGTTCCATGTGTTCTTTCTCATTAATGGAGAGTATTAGAATGCCGTCCTGGAAACATTTCACCAATTTGTTCAAGTCTTTGAAAATGTGAAACATTGCCCTCTGAAACACTGATGCCGCTGAGACCAAGCCAAAGAACATCCTTATGAACTTGATCAAACCTTGGGGTGTAAGGAACACGGTAAAGCGCCTTGACTCCTCAGTCAACTCAAATTGGTGGCATGCAGAACGGAGATCCAATGTGTAGAACACTCTTGCTCCCTCCAACATACACATCACTTTGTTAATGTTTGGCAGTGGATGACAATCCACCACCAAATTGGCATTGAGGGCTCTCAAGTCGACACATAACCTCAGACTTTTGTCAGCCTTGCAAGCCAACACAATGGGAGAAACCCACTCTGATGACTCCACTTCTTCATTTATTCTCTTTCTAACCAGACCCTCCCACACATCTTTCAACTCTTCTCTCACATTCACCGCCACACCGCAGAGCTTCTGTTTCATCGAGATAGCACTCTCCTTCACCTTAATTTTACGACTAAATCCTTTCAATTTCCCCAATCTCTCAGCAAATACTCTGGGGAACTGCTGAATCACCCAATCTTTACTCTTGCCATCAGACACTATTGAAACAGGTTTCTTACTTCTCAGATTGAGAATGATTCCCAATTTCCACGGATCTCTCCAACCCAGCACGTTGACACCCTTAGCAGCCATATATAGCTTTATTTGGGACACCCTGCCCTTGAATACAATTTCCACTTCTTCGTACCCCTCAAGTCTATTCTGGAACCATCAAATCGTCCTGTTCTCCTTCGTTGGTCCGACCAAATTCAGGGTATCAGATGGCGGTAAACAGCACTACTTCAATGAGCCCAAGGAGCTTGCATCTTTTCTGGAAGGCCCAACAGTTCAGGACATGGAGGCTTCCCAATCTGGCTCTAGCAAGAGAAGATCTTCCCCAGACCCCGGCACGGGTTGAGGGGGTAAGCCAGCACCCCCTTGGGCAGGCTAAGCCCTCTTAAACCACTACTAAAAACCACATCTAATAACGAAACTTAGCTGATAACTACCTCAGTATCTACCTCATTATCTACCTCATTATCTACCTCATGCTAACATACATCCTAGGATGCTGACATAGAGAAAAGTGAAGATATCGAATACTCTATGGACCAGCCTACCTCATTTTCTACCTCATGCTAACATACATCCTAGGATGCTGGCATCACGACAAGTGAAGATATCAAATACTCTATGGTCCTATATCCGTACCCTTTATTTTCGTTACAATGGGACACTGACTATGGACACCGTAATTGTGATGCGATGTGCCAAATAGCTTTAGGCTCATGGCCAGAGGACCAACTTCTCTCTCTAGTTCAGTGCCTTGCAGGCAACTAGGCCAAGTATACTCACAGGGAGATTTACGATACAGGTCTAGCGCAACAGTAGATCTCCGAGAGACGGAATGATGATCCTGCCGTCGCACCTCCTACATACGAGGTTTGCGGGGGGAGGGGTGGGAGGAGAGAGTGAGGGGGGGAGAGGGTGAAACCCCAGAGGTTGCAGAATGCTCCCTGTAGTGACTTGATACCCACCTCGGGGTGTCTCAGACTTTGTTTTCTCTATTTTCTAGCTTTTTTTCCCTTTTTCACCTCTTTTTCTCCGAAAAACAGTGTTTGGCACTTCTTGTCGCATGACCAGTCAGTGAGTTCTGGCACGCAAGGGCACCCGGAAAAGCTGTGTAGACTTTATTCAAGGCACATGGAAAATGTAGTCGAGCTATGCCTAGTAGGGGGGGGAACGGTCGGCTCCTGTCACTTTTTCCCTGCTAGGCCCGGGAAGCAAGCTTTGGCTCCTTAAGATTAGATCTGAAGTATCTACCACATAACATCCAATCTGATGACCTGCAATAACACACTCACCCTGGCATCTGACCTCAACATAGTGTCCCTAAATGTCAAAGGCGTTAACCACCCAATCAAGCGCCGGAAAATTCTGGACTACCTAGCCAAAACTAAAGGGGATATAATCCTACTACAGGAAACAAAGCTATCTTTGGACGATGCCAAACTCATTAGAGGTAATTGGATCTCACAGTTGGCTTGCTCACATGCTGATAAAAAGAAACGGGGAGTAATTACTCTAATATCCAAAAGATCCAACATCTCGCTAGACTCCCAATATCACGATAACGAGGGCAGACTCCTGGTCAGACATCTGAGAAGGGGGGAAGAGCTAATTCACATAGCAAACATATACGGCCCCAACACGGATGACCCAGCCTTTTGGTCTGAGGTGTCCAACACGCTGAAAGGGTTCCCCCAAAACGACCTCATGGTAGTTGCAGGAGATTTCAATATTCCATTAGACCACATAACGGATAGACAATCCACCTGCCAATACCACCCTACGAGCTCACATGCTGTATTACAAAATATCTGCTCAAAATTGAACCTTAAGGACGCGTGGCGCCTCCAACATCCAGACACTAGAGATTACACCTTCTACTTCAATCCCCACAACTCATACACTAGGATAGATTATATCCTCATCTCCGGCTCCCACACACGACTAATCGAACACACAGACATAGCCCCAAGGCTAGTGTCGGACCACTCATGCATTAGCTTAAAACTGGTTGGGTGTCACAATGAATCGGTGCCAAAGAGATGGCGCTTCAACAGTGATGTACTTTCAGACCCTGCAGATAAAAAAAATATCGAGGAGGCTATAATAGACTACCTTAAACATAATGACACTCCAGATACTACCACTAATACACTCTGGGATGCACTGAAAGCTACCATCAGGGGTACAATAATTGAAATCAAGTCAAAAATCAACAAGAGTACCAACCTGAGATTAACCCAACTAGAACAGGAGATCAAAAACTTAGAACAGACCCACGCTACTTCCTTACACTATAGCATGGTCCTCGCTTCACTACCACAAAAAAAGTATGAATACAACAAAATCCTAAGTGAGAGGGCAGGGTTATGGATTAATAAATATAAAGCGGTTAATCCATGCAAAGCTAACAAAGCGGGAAACTTCTTGCGTCCTATCTCAAACACAAACAGAACCAGTTTGTCATCTCATCCATCAAAGACTCTAACAATAAAACCCATACCAAACATAAAGACATCCTTAGGACCTTTAAAGAATTCTATCAGGAACTCTATAAAAATGATCAGACCCTAAACTTAGAAGACTGTACCAAATACCTCGAAAAACTCAGCCTGCCGCAACTAAGTTTAGAAGAGAAAATTAGGTTAGGACAGGAAATTAGCTGCACAGAGATTGAGATGGCAGTCAAATCTCTAAAAGACAACAAAGCCCCTGGCCCGGACGGGTTTACAGCCTCTTTCTACAAGACCTTCTTAAACCAGCTAAAACCAACCATGAAACAAGTTTTTAACTACTCAGCAGTTAAGGGGACCACGCCAGACACTATGTCGGAAGCTAGCATAATAGTCATCCCGAAGGAGGGGAAGGACCAACTATCACCGAAAAACTATAGGCCTATATCTCTGATTAACGTAGACTGCAAAATATACGCTAAGATCTTAGCGGTCAGGCTCAACGCTGCCCTACCAAAACTAATAAGCAACTCCCAAGTTGGCTTCCTACGTACACGCATGTCTAACGATAACACCCGCCTACTGTGCCACATTATAGAGCAGGCTGCCATTAAAGCCGAGCCGACAGTAGCTATCACCCTAGACGTCGAGAAGGCGTTTGATAAGGTCTCCTGGGATTTTTTAGAACGATGCATGCAATCTTTCAATCTAGGTGAGGGCTATATACATATGGTTATGGCCCTTTATGGGAACCCATCAGCCTGTATCGTCGTTAATGGCTCGCTCTCTGAGCCCTTCACGTTACAACAAGGTACTAGACAGGGCTGCCCACTATCTCCATCCTTATTTTTATTGGCATTGGAACCCCTTATCCGGGACATCAAATCAAACTCTAACGTTAAGGGGGTGGATATCAATGGCGTCCAAATAAAATTAGCCGCCTACGCAGACGACATACTAATCGTAACAGAACAACCGAGGGCATCAATTGCTGCCCAGATGGATACAATAACAAGATACTCCGGCTTTTCAGGGTACAAACTCAACAGAGAGAAATCAGAACTCAAACCACTAAACATCCATTGCACGAGGGACATCCTGGGAGAGTCGGGACTAACATGGCAAACAGGTTATATCAAATACTTAGGGATCGAATTTGGTTCCAACTTAATAGATACCCTACACCAGAATGAGAAAACATTACTAGAAAAGATAAAGAAACTCTTGGATTCTTGGTCCCCAAAATTCATTACGTGGTGGGGAAGAATCGAAACGATTAAAATGATGATCACCCCAATGGTTAACTACCTCATAAGTATGCTCCCGCTCCTTCTCACATACGACTTCCACCGCAAACTAGATATCCTCATCTCTAAATTCCTCTGGGGCGGGAAGAAAGCAAGGATTAGTATAAAAAAATTAAGACTGGAAAAAACACTAGGAGGGGTGAACCTAGCGGATTTCAGACTATATCAGTGGGCTTTCCTGGCGAGACAAGGATCATACTGGATCGCATCACCTTCCGGCTATACCCCGGCCTGGCTAGAAGTAGAGAGAGCCATCCTTAATAACCTAAGCCCCCTTGCACTCCTAACAACAAATAGACTATATCCACATACCTCCAAGTCCATTTTTAAAAACACAAAAATTGCACTACTTAGGGTTGATAAAAACCTAGAGAATAGTATTAAAGGGTCTAAAGTGGAATCACTCTGGGCCAGTAGCAAGATACTGTACAGAGGCAAAAGTCTAACCATTGACACATGGATTAAGAAAGGTATCTTCTTCCCTTATCAACTAGAAAACACCACATACCCAGTTACATTTTCAGACCTCCAAGCGAGGTACAGCCTAGATGACATTGAATTCTACAACTTCCTGAAAATCAGATCAGCCCTTACAAAATCCAAATTATCCACCGCGCATCCATCAATTTCTCTGTTTGTGACGAATATTAACAAACTGGGCCACCAGGTCTCGCAGATATATAAACTCCTCCGCCCAAAAACCTCTAAATTTAATGATAAGATTATATCCTTTTGGGGGCAACTATCTCCACATCCACCAAAAGAACAGGAATGGGCCTCACTATGGAGATCCGTCTCACGAAATAAGATCTCCCCTGTTCTCTCCCAAACCAAATACTGGCTATTACACAAGGCATTCTGGACCCCTGCCCGGTTATTCGCATTAGGGCTCCGGGATGACGCAACATGCTGGAACTGTAAACGAGACACAGGGGACTTGGCCCATCTTATCTTCCAGTGTACTTTACTTAAACCGTTTTGGGACAAAATCTTCGCCTTCATAACTGGGTTGTTTAAAAGTACTATGGTCAGAGACTCCTTCAATCTACCCACGACCTGTATAAGCACAAACCTGAGGTCTGATTCTGACAAAGATCTGCTTGATCTGTTACTAACCTCTGCGGTGAAAATGGTTCTTGCTAACTGGAAGGACACGAGCAAGACATCTTATAAAAGCTGGATAAACTGGATCATCCATCTCAGAGGGGCAGACAACATAGCATTACAAAACTCTCCATGGAAACCGTCATCCAGGACGATGTGAACTCTTTGGACACCCTTCTAGACTCTTTTAAACCTCCATGAACAACGTGTTTACCACGGACTCATATACTGTGTACTTACTGCCGTTCCACCTGTATAATGATGCTTAAGTGTAAGGTTCATTGGTACATGTACTTGACTGTTAAACTATGTAAACCCTGCCAAGATCGGGTGCCCTGGTGGTAACATAGGCATAGAATTGCTAAAGCGATGATACAGCTCGACTAGCCACTCCTCTCCCTTCCCTTCTCTTTTCTCCCCTGCTTTTTTCTTTCTCTTGCCAGTCCTTTCTTCTCCTATCACTGATCGCTTGGGTGAGGCTCATGGGTTAGGCTCATGTCATCCACAAAGGCGCATTACCGTCACTTTATGACTACATATGTAAAATGTTGCCTTGGATACCTTATGCTTACCCTGATTTAAGCTTTCTGTATTCCTTGTGAAAAAACCAATAAAGTATTTTGAAATTTAAAAAAAAACAAAAAACGTCCTGCAATAATGTGTGACTCCTTCAGGGCGTCCAAACTGTTACACACAATAATATTTTGTAATAATAGCCCATGAAAAACCAGAATCTGCCATCAATTCCAGCTCTACATTCAATATGCGAACAGCACATTTGGGCGGCCCCATTATTCCTTCCTTCTCCAAACATCCTCCAAAATCCTTAATAGATAGCACTATGCCCATGTTGACTCCACCTTTCCCATCATGATTAAACTCATCACTCACGCATAACACCTTTCCTTTGACAGTGGGACTATTATTTCCTGTCTTGAAATCCCTACACACTTGTGCAAAATGTCCAATGCGCACACATTTATTACACTCCATATCCACTGCCGGGCTCTGTGATGAGGACGCAACATGGTTAGTGCTCCCACATCTAAAACAGTGAATATTCTTGTCATTCCTCTTGTAAGACTGACCACCCCTGTGCAAATTGCCAGCACTCAAACTGCACACATCCTCAGGAGAACTCTTATTCGCCTTGCTCAAAGACTTCATCCATCTCTCCAACTGTTCTAAGGCTTTGGCAGTACTGATAACAATCTGTAAATCTGGATAACCTACAACTGCTCTTGAACCTTTTTGCTCTTATCATGTACAATAATTTGGTCTCTGATCATTTCGTCAGTGATGGGTCCAAAATTACAGTTCGCAGATAGAGTTCTTAATCCTGTGAGGAACCCATCAAAAGATTCACCCTCCTCTTGGCGACAAGTTTGGAATTTAAAAATATTAAGCGTGACACTAGTCGTGGGCTTCAATCGATTCTCCATCCTTAGCATAGCTTCTTCATAAACCTTCCTGTCACCATGGCACTCTGTTCGTGGCAATGTTCTGAAGGCCACCTGTCCCTCTGAACCTAAACAGTGTAAGAGAATGTTTTTCTTTCTTTCTGCTGTCATCCTTTCTCCATCTAAAGTTTTGAAATACGTTATGAACTGAGCCTTCCACAGGGGTGTGGCTACGCAGGCGATGATGGCGGACGTGCTCTGTTAGAGCTCCACCACTCATCCCCCGTTATCTGGAACACCATCCTGATTAAGGCATCCCCGGGGCCGCTAAACAGCCCCGCAGCGACTCTACGAGCCCGTGGTCAACCTGTGTGCTCTGCAGATGCCAGTGTGCTGGCGTGAGATGGCGCAGCAGACTTGAAGGAACACGGCCCAAGGCTGGGAGGCGAGAGGCATGGCCGGCTGCAGCTACACAAGGCCAAGGCCTTGCTGAAATCCAGCGAGCCTGACGCAGCAGAATCACGGCGAAGCCGGCGGTGGGGCCCCCCTTGTCTCTCCAGATGCCCGCGCAGCACCGACTGCCGGCCACGCACCAGGGACGAGCGGAGACCCAGCACCGGAGGATGCGGCCCGGCAGTGACGCCTGAGGCTGACGGCCTACATGGCAGCGGGAGGAGCGGCCGGAAGAATATCCTGCAGTAGAGACTGACGGATCCTGGGAACAACTGCCCCAGAGTGCAACACCAAGGTAACGCATTGGTGAGCAGCGCCAATGTAGGAGTGGCGCAGAACAAACATTTCATATTTGGCAGACGTAGTCCCGCTCCAGGCACTGAAGCAGCCTAACAGGCCGGGCCTAGGCCTGAAAGTAAAGGGAAGTGCGACACCAGAAGAAGCTAACAGAAAATGCCTGGTGGGCCTGGGACATAGTGAACACGGGCGTAACCACAATCCCAGACTAAGACACAGGACTGGGGTCGAGACGGCCCAGGCAAATTAACTGACCAAAAGTCACCCAGGGGGCACTTGAAATCCAGTGGCAACACGAGAAGGCACAGTGACCAAAGTGCCTCGCCTCCGCAGCTGCCTCCCCAAAAGGCCGACTGCTTTCCTGAGACCTACCTGGGCACACAGCAAGATACCCGCTAGAGAGCGAGAGGCGGTCTTGCAGAGTAAACAGGCAGTGGGGCGCAGGCGCACTAGACGGAATACAGGTTCAAACGAAGCCAAAGTAAGTCACCATGCCCTGCAGGGATGCAACGGTACAAACGTCCTCGCCCGCACCACGACACATCAGACTGGAAGTGCCATGCAGAGAGCCAAAACAATGAGTGCCGACTCCTTAGAACCACAAGAAGGAACACTACCGACGCGCTGGGAGTAACGATCGTGGTCTCCCCCTGCTACAGCATTCCTCCTTGCACGCAGAAAACCGAGGCACTCGGCTTCTGGGCTTGAGTGGCCACGCACCAGAGCGAAAGCAACATTCGCATAATTCAGGAACGTAGGACCACCACTTCAAATACCAACATCACATGTCTGACATGGGTCATCTTATCTCTGGTGCTGGAGTCCCAACTGGCCAACCGCCCTTGTCCCGTCCCCAACCAGACAAAACGCTCAGCGAGACACCCACAGACCACATGTCCAGTAAACTAGATGCAGTTTTAGCAGCAGTGGAGAAGCTGAGCACCACAATGGAGTAGACACGAACCTTGCTCGTAAATAAAATTGACAAGGTAACCCTTGACCTGAATCTCCTGCATGCAAACCATTGGAAACTTACGGACAGAACATGCACGCTGGAGGCAACCATGGCGGAACTTTCCCCTCCGGTGCAAAATACTGAAAAACGCCACAAAGATCTCGCGGTCCGAGTGAAATTCCTTGAAAACCAAGCTGAAGACTCAGAGGGTCGCTCCAGGCGAAACAATGTGCGTGTTATAGGTCTCCCGGAGGGTGAAGAAGGAAAAGACGCAACAGCCTATGCATAGGCTTGGATCCGGAATCTGTTGCCAGAAGGGTCGCTATAGAGCGAGCGCACAGAGTATCGAACAGGCCCTAGGCCATTCCTGTTCCGCATACTGAACTACAAAGATAGAGATGCGATATTGCAGGCGACCAGAAAACTGCAAAGAATACAAGTGGCGAACAGTACAGTCATGTTCTTCCCGGACTATACAGCATCGGTCCAGAAACAAAGGTACTCCTTCCTGGAAGTGAAACGAAGTCTTCGTAAACTGGACGTCAAATATTCTCTGCTATTCCCTGCCCGCCTGCGAGTGATTGCAAAGGGCAAGACCCATTTCTTTGATACCCCCACCGCTGCCTGGGAATGGCTAGACTCCATAAACCCTGCGGAAGACGCCCTACGCAACGGAAAATCTGTGAGATCGCCTTTAAACGCGGAGCCAAGACAACGCAGTGGGGAGAAGAGATGTAAGAAACAAACAATGTCACAGAGTCCCGGCGAAAACCTGGAGCAAATGAGGTTGGACCAGCGCAATGCGTTACAAGCAGCAGTCAATCAATCAATCAATCACAGAATTTGTAGAGCGCACTACTTACCCGCGAGGGTCTCAAGGCGCTGGGGAGAGGGAAGGAGGGGGGGTGCTGCTACTGGTCGAACAGCCAGGTCTTGCGTAGCCTCCTGAAGGTCAGCAGGTCTTGGGTCTTTCGTAGGCTTAGTGGAAGGGTGTTCCAGGTCTTGGCGGCGAGGTGTGAGAAGGATCTGCCGCCGGTGGTTGTTCTTCGAATGCGAGGGACGGTGGTGAGGGAGGGATCGGCGGAGCGGAGCTGGCGGTTGGGGACGTAGAAGAAGAGTCGTCTGTTGAGGTAGGCTGGGCCAGTTTTGTGGAGTGCCTTGTGTGCGTGGATGAGGAGTTTGAAGGTGATCCTCCTGTCGACGGGGAGCCAGTGCAGGTTCCTCAGGTGGGGGGTGATGTGGCTGTGGCGTGGTACGTCGAGGATCAGGCGTGCGGAGGCGTTTTGTATACGTTGCAGTCGCTTGATGAGCTTGGCCGGGGCTCCCGCGTAGTGGGCGTTCCCATAGTCAAGTCTGCTACTGACGAGGGCCTGGGTGACTGTTCTTCTTGTGTCTGTCGGGATCCACCTGTAGATCTTGCGAAGCATGCGGAGGGTGTTGAAGCAGGAGGAGGAGACTGCGTTGACTTGCTTGGCCATGGAGAGCGTTGAGTCGAGGATGACTCCCAGGTTGCGTGCATGGTCGGTGGGTGTCGGGGCTGCTCCCAGCGTCGTTGGCCACCAGGAGTCGTCCCAGGCTGAGGGGTTGGAGCCGAGGATGAGGACCTCCGTCTTGTCCGTGTTAAGCTTTAGTCGGCTGATCTTCCTCCAATCGGCGACGGCCTTCATTCCTTCATGGAGATTGGCTTTGGCGGCGAGGGGGTCCTTGGTGAGGGAGAGGATCAGTTGAGTGTCGTCGGCGTAGGAGATAATGTTGAGGTCGTGCTGTCTGGCGATGCGTGCGAGCGGGGCCATGTAGATGTTGAACAGTGTTGGGCTAAGGGAAGATCCCTGGGGTACGCCGCAGATGATCTCAGAGGCTTCGGATCGGAAAGGTGGGAGGCGGACTCTCTGGGTTCTGCCATCGAGGAAGGAGGTGGTCCATTCCAGGGCCTTGTCTCGGATCCCTGCGTCGTGGAGGCGTGCGCGTAGAGTGCGGTGGCAGACAGTGTCGAAGGCGGCGGAGAGGTCCAGCAGGATGAGGGCTGCGGTCTCACCGTTGTCCAGCAGGGTCCTGATGTCGTCGGTGGCGGCGATGAGGGCAGTCTCAGTGCTGTGGTTGCTGCGGAACCCCGATTGGGATGGGTCCAGGATGCTGTTTTCTTCTAGGTATCGGGTTAGCTGTTTGTTGACGATCTTCTCGATGACCTTGGCTGGGAACGGAAGCAGGGAGATGGGCCGGAAGTTCTTGAGGTCTCTTGGGTCCGCCTTGGGTTTTTTGAGTAGGGCGTTGATCTCTGCGTGTTTCCAGCTCTCTGGGAAGGTCGCGGTCTCGAAGGAGAGATTGATAACGTTGCACAGGTGGGGTGCGATGGAGCTGCTGGCTTTGTTGAAGATGTGGTGCGGGAAAGGGTCTGACGGGGAGCCGGAGTGTATTGTGCCCATGGTCTTGATGGTGTCATCGATGTTCACGCTGGCCCAGGCTGGCAAGGGGTCATGGTCGATGGTGTGCGGCGGGTCTGGAGTATCTATCTTGGTGGGGGCTGTCTGGGTGTTGAAGCTGTCGTGGATGTCGGCGATCTTGCGGTGGAAGAAGGTGGCGAGGGAATCGCACAGGGCTTGCGACGGCGGGATGTCGTTGGTGTTGGAGCTGGGGTTGGAGAGTTCCTTCACGATGTTGAAGAGCTCCTTGCTGTTGTGTGCGTTGTTGTCGAGGCGGTCTTTGAAGGAGATTCTCTTGGCGGACCTGATGAGGTGGTGGTGGTTACGGATGGCGTCTTTATGGGCTGCGTGGCTGTCCGGTGTCTTATCACTGTGCCATTTCTTCTCAAGTTTCCGGCAGGTACGCTTGGAAGCTAGGAGTTCCGGGGTGAACCAGCTGGCTCTTTTGGTGGTGTCGCTGTAGGTGAGTTTTTTCAGCGGGGCGAGGGTGTTGGCACAGTCGTCTATCCATCGTCTGAGGTTGCAGGCAGCGTCGTCGGTGTTGGATGGGTCGGAGGGAGGGCTGAGAGCGAGGTTTGCCCGTAGTTGGTCTTCGGTGACTTTGCTCCAGCAGCGGCGTGGGATCTGTTGGGTGCGGTGGTGTGTGGTGGGTTTCTGGAAGGTGAAGTGGATGCAGCGGTGGTCGGTCCAGAGGAGTTCCGTGGTGTGGGTGAAGGAGACGTGGGAGCTTGAGGAGAAGACGGGGTCGAGCGTGTGGCCGGCGGAATGTGTCGGTGTTGTGACGAGCTGTCTCAGTCCGAGGTTGGCGAGGTTGTCGATCAGGGTGGTGGAGTTGCTGTCGTTGTTGTTCTCCAGGTGAAAGTTCAGGTCTCCGAGGAGGATGTAGTCGGTAGAAGTCAGGGTGTGCGTGCTGATGAAGTCGGCGATGGAGTCGCTGAACTGGGGTCGGGGTCCAGGGGGTCTGTAGACAAGGGTGCCTCTGAGGGTGGTGTTGGGGTCCGTGTGGATCTGGAAGTGCATGTGTTCGGCGGTGCAGAGAACGTCGTCGGTGCTGGTCGAGACCCTGATGGAGTTTTTGTGGATGATGGCGATTCCTCCTCCTACTCCGTTGACGCGGTCTCTGCGGGTGATCTTATAGCCGTCTGGGATGGCTATGGCGATGTCGGGTGCGGAGGAGTCGTTCATCCAGGTCTCTGTCAGGAAGGCGACGTCTGGTGATGATGAGTCGAGCAGGTCCCAGAGCTCGACGGCGTGTTTGCGTGCGGAGCGGGTGTTCAGTAGGATGCATCGGAGGTGGTTGAGGTCCTTCTTGGCGGGCGCTTCGGTGGCTCTGAGGCTGGTGTAGCTGCAGTTCCGGCAGGTGAAGGGGCCATGAGTGCGTTTCGGGGCGGCCTTGAAGCAGTTGTGTGTCCGTCCGGGGTTGAGAGCGTGGAGTGTGGTGGCATCGTAACGGCGTCGGTCCTCGAGGCTGGAGCGGGGGGCGCGCGGCCCAGGGGTTCTGGCGCTGGGCGCGGTCCAGGCACGGACGGGCGCAGACAGGCTTGCCTTAGGCGCGCCCGCTGCGCGGCAGCGCAGCGGCTGCCATATATGGGGAGCTGGGAGGGAGGAGCAGCTGGGAGGCGGGAGGCAGGGGCAGCGAATGGGCAGTCAGGGGGGCGGGCCACAGGGGACGCAGCAGCGGGGCTATAGAAGGCAAAGTTGGGCACAGCAGAATGGGGGCACGAGGGGAAACAGAAAGCAAAAATGGACACAATCAATGGGGGCACGAGGGGAAACAGAAAGCAAAAATGGACACAAGCAATGGGGGCACGAGGGGAGACAGAAGGCAAAAGAGGACACAATCAATGGGGGCACGAGGGGAAACAGAAAGCAAAAATGGACACAAGCAATGGGGGCACGAGGGGAGACAGAAGGCAAAAGGACACAAGCAATGGGGGCACGAGGGGAGACAGAAGGCAAAAGGACACAAGCAATGGGGGCACGAGGGGAGACAGAAGGCAAAAGGACACAAGCAATGGGGGCACGAGGGGAAACAGAAGCGAAACGGGCACACAGAATGGGGGCACGAGGGGGACAGAGGCAAAACGGGCACCAAGGCAACAGCAGAGGGGCGAGCTTACCAGCAGCAGCAGCGGGCAGGACAACACAGGCGGAGATGTGTGGCGGGGGAGCGACCTACCTGGCAAGGTCAAGGGTCGCTCTCCTCACCACGCAGCGGCCGCCATATATGGGGAGCTGGGAGGGAGGAGCAGCTGGGAGGCGGGAGGCAGGGGCAGCGAATGGGCAGTCAGGGGGGCGGGGCCGCAGGGGACGCAGCGGCGGGGGTATAGAAGGCAAAGTTGGGCACAGCAGAATGGGGGCACGAGGGGAAACAGAAAGCAAAAATGGACACAATCAATGGGGGCACGAGGGGAAACAGAAAGCAAAAATGGACACAAGCAATGGGGGCACGAGGGGAGACAGAAGGCAAAAGAGGACACAATCAATGGGGGCACGAGGGGAAACAGAAAACAAAAATGGACACAAGCAATGGGGGCACGAGGGGAGACAGAAGGCAAAAGGACACAAGCAATGGGGGCACGAGGGGAGACAGAAGGCAAAAGGACACAAGCAATGGGGGCACGAGGGGAAACAGAAGCGAAACGGGCACACAAAATGGGGGCACGAGGGGGACAGAGGCAAAATGGGCATCAAGGCAACAGCAGAGGGGCGAGCTTACCAGCAGCAGCAGCGGGCAGGACAACACAGGCGGAGCTGTGTGGCGGGGGAGCAACCTACCTGGCAAGGTCAAGGGTCAGCAGCAGAAATCGGAAGTCTTCAGGGCGATTCATTATCGGAGGAAAGCCTACATGACAGAGCAAGTGATGCGGAATCTTAAGTCGAAACCTCGTACTCACAGGACTCAGGGGCTCTGCTGGAGATCACGCCCCAAACAGCAGACAACATAATATAACAAACTGATAACGGCCTGATAGACCCGGATCATGAGGCTGCAGCGACGAGCATGCAAGTACTAAGGGACTCATATAGCACTGTAATATTTATTTATTTCCTAACTATGACAATCATAACACCTTGCACAAGCCACAAACAATGTATGTGTAATCAGGGCTGCTAACGGCTGGTAACTCACACCTACACGGATGCCGCCAAAGCCGGCACAACAACACATGCAATTGCCTACGAGGCCCCGGTTATTGCTCTCCTTTTGTCAAAGGGGGGATCACAAACTCTTTCACCTCTACTGACACACACCACCTGGGTGACCCTACCCTTTAGCCATCGACAACATGTTTTTCTGTTTTATGGTTTGGACGCCTGCATATTGCATTCTCGCCCTACTGGCATTACATGATTTGATTTTCATTAGTTTGGTTACCCAACACACACCAGCTCAACTCAATATTCAAGGCAGCATGGAAGAGATGCGCCAGATGGCCCCACTCCCTGGTTCCCCTGCAGACGCCATAGACGTCTCAGGACCCCTCACTAGTCTTGGGTTCGTATTCCCTCCCGTAGCATGACATCCATTAAAATATGCACATGGAATGTCAGGGGGATACACACTCCTTCCCGGAGGTACCTGATTTATTCCTACCTTAAACAACATCAGGACCAAATAGCTCTCCTACAAGAGACACACCTCACAAAGTCAGAGGTTTTGAATCTGCAAAAGAGATAGAGAGGTCAGTTGCATGCCACTGGCTACTCAGCCTTGGCCAGAGGTGCATTAGTTTGGGTTAGGCCGGGTACCCCATTTCGAGCAGAGGACTCGCTCATAGACACAAACAGTCGATATGCCATAGTGAAGGGTCGACTAGATGGCAGACCCATTGTAATAGCCTCAATATATACACACCCAATACTGAGCAAGCAGTATTTCTTGACTCTCTATCGAGCAAACTGTCGACTTGGCACCGAACTCCATTGCTCCATGGGGGGGACTACAACTGTGCACTCGACACGTCCCTCGACCGTTCCTTTCCTCCCCTGCCTGGGGCACCTACTGTCGCAGCCATGAAGGCATTAAACACTTGGATCACACAATGGCACCTAGTGGACGCTTGGCGACATAGAAATCCCACGGACCGGATCTATTCTACTCAGGGTCACACGACTTACACGTCCGCCTCGACAGAATACTAGTCACAGGGGGCTTACTACCAGTTATAGCAGAGATTCAATATCTCAGGAGATCCCACTCCGATCACAACCCACACACGTTACAAATAGCATGGGGCAATTATATAACGCCAATCCCCAGATGGAAAAACCCCGGGCCCAGATGGTTTGCCAACCAAATTTTATAAAGCCTATGCCGCAATACTAGCGCCACAGCTAAAAAGAGTATATGACGCTGCACTATCGGACTCCATGCTCACAGGCACACGAAGGGAGGCACTGCTGGTCTCTCTCCCCAAGCAAGACAAAGACCGACTCTATTAGGCTTCTATAGACCATTAGCACTACTCAATACGGACTATAAAATCTTAGCATCTATCATTGCTGCGAGACTGGCACTGTTGATGAAGCATTTAGTGCATCCCGATCAAAACGGGCTTGTCCCCACCCGAAACACTTCACTGAATATTCGAAGATTCTTCAGACACCAGGAATACGCTACATGTGCCTGGCCCAACTCTGGCTGCATGGTTCTGGATCTGGAGAAGGCCTTCGACTCTCTTGAATGGCCCTATCTCTTTGCGGTGTTGAGCGGCTATGGCTTTGGAGACACCTTTCTCCAACTGATCAGGCTGCTTTATACACAACCCATTATTAGGATACGCACAGGTAGTTTAACGTCGGAGAGTGTAACTATTAACAGAGACACCAGACAACGATGCCCCTTATCCCCGCTGCTATTCTCGCTGGCCATGGAACTGCTAGCAACAAAATTACGTGGTGGGGCGGAGATTGGGGTATCCAACTGGGAGACGGCCTACATGTGGTCTCACTATATGCGGACGATCTCCTCCTATATCTCAGGGACCTACACAATATCCCAGGCATCATAGCGGAAACACTAAAGTAGTTTGAAGTGACGTCGGGCTGGAAAGTGAATTGGACCAAGTCGTGTTTGTACCCCTTTGGGAATGAGACCCGGAACCCAGACCTTCTAATAAATAACTCGCCCCTCAATTGGCAGCCAACCACCTTCCGATACCTAGGTATCTTTATATACTGCAGTCCCACTGACATTTTGGAGGGCAACCTGTTCAGAGCTATATCCTCCATCAGGTCACAAGTTAAATTCTGGAAAACACTACCACTAAATGTGATGGGCAGAATTGCCTTGACCAAAATGGTAATATTGCCTAAGCTGCTGCACTACTTTGCAAACCTCCCCGTCTATGTCCCGACCAAAACGTTTTGTGAGCTGGAACAACTGATTCGAGACTTCATCTGGAACAAAAACTGCCACAGAATAGCACTCTGGAAACTGTATGCACCTCCAAGTAGGGGAGGACTAGCTGTCCCAAACATGGAGCTCTATTACTTGGCAGCGCAGCTGCAGTGGGTGACGAAGTGGCTCGCTGGACTTAATCTAGCCGACACATCCATGTCACAACCACCATGGTCACAGTCCCAGATTTACCACTTGTTTCACCCAATGGCTCGACCCCCTATTCCGTCGCCGACCAGCCTAGCCCTAGCTTATCGATGTCACAAACGTAGCCTATACCTCACCAGAAACACAACCTCATATGCTCCAGCGCTGCCTCTCCTAGGTACCCTGAGAAACAAAACGGGTACCTCAAATAGTGCACTCACACATTGGCATGACGCTGAGATACATACACTTGGTGACCTATATGCCGACTGTACTCTGATACCTTTCGACAGGCTGACTCGTGAGTATGGCTTGCCGGCATGTCAATTCCTACTACATAACTCAATTATAAGATCACTTATTGCGAGACCATGGACATCACCCCCTCCCAGCACCTCTGCAACAAGCTCAGCTGCTACTTCCATCTGAAAATCAAGTCCCTCTACGACAACTTCAACGAACATACTCTGGACTCCGAAACCACCCCCCTCCAACAAAGCCAACCAACCCACCATCTCAACCTGGACCCCAGCCACCACCGAAGACACCGTATCGACCATGAAAGTCATCCACTCAGGAGCACCCACGGCCCCTGCCCTCCACACATCTTCCACAGAGCCGCCACCGCTATCGCACCGGAACTACGACACACCATCAACACCACCTTCGAAACCGGTGCCTTCCCCGACGACTGGAAACGCGCAGAAGTCAAGCCCCTGCTCAAGAAGCCTTTGGCAGACCCGTCGGACCTCAAGAACTACTGACCCATCTCCTTCCTTCTCTTCACGGCCAAAGTCACCGAGAAGAACGTCAACGCCCAACTAACGAAATTCATTGAAGAGAACTCCATCCTCGACCCCTCCCAATCCGGATTCCGCAGCAACCACAGCGCCAAGACCGCCCTACTCGCCGCCACAGATGACATCCGAACCCTCCTCTACCAAGGACACACCACAGCCTTGATCCTACTTGACCTCTACGCAGCCTTCGACACCGTCTCCCACCACACACTCGCCACCAGACTCCCCGACGCTGGCATACGGGGAAAACGCCCTCGATTGGCTCCGCTGCTTCCTCACCGGCAGGACCCAAAGAATCAGACTGCCACCCTTCCTCTCCAACCCCACAGAGATGAACTGCGGAGTGCCTCAAGGATCATCATTCAGCCCCACGCTCTTCAAAATCTACATGGCCCCCCTCGCCGCCATCGTCAGACAATACAGACTCAACATAGTCTCTTACGCCGACAACGCCCAGCTCATCCTCTCCCTCACCAAGGACCCCGTCACCACCAAACTCAGCTTCCAGGAAGGAATGAAGGACGTCGCATTCTGGATGAGCAGCAGCTGCCTGAAGCTCAACTTGGAGAAGACAGAGGTCCTTGTCCATGGACCCTCCCCCACTGCCTGAGACATCACCTGGTGGCCCACCGCCCTCGGCAGCCCGCCCACCCCCACTGACCACGCCCGGAACCTCTGCATCATACTAGACTCCTCCCTCTCCATGACCCGACAGGTCAACGCCGTTGCCTCCACCTGCTTCAACACCCTCTGCATCCTTCGCAAGACCTTCAAATGGACCCCCCCCCCCGAATCAAGAAAAACTGTCACCCACACACTCATAACCAGCAGACTGGACTATGGGAACACCCTCTACGCCGGAATCAACAAGTCTCTGCTCCGCAAACTCCAAACCATACAGAACACCGCAGCCAGACTAGTCCTCGGCATCGCTCGACAAGAGCACATCACCCAACACCTGCGAGACCTCCACTGGCTCCCCATCGAGAAGAGAATAACTTTCAAGATACTCACCCACACATTCAAATGCCTCCACAACACCGGACCCCAATACCTCAACGAGAGAATGTCCTTCCACTTACCCAACAGAAACCTCCGATCCGCCAACCTCGCCTTCGCCGAAACCCTGCGCATCCGCAGAGCCAGAACGGGCTAAAAGGCCTTCTCCTATTTCGCGGCCAAGACCTGGAAAGAGCTCCCGGTCGACATCAGGCATGCCCCCTCTCTGAACATCTTCAGGAAGACACTCAAGACCTGGCACTTCGACTGAACGGAGCTGCTTACACCCCTCCCCCCAGGCGTCTTGAGACCCTCATGGGTGAGTAGCGCGCTTCACAATTCCCTGATTGATTGATTGACTTATGTTGGCTTGGGTACACATAAACACTGAACCACAAATGCATCTGCTGATTCAATAGCGCTATTTCCATTTCCTTAATCATCTGCTTTTTGTTTTGCATCAGAAGCAGCATTTCTATTGTTTACTGCATTACATTAATGTTTTTTACTTCAATGCAGACACTGTTTTCATTTTTTGTGTTGCTGTTTTTATTGCTTTCAGGTTTTGCACCTGTGTCTGTGTGAAGAAACATTGATGGTGTGGGCAGAAGGTGGCCAACGTGTGCTATCATTGTGAGGCTCTTTTTCTTATGATGCTGTCTGTTGAGTACATCATCCCTTAACATCCACTGACTTATTCTCAATCGAAAGTGAAGCCTGATCATGTAATCCCCCTCACCATCATCACTGCCTTTCTCTTGCTCCTACTAAACATCTTCCCTAGGGCATCCAGCACATGCTTCTAGTCTAGTTATTGAGAGGAAGTACAGAAAGATTAAGGGTGTCCTCTCTGTTTCGCCATAGGGCCGGAAGCCCTGCCGTTTTACTCTTAGTCTCCTCTTCTATTACTCATTCTCTATATTCTGCTGTCCCTTTCATCTTAACCTAATACTTTTCTTCCACAGTTGTCCTTAGCCTTACAAGGTTCCTGCCTGACCCTGCCTGGCTGCACTGTACTGTGCAGCCTCTAGGCTTTACACGATCAAACTAGTTGCCTACATTGCTTCCAGTTTTATCACATAGAGCCACAAACCTGGTTGCAATTCTTTTATTCTTAGTATTAGTACTTAGCTGCCTTTTGCTTGACCCGTATACTCACTACTTGAGATGTCTATTTTCTGTATTCATTGTTTTGTCCTTAGCCACTTCTGGGTTGACCCAATTGACCTTCTATTGTGGTTTCTATTTAATAATTCTAGGACTCGGCCTTAGTTGCTTATGATTTGACGTTATAAATCCACAACTATAACATCTATTTAATATTTGTGGAGCTACATATAATCTGATATTGGATTGATCCCTGAAACCAATTACTATGGAGTCTATTTGATATTCTTTGCGCTGGACCTCAGCTGATTGGAGTTAACCCTGTTGCTCGAATCCAAGTTCCTTAAAAAACAGAAGACAAAAGGCGTTTGAAAAACAGTAACAGCTTGTTTAACTAGAACAGTTCATCCAGGAGAACAGTTACAGGCACTCAATTGCCTCAATTTACTTAGAGCTTGAGGTTTCTTTATATACAATATTACAACAAGCAATTAAAGTTTTCCGGCGCACCAAATATGGGGAGGAATGTTGGTTGCTGCCTTTTAGGTAATAAATGAATGGTCAATGGTTACTACAGGGGGGTCTTGACCTGCCTGGACACAGTGAGGCCAGTGGTGAATGTGTCCAGAAGTCAGGCATGGGGAGCACATGATCACAAGGTGTGCTAGGCCCTGATTGGCTATGTGTTCCTAACTCATGTGGCATCTAACTTTATGGTGTTTTTAGGAGTGCGTACCCCACCTGCCATGCGTGCTTTATTGGGGCAATCTTCACTGATCATTGTAATGTCTCTAAGCCTATCTGTTAAATTGATCAAGAGTTTCCTGCCCGAGTGTTTGCCTGCCAGCTATGCACCCTCCCACCTGTGACCCATCAATCAGTAATCCCAGGCCTAAGCAGCAGGGCCTACCTGACTACATACTTGCATGTTGAGGTAGATGTGGAGTTCAGAACGGTTGATTCTATTAATAAGGACAATAGTTTTTTATGCAGAAAAACGCATCAGTATCCATATTATCATTCCCCCTTCTAGTTGATTCTTCAACTGCACTAACTCATGCGTTTGTACTATTATTCTATTTGGGTCCTACTGTTCCCTATGCTTGCTTTTGACTACGACAAACTTCCTAAATACTGCATTTTACCTAGTTTGAGGACTTTGTTTTTACAGCCGGTGATCCCCAATTGTATAACCCCACAAACCAATAGAAACACAACGATAACTAGCAACAGTGATTTGCACAGACTGGATATCCATCATGGGAGCCAGGGGAACCACTCCTGCTCAGAGGCACCTCCTTCTTCATGCATGCTTCTCTGTAGATTATGCTGTGCTTGGATTGCAAGTGTCAATGTTCCATTTCCCATGTCGTTCCCTGGTATGAACGACATGGTAAATGGAGGGAGGGGTCTATCATGGTGCAGACCCCTCCCTCCATTATGGTCATTAAGTTCAGCACATATCAGTGCTGCATTACCATGAGGCCGAGCTCAGCGCTGTTAATTATCTTGAGCATTTCCCACTGGGTAATCTAGAGCCAGCAGGTGTTAGCTTTAGCCTGTAGGGTGGAGAAGGGTATCGGCCTCCATGCCCCCAGCTGTGCTTCCGTGAACAGTTTGAATTCTTCTAGTATTTCTTTGAATTGAGCCCTGCCAAAATTGTAGTTGCGCTCTTTTCATGAACTTGGTGCAGCAATGTGGTCCTTTTCTTTAACGAGTGCTGGTACAACTCTGTTAGTTCTGCTCCGGGAATGGGTCGGGTGTGCAAGGTCACCAGGGAGCTCAGTCACCCCCAAACGGGAACCAGTTGGGTGTAGGCGTCTTCGCAGCACTACCAGTAAAAATCCATCAGCATGGAGGTGCCCCATTGCATGTCTGGAATATGTAGAATCACTCCTTAGATAGCATTGGTGCCTATTGGAAGCACTCCTTTTCCTCTGAAACATAAGGAATACAGTGTACGTTTCCATACAATCAGGGGTTGATCTTTCCTTTCTAGCCAAGTGTATCCACCCACCTCGGTGTCCCAGATTTCTTGACATGGGTTAGCCATACTTTCATTGAAGCCTCCCCCATGCAATCCATTCCCCTTTTTATCCCCGAGCTGTACGGCCCTACACAGGAATTCCATTTTGGGGACCACTTGTTGTTATAGAAGACTGCCCAAGATACACTAAGGGCCACCCTCGGTACAGAGATGGATGCTGGAGTGGAAGTGTTTGTGCACTGAGTTGGTGGTTTTGCTACCTCCAAGACTCTCCTCTCTGGGAAGTCTCGGGGCCAAACGGTATATTCCCCTATGGTGCACTTCCTACTCATCCTGTCCAGCTCGGTTTGGATATCAGTGGTTTCAGTGAAGAGGTATAACACTGTTGGGTTGGTGTAGTATGGGTCAGGTTTACAATTTCCCTTTGTGGTTCTATCTTGTTGGGTTGGCTCTTGACCCTTATCCTACATAAGTAAAGGTGAATGGGGCACTTAGCTTTCTTGTGGGCTACCTCTTGGGACAGATAAAGCCTATCTGTGCCTATTGCATGTGAGATCAGCGAACATATATAATACGACCTGGCTGATGCTTGGGAGCCAACTGAGGTCATGTGTTAGTACCAGTAATATGTAAGAGGGCTCTATGTAGGGCATGCAGGATGCTAGTGTTCGGTTTAGTGTAATTGTAGGTGACATACGAGAGGTCCCTAAGCAAGCACTGTAGTTCCCCATTTGTGAATCTCTTTTTAACCAGGCTATTCCTCAATGGTAAGTAGGCGTGGGACTACCCAGAGTAGGCAGATCATACTCAACCATACAAGTATACATAACATTTGTTGTGATATTGTAGTTTGAGGTGTGAGTTCCTTCTGAGCCATCTGTGCTCCTCCGGTGGCTGTGTTTCTTCTGCCCAATTTGAAAATGTTTGCAGAGTTTAGTTCAAAGACATCGCAGTCATGGAAGGGTTCGATTGTTCGTTGAGACAGTGCACCCATGAGGGTATTAGGCAGATCCCTCGCTGAGGGTCTGTGGGATTTCCCTCCTTCCATTGACGCAAGTTCAAAAATTTCCTTTTTCCCTCTGGGTTGTAAAGGCTGACGAAGAAAACAGCGTTGGTGCTCTTGCTGTTTTAGTTGTTACCTCTTTTGAAAGAACTTTGTTGTTTGTTAATTCAGCTAGTCAAGCATGCTCCATTATTAATAGTTTCCGGAGATCCTGTATTTTGCCATGGTGGTGTGGTCCCGTCAGCCTTCTAGTTACGATCTAGTGAGGCATCAGACGGCAACCCCTGTTAAAAAATCTTTTAATAGTTTGGGGAGTGAGGGTTATTTTTGTCCTTTAGAATGATTTAATTATACATAAGCTGTTGAGCCCCCGCAATCCTACTTGGGTAGTCTTTTGGGCCCTCGACATTTCTAGTCTGGCCGATCAGGCTGATGTTAGGTATGTTTTGTGAGGTAGTTCTCATGAGGACAGGGAGTGATGGGACTGTGGCTTTTATTATGAGTACTATCGGTGAGGTTCAGTATTGCTATAGTGCATGGAAATGTAGGAAGAGGGGGGTGTGGTTGATTGGTGTTGCCGGTGTCTGTCACATGCCCCGTGAACACGATTTTATGCCTGTATAGCCCTCTATTCCTGGCATGTGTTGCGTAACGTGGCCATCCCTCATGGCCTAAGATAGCTGATCTTGTCCCCACCTTTGATCTAGAATCTTCAGTTTGGGATGGTTTTGGGCAGTTTTTATATTTAGTTTTGGACGTTTTCCTTGAGCCACATCATTCATTGTTTTCCTTTGACCCATGGGGAGAGGGTCCGAGGTTGCTCGGTGGTTCTTCCCCCCACTCTTATGCTGCCCGTGGGGTCAGCAGTTAGGCCTGACTGTTTCCTGGATGGTGTTTGCAGGGTTGGAGCAACATGAGTAGACTATGCCCGAAAGGGGGTGAATCTGGCTGGGGTGTACCCGATGCCCTGTGATCTCTCTGGAGTGGGGGTAGAGACTTGGAGTTCCTCTGACCCTAGCAACCCCACTCTCCCTCTGGCCATGTCCCACCTTTGAAGGCACAGTGTCTGGGCAACTTACCACTGATGTTCAGTGCTAAAGTGCATATGCTCTCAATGTAAATTGTGTTTATGGATTGGTGTTGGCTTATTTGATTTACTACTAAGTCCCTAGTACATTGCACTGTGTGTGCTCAGGGCCTGTAAATCAAATGCTGCTAGTGGGCCCGCAGCACTGATTGTGCCACACACACAGGCAGCCTTTCAAAGGTGTCTCAGACCTGCCACTGCAGTGTCTGTGTGCAGTTTTTACTGCCATGTCAACCTGGCAAGTGTACCCACTTGCCAGGCCAAAACCCTCCCTTTCCGAGATGTAAGTCATTCCTTAGGTAGGCCCAAGGCCCCCATGGGCAGGGTGCAGTGTATTTTAATGGTAGGACGGGTGTGCTTTACATGTCCTGATAGTGAAAGACTGTCTATATTGTTTTTCACTATTGCAAGGCTATCTGTCCCATAGGCTGACATGGGAGTTGCTTTGTAACATCTTACAAGCATAATTGTCCACTGGGACAAGATAGAGAAATGGAGTTTAGGCTTCATAGCAAGTGGGTATTTTCTTGTCTAATCATCTATATGCCTCTGCCTGTTGTGTATTCACTGCCTGGGTTTTAGACTGACAGGGGCTGCTTTGTGCATTCACACTAGACAGACACCCGGGGGGGGTGGGTTGAGGTGTGTCCTGCCTTTCCTGGGTGACTCATAGGCCGGCTGAGTATGCATGGCTGCATTTAGAATAGTGGGAGGAGCTGTTGCTTGCACCTAAATAGACTATGTCTGTCTTCCACAATGCTGTCTCCACCCCCTGGAGGATTATGTATGCCAGTGGAACTTTGTTTGTGCCAACTTCAAAGGGAAATGTGGTATAAATATTGGAGCCCCGAACTTTAGATTACTGCTGGACTAAGGAACCTGCCAGGAAGAAGATCTGGAAGAGCTGTGAGTAAAGACTACCACTTTGCTGTGTGCTTTGCTGGGTTGGCCTGCAGTTGCTGCTTCTGTCTTGGTCAGGGAAAGGACTGGACTGTTCTCTCTGCATTCTAAGTATCTCACAGGGCTTGACGTAGAGCTTGCCTCCGTTGGAAGTCTCAGGGAAATCAAAGACTTCAACATCTTCTGGGTACCAGCTTCTGGAACTGTATGTTTCAGCTGCCACAAAGGTAACCAGACACCGTCCATGACCTGAAGGCACCGCAGAGAGCACTGCCGCACTTCGCACCGCAACCCTGGACTCATCGACGACGACGTCCAACGCCGCCACTGAGCCGCTGCTTGCACTGTGACCTGGGGGTACTGCACTCCGCACCCCCTCGCTTCACACTGCCCTGGTATCCCCGATGAAGATGCAACACCATCACCGACACTACTGCCTACAGCGTGACCTGTGGGCACCACTCATGGAGAACACAGAGCACTGTCCCACTTTGCACCGCAGCCCTGGTCTCACCGACGACGATTCTCCAAGCTGACACTGACGCCACTGCCTGCACCGTGGTTTGGGGGCCCCGCTCGTAGGTTACTCGACGGACCGCCCCGTCCCACACCGCAGCCTTGTTCCACCGATGCCAGCGCCATCGACTCCAGGTCATCAACCGATGCCGTTGCTTGCATCGTGATCTGTGGACCCCGCACACCACATTGCCCCATCTCACACTGCAGCCTTGGGACTACCGACGACAGCGTTTCAGCACCATCACCTATCAGCACCACAACGAGCACCGCCCTGCTTCGCACTGCAGCCCTGGTCTCACCGATGCCGCTGGATGACTGTCACCGAACCGCTGCCTGCACCGCGACCTGATGGCACTGCACGTCGCACCGCTCCGCTTCACACCGCAGCCCCGGCGCCTGCTGACGCCGGCGCTCCTGACTTCAAGCTCATGGAGTTTGACCTGCAACGCGTGTGACTTCAAGGGGCCCGACAACTCTTGCACTGACATCTGGAACCGACGCCTGACGCCACACCTCCGGAGCTCATTCCAAAGTCTGATGCCCTGCATCTCCAAAGGTACTGTTTTACGGGTCTCCACAACACCATAGCCAGCCTGCGATGCCACGACCAGCCGGAACTGTTGCATTTGTTTGTTCGGGCGGAGCTATCGACTTCAAGGAACTGTTTATAAAGTCTATTTTTGCTTTATGCACATTTTAATCACTGTATGTTTGATTTTTATCATTTTGGGTCTTGTTTTACACAGATAAATAATGGATATTTTTCTAAAACTGCTGTGGTGTCCTTTTGTAGAGTTTTCACTGTATTACTGTTTGTCATATGCAAATCCTTGCCAAGCTGCCAAGGGGGATGCGCAGGAGTTATTTTAGATGTGTAATCCCCAAATCCTGATTAGAGTGGTGTATTCTGCCTGGCTTAGGTGCATAACCAAGCCAACCAGAAAACTCATTTCTAACACACAGTGAGCCCCCGACTGGAGTCATGAGCTCCTCACTACCCTGAGGTAGGGTGACCAAAATTTTCCCAACTCCATAAATATGACCATTCGTCACAAAATTCGGAGTAGGAATACAATTTCGCATCACAGTGGGGCGCAGAATGTCCAGCAGACGGATCTCACCAATGGAACCAACGCCAACCCCTAGGTGCTGCGGGACATAGATTAAATATGAGCTAAAAAGGCAAGCCCGGTGGAGCCTACCCATGACCCCAGAAAGATCTGCCAGGACAGATGACCCAAAAAGAAAAAACTGAACTATTCAGGCAAATCTGAGATGCCTGGTCACCCTACACTGAGGCTTCTAGGTTTATCAACTCCTGCGAGTGGAGTATTAAGTGCCAGCCTAGGCGCTTGGCCAGCATTGGTTCCAGTCATTGATGATGGCTTCGTTCGTAGCTGATAGTGAGGCCTCCATTGCATCGGAGGCTTTTGGAGCAATTTGAGGGCGCTGTTGGAACATCACTCTATGAAAGAAACATCAACCTTGGGCCTGAGGCCAGAGGAACTGGGGACCTATTGCCATGGTGATTGGATTACTTCCCATTAGACCTTGGCTGCGGGGACCTGTGGGATTGTTCTCTACCCCAATATATATATATATATATATATATATATATATATATATATATATATATATGTAACCAAAAACGCCCAGCAGCGGCATCGAAACGCGTCAGGCCATGAACTTCAAAGGGATGTTAAGCTGCCTGCTTGGTTCAAATGGAGTTTGTAACTCACCTGCAGCTGTGTGCGGCCTCAAGCTTCTGGGCGTTTTTGGTTATATATTATGCGGCGGTTCCAGGCCGCAGAGGGATCGCACTGCCCGCAACCAACGGGACTAGGGGAGAGGAAGATTCCTCTTTCCGAAGCTGCAGGGTACCTTTAATGAAGCCGGCAGAGTATCATCCAAGGCTCAATGGAGGGCCGAGAATAATCGTCCATAATTAGCTGCAGCGGAGGTAACCCACCAGAGGGCGTTATTTGGCAAAATGAGACCTCATATCCCAGCGTGCATTTGAAAATGAACTTCCACCAAGGGAGGAGCACTGATAGCTCACTAACCACAAACACGCAGGGGAAATGAGGCAGCCATAAATCACCTCCGCTGACACGGCCTCTGAGGAGATGCAAACAGCGGCATCGAAACGCGTCAGGCCATGGACTTCAAAGGGATGTTAAGCTGCCTGCTTGGTTCAAATGGAGTTTGTAACTCACCTGCAGCTGTGTGCGGCCTCAAGCTTCTGGGCATTTTTGGTTATATATATATATATATATATACAGTTTGAAAAAGGCTGGGGAGCCAGCCGTAATGCGTCATGTGCAGCCACGCCAGAAAATAAATGAATTATTCATTACCCTGTGGAGTGTCGGAGTTTGTCCGGGGATAGTTTGGGACGAATCAGTGTTGTTAATATATATATATATATATATTTTTGGCAACGCGTTTCAACCTGAAAAGGTCTTTGTCAAAGTCAGTTTAACAATAGTGCCCAACCAAACATAGAAATAACCTGCAAGGTTATAAAAAGTGAAAACACATTAACACCATGTCGTCTGGTGCCGGGGAGGGAATGAAAACAGACTACATTGTACTGTACAAATTGTCATAAATCAGAGCAGATATTCATTGCACACTATGATAATGTATGTAATAACATAATAATTATTAGTTGCATAAAACAAATTAAAATAAAATTAAAATAAAAAGTTGTGAATGTCATAAATGTTTGGAAACATTTTTTCAAACAGGAGGACATATACGCGCTAGTGGCTGACAGTGCAAACAAAGAAAAACATGTGCATTGCTATTGGTTACATGTTAAGTCAAACCGTGAAGAAAACGATAAACGCCAATTGGCTCTTACTTTCACGTTTCAAAGATTTGACAATATCACAGTCCAGTGACAGAGTAGTTAACCAGAGCAATTCCAATAAGGACACATTTAGATTTCGGCCAAGTGGCCTAATGCGCTGAATTGCATTCACATAATAACATACGCTATAGAAATATTGCCTAAACATCTGCCAGTCTGATGAAAAACAATTCCCTCAAAAGGACAAGACGACAACAAACATGATATGTGATATCCTGCTCAGACTGAGCAGTCAATAAAAGGTGAATTATTAAAACAGGGGGAGGGGAGCGTTTTTATAAGCAATTCTTAGTAATGGGATAATCGGGGTTCCAAGAAAAATCATATATAATAGCATCATACTGCAGAATTCAAATTCAATAAACGGTGACATCCTAATCGTAATGTACGTCATACAGCAAAAATATTGCCAAAGCAGAGGGTGAGAGAGTGAGAAAAAAGAATAGAAAAGAAGAAAGAGAAGAAGAGAAAAGAAAAAGAGAAAGAGAGAGAGAGAGATAGAGAGTTTTTTAGGAAAAGGAAGAACGAAAGAAGAAGAGAAGAGAAAGATCAGATAGAAGAGGGAAGAGATTAAGTGAGGGTTGATTGTTTCCAGGGAGAAAGGAGTAGGAGGGAGTGAGAAAAGACTTCAGTAAAATACCACATCAGCCGATGTGTATGTGAAGCTCCTCACTCTCATTGAGACCACCAGGGTACTTGCTGCCGAGTAGAATAATATATTCCGACCCCTTTTGTCTCAAACGCCTCTCCCTGTTTCCGCCTCTGACTGCTCTTTCAATCCTGTCAATTGCAAAGAAAACAAGAAGGTCAGCATTCTGTTGGTGTTGACTGGCCCAATGTCTCGCTACAGGATATGCTTGATCAACATTCTTTATGGCCCTATAGTGTTCCAAAATACGTTTCTTCACAGGACCAATGGTGCTGCCTATGTATCTGAGCCCACATGGGCATACCAGAACATAGATACAGAAATCACTCGTGCAAGTCATAAATTTGTTGATTTGTCTTTGTCTGCCGTTGGCAATCTTAAAAGTCCTGACATTATTGCTCTTCTTGCACGCCTTGCACCTACCACACTTGTAAAACCCTCTCTGGTCACGTTGCCAGCTCCCTGGTCTGTCTTCTGTTACTCTGTTACTCTGTTACTATGAACCAGAATATCTCGTAATGATTTGGGTTTCCGGTAAGTGATTTGTGGAAATGTGCTGACCAGTTTGCCTATTGTGGGATCACTTCTTACTAGATGCCAGTGGCGTGATAACACTTTTCTGACATCTTGGCTGCTGTCATTGAAAGTAGTAATCAATCTCACAGGGGCCTGTTTATCATCCACAGCCTTATTTCTGCTAGTAAGTAAGCTGTCCCTGGACACTTTGGAGACTTTCTTTACCGCTTTCTTTAAAACCGCAGTTGGATAGCTGCGAGCTTTAAACCGTCCCAGCATCCTTCCCTGTTCTTCATTGTAACTTTCTATTGTACTGCAGTTGCGTTTAGCACGCAGAAGTTCCCCGTAAGGTATACTCCATTTAAGGTTACGGGGATGATGGCTACCAGCGTGAAGGATACTATTCCCCGCTGTCTCTTTGCGGAACAAACTGGTATTGAGCTGCCCCTCACTGACAGTGACTGTAACATCTAGGACATCTATGCAAGTAGGGTGTATTTTGTGTGTGAAAGCTAAGTTAAGGTCATTGTTGCCTATGTGTGTGAGAAAATCTTCCAAGGAACTTCTGGGACCTTCCCAGATGATGAATAAATCATCGATATATCTGGTCCATAATGTAATGTGTTTGGTCCAGTTCTCATTCGTATCAGTCCACATACAGTTGGCCTCCCACCATCCCATAAAAATACAGGCATAACTCGGCGCGAAGCAGCTGCCCATCGCGGTACCGACCAGTTGCCTGAACCACAGGTCCCTGAAAATGAAAAAATTGTTATTGAGACAAAACTCCAGCATGGTAAGGAGCATAGTTGTGTGGTCAAACTTAGAGATAGGCTTGTCCCTAAAGAAGTACTTGCACGCTTCAATCCCTAATGTGTGGTCTATGCATGTGTACAAGGATGTGACATCCATAGTGACCAGTAAGAAATTAGATTGCCAGGGTATATTCTGTACTTTGGTTATAAAATCAGTACTGTCTCTACAGTACAATGGAAGAGCCAGGACATACGGTAACAAAAAGAAATCAAGAAAAATGGAAGTGTGTTCTAAGAGGCTATCACAAGCTGATACGATAGGCCTGCCCAGAGGGTTTTCTTTATCTTTGTGCACCTTGGGTAGCATGTAAAAACAAGGGACTACAGGATGTTTAACACTGAGGAAGAGATATTCCTAAGTGGTAATAAGTCCAACATCCCTCCATCTAGGGAGTAGTGATTGATATGTCTCAATGCTACGCTTATAGCTTTGTAAAGTGGTTTTTTCATAATCCCCACTACGATCAAGTTGTCTGAAAGCCTCCTGGTTGTATTTGTTAACATCCCATAGGACCACATTTCCCCCTTTGTCAGAGGGTTTGATGATAATATTGTGGTCCTCTTGTAGTGTTTTCAGTGCTTCCCTCTGTTTGAGACTAATGTTGGACGCAAAAGTGTTTCTAGTGCTGTGTCAGATTTTGATCAGATCCCTGATCACTACTTCGTGGAAGGTGTCAATCATATCGTCAGGGGTGTTAGGGTTGCACATTGATTTTGGTTTTAAAGGGGTAGTGATGGTGCTGTCTCGCTCTAAATCAAGAGACTCCAACATAGCTCTCTCTTTGCCCCATTCTATGGCATCTTCTCCCAGTTGTACCAGTGTTGTCAGATCCCTTACATCCCCAAGGTTTAAATCATCTGTACAGTTCTCAGTGGCATTGACAGTTGTTGACACAGGTTTCTTTTTGGTAGATTCTTTTCTTTGAAATTGCAAAAAAACGTTTTTCACGTTTAGTTTACGAATAAACAAAAATACATCAATTCTTGTCCTACAAAAGTCAAAATTAGCCGTGGGGCAGAATGATAAACCCAATTCCAATACCGATTGCTCTTCCTGAATCAGAACATGGGAGGAAAGGTTGATGACAGTTAGGGCTTTCTCACCCATCATTTCTTCTTGGTTTACCTCGTTGTTCTCCCATGTGGAAATGTTTCTCTCTCTGTTGTATCTTCTTGTTGCTTTCCTCTTCCTCTGTTTCCTCCTCTTCCTCGTGGTGGTCTTCCTCATGTGGTCAGGTTCCTCTGTAAAAAACGGTATTCATCCAAAGCCGTCAGGGATACCACGTCCCGTCGTTCCCCGCTGTGTTGGTCCTCTAAATCAGAGTAATTGTCTGATCCAGATTCTGACGTGGCCAGTTCTTGTTGCCTGAGTGCCCCAACTTTTTTGTACTGGCTAATGGCCTCATCAAACTTTCTCCCAAATGTCAAAATCCTACCTTGGGCGTAATCCTGTTTGTCCCCTAGGAATTTTCGTCGTTTCTTTTGCTTTATCTCTTCCTCATATCTGTTAAGTCGTTCTTCCATAGCCATTGTAAATTTCTTGACTTCTTCTTGGTCTTGATGTTTATCCAGGATAGTCTTCAATTTAACTATCTCATCCAAGGTTTACTCCAAATCAATGCCAGCGTATTTAGCTAATAGCCCCAGCATATTTTTGCACGTGCCAGCCATCAATGTAGACCACTCCTCCAATAGCCTGGGGTTCGGATTTTGATAGGTAGGGGTAATTAAAATCCTGTGGCCCCTCGGGACCCTCCCCACCTCGATATAGTTTTCTAATGACATGACTTCCCACGACCGGTTGATCTCTTTCTTGAGAAGTTTCTCATACAGAACCAATTGCTGCATTAATGTCTTAGCAACCCCAAAGCCTGCTGGTGCATTTTTGTCAAAAGTTTCATTGAATCAAATAGACTTTTGGCTTCCTCCAATCTCTTCCTCCGAATTTCACTAATTTCTCCTGAATTCTCTCCATGCGCACAAAATATGCACCAGACACCTTTGATTGCTCCCTTGCAATCACTGTTGCCTTCTGCCCAGAAAGTTTCACCATATATAACTGGTTCCTGGTCCCCTATCAGCGCTTTTACTTCGAAATCAAACAACTGAAAAGCCACTCCACGCGGTAATGTAACCCGCGTAGTGCCCTTGCCGTATCTCTTGTTAGCATCAGTAGTTAGCGAAACAGAATGGAGCAGAGAAAAGACAGCGGAAGGGAAAACACACACCGCTAGTGCGTCCGCCGACACGTCCGCGGTGCTACTCACCCTTCTTGTCTTCGAACGACCCAACGCCTGTTTTCCTTTAGTGATGATCCCCGCAATTGAGACAGCAGCACTCGCTCCTCTCGTTGCCGGTCGCTGGGTCCGTGGAATACTGCGGCGGAGACCGGTAAATTTCAGGAAAGCAAATTCCCCGCAGCAAACCGATCGCATCCACCAGTCAGGGCTAGTTGCAGTGTCACGGGTGCGGGCCCCGTGTAAATTTGAAACAAATCACGCCTCACAGATTCGTAAACCGCAGAAACCGCACACAATGTCCTCAGTTGAGAAATGTATTTTTGGCAACGCGTTTCAACCTGAAAAGGTCTTTGTCAAAGCCAGTTTAACAATAGTGCCCAACCAAACATAGAAATAACCTGCAAGGTTATAAAAAGTGAAAACACACTAACACCATGTCGTCTGGTGCCGGGGAGGGAATGAAAACAGACTACATTGTACTGTACAAATTGTCATAAATCAGATCAGATATTCATTGTACACTATGATAATGTATGTAATAACATAATAATTATTAGTTGCATAAAACAAATTAAAATAAAAAGCTGTGAATGTCATAAATGTTTGGAAACATTTTTTCAAACAGGAGGACATATACGCTCCAGTGGCTGACAGTGCAAACAAAGAAAAACATGTGCATTGCTATTGCTTACATGTTAAGTCAAACCCTGCGCCCACGAGCGACGAGGAAACAAAACGCAGGCGCAACCACAGGAGACGGGAACGCAGAAAGCAGCGGAAAGCAAAAAGGAAACAACAACAGGAAAAGAGGAAACTGGACACGCAAGTGACGGCCGACTCCAGAACCGTCATCAACCTCTCTAACATACAGCTAACCATTGCCGAAGAACAACTCCTATGCCTCGGCCTGACCTACTGCCCAGAAAGCAGTTTTGACTATACCACAACGAGAATTGACATCTTCAACTTTATTCGTAAATTGAAACTGATCAAATTTTTCAAACAAAAACATACTAACAATCCATCATCTACGAGCACCAGTTCTTACAAACACTCTGATGGCAATCTGGTGGTATCAGACATCTCTACTATCCGCACACTAGCAGAACTAGAGTCCCCCACAGCCACAGCGTCGACCCAACAGCTGCTCCACAACACAGGCATCGACACCACGACTAAAATATCCAGCTCTTTCAAACCGCCTTCCACCTTCACACCCACCATGCCCAGAGATGCCATTGATATCTATAATGATGTAATCATTGAGGAGCTTAAACTCTTGCAACAACGCAAAACCAGCACTAAACGCCGAGACAACTTCAGGCACAAACAATACATGAATTTGATGAAAAAACTCAGGCCAGAAGTGACATCATCATAAACAAGGCAGACAAGGGCGGCAACATCGTCCTGTGGCCCAGAGATTTGTACATGGAGGAAGCTCACAGACACCTGAACGACGCCACATGTTACAGGACAGCCAATATGAAGGAAGTAGTTGAGAGCGGGAAAGAATTGAAGAAAAGCCTTAACATCTACAGAACACAGGGCATTCTCAGCAAGGATGAATTCAACTTCCTGAACAATGAATTTCCTGTTATACCCATACTCTACTTCCTCCCTAAGGTACACAAAGACACTTCCCCTGTACCTGGACGCCCGATCATCTCGGCACGCAAAAGTCTCTGTGAGAACATATCAAAATATGTAGACCTCTTCCTCCAAGAACATGTCCTCAACCTACCCACATACCTAAGAGACACCAGTGACTTTCTTCTTAAGATCAAGAATGTCCCCTGGTCACCAAACTGTGTCCTGATGTCCCTCGACATCACATCACTCTACACCAGCATACGTCATCGCGACGGACTATTCGCATGTCAACAGTTCTTGGCTAAAAGACCAATTACTTGTTATAAACATAACAAATTCATCTTGTTCCTCATTACATGGTGCCTTGAACACAATTCTTTCATGTTCAACAACAAGGTATACCAACAACTCAGGGGCGTGGCAATGGGGGCCTCTTTCTCCCCCAGCTACGCATGCTTACATGTGGGCTGGTGGGAGGAGCGGGTCCTCAGAGTGGCGCACTCTGAAGTTTGGGCTAACAATATTCTTTGCTGGTTACGTTACATAGATGACGTCTTTGTGATGTGGAAGGGTTCTATAGAGAGTGCTGAAGCTTTCATTAGAGAGATCAATTGTAATGACTACAATCTAGAGTTTAATGTCACCATGAGTACTGAGTCAGTTGATTTTCTTGATGTTAAGCTCTATGTTTCTGACAACACATTGCATTCCACCCTACATAGGAAATCCACAGCGGGGAACTCCACCCTCCACGCCACCAGCTTCCACCCTCGGCATCTCATAGCCAGCATCCCTTATGGTGAGATGCTGCGGCTGCGTAGAATCTGCAGTAACACAGATGACTTAACCAGGTGTCAAAAAGATGCACACTCCAGGTTCATAGCCTGAGGGTACACAGAAAAAGTTATCAACTCAGCAATCAGGAAAGCTAACTCTTTACCTAGACAAGTGCTACTACAGGGCAGGTCTATTGACATCACAGACAGTATTGACGTAGCAGTAGAGCCAGCCACCGATGGAAGTGTCACCACTCGCCTTATCATAACACACAACACTGAGGCACGAGTACTGAGATCCATTGTCAACAAACACTGGGCCATCATCAGAACTGACCCCACACTGGGACCACTAGTAGCCCAGAGGCCTGATATCACCTACAGACGAGCCAGCTCCATGCATGACGCTTTAGTCAGGAACAGTCCTGAGATAACCACGGCCACTAACTGGTTAACAGGGATTAAGGGGTTCTTCAAGTGCAGCAGCTGCAGAGCCTGTAGATTTGGGATCAACACCAGCCAAATCACAGCTCAGTTCAGGAACACACCCTTGACTATCCAACACAGGCTGACATGCAGGACAGAATTTGCAGTCTACATTCTTACGTGCAGCTGTAACCTCAGATATGTAGGGAGCACTAAGCTCCAAGTACATCTTCGCATACTGCAACACATCAGGGCGATAGTGAACAGTGACCCCACATACCCAGTGGCCAGACACTTTAAAGAGGTGCATCAGAACAATCTTGACCATTTCAAATACTACGTCATTGACTGCGTGCCGCCACTCAGACTGGGTGGAAACAGGGAAAAGTTGCTTAGACAACTGGAGTCTAGGTACATACTAGAACTCAACACCAAGGCCCCAGCTGGACTCAACATCAGTGAGGATTTACACAACTTCCTTTGAGCACCAAAGTGGACCCCTACCCTGTAGGATCTCTCGAATCTCACTGACGTTGATGTTATTGGATTTCAGCAGACATTGGTTTGATCTTTGTGCCATAGCCCTCGCATCTTTCTACCGATTATGTTATTGCTTATGAGCTGATATTTGTTGGGTTTTTGTGCTACAGTCCTCTCCTACATGTACCTAGCAGCATCTGTCTGCTACTCCCTCTCTATTCTTCTGTGTCGCTTTGACGTCCCCTGAATATTAGATTTTTCAGTTAGAGTCGGCTGACTCCAGTGAGGTTGTCCTTGCAGTTTTCATTTTTTCACATATTCACTCCGATATGTGATTTTAACTCACACGCACAGATTGCACTAGCATCTTATATGTCTAGTCATAACACGGCAACACACAATTGCACCTTCCCGATTTTCCCGACCCATCCCCATTAGCACTTTTTACCCTTTAGTGACCTTAATTCTCTGTTATTTAACTCTCAGCACAGCACAGCACAAGTCACTACGAGGCTTTTCCTCTTCACACGGACACTGACATTATTTATACTGGAAAACGTTTAACTCACGTTCTGATGTTGACCTTCAGCGTGCATGCAGGTTTGCATATTTCCTTACACTCATGTGCACACGGCCACTTTATTGCGCGTTGAGCTGCCCTTCCTTAGGCTTTCCAAATTCTGCGGCAGTAGGTGGCATTTTGGCCCGTTCCCCAAGTTCATCTCAGCAGAAGCCCTTGCACTCTCCTGCGGATGAAGCGCTTGACGCTCAGCTAGTCTACTGACACCACTCACGCAATCCCAGCGTTTTAAATTTCACACGTGTGACACTGGCAGGTTTCCGCGCGCTTCTCTCAGTTACTGGGGTTCTCCACATGTCTATCCACCTCTGCTTACCTTTTCCACAGGGCTTTGTATTCCCTACGCGCCGTTTGTGGATTTATTTTACTTTTTGTGCACCTAATGCAATTCGTGTTGACAATACTGAACGGTCATCCCTTCCAATGTTACATTTTATTTTGTTTTCATTTTAAACTGTCGCCTTTAAGTATATTGTCCCTGTCTATCACTGCACTCATTTATTGCTGTGCGCACAGTCATCGGCTGATGACTGACGATTTTCACTATATGTCATAATTCACGCATGATTTAGACCAGTCATGATGAACATAGTAAAGTCACTATATGCTTATTTAAACCCCACATGTTCATTCCGCTCGCTATGTGATCAAGACCGCAGGCTTGCGGTCGAAACGCGTCATCCTGACATGAGTATGCAATAAATACTTTCCAGCTTTATATTCAATTGGAGTCTGTGCCTGTGTTTGACCCGGTGAGGTCTTCCTGCGGGATTTTGGTGTTATATATATATATATATATATATATATATATATATATATATATATATATATATATATATATATATATATATATATATATATATGTATATATATGTATATATATATATGTATATATATATATATATGTATATATATATATATATATATGTATATATATATATATATATATATATATATATATATATATATATATATATATGTATATATATATATATATATATGTATATATATATATATGTATATATATATATATATATATATATATATATATATATATATATATATATATATATATCTCTCTCTCTCTCTCTCTCTCTCTCTCTCTCTATATTGCACTGGGTTTCGTGTCTGTGGCTGCAGCTGCCATGAGGTTGCCCAATTGCTGGACCTCTGCTGCAGTTGTGAGGCAACTGGCTGACCTCCCTGCTGCTGAGCATAAGGCATGTTCTGGTTACCCTGTGCTTGGTACTAAGAAGGGGCATTTGTGGAAGTTTGTGGCAGCTGGCCCTAGTTCACTGGCCTCTGCTGCGTCTTCTGCTCATGGTATGCCTTTATCTAGCACCACTCTACCAGGTGGCCTCGCTTGTTGCAGTAGCAGCACTCTCTAGGGTCTGGTTAAGATGAAGCCCTCCTGTCCTCAATTACCAAATTTCGGTCGTGATCCTGGACTGCATGTTTGGTACCCTCTGAAGTTTTGCTGTGGAGCCCCCATTGTAACTGGTGCCATCTGCACAGTGGTGGCCATCGCTGCCCCCCCGAGGCTCGAGGGCGATCATTTCCAACTTGTGTTGAACAAGTTTTGCTGTGTCTCTTTGGGCCTGCTCCTGTTTCTCTCTATCCTTCTCTTGCTTCTTTTTGTGGTAGTGGAGTATATGAGCTTGTATCTCCCACCAGGGTTTGGTATCTAGCCCCGCGCTGTCCAGCCCTCTTTGTATCTCAATGGGTAACTCTTTCTTTCAGAATATTGTAGAAAAATGTGACTTGTTGGCCCGTATATGTTCACAGCTGTCCAGGTTCCTGTCCCCATCTCTCCCTCATTCTATTCAGGAAATTGTTTATGTTTTCCTCTGGCTTCATGGTCTCTGCCATTAGCCCTCCTACATCTGGGCGGTCAGGAAATTATTCCCTCAGGGTGAACCAGATCCGGTGCATATTAAATGTAGCCCTGTCATGCTGGGTATCTGTTAGCGTGATTGCTGGAATGCGAGCTCGGGCGAACACCGTGCCTGTATGCTCCCCAATTAGACCACTTAGCAGGCTCTTAATGTCTCCTATCTCTAGATTGATACCTGCTGTGTTCTTCTCGAAGCATGTGACCCATTTCTCTACCCCATCCAGCAATGGTGGTAACTTGGTTCTCAACCCCTCTTTGTCCATCTGGGCCCATGACACTTATAATCCATGCTGTGCCCTTCTGTAGCAACGGGCACACTCTCACACTAGGTATCTCTATGGGTCTTCCCTCAACATAGCATTCCCCTCTCACAAGGCATTGCTGCATGTAGAGGAAGCCCCACTTATGGTTTCCTCCTTCATGCCTTATGCAGTCCTCCGTCACCGCCATGTCCTCTAGCTCAAACTATCTTTCCCTTGGCCAAGGCCTGCCATAGTGGTGCCTCTCCTCAGTCCATTCAGCTAAAAGGTTGCAAAACGGGTATACAAAGGACTTGCCTTTCCTCCTAGCTATTATCTCCCTTGAGGTTTCCTATCTTTGTCGTGCACCCTTCCAGAGCAATGCGTATCCTCATTGCTGCTCCCCTTGTGTGCATGCACTGGTGCCATCTTGTTTTCTCTGCGTTGTGGGTGAGTAAGTACCAGGATGCCCTGTTCCTTTATCTCTTGGTCAGCCCCTTTCCTATGCCTGAACAATGTGGCTCTGAGCCCTACCAACATCCTTTCATCAACCTCTGACCCTTCCTAGCGCTGCATCCTGTACCTGGCTTTTCTTCCCTCATGAAGAGGGTGTGCTGCTGTGCAGTCTTACGCTAACTCCCTGTTACGTGCCCTTTCTCTCTCAAGCCTCCGTTGTGCCTCTCTTCCTCTTGCCATCTGGCCTGTTCCCTTTGCTCAGAGCAGCGTGCTGCCTTAGTTAATCTGACTTTATTCACTTTCTGTACCCTCCTCGACTCCCTGGGCAAACCATGTAGCCTCACCCTCGTCATCGGTTCCCGGGGGACAGGAGCTCCCTTCATCTCCTGTGCTCGCCAAGCCACTGTTGCGGACCACCACAAACTTCCCTGACACACTTTTACACTTGCCTGACATAGTGGGAAAGCATATTTTACCTGCCTTTGAGGTGTGGTGTGTCAAGTGTGATGGAGGAGTCTGGGCTCACTTGCTTTTAGATTTCCCAGGCTTAGACCTGTCTGACCTGTCTGACCTCTTTGCAGAGGAGGGCTCATTGGCTTCTACTACTAATGGGTTTGAATACCCTAATGCAGGTGGAGTAGGTGTGAGCACGTCCATCCCTGCATACGGTGGGGGAGGTGCCATTGCCTTGCTTGCTATTGGCATAGTGGGGTTATCAGCGTGGACCTCTTCAAAAATAGCCCATAATTCTAATACTGTCTCCCTTTTGTCTCTTTTCTGACCTGTATATCTGGTTTTTATATGTGTGCTTATTTGTATTTGTGTCAAATGTTCCCTCCTTAGGCTAGTGAAATGTGTATGATTTCGGGTGTAAATGCCAATCTTGACAAAACGTATTAAGTCTTTTTACTTGTTTGGGGAACCCAGTCTCCATGTGCTTTAGCGGGGAATCCATGACAATTTCAGTAATTTGGATAGTACAATTCAATTGATGTTTTCCAAATTTGGTTTGTCAAATCATTGGGGCAATTTGTACGTGATGCACTCTTACAAATGAGCTCAGTGATTACACATTTTACATCGAAACAGTTTGAACGAGCATTTCAACAACACAAGATAAGACTGTATATGTAATATTGTAACAGAGGACAAATATAGTATGTGTTAGAACAAAACCTGCATAAGATCAAATTGCCAGGTAATACAGTTTTCCAGGACAATCAATGCAATATCATCACATATAGTAACACATGTCAATAACTTATCCCAAAAAACTTTGTTCGCTCATCACAATTTATCCTCTAGCAAGAGACGCCTAGCGTGAAATATGTTCCTAAGTGAGCTGGATAGTCTGCCACTATCTGCTCCTAGACAAAGGAGGTAATAATAGAAACCATTTAGTAATAACTCTGGAATCACCAGCCCCTCTTGGCCACACACAAGTTGCACCCAGTTTCCTGGGTCCAGGTTTTCCCTATACGAATTCTGCTCTGTAGCGCCCGGGGTAAAGCTGGATGCACCTCCCACACTCCTTCCAGATACTACGGGTGTTAAGAAACCACTTTAGCACAGGAAAACCGTTGAACTAAAAAACTATGAGACTGAGGTGACAACTCCACCCAATAAGGATTAGCTTTGACACCAAAATCAGCATCCTGGGAGTTATCAAGGGCTATACACAGTATTACACTATATTCACCTAAGCTAGCGGTCAGCTATCAAACAACGGTAATTTCCACAGGAACGCCTCTGATGCCACCTTACGACTGATACAGTTGGGACATATAAAATAGGTAATATGCCAGACCCCGTCAGTGGTAGGGCGCTCAGGTTATCTTTTGACACTTATCCCTAGTTTGCCATACGCCAAATACTTTAGACTATGTTAGGTTTGGGTGTAGTCTCTTACCCTGTGATGGCTGTTTTAGGATGGACCTACACCCCAGGGATTCAGCAGAACTTCCAATCAATTGCAGTGTCTGCCCACCTTTCCTGTTGCACAATGTGAATTCATCCCGTCACCTTCCTTCAGCTGCAGTCGGGTACGAAGTCCCAATCCTCCTAGGGTGGCTCGCCAAAATGTTGCTTGAATCAAATTTCCTTAAAAATCAGAAGACAAGAGGTGTTTGGCAAAATAGGAACAGTTTGTTTAAGTAAACAGTTCAGCCAGGAGAACGGTTAGAGGTACTAGGTCCGAGGATTGTCAATTTACATCGAGTTTGAGGTTTCTTTATATACAATATTACAACAAGCAATAAAAGGTTTCCGGTGTACCATATATGGTGAGGAATGTTGGTTGCTGCCTTTAGGGTCATAAATTAATGGTCAATAGTTACTACAGTTGGATCCTGACCTGCGTGGACACAGTGTGGCCAGTGGTAAATGTGTCCAGATGTCCGGCAGGGGGAGTGCGTGATCACTACGTGAACTAGGCCCTGATTGGCTATGTGTTCCTAACTCATGTGGCATCTGACTTTATGGTGTGTTTAGGAGGCGTACCCCTACTGGCCATGTGTGCTTTATTGGGGCATTCCCCTGTAATGCTGCTGTGCTTATCTGTGAAATTGATCAAGAGTTTTCTGCCCGAGTGTTTGCCTGCTAGCTATGCACCCTCTCACCTGTGACCCATCAATCAGTAATCCCGGGCCTAGGTCACCGGGCCTGCATGACTATATACTTGCATGTCAAGGTAGATGTGGAGTTCAGAGCGGATGATTCTATTAATAAGGACGATAGTTCATTTTTGTCAACAAACGCATTAATATTCATATTATCAACCCCATAGATCTTCTCCTTTGGTGTCTATTTAGCATTACTGGGGTTGCATCTCAGTTGCTTCATGGTTGACCTCATGCACACACTTCTGTGGTGCCTATTTAATATTCATAGGGCTGTGCCTTACCCTTTCTGTGCCGACAGCTGATTCTTAAGTGGCCCTAGATTAGGCCTGGGTGCAGTGGGGGTTGGTGGCAAATCACATTGGAGGGGTGCAAAAAATATACACATAATAATATACACATTAATATAAATATACACATAAAAAATCCCTTACCTTACACTGCCGCTCGACAATCTGCAGCACTCCCTCATTGTTCTGCAGCACGTCCTCCGAGCGTGATTTCCCACAGCCAACTCGCTCATCCAATCAAGACGTTGTTCTCATGCTGTTAAGCAGAATGAGTAAAGCGTCTTGATTGAGTGGAGCGGGCTGGCTTCATGCTCCAAAAGGCAGTGTAGGCCCGTGCCTGCTCTCCAACCCAGCTGTCCAAGAAACCCAGCTGCAGAGAGTAGCAAAGGACCAGCAGCACTGGCTAGCATGCCTCTAATAATTTAGCACAACAACCTGAACTCCATAGTGCATAATGCCTTACAGTATCTGTTTAGTTACTAGAAAAGCCTTTAAAAGAAAAAAAAATCACAGTTTTTCAATCTGGTGTTATCCTGCCTAAATTCTTTTCTACCAGACAGTCAGTGCTTTTTATGTGAGGCATGTGTGGATAAAAAATAATATTGGCCCTGTCACTCTCCTAATCATAATCATAAAAAATTCCAAAAGCCCTAGGGGACCAGTAATGTACTGCTACTGTGCCACCCACTACTTCATTTTAAACAAATGTTTGCACAGAGCATTGTTTACAATTTGTCTTTTTTTTATTTTAGTTTTTCTCTATATAGGTACTCCTGCTGGTCCACCAGCCCCACCCACCAGGCAGGAGATAGTGCCCATGCTGGGGCAGCAGAGGCTGGAGACTATCCAGTCCGAATTCTGGCAGCTTATGGCCCTGGAGGTTAAATAGGCGGAAGTAGCTGCCCCTGACCGGGCCCCAGTTCAGCAAGCCAGGCCCAGCCTCCAGCTTCCCGGTCTTTACATCGCCACCAGCTGTTAGGGGCCCTGACTGCCACCCCGCGGACAGGCAATTTCAGCTTTGTGTCCTATAGTGGCTCGACCGCATTGAAAGTCGGCTAGGGAGCATAGAGCAGAGCATGGACCTGCTTCAGATCTGTATGGACAATGTCCTCTTCTAAGTCCTTTTTAAATTGTTTTTGGTGGGAGGGACTTGTTGTGGGTGGAGAGGATGGGAAGAGAGTTGGGACTGGGTGTTTTTTCTTGGACTTTTGCCTGGACATTGGTTGGGACTGGGTAAATTTATTTGGGGAGAGGGGTGGGCCTTTTGTGGGCGGAGAAGGTGGCTTTTTTGTAAAATATTGAATGGGAAAATTATTTACCACACTTTATGCCTGAAGTAGTTTGTGCTTTACTATTACTTTGTACTGCAGCCTTTTCGAGCAGCCTGTTTTTTTAATAGTTATATAAATAACCAAAGAAAAGTCCACTCGTATTTTAACAAACTATCCTTCCAGTAGTCTTGGTACTGCCTAAGGAAAACAATGAGTTTTATTAAAATAACCCTCACCCACCAAAAGGTCCCTTGGTGGCATGCGTCATCATCAGGTTCTTCCCGCCCCGCTCCGGGACGGGGCGTGCTGCGACCGACGGAGACGTGGGAGCACTTTGGAAGGTATGAGTTATAAAGTGATCTGAGAGTGCTAGGGTCAGAAAACTTGTGGATTAAAAAATACCTGGCCACCTGGAACCTAAACTTTATTGAATCCTGTAGCTGGTATTGTTAAAAAGGGGGGAGTGGGAAGACACACACTGTAATGAATGCGTGTTTCGCGGTCTAAATGTTTCAAGCCTTTCCCCTATGGCTTTTCATCAGGACCAGACTAATTGATCCCTTGTACCACTCCTAAAGAAACCAGATTTGGTCTCCTTAATTAATATTTAAGGTGAAATAAGGATATTATCGTGCAAATACAATACCTAATTGGTATGTTTCTTCAATAAGATCTGGAAAAATAAGATATTATAAAATGGTTAACTTGTCAATAAAGTTATATTGAGAAAACACATTACCAACTTGTGGAACCAAAGTGATATATTTTTCACTTATGCACGGCTAGTCTTGGTTTTTACATTGTTAGTGTCGTGCTGCCCTTAAGGAAAAACAAACAAGACAATACAGGACATGAAACATAAATCACACACTCTATGAGGTATTCATCTATATACTGGTGGAGAATTTAGAGTAGCTGCTGTTGACTTCATCCTAGCTAAGAGCGGTGGTGTGTGAGCAGTAGTAGGAGACCAGTGTGTAGTCGGGATCACTAATATGGAAAAGAATATTACCCAACACATTTTATACATCTTGGAAAATGTTAAAGGAATGGATAGCGGAAATTGGAGTTGGTCCCTCTTTGGTGGATGGGGTTGGATCCTTGAAAGGGTGATATATTTCATTGTGATTTTGATTGCTTGCTGTGTTCTGGTGCAGTGTCTTCCCTTATGTTGCTCTTACTGCACCACCCTTCTCGCCCCTAAGAGAATATCGATCCATGATACCAATGCAACAATTATGATTCAGAAAGAGGTGAACGACCTTATGCAGATAGATGAGGGTATTTTTGAGACTTCTTCCCTCCTTACTGTTTCTCTCCCTGAAACTGAAAATATGGAATGCTCCTAACCCCATTTGTTCATGTTTTATTGAAGTATATGTCTTCTCCTATTATACATAATTGCTTAGCTCATGCTAAAAGGAGGGTCTGTAGAAATAAAAATTACGCTCTTGCATTGTTTTACGTAAGTTAGCATTCGCGGCGCCATTTTGTGTACAGGCGCCATTTTGTATCATGATCGAAACTAATACTTTGCTATTTCCGAGAAACGGCCTTCTCTAGGTTATGTTTCTTCGGAGCTGAGTTCTGCTACACTAATGAATGCACTGTTCTTATTAGTGCATAACTTTCCTTTAGATGTAAGCCTTCTCCCACTTGTCTAGTGGCGAGCACAGGCGGAATGACCTTGACTGGTAGATAATGTGTGCCCGGCTTCAGAATCGACACTTACTCCTTTGTAATTTACTGTCCAGCTGCGTCTCTCTGGAAAATTCCATGGTGGTTGTGTTTTCATTCATAATGAAATGTACATAATGTATTGTTATGCTTGCTGATGTCAGTCCCTCTGCAGCACTCCTTAGTGGCTGGGCAGATTGGGCTCCGCTCTGAGTGTATTCTGAATAAACGATTATTGGTTGTATTCTCTACTGTCTGACCGACTCTTCATTTTAGTAGAAGGCTAAGAGGTGGTCATCAGTGACCCGAGTGACCCGAATCGGGCCATTTCCTTCACTGCTCCTTGTATATGTGCAGCTGATAGTGAGTAGATAGTCGATTTTACATAAATAGTGAGTTCATAAAAACAAATATGCTACGTGTCTGTTAGGCTTACATTTTTTATGCCTAATTTTGGCTCCATGAGCTCTGCAGGGGAGGGGAGGGGCGCTTGTAGTCACACACTGAAAGCGAGAAATTAGTCGAGAAACTGGTTATAAATATTCTTTTGCCAATCCTATGGAGAAATGCTTGTTGTCAAGGAGATCGGCTATGCCGTACTCACATCATCAAAGCTGCACCCTCGCCCAGCATTCTATGCCTGCCCGTGGCTCCGAAGATGAATACGCGAGCAGAGACCGTCCTGTTAAATGTCAGGTGGTCTCGTGCTTGCGTCCTCGTGTCAGCGATGCCTATAACGCTAACTCGACAAAATGGTTGCCCGTAGATGGAACAGTTTTGTGTATTCTGGGTTATTTTACTCACTCACTCTGCCGGTTCGTGCCTGCTGTTTGCCAGAAAATTGACAATCATGAATCTGAGTTTTCTGCAAAACTAGTAAAAATCAATTATTAAAACAGGCTCATTTCCTAAGAAGATTACAGACTACAATGAAGTCATCCTCTTTCTTAAAAGAAGGGGCATTGACCAGGCTGATCGTGCCTCGGTTGTATTTACAAAAGGGGGTGTTTGATAGTGCATCGGTCTCTACTTTCTGGCAGCAAAAGCTAACCTGAAAAATCAAATAATTAAGGACTGATAATGATAATAAGGAGAGTTAAGGAAAATTAAAGAGCAGAGGGGGACAGGTTGCTCTGAGGGCATCAGTCAGGGTTCAAACAAAACTAGTGAAGCTAAAGGTTGTTTTTGCTGTTTTTTCATTTTTTCTTTGTTTAAAATGATGGAAACCAGAAGAATTAATACTAAGGGAGGGCCGCTCGTTGGCACTATATATGCCAGAGGTGTTTCTTTCTACTTGATGTCGGCTTGTCCAGGATGGACGTTAGTAGTCATTAGTTTCTGTTCAGGGAGAAACGGTATAGATATACTGCAGATTGCTAAAAATCATCATAAGTTCAGACAAAATGGTTCCATGGTATGCCATCATTCAGTCCATTAGTATGAGTTCCCAAATGGAAAACCCAGCGTTGTTCTTTTTCAAATAGTTGGGATTCTTTGGGGATTTGTTCTCTAAAGGTCCACTGTAGGTCCTGTACCATGTGTGCCTTGTCAATATGGTGTGCGGACATTTTGTTGTCACCCTGTCACATCGCAGATTGCTGCAATGTTCACAAATGTGAGTTATGACCAAGCGCTTTGTCATACTGATGTAGTGGAGTTGACATGGACAAGTGATCATGTAAATTACAGAGTTGCAATTTGTGAAACGCCGTTGTTCCCAATTGGTGTTATTGTTGAATTTGATACTCTTACTCCTGGTGGTTAGATGGCAGACAGTGCAGTTTCCACATGGGTGGTGACATGTTAGGGGGGAGAGGAAACCATGTGGTGTTTCCACGTTCTTGTTATTGGGGGTCTGGTATGTATTATCATGTCCCTTAAACTCCTGCCCCTTTTGTGAGAGAACATTGGCTTGGGGAATTCAAACATTCAGCAATTCAACATTCGCCAGTGTCGATTGATTATCTTGCTCACCTGGTTAGAGGCTGTGTTGTAAGTGGTTATACAGATAGGTCTTGCTTCTTTAGGCTTTGGTGGCCTTACTTCCAGGAGAGCTTCCCTGTTGTTGTTTCTGGCTCGTTTCATTGCTTTGTCAATGACTCGAGTAGGGTAACTTCTTTTCACCAATTTGTGACATAGATCCTCAGCTTGCTGTTTTAAATCCTTAAGGTCAGAGCAGTTCCTCCTCAACCGCAAGAATTGGCCAAACAGGAGATTGCCCCTTAGATGTCTAGGGTGAAAACTATCATAAACCAGGAGGCAATTCTTTGTGGTTGGTTTGATATGTGTGGTTGTTTTTAGTTCACCCCCTTGAGAGAAGATGTTGAGGTCCAGAAATACTAGTTCCTTTTTTGATATGGTATTTGTGAACTTCAGAAATTCATTTTGGTAGTTCAGCCATGTTAAGAACTGATGTGCTATCTCCACATTACCGTTCCATATGACCAGGACGTCATCAATATACCGTTTCCACAAACGGATGTGAGACAGGAAAGGGTTGCTGGGACGGAGAATCTTGTGTTTCTCTGGGTGATGTACGTATAGTCCCGCTATACTTGGGGCGAATGTACTCCCTATGCTGGTCCCATGTTTCTAAAGGTAAAGGGTGTCTTCAAACTGGAAAAAGTTCCTGGTTAGTGTCCACTTGCAGCATTCCATCACGATGTTCCGTGGGGTCTGATATTCCCATTCGATTTTGAACAGTACCTCCTCAATGATGTGTAATGTTTCATCATGTGGGAGACTGGTGTACAAGCTTTCCATGTCCAAGCCCATCAGAAAGTCTGCTCAGGGTCAAATGGTCTGTCCTGTAGAAGTCAAAGGACATCCTTGGTGTCTGTTTTTTGGATTATAGGCCTTAGGAAGGCATCAGCAAATTTTGACAGCGGTTCCAAAATGGACCCTATGCCTGATACAATCGGTTGTCCTGGTGGACGAGTTAGGTTCTTGTGGATTTTCGGTATCATGTAGAAGTATGGTGTCATGAGGCTTTTGTTTATTAGGAATTCACCTTCCTTTTGTGAGATCCAGTCATGGGTAAGGGCTTCTTCCACCATGCTTGTGAACTGCATTCGTAGGGCTTCTGTCGGGTCTTCTATCAGTGCCTCGTAAATTCTATCATCCTGTAGGACTCTCATACACTCTTGGTGGTATGCTTCTGCTGTTTGAATTACTAGGGCTCCGCCTTTATCGGCCGGTTTTATGACCAGGTCTCTGTTGTTCGCCAGCTCCTTTCTTGCTTGCTTTTGCTCCTTTGCAGTGTGGTGGAACACTCGGTGCCTTCTGGGTTAATTTTCTCCAGATCCTTCAGCACTGCATTTTCAAAAGCCATAATCCCCACCGGTAAGGTAGCATTAGGGGGGGTGAAAGTGGACTTTAACCTCAACCCTGTATCATCTTGTACTGCTGTACCTGGTTCCTTGTTAGCGAAATATGCCCTCAGTTTCAGTTTCCTGAAAAATTCATTCACTTCCGGGAACAATTTCAATTTATCCATCTTCTCCGTGGGTACAAAACCTAATCCTTTTTCCAGGATTTCCATCTGAGCATGTGATAGGACATAGTCACTCAGGTTTACCACTAGACCACTCGTCTGCTGGTCGTGGCCTGGTTGCTCTGAGCACTGGTCATGCTCCTGGTTGCAACCCCGGGTTGTTCCACATCTCCTGCCCAATGCACTTGGCTGCTCTTCTGAGTTCGTCCCCTCCTGGGCCCTGATTTGATCCTAAAAAAGGATTCTGTGGGTAGTATTGATAATCCTGGTGAGTCGTGTTCCAATGGTTGAAAGGTACCGGTGGGCCTTGTGCTGTTGGGGGGCCATAGAAAAAGGGTACAAGATACATTGGTGGGCCTTGATTAGGACCCCATCCCCTTGTTCTCGGTGATTCACCCTTCTTCCTTGGCCTCTTCTGCCTTGATAGCCAGCTCCACTGTCCTGCTGGAGCCAGAGCTGTTTGAGTCTGTGTCTGATGTGTCACCGTAGATGTTGAAATCCTGATGTCTGCCCGATGGGGCATAGACGTCTCGAATATAGGGGTACATTCGTTCATGGTTGAACCTAATGGTGTCTTTCTTCAATTCTGTAAATTTACTGTGCTTCAGAATTGCCTCAAAATCATTCATCATTTTGTTCAGTTCTTCGAACCTTTTTTTCAGTGAGCTGACCGACTGATAGCTTTTCAGACGTACTTCAATCGTCTATATTTCCGTTTTTAGTTCCTGTGAGATGCGAGTGCCTGTTTTTATTATTAAAATGAGCCAGTCCCATGTGCAATGCCAAGAGATGAGTGACCAATCCTTTTTAAAGGTTTTATCATGCTGGAAAATGAATGCTTCATTCCTAACTATGAGACCTTGCGGACCGCATTCGCCCTCAGGTATTCTGTCATTATGAGTCCATGTAGAGCTGTTTTTATCTGGGTTCTCCTTAATGCAGTCAGTTCATCCCAATCAATGCTGTCTGTGTTGGGTTTAGGGTTGCTCAGGCACTCAAATGGAGTGATTGTCGCCAGAATTCTTTCCACTTCTTCGTTCGAAAAAGTAAGGCTTGTTATCTCAGTTATAGTGGTAGAGTGTGTGATCTGATTCTTATATAGAGAAAGTTCAGGGATTTTTAGGGGAGGGCTACCCCTTATGAACAAAGATATTGCTCCCACAGCTGTGAGCCGTTTAAATTGCAAGTTAATCAAAAGGGGAGGGGGAAAGGGTTTGCAGTGGACTCAGCCTCCTGTCTTACAAAAATGACTAAAGAAAAGTCCACTCGTATTTTAGCAAACTATCCTTCCAGTAGTCTTGGTAGTACTTAAGGAAAACGATGAGTTTTCTTAAAATAACCGTTACCCACCAAAAGTTCCCTTGGTGGCATGCTTCATCATCGGGTTCTTCCCGCCCCGTTGCGGGCCTACTGGAATTATGCAATTGGGTGGCAGTGACAATTTTCGCATATTTAGAAATTTGCTGCATTTGCCACATAATCCATCACGTGCCACATAATCTGCTGATTTTAACAAAAAAGAATTCTGTTTCTAGCTCAAATGGTTCAAAAGTTACAGAAAAAAGCAGAGACACATGTTGCCACACAGTGGAAGGCTCTTTGCAAAAGTTGACTGGTCAAATTTCAGTATCTTGCTAAATTAGGGTATTAAACTGGTACTAATGAGGTACTACAAATGGCCAGACAGTGTTAACAAGTGTAAACATTGAAAAATAATAAAGTATTACTATCTGAAAATATGCTGCATAATTAGTCTTTTCTTGTTGCATAATTTACTCAACCCTGCCACATAAAGTGACCCTCCCCTGCCGCATAATTCCAGTACCCTGGTTATAGTCAGTTATATACCCTTGTCGTATTACCCTCTGTAACTATCTTGCCCATTAGGAGGGATGCTGCCATGACATATATTGCCTACAACAACCTAGATAAACGATTACTTATCTGCAGTAGCAGTTACTTTCTTACTTACTAACTTAACTAGTTCACTTCACTCCTTAGTTCTTTTACCTGAATATAGATGAAGCAATAAAAGGGAAAGCATCACAACTTCATAAGCGATGTTCCACTCCCACCCAGATGAGCTCCAACTGTGGGATTAATTGGAAGGATTATCCATCGCAGTAAAATAAATGGAAATGAAAACAATGAGTTAGTGGGTGATAAATTATATCATAGCTTTACAAAGAATTGAGACCAGATTGCTACATGACACAACAAAGAATGCCCAATAGTGATAAAATAACATACATGTGCAATAGTTACTTCTTCTGAGCAATGGGAAGCTAGTATTTAATTAAAATTACAGTTACAAAATCCCTGAGTCACGAAAAGTGGACTCAAAATCTGGAGAGGACAAGGTTAAGCATTTACGCAACACAAGGCCTGATTGATGATGCTGGCGACTGATGTTCTTATATATCTAAAATATGGATCACTTTTATGTGTGGGTGGGTAAATGAGGCCAGTGTGGGTAGTGCTTAGGTCATAGAAGATCCTTCAGCAAATTGGTGCCGCTTTCACCACATCTGCCCCATCAAGTGTGTGATCCATTTATGGTGGAAATTAAGTCACACGCATCAATAAATCACACAGCCTGGGGGAAGAGGGTTAGGGGTTTGATGAATGGTTAGGAAAGGGGATTTGGGCCAAGGTGTGACAAAGACAAACACAACACAAGGACAATATTCATCTGGGCAATGAGCAGCACATCATCGTCATCAATCTGTTGTGGAAGGAAATGAAGAAATGAGTATGATACACTACAGTTAAATGCATTGCAAACAGGTCTTCTGCGTCAGAGACCCAAGTTATCAGATATCTAAATGTTCTGTCTTGTAGGTTTGAAAAAATGAAATTATGGAGAAGTGAATCCACCCAGTACTAAAAATATGATTGTTAAAAGACAAATTATGCTGTATTGCCAAATTGGGTTGTGCATCTGCATTCTCCTCGGGAAGGCCATCACTCTTGGGTGCCTATCTGGACCGGTACAGTAGGTAAGCAGGAGTGTTGAGCTCAGCTTTCACCTTTCATTCGTGCAGGAGACGAGAACGCCTGTAGATTGTAAAACAGAAACTGTATTGTAGAGTAAAGGGGAAGGACAGAAGGAAGGTAAGCTTCATGAGGAGTGTACCAAGAAGTCTCAGAGGCAGAGCAAAAAACAAGTTTCACTTTTGCCACCATTACAGATCCTGCATACAAATTATGACAAAGTAGTGGGGTTGACTGAAAAGAAGCATGCACAGCACTCCCCACACTGTGACAAGAAAAATAAGCATTAGCAAAAGAGAGGGGCTGGTCAAGAATCCACTTTACGCCAGCCACCACTGCGATGTTCTCGAATCCGTTGTCAGTATTCACTATTTGAGTTTCGCTGTAACTGTAACATCGTTGACTCCCTTGTAAAACCACAGAAACCCCACTTCCAGAGAGGTGGAGAATCGCCATGCACGAGCGCAGTTGTAGCTGTAAGGGCAGTCAATTAAGTTGCTGAGAGTTCCTTAAATCCATATAAGTCAGAGCCTAAGTTTAAAAAAAAAGAAACATGAAATAACGCAGGCTAACGCATAGGACACCTGTGCTCCAACAACAACAGTTGATTACAAAATTAAAGGCATCCCAATATAAAGCCCCCGTTTTATCTCAGCAAACTAGACCAGTATTACATCACTTCTTCGTTTAAGTGATTGGTCCACACTAGATAACAAGCATGTGGGCACCATTAAAGAATGCTGTGCTTTTAAACACTGGAAATGAATCTCTACACATAAACATTTGCGCCGGTCTCAGGGAATCCTTCTGCACCACAGAAGCACACGGATGTGGATGCCTGCTTTGGCCTTGGGGCACCGGAGAGTGCACAAAGAACACGAGAGCCTACAAGGAGGTCCCTGCTTGTGCCCCGGGGGAACGGTGGAGTGTGCGCTCCGTCAGAGCGTGAAACTGACCCAGGAACACCCGGTCTGAGCAGCGGCTGAGCCCTTCAGTATTTGGGCAGAGCTGCAGAGGCAAAACAAGTAGTTTGGAAGTAGTTGTTAAGCCTCCCACCAAGACGCGAAAGCAGAAAAGTTCATGCCAAAGCTTGACAAGGCATACAAAAACAGTGGCACAGAACAAGGAACATTCAGAAAACATATGTGCAGGCTGCATTTTATAACAAGCTGTAAGAAAACAGTGGCACACAACCAGGAACATTCAGAAAACAAACATGCAGGCTGCTAATAAAAAAAGAGCGTGCAAACAGAAAAAGAAAAAGCCTCCAGAGAAAGGATAGCAATAATAGGCCAGTACTCCAGGGGAGGAGCATAACACAAGAAGGCCAATAATCCATTTGAAAGCAAGCTTTTACGAGCGACACACAATTGAACAAATCGGGAGCAAGGGATGGAATGAAACTCCACATGAAGACAGCATGTCTCGAAGAGACAGCGCATGCGCTGCCTAGATGAGACCTAAAAATGCAAAAAAATGCATGTAATATATAAGCACTGTTCATCAAAATCATGTTCTTAATATACATACTACAATGATCCTCAAGAATGCATCCATGGCAAAGGCACACTGGCTAGATGCACAAAATGGCTACCAGCCACATATCCAAACAACAACTGTAAGCAAGGAGGCATGGGGACAAAGGACATATGTAGGCCTATGGCAAAGGCACACTGGCTGGATGCGCAAAATGGCTGCCAGCCACATGGCCAAACAACAACAGCAAGCACGGAGTCATGAGGAACAAAGAACACGTGCAAGCCTATGGCAAAGGGCCACTGGCTGGATGCACAAAATGGTTGCCAGCCACATGGCCAAACAACAACAGCGTGCAAGGAGGCATGGGGAACAAAGAACACATGCAAGCCTATGGCAAAGGGCCACTGGCTGGATGCGCAAAATGGTTGCCAGTCACATGTCCAAACACCAACAGGGATCAAGAAGGCATGGGGAACATAAAATACATGCAAGTCTATGGCAAAGGTCACGGGCTGGATGCACAAAATGGCTGCCAACCAGTGCTACATGGTCAAACAACAACGGTGAGCCAGGAGGCATGGGGAACAAAGACCACATGCAAGCCTATGGCAAAGGGCCACTGGCTGTATGGACAAAATGGCTGCCAGCGGAGGGGGCGTGGCCAACTGCCGGAGAAGATGGCCACACTCTAACGCAGCTGTGGCTGAAGGACGTCCATCACCGTTGACCACGCGCACTCAACAGTGCACCTCGGAATCCAGATCCCCCATCCGCACATAGGTAAACAGACCTGTACGGTCGCACTACGTTGCATTGTCATTCCACGGTGATGCCCCTGCCTGCGGTGGACTGACAGAAGACCGGAGACGGTCCCGGAGTTGGTGGCAGTGACACTAGGAGAGACTGCGTTGTTGCCATTGCCGGGGAGGAGGTGAGCCAAGTGGGGTAAGCCAACAGGCCGACGGGTGATGATACTGGGCTGGCGGTGGTGAGGCCCCCAAGATACCCTCCCTCTCTCTCCGCGCATCGCTAAACCTCAGCATCCCATGAGCTACACCATGTCCAGCAACAAAGGAAATCGCGGCTCACACCAGCCTAAACTAGACAAGATGACATGGCTCAAGAACCAGGAAAGGCCGGATGTGCAGACGGATACGACACCTGGAACCCAGGATTCGCTCTCGGTGCAAACCTCTCCCACCCTGCAAGACATCCTCACTGCCGTCATGGCGGTACGCACTTCGCTTGAATCACGTATTGACTCCGTCTCCATAGAAGTCGCCCTCGTCAGGACGGATTTTTGTAAAATGAGTGACCGCATGACGGAAGTGGAAGAAGTCACACAGGCCCTAACCACCACATCCAGAGCCTAGAGAAACAAGTTCAGGACCTACAAGCTGCCACTCAAGCTCTGACGGACCAGCTCGATGACTACGAAGGTAGGGCCAGGAGAAATAACATTAGAATTATTGGAGAGCCCGAGAAGGCGGAAGGCCATGCTGTAGACCTATTCGTGGAGGAATTAATCACACAGCGGCTACATCCCAAGACGCTCTCCAAGTATTTCTCAATTGAATGTGCACACCAAGTGCCGGGTGGCAAACCCAAACCTGGACAGTCCCCCAGACCCATACTGGCTCGAGTGTTTAACTTTCGTGACAGGGACGTGATTTTTCAAACTGCGCGATGTGCTCCTCCACTTAAAACTGACAACAGCACCATTATGTTTTTCCCGGACTTCACAATAAAGGTCCAACGGCAGCGCAGAAGCTTCCTTGAAGTCAAGAAGGCCCTAAGGGAGAGGGCGCCGCTGTACGCTATGCTATTCCCTGCAAGACTCAAGGTAGAAGCTGAGGGTAAAGCATGGTTCTTTACGGAGCCGGAGGCAGCTTGGGAGTGGCTGGACGGATGGCGACAAGTTGGAGGCCCGAACAACCCAGATAGATGTCGGAGACGGATGGGAAAAGATTGTGACGGGACTACATCAGACCACGAAGTGAGCGACACTGCGGACACAGAACGAATAGAAAGTGATGTTGTATAGACAAGGGCAAAACTAGAGACATATGTGAGAGATAAAGTTGCCACTCGTACGACTGTCGAGGCCCCTGGCCTAGCTGTGCTATATCTGAACTCGGATAGAGCGCCTTGTCCACATGCTGATGAAGAGTCGATGAGGCAGTGCCCTGGAGCCGAACTGGCTAAGTATACGGACTGAGGTGCTATAATCATAGACTGTTTGCTATAAGTATATTTAAGGTTAGTGGGGCGGGGTTTGAGACTTGTTGGTCCATATCTCCTCTGAAACTGGGATTGGTGGGCGACAGGCGCTCTGCACTGTTGAGGTGGCGGGTAGTTTCTAAGCCCGTCTTGCAGGGAGGCAGGGTGGGGGGTTGTTTTGGGGATGTTAAGGGGAGTTTCTTGTTGTTTAAATGCATCACAATGATTGTTACTTGGCTACAGTACCTACTCATCACTGGGTCACGACCGCTCTATCAGGTACATAAATTCTGCTGTATACAAACTATGTATCTCCTGTGTAAGCACACGAGACATCTATAGCTCATCTATCCCTTGGGGGCAAAGGGCCCACTGAGATCCCCCGCAAGCGTTATGGCATCTAACGGCGCCCCCAATCACATATGGCTTCAAGCGACATTGAATTTTCTCTCCCGGAATGTCAATGGGTTAGGAGATAGGATTAAGAGGGGGGTTGTGCTCCAGTACATCAAACGACAGGCCTCAGACACAATTCTACTACAGTAAACCCACCTCGTTGGGAATATCTGTAAGGCACTGGACAGATGGGGGTATAAACTTATAGTCCACGCGGGATTCACCACCGGATCCCGAGGGGTTGGGATATTAATGAAGAAAAGTCTTCCATTTAAAGTGACTCAGACACGCACAGATAACTATAGGCGCTTCGCTGTGATGTCAGGGACCTTGGAGGGTAGGAATATGAATATCCTATCGGTATATATACCTCCGGCTCTACATAAGGTGGCATTGCTGGAATTGAGTAGGATACTTCTTGCCTTACCAGAAGGCGAAATAGTATTGGGCCGGGACCTCAATATGACGCTCTGTGACCAGGTTGACAGGTACCCTCCAAGAGGCATGACACGATCCCTCAATACCATGGCTGAATTTGTTGCGGCGTTGGGCCTGACGGATGTATGGCGGGCGGCTCACCCACAGGCACAACAGTACACCTACTACTCAGCTGCTCACAAAAGCCACTCTCATATAGACTACATATTGACTTTGGCTGATTCTGCACACCAATTCACTGAAGTTCAACACTTAGCGAGGGGCATCTCTGACCATGCTCCCATAAAGGCGCGATATGCAGTAAGTGCTGCTCCTACCCGTCGGACAATTATGATTAGACCATGGTGTCTCCAAGTCCCACGTATAAAGGATACTTTGATCAAAAACACAGACTATTACTTTAAGGAAAATGTGGGGACGGTCCAGTCATCCCAGATTCTGTGGGAGGCCTATACAGCTGTAATTAAGGGCCAGGCCATATCCCTCACAGTGGGCCACAGAAAAGACAGACAACTAGTTGAATTAGAACAAGATATCCTGACAAGAGAGCTGGCAGTAAGGGATACCCGGGATGAGAACGAAGATCATACTCTGGAACTCAAAAGAAAAGAATAAGAGGGACCTAGCACAGGAAATAGCCAGAGGCAAGCACAGCGCCAAAATATATAGAATATACGAACAGGGAGACAGAGCTAGTAAGCTATTAGCATGGTTAGAGAGGAAAGAAAGGACGGACCGCTGGATTAGAGTCATACATGGACAGGACTTATCTGCGAGACCCGCAACAAATAGCGGATGGGTTTGCCGAATATTATAAGCAACTTTGCTCACCGTCGCAACGGCTACCATAGAAGAGGTGAGGGAGATCATAACTGACATACAAATTCCGACATTGACCCAAGACGACCAGCAATCGCTGGAAGTAGACATTACCGTTGAGGAAATCACTGCAGCCATACTCAGTATACAATCAGGAAAAGCTGGGGGACCAAACGGTCTACCAATTGAACTCCTTAAAATAACAACATCCAAGGTGGCACCCCACCTCCTTGATATGTACTGCGACAGTAAATCCGCTGGCGCGTTACCCAGAGACCAAAGAATGGCTTCTATTATCGTAATTTGTAAGGCAGGGAAGCCAGAGGAGGAATTCACCTCATACGGCCAATATCCATATTAAATGTTGAAGCGAAAGTCCTAGCTAAAGTACTGGCTAATATGCTGCTCCCCATAATTACAAAGCTGGTCCACCCAGACCAGTCTGGGTTCATGCCTGGCCCCAACACTGCAATGAATCTACGCCGCCTAAATGGAGTACTCGCTAGAAAACACACCATTAGTAAAAATGCGGCCATACTCTTATTGGACGCACGTATGGCTCTTGATACTGTCGAGTGGCCATATATGATCGTGGTCCTCGAACGTATGGGACTGGGGACGATCTATCTTGAATGGCTCAAACTCCTATATGCTGAGCCACTTGCTCAGGTGGTGGTGAATGGACATGTGTCTACCGCATTCACTCTACGCCAAGGGACGAGACAGGGCTGCCCGCTATTCCCTCTTATATTCGCTCTAGTACTCGAGCCCCTTGCATGTTGGATACGCGGGGACCCATTGATACGGGGACTGAAGTGGACAAATGAATGGGAAGATAGAATCTCGCTCTACGCGGATGACATTCTACTATACGTCGCCTCCCCTGGTACATCAATTAGCAGAATACTAAAGATCTGCTCTAATCACGGCAAATATTATGGATATACTATAAATTGGTCTAAGTCGGTTGTATACTTACTCCATGGGCCAGCGCCGGCCCTCCTGGCTAACTGTGAGGCCTTAGTCGTTGAGGATGGGTTTGGATATTTAGGTATATATGCAATGGCTGATCCATCGCTTTTCCATGACCGAAACCTGCTGAGCCCCTTAACTCGACTGCAGAGTAATGTCCGGAATTGGCGAATGCTGCCTGTGCCATTGTTGGGATGAGCAGCGCTATTTAAAATTATGGCTCTGCCTCTGCTCCTGTATGCGCTGCAAAATACTCCATATAACGTTCCTGATGCGTATTTTAAATCGATTGAAGGGGAAGTCAGGAACCTACTTTGGGACGGGAAGCCGCCGCGTTTTGCGTAACCTAAATTGGTCCGTGGGTGGTATGATGTGGGAATTGCCCTGCCAGACATCTGCATCTATTACTGGGCTGCCCACCTTTCAATCATTAATAAATAGGTGTATGGAGCGCAGCAGGACCAAGCAAGTCGGATGGACAGATGGCTGATGGGTCGGGGAGGGTATAGAGAGGCACTGTTCACAAAACCGCGTGGACAACAGCTCACTGGCCCCACAGTCCTCATGGTTGCCATACGGCACACCACCACTACAAAACTTGGATGGGTAATAAACTGACACAAATGACGCTCCTATGGCATGCAGCAATACTGGGCAATTTAAGTAATTGTAGAGGATTCGACAAATGGGATATCATTGGTATATCACAAGTTGGAGACCTGATAAAGAAAGGTAAAATATTGACATTTCCGGAATTACAAAAAGAATATAAATTATCCATGCACTTGCAAATACGGCATGTCTTACTGGAGGCAACCAGAGAGATAGATGGGATCCCGGAAGTCACCCCACTTGAGGACAGACTACTTGCAGATCCCATGGAGAGCAAGGCACTTTCGCTCACTTACCGGAAAATAATTAATAATTCACCAGACCCGTTGAAACGGCTATATACGCGCTGGTAGACTGATGTGGGGGACTTGGAGGAGGAGGATTGGCGTGATGCACTGTCTTCCCTGCGTGAGGTGGCCATACCATCACGACTGCGGCAGGTGCAATTGAAAGTTTTGCACCGCACATACATCACATGCACTACACTGGTTAAGATGGGCCATAGTAGTTCCGCAGACTGTAGACGGAGATGCGGGGAGACGGGCACATTTTACCACATACTTTGGGAATGTCCCTTAATCCAGACATTTTGAGAGGCGGTTAACAGGGTAGTCGGTGAGGTGTGTGGGATTGCCCTAGCGTTATCCCCCAAAATATGCCTGCTCAATACGTGGGATGCCACAGATTTCAATCGAATGGATCAACTATGAGCAGCCACGGGCTTTCTACTAGCGAAGCGTAATATTGCCCGTAGATGGGGGGGTCTACGAGCCGCCAACGATAGTTTATTTAGCGGTTTTTATCTATTTTTATCTATTTTGCACTTACCTCACGCTTCTCCTGCTCTCCGGTCCACCGCGGCGCCATCGGCAGTTTGAGTGGAGAGAGCAGGCGAAGGGGAGAGGACATCCGCATCGAAGGCCGCCATATTGAGGTGGTTTGTCGAGTGATGGTCTAGTCTTGCACTCTAGGCTGAGCCTGCCCATACTTAATCGGCCCTGACGCGTTCGTGCAGCGGTTCTCACCGGCCTGTCACACTCGGTGTTCCCGCCTCACCAGCCATGGATGAATTGGTTGCTCACTGCTCTTAATCTCTGTTGTCCTGCTGCACCTGCACTTTAACTGCTGCTATACTGCCTGTTTGCACCTTGCCCGCTTTTTAGCTTTCAGCATTGTTTTTAAATAGTTTATTTAGTGTTTTTTATCTATTTTGCACTTTACCTCACGCTTCTGCTGCTCTCCGGTCCAACGCGCGCCATCGGCTGTTTGAGTGGAGAGAGCAGGCGAAGGGGAGAGGACATCCGCATCGACGGCCGCCATATTGTGGTGGTTTGTCGAGTGACGGTCTAGTCTTGCACTCTAGGCTGAGCCTGCCCATACTTAATCGGCCCTGACGCGTTCGCGCAGCGGTCGCGTCACCGGCGCGCCAAAGGCGTGCCAAAGGCAAGCACGTCTGTGCCCGTCCGCGCACGGACCGCGCACAGCGCCAGCCACGCTGCCGGTTTTAGGTGAGCCCCTCTTAAACATGTACACATACTCCCGAGAGAGCTTGCTGGCCTTGTCCACCCCCAGGCTGCGCTGTGCAGGCCCGAGTTTTAATTGTGGCACTAGCCCACACCCCTGGAAATGTCATATTTGCAACCTAGAGCTCTCCTACATTAAATCTAAATCAACAGGGACTTCCCTTAAGGCCCAGTCAAGGCTTCAATGCGCACTTATTAACGCACGCTCGCTCATCAAACATAAGTTTGAATTCTCCAACTTTGCGGAAGAGCAGAGGCTGGACATCCTGTTTGTGGTAGAAACCTCGGCAGACAAAGCCTCTGGTCCTGACCTAGTGGTAGCCATTCCACCTGGCTTCGCCATCTTTAGGAAGGACCGTAAAGGGAAAAAAGGCGGGGGACTCGCAGTTGTCTACAAGAATCACTTAAAAGCTACCTTTAATGACATTCCCGTGGGATTATCATGTGAGGCACTCGCTTTCCAAATAACTATTAGTCACACCCACTCATTCAATGGGATGCTCATCTATCGCCCCCCTGGACCCAGGGCCAACTTTCTACAATCCTTGGGGCATCTATTAGAGTACAAAGTGAACTTCCAGGATTATACTATACTTGGGTACTTACATTTTCACTTAGATAATGCACAAGACAATGACTCAAAGGCCCTGATGGACCTTTTCACTAGCGTTGGTCTGACACAGTTGACAGAAGGTCCTACTCATAGAGCTGGCCACCTGCTGGATGCGGTTTTCTCTGATTGTCCACTCTTGAAATTTAACAGGAGCCTACAACTACTTTGGTCGGACCACGCAGCGGTCCTGCTCACTCTTACCCTGCCATCTGCTGCATGTAATAAGCAGGTGCCTATAAAAAGCCAGAGCCATTTTCTCTGGCATCGCCTAGATCACACTGAATTATCTTCGGAACTTAGTCGTAATAGACCACCTCTATCTACTGCCCCAGAAAGAGCAGCCCTAGATTACCATGACTGGATCGGGTCCTCAATACGGGGAACCGTTCCCCAAAAATCGGGAAAAATCACGAGGACAGCCCCCACTGAACCATGGTTTTCGGATGAGTTGAGACTTCTTAAAAGGCAGTGCCGCAGGCAAGAAAGGCGCTGGAGAATCATTTATGATCCCAAGGAAAAAGAGCGCTATAGGGAAATACTTACCCACTACAAAGATAGGATTCATACTGCAAAAATCAAGTATTTCTCAGAGACCATTGACAAAGCAAAGAATAATGCCAAAGAACTGTTTGCCACAGTTCAAAAACTGAGCCAAGTACAGGTATATAAAGAGACGATCCCGGATCAAGCCTTCTGTGACATCCTGGCTTCCACCTTTTGTAGCAAGGTTCGGGACATCTACAACAAATTTACACTGAACCCCACTCAGGTGGCAAGTAGTCGGGATCCCCCTGAGTTACAACACTCCATTAGCCCAAAATCCGTGCTTCTTTCCGAGTTCCCTCCAATTACTTACGAGCAGGTGGTCAAACTTCTCGCGGCCGCCAAATAGGGCTCACCATTGGATCCGTGCCCCCCCAAGATCGTAATCTCAGTAATCGAACCGATAGCCGGCCATCTCACAGAGCTATTTAACCTTGTTCTGAAAACTGGTATCTTTCCCAAATTATGGAAAAAGACATCCATTTTACCACTATTAAAAAAATCAAATCTGGACAAAACAGACCCCGCCAACTATCGTCCAATAGCTCGTCTGCCACTGCCAGCAAAAATCCTTGAAAAATACATGAATCAAGAAGTTACCACATTTATCAACAACAATAACATTCTGGATCCTTCCCAATATGGTTTTCGCGGCGGTCACAGCACGGAGCTTGCATTGATTACGGCCACGGAGGAAATTAGGCGCTCGGTAGATAAGGGAGGCATGGCGGCACTGATCCTTCTGGATTTGTCGGCAGCATTCAACACGGTGGACCATGTCCTCCTACTATGTCGCCTTCAAGAAACAGGCATTGCCGGCACCGCCGTACAACTATTTAATTCCTTCCTTTTGAACCGGGAACAATTTGTGGAGCTGGATGGCCTGAGTTCTCAGAGTTTTAATCTTCCTTGTGGGGTTCCACAGGGCTCGTCCCTCAGCCCGACACTTTTCAATTTGTATATGGTTCTCCTGGCCAGGCTTATTAAATCCTTCGGATTTGCCATGGTGTCTTATGCTGATGACACGCAGATTATAGTGTCCATCTCAGAGGACCCTCGCAGCACCATCCACAACTTTCATGCCTGTATGAGACAGGTGAGAAAATGGATGTCTGAAAACTGCCTTAAACTGAACTCCAATAAAACGGAGGTTCTTCTCTTAGGCAGAGATGTCTCCCATTGGTCCTCAGACTGGTGGCCTAGTGAACTTGGTCCTCTCCCAAATCCAGTCTCCAAGGCTAGGAACCTGGGAGTCATCTTTGACACCACTCTCTCTTTCTCCCATCATGTGAATGCAATCACATCAGCCATCTGTTACATCCTAAAAATTCTGAGGAAAATCTTCTGCTTTATACCACCTGACCTACAGAAAACAGTAGTCTCGGCATTAGTGTTGTCTAGGCTGGACTACTGCAACGGCCTCTTGATTGGTATTAATAAAGCCCTTCTCATCAAGATGCAAGTCTTGCAGAATTAAGCCGCCCGCATGCTATTTAAACTGCCTAAATACGCTTCTGCAAAGGCGGCCCTTAATTCCCTCCACTGGCTCCCGGTGGAAAAGAGGATTAAGTTTAAGGCCCTCTGCATTGCCTTTAGGGCACTGCATAATCAGGGTCCTGCCTATCTGGTGGACCTCTTTCGGTGGTATACTCCTCCCAGAATGCTGAGGTCTGCTTCCCATCGGCTGGTGAAAGTACCCAAGGCACGTCTCTCCAACTGGGGTGGAAAAAGCTTTCTTTACATTACCACCAGATTATGGAATCAATTGCCACTCTCATTGAAAAACTCATCAGACCTGATATCCTTCAGGAAGAGTCTGAAGACCTGGCTTTTTCAGGCCTAAAGCTATGCAGTGATTAGTTCTCTTCCTTTCGATTCCCCATGGCTGGCTGGAGATGGGACGTCAGCGCCTAGACGCCTCCGGGTATTAGTGCGCTATATAAATAAATAAATAAAATAAATAAATTGAATGGGAATGGGATTTTGATTGGTGCATGTTGGCTGAACGCGCAGTCTACACGGATAGAGGATGCCCTAAGAAGCGGGACAAGGTATGGGGGAAATGGAATTTATATTGAGGCAACATCTGCACCTCCCCATCAGTACTAGAACACGGGCCAACAATGTAAATCCAAGATATAATACCTGGGTGAGGGAGGGTGAGGGAGGGCGTTACATGAGAGGTCCTGTTTTGGAATGTAACATCTGTTCATGATCTGTTGTGATGCATAAGGTTCTATTGTAATATGTCATTCTAATAAATGCCAATAAAAAGTTTAAAAAAAAATATAATGGCTGCCAGCAGCATGGCCAAACAACAATAGCAAGAATGGAGGCATGTGGAACACAAAGAACACATTCAGGTCTATGGACACAGACTCCACAAAAAGGCCCCCGGTCACATGGCATGGAGAAAAAAGACAAATCAATGGTGGCCTATGGCAAACACACATACATACAAGACAAACAAAGGAGGCATGGTAACACTGAAGAAAACACTACCATTAATTCAGCAATGCCAAAAATGAAAATTAACTGAGCTATAAAAGTTTTACAACAACACACATCCTCCCAAGACATCAAATTTTTACCCCACATGTATACTTTTAGTACACAACAAATTTGAAATACAAGAAATAAACACTGTTACAATTTAACCGAGTGCCATTCCAGCCCTAAATGATGTTTTAAAACAACATTTTCCACAGAAACAGTTGTTTCATGCACCCATGACTAGCAATGGCCTTGGCCTACTGGATGACCACTTGGCATACTAGGCCACATAGTAAAATAGACAAATATTGCAAATTTAAGAAACATGGAGAAAATGTACTGAACTGTGCAACATTGTTCCTTTACAAAAGAAGAACAATTAAATGCAAAAATATAACTAGGCCCCTATTGAAAATGCAGGCCACTCCAACAATAACTTTGAAAAATCGAATAAAACTACAAAGAAATGCTGGTGCATGCCCTCTATCAAGCAAACAACACCCTTACACAAAAGCTTTTGAACTTACTTGTGAAATATTAAATCCAATGGTATATATGCAGCAGACAAGGTAAGTGATCCTTCCAGCTCCAAATCCAAAGGAAAAGTGACCAGGAGATGTACGAAGCACTGGGAGGAGCCTTCTGGACAGGAACAGAAAGTTGGAGTCTCTGGGGCACTTTCTTTCTGTTGGAAAAAAAAGTTTAAAAAAAGACTTCTCGCACAAAAAATCTCCAACGTTCTTTTTGAGAAGAAAATCCACTTGAAAACCTCTTTAGGTGCTTCTCGAGCACAAAAGGTACTTGAGTGGTGTATTTGTGATCGTGAACAGCACTACACTGGAGCAGTCGAGGCCGGAAGCAGTGTGAGCGGGCACGAAGTCTCGCATGCGCTCACTAGAAGCCCGAGAATACCATGGTGCTCGCTCGTGAGCACCAAAACAAATTTTGAGCACACGAATGGAAAAAAACTCTGCTTTGCACCCAGAAGGCGGAATGCAGGAACTCTCTGCTCCGCTGTAGAGGGCCCGAATTCCACATACTCCGTGAGCAGAATGGAGTTTACCACCCAGGCCTACCATGGATGCACTTCTACGGTTTCTGCTTACAGTTTCTAAATCTACACATTAGCCCCCTTTTGGTCTACATATAAATTCACCACAGTGTCATCTATTTCTGATCTTGGGGTCAATGTCAGTTTACTAATCTTCCAACAAATAATCAGCCCGAGAATTTGTTTGTTTTAGACTAGAATCAAACCCTCCTCAATTAAAATTACCAGTATTTTTCTTAGCAATAACTAATTACTTCTGTAGCAGCAAAGTAGTTGAGCATTCATTACTGAGTAGCTAAGAGCATCAGCCAGTATATAAAACTGTAGACTCCACTGGACTTCCTCCCAACAAAATCTACATGAGGTCTTGGTACCAGAACTTCTCCTCCAGATTTAACCACCTGTGAGAAATTGGGTTACTGGTTGACTGAGGTGTGAGCCCTGGTCAAGCAGCAACCACAATCCTTGTCATGGTAAGGCACAAACAAACCCCAAATTAACCTGTGCTCAACCCCCTGGGTAGCTTGGCACAGAGCAGTCAGGCTTAACTCAGATGCAATGTGTAAAGTAATTGTGCAACACTTCAAACAGTAACACAGTGGAAGCACCACACAAAAAGGATCCAACACCACATTAGAAAAGTAGAGCTGAATTTAATAAATAAAACAAGACCAAAATAACAAAACTCCAATCAGTAGAACTAGAGTTATGAATTTTTTAAAGCAAAAATTGTAAAATAGCATCTAAAAGTACAAAGCACCAACTGCCGCTATCTGGTCATGCTAGACCGGGTCAAAGTGAAAAGTTCAGCCTGACCACGATATGGCGCAGGTTGGATACAGTCCCACATGAGTCCTCCTGAAGTTTTACCTTCTCAAGTTTTGTGCCAAGAGTCCTGTTCATGTTGTAAAAGGTCACGAGGAGCAAGGAGAGCATTGCGAGATGCTGTCGGCATGATGCGAAGAGCAGGTAAGGCATCGCGGATGAGCAGGTTGGTGCTTTGCATTGGTGGTCCCCCGCAAGCAATCGATGCTGCCGTTTGAAGAGGCAGGCTGGTGGCGACTTGCGCTGATTTTTGGTGTGAGTGGTGCAGTCTTGTTGCAAACTGGCCCGTTCACGGTCCCGAAGAGCCCAAAAGCTTGATTTAAGTGCCAATGAGTCACATCAACGGTCCAGGACCTGAGAGACACCACTTGAGGGGTCAGGAGCTAGCTGCAGTTGGGTCCAGGAGCTGTTTGGGGAGCCTTTTATGCCCCTGAGGCTCATATCAGGAGGCCAGCAGACTAGCCTTTGGAGTCATTCTTGGGTTCTGGGTTCAAGATGAAGTTGCACGTTAGGTTCTTCCTCCCCAAGCAAGACGGAAGAAGGCAGCAGATCAGAGCAGCAGGGCAGTAGCTTCTTCAGACTAGTAGCCCATTCTGCAGCACAGCAGTCCTTCTTCCTGACAGAGTATCCACAGATCCAGAAGTGTACTGAAGAGTTGGTGTCTGAGTTCCTTCTTTTATACATAGTTGTGCCTTTAAAGTGGGAAGAAGCTTCTAGAAGCATGCCTTTGAAGTGCACAGATACCCTGCCTTCCTGGCCCTGACTCCAGACTAGCTACAGGAGGTATGCAGCCCTGTGCGTGGAGACAGGACACTACCTATTCAAGTCTAAGTGAGGCTGGGTCCAGCTCCTCCTACCCATTCCCTCCACTGATGGCCCATTCAGTCACACCTAAGCTCCCCATTGTGTGTGGCTGTCTAGGAGGTCTAAACAATGGCTATCTGTCATCTGCACCTAGTCATGTGACCCAGAAACAGTGGCTAAGGCAAGAAAATGACAACTTTCTAAAAGTGGCCTTTTCAGAATTGCAATTCAAAATCCTACTTCACCATAAGTTAAGATTTTTAATTGTGACTCCAGAGACACCAAACATGAACTGGTTATCTCTTCCTATTTGGAAATTGCACTTATAAAATGTAATAAGGCAACTCCAATGTTATACCATGGGAGAGCTAGGCCTTGCAGTAGTACATGTAAAACTTAAAGGTACATGTCCTGCATTTTACATTGCACCCTGCCCTCTGGGCTGTCCAGGGACTACCCTAGGTGTGACTCATATGTATTAAAAAAGGAAGGTTTGGGCCTGGCAAAAAATGTTGCCAGGTTGAAATGGCAGTTTAAACCACACACACAGTATCTGCAGTGACAGGCTTGAGACATGTTTAAAGTGCTACATAAGTGGTTAGCACAACCAGTACTGTAGGCCCACTAGTAGCATTTAATTGACAGACCCTGGGCACATGTAGTGCCAATTTACTATGGATTTACAAGTACATTAAATATGCCAATTGACTATAAGCCAATTTTACCATGTTCTAGGGAAAGAGCACAAGCACTTTAGCTCTGGTTAGCAGTAGTATAGTGCGCAGCGTCCTAAGGCCAGCAAAAATGAAGTTAATGAAAACAAGAGATTCAAAGGCAACAATTTAGGGGCAAATCACGCTAAGGATGCCAGGGCTAACACCACCAATACGTAACTTAAACATTGGAATCTACCCCAGAGTTCTTGGAAAACTGACCTACTCTCAGAATTTATTTTTTCTCTGGATCCCAAATCAAAATCACAACCGTTATCTCAATTGGTGGACCGCAATCTACAAAACCTGCCACTAGAGACATCATTTACTGTCTTTTGTATTTTTAACATATTTTCATTAGTAATTCAAAGTACAAAAGCAAGGATGTACATTGTCTCATGCCAAAAAAGTAGATTTTGTGCCTCATGTGAAAAGTTTACAAAAATAGTTAGGGGTTTTCTCTAATCACCCCGCATCCCAAGGGCTATATCCAAAGCAATTCACAACACAAGCTGCAATGCGGGAATGGATACATGCACTGCAATTTCATCAAAATGATTACCTCAATTAATCATTGATAAGAAAACTGATTTGATACATTCTTTTATTTAATCATATCAGGCTGTATTCATCAACACTTTTGTACAAAAATATGTTGCTGTATGGAACACTACCCTCACAGGCACAGCAAAATCCCACCTAGCTCCCCTGAGAACAACTCTAAATGCAGCAGCAAGGATGGTCACCGGAGCCAAAAGGCACGATCATATCTTCCCATCCCTGAAAGATCTCAAGTGGCTCCCAATTGAAGCTTTCTGCCACTTCAAAACTGCCTGTCTCACCCACAAAGTCCTTCACACTGGTAAACCAGTCGACCTGGCAGCCAAACTCACCAAGGCAGGCCAGGCAAGAAACCTGAGGAACACCAACAACCTACTTCTCATACCCCCAAAGAGACATAAACAAAAAGCCCTGGCTTGCTCCTTCTTGGGCAATGCCCCCAAAATCTGGAACTCCCTACCAGCAGATTTCAGAACCAACCCCTCCTTCATGACCTTCAAGAGAAAATTAAAGGATCTCCTCCTCGCTCAGCACCTTTAACCCTCTGGACAATATACCATAGCTCTTTTTTAGCAGCCTACAATCAAGTAACTCTCAACTCTATTATCTGCCTTACATACGGCAGCCTGTTTTGTTTTGTCTATCTATTTCTTTTATTGCCTGTGTACATGTTGTAAAGTGCTCTGATACCCACGGGTCCTGCCAGCGCTATATAAAACTCTCTAAATAAATAAAAAATAAATAAATAAATAAAATATTAAAACATTAAGACCAAACAATAGACAAAGACTATACAACAAATCACCCAAAAATACATCAATGTTAGCTTTGGCCGAAAAAGAGAACTGCTCTTCTTTCATTAAATATACAGTGTAGGCTGTGCTATCGATTTTGCACACAATCACATTTAAAGATAGTCTCTTGTATCCATACACATACAGGAAGTGTAGTTATTTTCTTCTGTTTCTTAATGATGTATACTTGATGCTGAATACACAGCTGTTATATTTGTGGAGACTTCTTAAGAAGGATGCCGACGCGTTTCGCTCATATAATTTTGGCCTCTTCATGACCAGTGAAAGAAGGAGAACCTGTACAAAAATATATTTAACTTGTAAAACAGTATACACAGCAGGTGAGGCCATATAAAACAATTATCGGCCTCGTGTGTCGAACAACACCAAACAGAGCGACTCACCTAAGTGAGCAGGTATTACAAACAGTGGAGTATTTGTGCTTCCTCAGTATTAACCGTGCATCTCACGTACCAACTGTGTAGAAGGTAAAGTTAAAAGTGGCCTCCGAAGAACTCTGAGAAGTAAAGCAAAGTCAAAAACACCAAAGTGTGGAAATACCCGCAGGTAAAGCAGAGCTGGTGACCACAGCGACTGGCCGTCAATCCATAAGCTCGTGGACCAGAGTATTTATCCCCTCAATTGCTGTCGTAAATCCTAAATGCAAAGCATACCATAGTGAGGCCTATCAAAGGCGGGACCTCAACACCCAAATGAAAGAGAAACATTCACTGTGCTGCCAAGGAGACACCAATATCCACCCACCCCGGGTCTAGATGAATGTAAGGTCCCCGCCTCGCCCCTCAGGCAACAGGAGAGGAAAAGGCTGAATGAGGATCACCCTAGCGGTAAGGGAGTCACTAATGTAATAATTATACAGAATGATGTGGTACCTGAAAAGCCATCTGCTACTGCCTATAGCATACTCATACTTTTTATGAAAAAGGGGGCACAAAGTGGACTGCAGAACAGGGGACGCTAGTTACTGCTTGTTAGGTGCCAAGGTGAGGCCAAAAGAAGGAACCCTGAACCTCCTGGGATACAAGTAAGACTCAAAGGGGAGAAAGGTACTGATGAAAATATGCAGGGCAGTGGGCGCCGCACCCCCTACCGATGGTTTCCGTTACTAAACAGGGACATGGACTTATAATGGGGGTACGCATTAAGCAAACCAGCGCGCACAACCTGGAACCACTCCAGAGGGCTGGCTGCAAGCAGGCAAAACTTACCAGGTAAAACCAAAGTCCAGGAATGCGTTATCTGTTGCAGATCAGCGGGCTTAATAGTAACGCCTCACCGAGCGGAGGCATGGCTCTCTCGCAGTGACAACCGGATCAAGAGGAGCAGCGTGAAAGTCCGACACCTTAGGTTAGGACTTCCCGGCTCGAAGTTTAAAAATTACAAGGCGTCTGACGTGTGGTGCGTACACGCCGTCAGAGGCTTCGGGCAACAGTTGGACGCCACGAGCCCCGTGACATGTCAAAGTCAGAAATAAACGACAGCGCCATAATCCAAAGCGGTCGCCATCTTGGAATGAAAGGGCTAGGAACACCCCAAGTGCAAGGATCACCATCATACCAGGCAGATATGGAAACACATGAATGGTCAGTGGCAAAGAGCCCCAACCGGAGGCAATTAGTACCCAGGTAGGGCCGGAAAGAGCCAGGAAGAAGGGACAGGGACAGGCAAAAAGAAAAGGAGGGAGCAGAGTTACTAAATCTGCAGCAAGAGTCTGCAAGAACACCGTGAAGAGATAGAAAAAGCCTTTAACCATGAGTGGGAGGCACAAATAAGCCTGATAAACAAAATAAACAGGAACATCATGGTTGAACAAACTCATATCTATACATATGGCAAAACACACCTCACTTATAGCTATATACAAAATGTACAAGTAAAAAACATGTGTCTATCTCTGGGGAGGATAAGAGATTCTGGTGGGCAAAACAGTTTCAATCCCTAAACAAAACCCAGACAGGAAGTACTGAGAACAATATACATGCCTGCAACCTTGTGTGTCCTTTATTCTAACAAGGACCACATTTCGTCCAAATCATTAAGACCCCTCCTAGCGGTGCCAAACCGCTCAATCAATTGTACTTCAACTCTTTGAGAGTCGATACTGTGGAGCCTTGCACATTCTGAACCACATACAGCACGGTCCACCATATCTCTTCTACCTGGTGTTTTTTTTCTTTATAGTGGTCGACTAGAGGGGCACCTGCTATGCCACATCTTATTCTGTACATGCGTTGTATTTATCCTGGTTTTTACTGCTTGTGTAGTCTGACCAATATATGCCATGTTGCACGGACATTGTCTTTCTTGGTATTGCATTTAGAGAACTGTAGTTGTTTGTGGGTTTTATCATTCAGAACAACAGTTCTGCACAGCATGTAATTACATGCTGTGCTGTTATGGCACCCATAATGGCCTAGAATCAGAGGCAACTCTAGCATTCCACATAGGTCCATTCTACTGGCTCCTGGGTGTTTGGACCTCACTAGATGGTTTGAGAGGTTGTTAGCTTTCTTAAAGGAGAACATCGGTTTCGGGAGGGGCAGGGGGGGCAGGATTTTCCAATTCTTGAGAATGATGTTCTTTATTTTGTTAGATTTTGGACTGTATGTAATGACACATGTGAGGGGGTTGTGGTCCGGCCTTGTTTTAGGGGTAAGGAGAGTCTCCCTGGGTGTGAACCATGCTCTTTTAGCGGCAGCTTTGACCATTTTCTTTGGATAGCCACGATTCCTGAGTTTGTTTATCAGAATATCAGCATTCCAAAAATAATCATCTTTATTGGAACAGTTTCTTCTAATCCAGAGAAATTGCCCGTAAGGCAAATTCTCCTTCAAGGTACGGGGATGTCCACTGGTAAAGTGTACTAAAGTATTACGGTCAGTAGGCTTGGTGAGAATACTTACTTGTATAATACCAGAGTTGTTATATATCCAATAGTCAAGGAAGTTAATCCTACTTCTTTCTGAGGAATGGTAAACTTTAAGTCAGGTGTTCTACTGTTGAGCCACCCATGGAACTTTTCTAACTCATTGGTGCCTCCATTCCATAGTGCAAAAATAGCCTCAATATATCGATACCGTAGCACTATGTGGGGCCCGTATGGATTATAAATAGTATAAATCCACTTTCTTTCAAAGTAGGACATCACCAGGTTTGCTATCTCAGGAGCGAAGCTACAGCCCATAGCTACACCCTTAGTTTGCAGGTATAGGTTGTCTTTGAATTGAAAAAAGTTATTTTTTAGGCACAAGGATGCTAGTGATACTAGTAACTCAGTGGGGACATTGTGTGGTGTAGGTCTGGTGTCCAGGATATCTCTAATCACTTCCAGAGCTTCACCCTGCGGTATGTTGGTGTAAAGGGCTGCGATATAAAACGTCACAAATAGTTGTTTGTTTTCATCAAAAGTTACTCCTTCCACCTTCGTGATGATGTCCATAGTGTCCCTTACATATGCTTGTGTCTTGGTCACAAAGGGTTTTGGAAAAGTATCTATATACTGTGCAAATAGTTCAAGCATGGACCCACACGCCGAGATTATTGGTTGGCTAGGCGGACTATTGTGGTCCTTGTGAATCTTGGGCAGGATATATATAGAAGGAATCTTGCCTTCATCTTTATTGAAGAATTCAAATTCTTTCTTGCATATCCAACTCTCTCTGAGTGCCTCTGTGGTCAGTTTTTTAATTTTTGCTGACAACACCCGGGAGGGGTTATCTTGTAAGAGGTGATAGTGTGCAGAGTTGTTAAGTTGTCTCAGGAGCTCTAGGTCATATGCTACACTGTCCATGATGACTATCCCCGCACCTTTGTCTGTGGCTTAATCACAATATTGGTATTATTGGACATATTTTTAATGGCTGTAGATTCATCTTTGGAACTATTCTGATGGAAAAAATGTTTTTTACTGTTCAGATTGTCTATCTCCCTAAGGACATTATCCTCAAATATCAATATCTCTGGTGGCATGTTCTCCCTATTGGGGCAGAATGTAGATTTGCATTTTAACCCACTAGTGTCGGTATCGTCACCATCAGCAAAGTATGCTTTTAGTCTCACTTTGCGTAGGAACTGTAAGATTTCAACTTTAGTCTCACCGGATCTTGCACTTTGAGGGGGGCAAATGACAGGCCCTTTCTCAATACGCTTTCTTCAGTTTCTGTCAGACAATGGGTTGAAAGATTATATATAGGGATAGGCTCTATAACACTTTCATCTACACTATCTATCTCCTGTATACTCTCCTCCTGGTCTGAGTTATCCCTGCTCCATAAATTGTCCTCTCTGTTCTGTGTATTGGCCTCTCCATGTTCCACCCCCTCTGCCCCGGCGACCGCCTCTGTCGTGAAAAGGTTGGGCCCATGGGTAATAAAAGTTGGAGTTAGGAGGTCCAAAGTTTTCTTGCCCAGAGTCTGAGGAAGTATCTGAGAAGGTGATAAATCTTCTACAGGACGAGCCTGATACCCCAAGTTAAGGTTACTGGGATTGTTGGTCTCATAAAAATCGTCCTTAAGGTATAGATACACAATATATATTTTATAATTCTTAATATCTTTTGTCACCTTGCTAGTTTTCTGGTTGACTGTGTGTACCTTAAAGTCTGCAATAGTTTTGTTAACTGTGTCCAACAATTGACTGGCGTCTTGGAAGGTAGAGTTGTTGACTATCTCTCTTTCTAACTCTTCTATCTCTTTTAGTTCTTCCTCGTTAATACGTAATGCTGTCTCAATTGATAAGGCTAACCAGTCACATGAACATTTGGTACCCACCCCACTGAATTGCAATAGGTACGATTTGTCAAAAATAAATATGACTGGAATGTTCTTCACCTGTAACCCTACAGGGATAGTATTATTCTTGAGGTGTTCTAACAATACTTGGGTGTGTAATTGGGTCCTGATGTTTTTCTTTTCTAGCTGTTTCAGTCTCTCAATTTTATCAAGGTTGTAGGCACTGGTAGTTATTTGGTCCCCGCTGAGTAACGAGGAATGATCCAATAAACTATTAATCTGTGCATCCGTATAGCTCACCTTATGTGGTTCTGACATATCTATAAGGTTGCGATCTAATACAAAAGAGGATAGATGAATACAACCTCAATTAATCTATGTACTCAAATGCCCTCATTAGTAGAGCAAATACTCAAAGAGGACCCCGCGCTCCTAACCAGGTGCAAATAAGCTACAAAAATAGTTAGCGAAAATTTTGCCATCATTACAATCATTATATTAGAGATGGTTCTCTGACAATCTTAACATATCTGAACATTCAAATGTAACGCATAATGCAGTAAGTCTTTATCTTGACAAAAAGTAATTGTCCCTTGCAATCTTGATAAATGATATTCAGGAAGAATCTTTTAAGCCCTCCTAACATTGGTATATCTTAGGTTGTTACCTAAGATAAGATTGCCATCCATATAGATTGCTATAAATGCACTTCTGCTGTTTGGCTTTGTGCTACATATTGCTAATCAGTCATCTACTTTTCATGCCCGAATGTGTCTATCTCCAAGACTCAGACCTATTTCTGCTCCGCTTGACCCAAGACAACTGGCTATACACTTGTTAAAAGCTGTTTCTTATTCTGTAAGCGGTAGAGCACCATCTCATCAATGCCATCCTGTAAATATCAATCATTCATTCTTCATACTTTGGAGCAGTAGGTGCTCATCAATGCCTCAAGGTACACTCATTTGCAACTGCTAAGGCTCTCAACAGGAAGTGCCCGTATGCAAGGTCATGCCCTCCATTTCCATGGTATAGCATAGTAGTTGCAGTTTAGCCATTAGCTTGGTTATTCTAAGCCATCTTGCAAAGTATACCAGACTGCTGTCCAGTATGACTGGATCATTTGACACTTCCACAGGATGTATATTATATCACAGTCAGGTTGTTAGCATTAGGTTCCTGGTCAGCCCTGCCTTGTTAAGAATGTGTGAGGATCAGTACCAATTCTATTTGATTGTGAAATAACTAGATTTCAGTCTAGCCTCATGGAGACGAGAATAATGTGTCAATAAGATTCTCCCTTTGTATAGTAGATGTTTTAGGTATGCTTGCTATTGTATTCTTCATTTACCTTTTGTAGGTTTACAACAGAGGGGCTGAACTTTCATATTGTAGAGACCCAACATTACTCCCTTGATACCCCCCACATTTGTTAGTATAGAACTTTTAGTGACGCAGGTATATCCTAGGGCTTTGTTCCTACCATCTTGAGTAGACATCCTAGTGGGTTGTATTTTCAAGCATGCTGTGGTTTGGTCCTGAACTCCTCTTGGAAGGCAGGACATAATTTAAGATGAATGTCAGTTGTCAGAAACTCTATGGAACTAATACCTCTGGCCTCCCAGTGCAGCAATCAGAATTTACAATTGCCTATGCATTTGGCAGATTTGTTCCGTATGGGCCACCGCTTATGAAGGCCTGGATGAACTTTCAGTATTTTGTGACCTGTGATCCAGCTCTGCATCATAGCTTGTACCATAGGGATGTTGGTAGGCTTTGAAGGTCAGGGCATCTCATACAAATCTCCCAGGTCTTTTTTATTCTCATTTATGTGTCATTCTAATTGTACCCACAACAGTGTTTATCTGTGAATGTCATGGTACCAGTTTGGAGAGGAGTATTGCTATGTGATAATATTTTATGCACTGTACGCCAGTCCTACCCAATTGTCTATCAGTAATAAACTATTGTTTTACTCTTGGTGTAATGAATCCCCATACAAATGTGCATATGGACTTAGCAATCATTCTGAGAGTTCTTAGGGAAACACTAAAATTGGGAGCATTCCCATTATATCATTAAAGTGGGTTCCACCACAATCTTCACTGCTTAAGTCCCACCCCACATGAAGAGTTTCATGTGTGACCATCTCGTAAAGTCATTCTTCATTTTCATTGTAAGTGGTAGGATATTATCAGTCACCATATCAATTAATCCATTATTCAGACAAACCCCCAGATATTTAATTTTGTATGCTGTCCATTGAAAATTACAGCTATGGATAGAGGCTATGTGTCTATTTTTGATAGAGGCATAGCCTTACTTTCCCCCCAATTCACTTTGTATCCTGATATAGGAGAGAAGTCTTCTATTAAGGCCATTTATGCTGATAATGAAGTTTCTAAGGATGTTAGCATTAATAAAATATTGTTGGCATATAGTAGGGCCTTTATTTGACTAGCTGCTCAGCCTAGCTCCATTATCTCTCTGACTAATGTATGGCTGCCTCCAGGGGCTCAAGCACCAGTAAAAATAATTGATGGGGCAATAAGGGAGATCCCGGCCAGCTACCACAGTGTATCTCAGTAAATTCTACCCGAAAACCTCCATAGTTCACTTGGGGCGATGGGGTGTGACATAGCTAGTGGACTTTATTGATAAAATCATCTCCGAGACCAAATCTCTGCAAAGTGGGGACCATATAATTCCACTCGATTCAGTCAAACATCTTCTTGATGTCAAGGGATAAGAACAGAGATTTGTTAGTAACATCTTAAGTGTGCTTAAGGAGGTGGTACAGCAGTCGCATGTGGTGCCAACACGATCTGCCAGGAACAGACCTGACTGGTATTTGATGGATCAGTGATGGCATGACATTCCATGGCCTGATTGCCAACATCTTTGATACCAACATTCAGCAGGGAGGTTAGGCGATAGCTGCTGCACTGTAACAGGTCTTTGCCTGGTTTAGAGAGGACCACTATGAGAGCTTTATTTGATACGGAGGTCAATGATCTTGCTCTGTCCACTTCTCTAAATGCTTCATAGAGTGTATTATTCAGTTGTTCCTTGGACCATTTATAAAACTCTCCTGAGAACCTGCCTTCCCCTGGCGATGTATTGCATGGTTAAGCAGTATTTAATGCAGCTTTTCTTCTATAGTAATTTCGCCCTCCTACAGCTCTCTTCCCTCCTCTGTAGGTATTGGGAGGCTCAGCCCATTGAAAAAGGTTTCTTCTGCCTCTGTCATTTATCGACTCAGACTTATAGAGGGAAATAGTTTTGTTTAGGTAATTAATATCATAACAATTTTGGCATAAAAAGTACAGGATACATACAAGCATCAAAGTTACATCAGACGTCAATTCATCATATGCAAAAGACAAATAATGTACATAATTTAAAAACGTGGAGTGCATAGGGTGGCAAGAACTGGAAGTTGAGACTTAATAAACATTTAATCTAAAAGTTGTTCAATGTACAAAATAGGCAAGTAAGAAACAATCCTAATTCTTGAATAGAGACATGGAAAACACTGCATCTCCAAATTAATTCAGAGCGCGAAAAAGGGGGCCAGTAGCTCTTCATGTTATAAGCACATCCAGTGCATTGCACTGGCTAGAACTACCCCACCGGCTACATTCTTAAGTTGAAACATGATAAATACTTCGTCAGAAGGTTGATTCAATGTGCAAAATGAGAAAGGTAGACACAAAGGTCTTAAGAGCACAAAGTACATTGTGCTGACTAGAACTATCTTACAAGCATCATTCTTACATCGTAGCATCTAAGGATTCATTCCATGAGCAAAAAAAGGGGGCCAGTAACCCTCCATTTTATAAGCGCGTAAAGTGCATTATGCTGACTAGAACTACCACACCTGCGTCATTCTTTAAGATGAGACATAATGAATATTTCGTCAAGTGTGATTCGATGTGCAAAATGAGCAAGGTAAACACAGGCTTCATTATTTGGTAGTGTGGTAACAATGCAAAAGAAAACGTCACTGTACAGTTTAAAAACAAATCACACACAGCCTACCAGTTCAAAACTTTCCTTAAAATGGGTAAATTGTGACAAGGGGGTTAAAAATGCTTTACAAACAAAACAAGCATTTGCAATGCAATAGGTCTCACATTTGTTGGAGTTGGAGCTATTGGCATTGTAAATGGCAATGTTGTTTTTTTGTTGCTGTGGAGTGATTAGTTAAAGAAAGAAAGTGCACACTATACCACACTATAAGCTTTTATAACAACTGTACAGTAAAGCTATGGTTATGTTAACGTAAAGGGGTGTGAATGGATAAATGCAAAAAAGGATCTTAAAATGTAGGATGGAATGTATAGCAGGTGATAGGGACAACCTATTATTTTATAAAAATATATATATAAAAAAAACACACAGGTGGCTGAAGGCTCTTCTTTCAGATTTTGGGGCAAAAAAACCAAATGAAAATAATACTTACAGAGTGACTTTTTATTTGCCTTAACTAATTTACCACCATTTCAGTAATTAATTAAACACTACATAGAGTAATTTTGCAGCTTTGACACACCTGAGTCACAGGACCGTGAGCTGACAATGGATGGTATGGGATTATATCCCTACCATAAACTGAAGATCTATTTTGAGCATCACACACTTTGAACTTGATCCCAAAAGACGTCTGCTCAAGCGTACTGGTATAAAAATTCAAACATATATAAAGGCTTCAAGGATGCTTGAAGTGTCAGATACTGCTACACCTCCCTGTGATCTCACTGACCACTGAGCTCCAAGGTTTATAACCCAACGAACAATCATATTTATATCTGGAGACAATGCTTGCATTGTAGACAAGAGCACAAGAGCAGCGTAATGAATTATGAAAAAGTTTTTTTAAAAAAAGTGCAATGACGCAACCAGCTTTGATTGCATCATTGCAGTTTTTTCTTTCTTTTTTTGGATTTTACTGACTGTGCTGCTGTGCGTCATGAAGTGCAATGCTCTAACACAGCAGGGGGGATTTGGGGCTGGCAAACAACACGAATGGGGAGGGTGATGAACAAAGAATGTGGGGTGGGTTAAGACTAGAGAAGGCCAGGGGTAGCATCATAAAAAGATCGGATGGCGGGAAGAGGAGGGCAATGGTGTTTTAAAAAGAATAGACGCCAGCATTAAAAGTGCATGCCTTATATAAATGGCTAAAACAAGCTTACACTTGTACACATTTACAAATAATGTAGGTCATGAGAATTGTGCCGTGAAAAGCGGCCTTCTTAAGGTCAGGGAAGGTGTATTTATTTCTAATGCTATACTTGCCCGATGGTTAAATTATGGCTGACTACAAAAGGAATGCTGATTAGGTCAAATCTAGTCCCTGCCCACATGTATGCTGTAGTATAAAGTCACAGCATCCCGCACCTGCTAGAACTCCCTGTTTGACCCTGACTGATATTAATGGTACAGACATTGTCAAATACTTGATTGTACACTTTCTAGGTGTAGCTAAGAGTGCGCACTCACTAGGACCGCTACTGTTTTTACGACCCTCGAATGAGTTTACCGCCAGCGTTGAGCTCAGTTCTGTGCATGAAGGAGGGGGCAGCATTGTAGGGGGGTTTGCGAGATAAGGCCGTAAGATACCCCTAGCTGCAACGGAAGAAGGAAGGGAGCCTCACTGAGGGAGGATTGCGAGGTCTGACGGTGAATTTGGCCATATGCCCCTGCAGCCACACTTAGGGCCTCAGTCTGTGCCCATGAGGGTGCGAGTATGCGGGCGGCCCTCATCTTTGTAGAGAAGGCACCTTATCCATGGTGTCTGTGTGCGAAGAGGGGGCAGCGCTCAAGGGTGGTTGGCGAAATGCAGTTGTGAGATGCCCCGGGCTGCGATCGGCTTCTGTGTCTGTGAGGGTGGGAGTATGCAGGTGGGCCTAATCATTGCAGGGGGTGCACCTTATTTATGTATGCGGGCGGCCCTAATCATTGCAGGGGATGCACCTTATTTATGTATGCGGGCGGCCCTAATCATTGCAGGGGATGCACCTTATTTATGTATGCGGCGGCCCTAATCATTGCAGGGGATGCACCTTATTTATGTATGCGGCAGCCCTAATCATTGCAGGGGATGCACCTTATTTATGTATGCGGCGGCCCTAATCATTGCAGGGGATGCACCTTATTTATGTATGCGGCGGCCCTAATCTTTGCGGGGGAGGCACCATATTTATGTATGCGGCGGCCGTAATCATTGCAGGGGATGCACCTTATTTATGTATGCGGCGGCCCTAATCATTGCAGGGGATGCACCTTATTTATGTATGCGGCGGCCCTAATCATTGCAGGGGATGCACCTTATTTATGTATGCGGCGGCCCTAATCATTGCAGGGGATGCACCTTATTTATGTATGCGGGCGGCCCTAATCATTGCAGGGGATGCACCTTATTTATGTATGCGGGCGGCCCTAATCATTGCAGGGGGTGCACCTTATTTATGTATGCGGGCGGCCCTAATCATTGCAGGGGATGCACCTTATTTATGTATGCGGGCGGCCCTAATCATTGCAGGGGGTGCACCTTATTTATGTATGCGGCGGCCCTAATCATTGCAGGGGATGCACCTTATTTATGTATGCGGCGGCCCTAATCATTGCAGCGGATGCACCTTATTTATGTATGCGGCGGCCCTAATCTTTGCGGGGGAGGCACCATATTTATGTATGCGGCGGCCCTAATCTTTGCGGGGGAGGCACCATATTCCTGGTATGCTGAGACCAGCTGAAGAGCCTTCTGATGTAGGGAAATGATACGTTTGTGCTTAGGGAATGGGGGGGGGGGGTGGGTAAGGGTTCCTTATGAAGCGGAAGGGGGAAGCAAAATGTGCGGGGAAAGCAACAGTTCAAACAAGCAACAATGATGGAAAGCAATATTTTAAAAAAAGAGTTCTCGAAACAACTGTTAAAGAATGCACACGTAATGGAATTGTACTTAGGCGGTGCTGCTGAGACTTAAATGGAAGTGACGTATTGGCTGCCTGAACGAGTTAGGAGGGAGCAAAGAAGAGCGATGTGGGATTGGACCTATGGTAAGTAGTAGGCGGAATGAAGTCCTTTTATCGATTACAGCAGGTCTTGCTGACAGTGCATGTGCACTGCCTAGGCTCAAGCTAAAAATGAATGCTATTAAAGAGATGTCAATATTCATCCTCCTCTTCATCCTCCTCTTCTTCATCTTCCCCATCCTCCTCCTCCTCTTCCCTTTTCTTGCTCTTTTTGACCTTAGCAACTACTTTTTTCAGTGACTCTAGCTCCGCTTAGACCGATAAGCAACAACATCTTTCTCCTATTTTTCCTTCAATTTGGCAGCCTTCTTTTCATATGGCACTTTATCATCAGAATTTGTATTATTCCACATTTACCCCAGTTTTTTCACAATGTCTCCAATGGTAAGACCAGGATGCTCCCCTTTGATTTTTGGACGATAATCGGAGCAAAACAAGAAAATGCAGACGGAGTCCTCTTGGGTGCATTAGCATCCTTGAACTTATTTTTGGATTCCCCTTTAGGTGGCACATAGCCTTTCAGTTCTCTTTCATAACGCACATTGTCTGCCTTTCCCATATCTTTAAACTTTTCTTTCTCATTAGCTGACATGGTCCTCCATCTTTCAGAGCATTTTTTTTGAGAATTCAGAAAAATTCGCCGAAGGATCGGGGTGCTTTTTCTTATGTTCCTCTCTGCAGGTTTGCACAAAATACGCGTATGAGGACATTTTGCCCCTTGGCTTCTCAGGATCTTGCCCATTGTGTATGATTTTGCTCTCCATAAGGCATGCCCCGAGTTACACATGCCTAATGCTGGTGCTATGGGGCTCAATGTTCCGCAATGGCTATGATCGGACTCGTCTACGCACAAGGTTTCACTGGTCTCCGACTCAGACTTATAAAGGTCTCTGTAGTATTCTTTAAAAGTATTGGTGATTCCTTGTGGTAAGCAAATCAGTTCAATTCAGTTTAACACTCTCAGGGGCCCCAAATGTGGAGGAGGCACTAAAAGTCTTGTCTACTTATTTTTCCACAATTTTTCCAATTTAGAATCTCTGTTATGGCCTTATGGTATTTCTTCTGTGACCACCGCACAACGGCATCCCTCGTTGACTCACTGCTCGTGGTGAAAGTTCCTGAAGAGGGCCCCTTTTCCTCTATTCCTGAGTGTCTTTGTTGCTAAAGGCCTTGACCCGGTACCGGTCTGTATCACAGGGTGACAGGGGCACCAAGGTCAGTGTTAGAAATGGGGGTCTCTAGTTGGCAGAGGTAGGTACCTTTGCATCTTGTCAGGGTAAGGGGGATACACACTTTAGATAACCCCTGCTCACCCCCTTGGTAGCTTGGCACGAGCAGACAGGCTTATCCCAAAGGCAATGTGTAAAGTATTTGTACCAACAGTCACAGTAACACAGTGAAAACACCACAAATGGACACCACACCAGTTTAGAAAAATAAAATATCTTTATCTAAACTAAACAAGACCAAAACGACAAAAATCCAACATACAGAAACTCAGTAGAATGTCTTTAAAAAGGGTTGTTGCAAAAATAAACTTGTAGAAGATCAATGCGACACTTTAGTCTCAAAGTACCTGGGATGCGTAATGCAAATCAAACAAAAAGGGGCGCAGAGAAGGTGTTGCATTGATTCTTCCTGCGCTCCGGTTCCGATGCGACAAGATGGCGCCTCGATGCGTTGCGACGATCCGGTGCAATGCGACAAAATGGCGTCTTTGTTGCGATGCGACAACGTGGAGGCGATGCGTGCACGCCCGACGGCCGTGCAGTGAACTCTGTGATTTTCTGAGCCGCGACAGGCCCTGCGACACGCTTCTCCGGTGATGCGACGACACCCTCGGTGATGGCGACACACTTCTCTCGGCGTTGCGGCGGCGATCAACGGCGGCGCACTTCCTCAGCGATGCGACGGTCCTGCGAAACGCTTCTCCGGTGATGCGACAGCAGCTGCTGCGGCGGCGACAGCGGCGGCGCACTTCCTCAGCGATGCGACGGCCCTGCGACACGCTTCTCCGGTGATGCGACGGCACCCTCTGTGGTGGCGGCATGCTTCTCCGGTGATGCGACGGCAAACAGCAGTAGCGGTGACACGCTTCCTCGATGATGCGACAGCGGCTGCTGCGGCGGCATCACGCTTCTCTCTCATTGCGTTGCGCTTCCAGCTTCCACCAGCAAAAAGGCCTCACACACAGTTACAGGCCCTCCTGGCAGACTGGAACTCCCAGCAAGGAAGTTCAGGGAGCTGGGGGTGAAGTCCTTTTGTGCCTGGGACTTCAGAAACAGGAGGCCAGCTCTTCTCAGGCCCTTGGAGACTTCTCTTCAGTTGGACACAGCACACAGCAAATTCCTTTCTTCAAGCAGGGAGGACACAGCACACAGCAAAGTCCTTCTCCTTCTTTTGGCAGAAATAGCAACTGCAGGCCAACCCTAGACACACTTGGGCAGTACTCCTCCTTCAGCTCTTCAGCTTTTCTCCTCAGCAAAGGTTCCTTCTTGATTCCAAAGTAGTCTAACTTTCATGGGTTTCAGCTCTAGTATTTATACCCCAAAAGTCTTTGTTCTCTATGTGTGAGGGGTCCTGGACCCAGTTCAAACCAGTTCTGGGGGCACTCTGCCAGTGCACATCTTCTTCCTTTGTGAGTGTGGGCCAGGGCCATCAGACAGACCGCAGGAGGTGGAGCCAGCATTGTGGAAGGCAGGCACAGCACTATTCAGGCCCAGGTGCAACTCCTCCCACCACTCCAAATGCAGGTAGGTCTATTCAGCCTAGTGCTGACTCACCCAGACTCCTGGAGCCACCCCAGCCTCTGTCACTCTCAAACCAGACAGTCAATACACAAACAGGCAGAGGCACACAGAAAGGTTGAACAAGGAAATAGCCACTTTCTAAAAGTGCTATTTTCAAACACAGAATTTGAAAAACATCCTTCCTAAAAGATGTGTTATTAAATTCTGAGTTCAGGGATACCAGACTCCAATTTCCTATCTCACTCCTATTGGAAGATATGCAGGTAAACATGTTACACAGCATTCCCCATTCTGTCCTATGGGCAAGATAGTCTTTCAATAGTGAAAAACGAATTTGGCAGTATTTCACTATCAGGACATGTTACCCACACTAGTACATGTCCTACCTTTCACATACACTGCACCCTGCCCAGGGGGGTACCTTGGGCCTACTATTGGGGTGTCCAATGTGTAAGAAAAGGGAAGGGTCAGGCCTGGCAAGTGGGTACACTGGCCAGGTCAAGATGGCAGTTAACAAACTGCGCACGGGCACTGCAGTGGCAGGCCTGAGACATCATTTTAGGGCTACTTATGTGGGTGGCACAATCAGTGCTGCAAGCCCACAAGTAGCATTTGAATTACCAGCCCTGGCACACTCAGTGCATTTTACTAGGGACCTACTGGTAAAACAAATATACCAATCATGGATAACCAATCACAATATCAATTTACACAGAGAGCATATGCACTTTAGCACTGATCAGCAGTGGTAAAGTGCCCAGAGTCCTATAGCCAACAACCACAGGTCAGGAAAAACAAAGGAGGAAGAAGCAAAACGTTTAGGGATAACCCTGCAAAAAGGGCCATTTCCAACAGTCAGTCTGTGTCTCAGTTGGATATGTACCGGTGTTTTTAGTGGACAGTACCACCATAGCTCTCTTTGGATTAAGGAGAAGGGCCCTGGGTACTAACAGTCATATGATGGCCCAGTATGTTTCCTGTCACTTCCGCACACCAACCGCCCATTAACTCACTGCTCTTAGCAAAATTGCAGAAAGAACACCCCTTTGCTCCTGTTCCATAGTGTATGTGTCGTTGTTGGTTTTCACACATTACCGATCTACATCATATGGCAACCGGAGTGCTGGATATAAGGTCAGTCTGGTTTTCGATTCAGTTTGTTCCAATAATTTCAGTGGGCTGCACTCCTGTATGGTGCACAAGATCAAGGAAAAGGTCTTAGGTTACTAATAATCATAATGTCTGATCGGGAAGGATTGTTTTCTGTTAAGCCAATCTCCCACCACATGGTGCTCCACCTTATGGCTTACTTCTGGGGAACAGCGCTGTCCTGCCTCCAGTTTTCCTCTTCTCTGGGCCCTTCGGTTCTGTCTCCTTGTCTGTACAGGTCCAACACAGGTGCTGCTTTCTGTCTCTGCATTACAGCACGGCCGATAACTGTAGTTGCTGCCTAAGAGCCCAGCGTTCGTGGGTGGGTGTACGAGAGTTCATTTAGAACACAGTGGGCAAGGATGTGAGCCCACGCAAGGTCTGCTTTCAACGCTGTCTCTGGGGAGTGCCTTAGTGCTGACAGGCACATTTATATCTCGCCAATATGGCAGGATGCAGCAAGAAAAGGTTTCTGCCCAGGTGGCTGCTCAGAGCACTACACAAACACTGCCATCTTCCTTGGCAGGCAAGCTTTGTCCCCTATTGTCTTTTATCAATCTTTGGCTACTTCTGGTCAAACAGTCTCTGTTGTTCCAGACCTAAGAAAATCATTGTATTTCTAAACCTATATCTTCCATGGACCTGTTGCTAACAAAATCAACATAATGTATTAGTCGCTGAGGTTCTTCTGCTTCTCATCTACCCATCTCTTCACAACTCAAACGTTGTAACAAAAGCCTTGGTATTCCTGTTTCACCTGATCTAATTACTGCACCCCAAATCTAAAGTGACACTTCTGTTTTCATCTATGAGCTCTATGTGTACAGCATCCTAAAGATCATGAGTTCTGTGTCCTTTCAGAAACAGTTTGAAAAACCTCAAGCTGAAACAAACACCTGGAATCGTCCCAAAGAACAATTCTAAGTGTCCAAACCAAAGCCACTTGTTGACCTCCCTGTGATACCAGAGTGAATAACTAACTCCTACCCAAAACAGGACGATCCATTGGATAAGCACCCAAGTAATGTCCAAGTGGTCTGGGTAGATAATCATCTGCTTCACTAGGTCTAATAACCACTTCCAAGCTCATAACCAAACTCCCTTTTGAATCCTGTGTAACAAAGTAGTCAAGTGGCACTGCTAGATGAACATCTGCTGCTACATCACTTTTATTAGATATCCCAATGCACAACAAAGATCCAAAATGCCTTAGAGCCAAGGAACTATCACTGACACACCTAATAATACAACTGTGTTGGCCTTGTGTGTTTTTTCAGACCACTGTCCAATTATTGACATCAAAATGTCAGCTCAATTTTCTGAGAAGCAATTTCATTCAACAATGCTTGTGGTCTTGGAAGGTGACCCCATCACTGCAGAATACACCCTAACCATGTCAAGATCCAGACAAAACAATGCTAAGAAATGCTAGCATTCTTACTACTCCTCTGTGTGAATAAGAACATTTCTCCACCTTTGCCTTCAGCTCCTGTTCCCCACCATGCCTAGATCTCTCTAATTCCACCTCTTGTTGACAACCCTCCTTTCTTTCACCTAGTTCCCCACTATGTTTTCATTTTCATCTTTCCCTTCCCTCCATAATGTTATGCTCCCTCCATTTTTATAGCACAGGTGATCATTATGAGCCTTTTCAGTCATCATCGAAAGTTCTTCAAGAATCCACCAACTCTCCTCCTATCCAGTGTATACCTTAGACCACTACTGGAGCTGATCTTCTCCTTTACCCTTATCTCCTATAATTATGCAGTTGAAACACAAATTATTCAGAAATTTCATAATGCAACTGAGCTTAATTCACATGCCACTGACCAATGACTCATAGGGGCATATTCACAAGGAGCCATCGCCGAATTAACGGCACTTTATCGCAGCCAAAGTCGTGATAAATTTACCCCCCATTCACAAGCCAATGTTAACAGCCCACAGCACCAGTTTACCCGCGATAGCAGCTGCAAAAAACATCGCCACAGAGGACCCCCGCAAATATCGCTAATGAGATGCAGAGTAGGCGTTCCCGTGACAAAAGTCGAGACAACATCACACCTCAACATTCTCAACGACCAGCCACATCGGCGATAAAAACACAAAACAGGCGATAAGGCGCGTTAGCACCAGGAAATTTACACCTGCTCTGACTGGTGTAAAGTCGGACGGCAGCCAGCACCACAAAAGGGAGCACAGCCCAGGGCCACATCCGAAGGGCAACAGATGCCATGGAGCCACACATCATCCGGCCCGGACACCCAAGAGGGCCACAACGCCCACCGACACCACACCCAGGCCCGCAACACCCCCCCCCCGGACCACCCCCAACCCCGGGCTAAGAAATTGCACACCAACACCACGAATCCCAAAACAAACATTTTGCCTGATGTCGCACAAGCAGGAAAATAAACATACATGCGTTGCCAGAAAATGGAGAATCAGTCATACAGCAATGCAATCACCAACACAAAACACCATACAAAGAAAAGCAGAAACAACCCTTAGGATGAGTCCTAGCTGCTCCTCACTGGACAATCCGTAGCACACAGCCTGGAAGACCAAATCCAAGAGAAGAAGGTGTGCCATGCGCCCAACAAAGGAAAGAGAGGGAGAGAGCGAGGGAGAGAGACGGAGTGAGATAGCACAAGAAGTGCAAGGCCGCTCGGGCACCTGGCTCCACATGCCAACATGTGTGTGTGCATCGCCATCCGTACACCATGAGCCCAAGGCCGTGTCCCAATCTCAGCACCAAAGCCACATCACATTCCGAAAACGCAAGTAGTAGTCAGACAAACATCAGGGATGAAAGCACCATTGTCCCAATGCAGAATGCGGGAGGACACCTGCACCTCTGACCTTAGTCCAGAACGCGCCTGAAACACCCTGATAGAGATGCAATGGCAGATGGGGACGACTCCCACACCACGAATTCCGCAAATGAACCATCCGACTCATCCACAGCCCACACACAGAAGCCCCTGCCTGTGGTACCCCCGCATGGGATGCCCTTGACACTCACGGAAACAGCAACCCATTACCCACAACGTAGCACACTCATTCGAATCATTGCTCAGAGCTGTGGCATATCCTCCACACAACTGCCGCAGTCCAGAAGAGTGCCTGTTCACGAGACGCACCAACGCAATGGCAGGCCATACCGGGCACATGCACAACCCCCGTCACGTGGAACTGTACTGTGCACGTATGCTGCATTTACTGGGCGCACTGCCACTGGCAGTGCGCTCAGCTTCCGCATTGCCCACGTCACCTGCGTCCAGCCCTGGTTCCACTGCCGAACATGCACATTCGAGTGTCCCATGGATGTCTGCCTATCCAACACAACTGTTGATGAATTGGACTATGACTTGTGTCTGCGCCCCCTGTTGGATCACGAACAGGAGTGTAACGGAGACACCCGTGCATGGGATGCCTTGACATACTGCGTATGTATTGGTAGTTGTGCATGGGAGATTGCACAATTTCTCGTGTGCAGTGACCACATCGAGGCGCTCCCCTATTGGGCTGTGTTGCGGATCGGTGAGACGGCGTGGGCTGAGCACACCTGCCCGGACCACCTAATGGATTGGCTCACCCTGGTGTTCCTTGAACACGACAACGACGTACTATTGGAACACATTGCACATGAAGCTGCACGGGCATTCATGGACGAGTAACTACGTTCCTGCAGCCACATCTGATTGCCACCCACAGCACATGGCCCAACAACTTGTTGCATCGTGGGGATTGCTCACATATCCCACCACAACAGAGGACACGTCTGCCTTCGGTCGGGCTCTGGATGCATGTGCGTGGAATAACGCGTGTGTACACACACCTGTGCAAGGTGACGCAGGTCCATGGTCAGAGCAACACAGAGTCATCTGGAAACGTTGCCAATTCGGACACACTGCTGGGTGAGAGCACACACATGGCAATGTAGCACAACATGTGAACCTGTCGGACCCTCACACCTGATCACTGTCGTCAGAGCAGACAACCGGCACACCCCGGAGGCAGAGCACCATGTAGACTCCACGTGCAGTGAGCCGTGCCCCGTCACACGGGGCAATGTGCAGATGCCAAACAATGCATGACTCATCAAGCAAGGCAAGGTGGGCTGTGAGCGTTGCCATCCGTGATGAATGTTGTCCATTTCAGCCCCAACATGCGTGTAAGTGTCTTAAGCATGTCCCTGCCTGTTGTGGCCGTTGCCTCGTCCATACTGACACGCACATGCCAATAAAGCCTATGCCACTCCACTGGTGTCTAACTGTGAGGTGTGTTGTTTAGATTGTCCACTCGTGTGCCACAATGAGCATCGTCCCAACACAGGGAGGAACTGACTGATGCATGTGCAATGGGGGTGTGTCCCTTTGGCAAGCTCCTCCTCTGTGAGCCAGACATTGTTTTTGGATAGGTGCTGGACGACATGTGCACTTACATGACTCCAGCTATGTGTGTATGGTGTCCAACCTCTGACCATGTGGAGCAATGTCATACATCACAACAGAATGTGTCCACACAGATGTGTGTAAGTCGGTATGCGACGTGAAGTTCTGCTGTCACACGTGGTGTGGGACACCACTCCTGGCCTGCCACCGTTTTGGTCACTCCTACACACGGCCCTATTCAACACATGGACGTGTGCCTATGTTGGGGTGTTGTGAGATTGCTGTTGATGTGCAATGGGGACACAGCTAGTACTCACCTTCACAGTCATCCAATTGGCCATGTGTCTCAGGGATAGACATGCGCATAGATGTCAGTTACCAGGGTGTACCTTCATGTGCAATCATTGTCCCCACATCCAGCCATACTTCCATATGTGAGTGAACATAGTGATGACACATCTGTGTGATTTAGAATGCTTTATTCACATTCAGGTGATTGACGGAGCTGGAGCTGTACCTGGCCATCCAAGCCCACATCACATGGAAGCCCAGTGGTGGGCCAACCAGAGTCCTTTGGGGATTGCAGAGTGATTGGGAAGAGGGAGAGTGCAGTCCACAGCAGGATTGCTGTGTGATTGGCCAGCGGTGCAGAAATGGCAGTCCGTGTCGGGGTCCGGGTGAATGTCGCAGGGTGTTCCGGAGGTCAGTAGGAGGTATTTCCCAGGGCATGATGCATAGGTCATGACCAGGCAGGGACAGGCCATATGGCGGTGATGGATGCTACTGCCTCCTTCCTCACACAGTAGTTCCCATCCCCTTCTCACTCCTCTGATACGGGTTCTGTGTCCGGTGTGTCCAGTGTGTGTGGCGGGGTGATGGCTGCATCGCTGTGTGCCCCTGACACATCAGACTGCGTAGGTGATGGGGCAGCATCACAGTGTGCCACGGACACATCAGGGGTCGGAGCTGTGTGTGTCGATGTTTCGCTGCGGTCATCTGGGAACGGCTCAGTGGCAGCAATGGCAAGATGGAGTACTGCAGGGCGTTGCTGTTTCCAGCCACTACTCGCTGGTGTCCAGCCGTGGCAGACATACTTCCAGCCTGCATCTGCTCCATGGTCTCCATTGCCCTCCGCATCTGTGCCAACTCTGTGCTGTCATGGCTGGTGCCTGTCTGACCAGACAGTTCTTGTATTAGACTCATGGCACCAGCCAGGTTAGCCAAGGTCTGTGGCGGAGCATGGTGCCTACAGGGGGTGTCCAATAGGGACTGTACGTGGTCCCTGATGGGACTCAGACACCCACGTATGGCATCGAGTTTGGCTGCCACGAGCTCGAAACCCACCCACAGCTGATGAGCCAACTCCACCTGGCAACCCAACACACGCCGTTGGAATTCCATGTATTGGTCGGGGGGTCCTGGGAGACAGCCGTGGTGGTGTGTGTTTCCTGCTGTGTGGTCTGTGCAGGTGGTGGGGTCACCTCTAGGCAGCTGGCCTGGCCTCCTCCTGGGGGTGGGGTGCAGAGGCTGTCCAGCATCCGTTGGAGGGTGTCTTGACATATGTGCAGGTTGTCCTCTTCATCATCAATGGTGGGATGTGTGGTGTGCTCTGCAGGGGGTGTTGTTTGTCCCTCTGCAATGTAAAGGGGAGGTGCAGGTTAACAGAGTTTCACATGTATGGTGATGATTTGCAGATGTTTACATTCAGACTGCATGCCAATGTACATTGTGACTGTTTGGGGGGAGCTGGCGATTTGATGGCAGTCAGTGTGTTTTTCGACTACATGACGGATGTGTGGTAGTACCCGTACATTATCATCACACAGTGTCAGGCAATGCCAGATGTAAGTGGACAGTTACTACGCACGAGCGGAACCTGTTGTGAGCTCTGTCCTGTGGTGCTGCTGTTGCACTTTGTACCACATTGCCGTCATTGCTGCTGTTCTGTGATTGCTATGTGTGTGTGCTGCATTGTGGGGGAGTTGCCCCTGCAGCTCTGATTTCGTGTAGCCTTCTCCCTTTGAGGTGGGGTGCCTTTGAATTGTGTGCTTTTCGGGGCCTGATTTGCTTTTGACTTGGCTCATGTGTGCTCGCGGACTGTTTTTGTGGCCTGGTGCATTGTTCGTCTGCTGCGTGTATTGTAAGGCATGGGTTGTGGGTGCACGTGGACACATCGGAGTGTGACCTGCTCCTTTACGGATGTGATCCGCACTTGGCTACCTCCATGTCGCTTCATGGGCCATGTCATTTTTTTGGGGCAGCTGCCATGCTATCGGACATGCAGTGTTACTTGCATAGTCAGTGTGGGTTACAGAGCCGCTGCTTTGCTGGATTCAGCACATGTGCACGGGTCGGTTGTGATATTGGTGATAGGGGGGGCCCCTCTGTGCACATTGTGGATGGGGGCCTACTTGGCATTTCTATGTGTGCTGCAGTGTGCCAAGGCAATCATGGACATGTTCCACGGTCATTGTGGGTGTGCTGTGTGCTACGCGTAATTGTGCATGTGTGCCATTGTGCCCATCTCCCCCCATCCGCCCCGTCCCTAGTCTTTACTCACCCTGTTGCTGTTGGGTCAGGTCGTATCGTGCTGTGTCCAGGCCCCCCAATCCTGCCACCGTCTCCTCACTGCTGACTGTGGCCACCATTTGCTCCAGCTCATCCAGCTCCTCCTGTGTCGCAGGACTCCCACCTCCAGTCGCCATTGCTGCCTCCCTGTTGGCGGCGATCTTATGTTTGGTCTGACTTTTCAGATCATGCCAGCGCCTCTTGACCTCCTCCAATGACCTCCTGGACACTCCGACTGCATTGACGTTGGTGACAATGGCCTGCCATATTTCGGTTTGGGTTGCCAGTGCCGCAGTGGAGGTGCCGGACAGTTGTTGATGGTGTTCGTCACCCCCGTGACGATGATCTGGTCTTCCTGCGGACTGTACCCGGTCTTCCTCTTCCTCTTGTCCTTGCCCTTCCCCGAACGTGGGGTTCCTGGCTGGTCCTCCGTAGGGCTTGTGGTGTTCGGCTTGTCCTCTGCACTCGGTCCGGGTGCATCCATGTTGCTACGCAGTTTGAATTGCTTTTGGGCTTTTTTTTCCTTTCTTTTATGGTGCTTTTTCCCGCCGGACGCGTGGGATTTACAGGCCTGTGGCTGGTGTTCGCTGATTTCTGTACCGCGATTGGCCTCATCGCATGATTTCTCGCGTTTCGCATTTTTTCGGCGTGGCGTTGATGTTCACACTGTCATTTGACGCGCTATCTGGTGACTATCGCATGCTACCGCCTTGTTGTGAATTCCACGTTGACACGGGGTTATTTTCCCGTGATAGGCTGCGATATTGAAAGTTGCGTTACGCTACTCTTGCAGTAGTTATCACACGTTCTTGTGCATATACCCCATAGTGTTTGACCTTTGGATATATAAGAATTACCACAAACTAAATATATCAAAAACTGAGATTCTAGCTTGCAATAAAAGTGGGACCGGTCACCCGCCTACCCCCTGGACATAAGACCTTAGTCCACCGCCTAACCCATCTCTCCACGCACTAAATTTAGACATGATTAGGGATATTGGACTTTTACTGAATCCAATCGTTAATCAAGTTCCAAGGGTATCCTGTAATATAATGAGATTCCTATGTTAATGTTGGGATAAAAAGTTCCCCACATGGCTCTGGAGAGTGATACTGCCTTGCCCTGTGCTTTTACCCTATAGTATCTGTTGTTTCCTCACAGTTAGCTCAACATTTATGCAAGCTCATGGAGTTTCTTCCTTGTTTATTGACTTGCGGCCCCAAAGCTGTGTTCTGAGGATGAAGGGGCAACCAAACTACACCCTTATTTTAAAGAGTGGATACTGCCCTCTGAAAGATTGCAGGTGGTGGTAGCATAATTAATAGTGAAGTGACTTGCCTTTTATATGTAGGCTTGAGGCGCAGAAGCCTAATGGCCTCCCAATATAACTGGTCCCCCTAGTCTCCCTTAACTGGTATTGTTTACTATTATATATTGTGGAACATGTACGGAGGATCAATATCCAGAGCTATCCATGTTTGTAGCTAATTGCAAAATCTAAGTAGGTGTCTGACTGAGTGCATGGCCGAGTCCATATGACTTCACATGTGTGTAGCAACCTCATATGGTGGCTGGCTTTGTGTAAAAACTGTAAGATCGCTGCTGACCTGGGTGTCTAGACATTTGCATTTCGTTCCCACCTGCTGAAGTTGTTCCTTTTGGTGGCATCTCAGTCCATCAGCCTTTGTAGTTGCTACAATGACTCTGCCAGAGTTCCTCCCACTCTTTCAGCTTCAAAATGCATCTCTAAGAGATGTGGGCTACTGTTTGGGAACAATCAAAGTTTTTACTTGCGCTAGTTAAAATGTGTCCTGAAGAAACTCCTGTTACCTGTGGCCACTGCATATGATGTTGATGAAGTGGCATGGCTACCGTGCTGGAAGATTCACTCACTCTTAACAGGTAGAAGAGGAGTGGACCCAAAAGCTTGATCATAGTACTGGCTAATTAAACTAGTATAGTGTTCTAATATTTCTCTAAACCCAGGGTGGGGTGATACATAAGTGTAGATGAGAAGGCTCATTTACCTTCCTTCCAAGCTATGATAAGTTTGGCTTGAAGACTCTGGAGGAGGTAATGTGTGAGGAGAGGCTGATGACTGAGGAGAAGATGTTGGACTGCGCCATCAAGAAAGAGTGCCTTCTTGCCAGAGCCCAAATCAACTGAAGAGTCCTGTCAACTGCATTGCCTGGTGCCCGGGAAAGTTTTTTCAACATTTATGCATGTTGGTGAGTCTCTTTGATCCCTGACTCCATCTGTGTAGCATGAAAGTCGGTATGGTTTCCAGTTTCCTACAGAGGATTCCAGGTTTACCCTGGCTTTACTCCCTGTCTTAGGGATCCAGAGAGATAGCTAGAGGTGACTGCCTTGATTGCATCTTTGTAGCTTGTGTAGTTCCAGAGATATTTGCATTCACATTTGAACACCTGGTCTATTTTCACTAGCCTAGTTTTACAATTGTCGGTGGCTAGAATTTATGCCACTGCTTCTGTGGACATCCCTGGCATGGGAATTTAGCCACTACATCTGGCAATTCCTATGATATCAGACCTTCAACTATCTTATGGCTTAGTGTGGAGGTTTGCTGTCCTTATAACAAAGCCAACTGCACTCCACTGTCCAGTAGAGTTAAACACTCCCCCAAAGTTCACTGTTTTATCCCCTTAGTCTTGTTGGGCATACAGTTGATTTGGAAGGTGGGTCTGTAGGCAGTTCTTTAGTTTCAGAGAGGTTTCATGGCACTTGCACTGAAACCACCTACAAATTTCTGTACTAGCAATAAAAACTAAATCACTGGTGTGCAAACAGAAGTCTTCATTTGACTCTGAAGTGCAGCAAGTTAAATATTTACCCCCTTTGAATAGTATTTCACAAGGGTGTGATTCTACTGCTGTTTTTCCAGTTTTTCTGTTGATGACTACAGACTGTGTTCCCAGATCGCAGACTTGGATTTGGATTAAATATACATTGAATAACATTGTCTGTGCATTCCAGCATTAAAGATATTTATAGTACTTAGCACGTAAGTATTTGGGCCAATATCTCATGCCAGGAAGGAGATAAAGGTGACTGGTTTTCTTTGTCTGTGTTCATTTCATGTACAAGTTACAACATCTTATCTTATGTGTATTCAAATATGTTCTTCACAAAGTAAAGCAAAGCCATGCAGTATAGCCTTTTCAAAGCAATGCAGATCTATTGGCTTTGCCAGTGTTTTGCTGATGCTGTTTTGAACTGTCCAGAAGAAAAAAATATGTGCTTGATGATGCTGAACAGCATAGACAAAAAAAAGAAAAAGGTGCAATATGTAAATGCGTATGTATCACTAAGTGTGAGCGTATAATGATGCTATCATGTCCCAGCCTGATGACATATGTGTGCACGCATCACCACTCATATGCACACATAGGTAATGATGCAGTTGTCATTTTTTTAAATTTATCATTCCAATATGTTGATAATTAACTTGGGGTGGTAATATGTGAAAAAAATTTGATGGTCGGGGAGCAATGCAGGGGTAAGTGGGACTGAGGTGAAAAAAGCAGGAGGAAGCAATGAAATTGCTGTGGGTGAAGTGGAGGGTGAGCAACACATAGAGCAGTGGGGCTTAAGGGGGGAAGCAGCGCAAGACTGAGAGAGTATGACAGCAGATGCACTCCCATGAAATGTTGGAAGAAGAAGATAACAGTGGAAGATAGCAAGTCACACAAATGCAGCACAGGAAAGAAGAAATGCTCCAAATGTGGGACAAACATGAATATGGAGTAAAACCATTGAATAAGAAGCAGGAAATTGACCCTAAGCTTACGACGTGTAAATATTGTACAGTATTAGAGACAATATGTGTCAAATACAATAAAAAAATGCTAATTCCAAAGGTGTCTGTAGGCAAGATCTAAAAATCATATCCGTTGGACTTGAACGTCCCCCTATGACTCTGAAGGGAGTCCTTCTCTGATGTGTTTTGATTTCCCCCCTTGAGCCCTACAGTCATGCATGCTCACATTCTCACAGTGGAGCCTCCTTTTACATGGATCGGGACATCGAGCAGTACTATGACAATGAGGTACTCCCTCTTTGGAGTAGCTACTGCTTTCTCTACCCAGGCTTTGTGGGATTGGCAAAGATAGAAGCGTAATTCATAGTGAAGGGCAGGGCTTTTTACATGTCTCTTTCATGGGAGATGCCTAGTGGACTTCTGGGTTTAAACGGTTCTGCTAGGCTTACACTGACATCTTTGTGGGTTATGAATACACAAAGAGTGAGTGGTTCAGGATGAGTGCAGTCTATGTGCATGTTTGTCTTGGAGAGCAAGGATCAATTTTGGCTTCATGTGAGTCTATGGTAAAACAAAATGGAGGAGGGCTTTATGCTGCCAGGGCTCTGCCTACCTGGGAGCCTGCACCTTTGCATCCCTTTCCCTCTCTCAGTGCTTCATATAGAGGGCTACAGTGTCATGTTGGTGGCCCTGTCAAATACCTCCCTTTGTAGAGCGTCTCCCATAGCCCACCACAGCACTCTGAGCCCCACTCCCTCTTTCTGCTGGCCCTGCCTCACAAAGGAGTTGACATAATCTCTGATTGGTGTGCCATAAGGAAAGGATCTATTACCATGTACACTGCCTTGAGTCCAGGGGAAGGACCGTCACCACCAATGTCTTGTGGTGAGTCCCATTTGTCCCCAACCTCACCATCTCTACTCATTGCCTCCATGAGACTTTCAAGAGTGCCTTGGTCTCGTCATCTGGCCTGGAGATTGACACAGAGGTAGTTACGAGAGACTGGTCTCAGCACTGCAAACTGCATGTAAATCTGTTGTGCAGTTTCAGAGATATCAATGGTTGAATCCTCATGAAACTAAATATGCTCGTTGTGCATGCCCCATGAAAGGTGGCGACCCTCTCAATAGTACTACCCACTTCAGAGGTTGGCTTGGACTGGTCACTAGTCGACTCCATGTGTGTCAGATTGAACTGGCTTATTCCCTCCCGGTTACAAATGAGACTCAGTTTGCGTATAGTTTGACAAAATGTAACTACTCAGGCTCCTATTAAACTTGTCCTGATGATCCTACTATGAGGAAAGGATTAAACTGTCTTCAACAACATGTACAGACCCTTCTATATATTAATTAATTGTACAGCCAAGGGGCTGTATTCTAATTGATTTATTTGTGATACAAATATCACACTTTTAAGACGTATCACATTTTTTACCTGAGCACTTCTTCACATCACATTTGAATCACTGCCCACATCGATTCTATAATTTGATAAATTTATTTATAATGTTTGATTATTAAAAAACATTGTTTTGAAGTTTTGAATTTTCTACATTGATTGCGACCCCTGTTTTAAAAAAAAATATTTTGTGTCTGAAGCAGCAGTTCCAAATTGAGGTGGGCTTTTCTGGTCATTTTGTTAGGTGGGTGAATTTGTTCCTGAGCATATGCACAGAAATCCTGTAACACACTGCCACTTTTGAATTGGTGCACCACCCATCAGTTCAGTGAATCATGCTAACACTTCTCCCATCACAAAGAATCAACTGGAGAGTGTGACCATCAAACTGCATCTCAACAAACGTAACTTGTAAATGTGCATTTGACTATTGAGATCAACAAATCCAATTTCATGTTCATGAATCTGGCATTCAGAAGCTCTGCTGAAGAACACTTATCGACTCAGTGCTATAAAGATATCTGGATTTGATCTCTAGCAAGGAAGGGGCTAGAAAGGTAGGTATTGTTTTCTGTTCTAGTCATCAGTTTCTAAAATTAATCCACTGGACGTTGTTTTATTAAAGGGTAATTGGCTATGTTGAGGTGTATTGAGTTTCTAGTGTATGCCCATTTCTTGAGTAAGTCTTGGACTCCTTTGCCTTGAAACACTGAGAGAGTGAAGTGTTGAAAGGGACCACATTTTAATCCAGATTGGGGTACAGTCCTATGCTGGCCCAGGGACACCAGCGACAAACAACTCCATTTTTCACAGTTCAATCCTATTAACATTTCTTTGTCCGCATCCACTCGAATAAGGTCCCACAACATTATCCTGTGAACAGTAAAAATAAAGGGTGAAATAATACTGCATGTCCCTTTTAGCATCATGGCATATTAAGGATATAGGAGTGGGCTCATTTAAAGTTTGATGGAAGGCAATAAACTCCTCAGGCAGCAGAGTGCCTTTCTCTACCAGCCCTATGGTAGCTTTTCTGCTAAAGTGGGAGTTCCTTCTGCTTTGGTGTGGTATTTATGCTAAAATTAGGGGTTGTTTCTGAAAAAAAGGGAGTGTTCTCCCTGTGTGCTACATTGTTTCCTGCCACCCACTTACCAGCCTTCCATTCTGGTCACTAAAGTATAAAAAATTAGTAATGGATTGACAGTCCATTGTTATTTGCACATATCAGTTTGGACCTAGTCATATGCAAATCAGTCTTCACCCTGTTCCAATGAGAATAGTCTAGCCTGAACTGCCAGGTCATGTCCTCCCTGTACCAGAACACAAGCAATCCAGGACCAGTTTCGCCCTAGTTAGGGCTCATTAGCCAGACATAGCTTGATTCCAGAGATACAGTTTGCACGGGACCCATGTCTGGGCATACCCATCCCACTTAGGTGCTTGTGTTCTGGTTCAGGAAGGACCTGGCCTGGAAGTTAGGTCTGGACTGCTCCCATTAGAGCAGTGCAAATCAGTCGCGGTCCGTGTAGGAGTGCCGGCCGGGCGGTGACGTGGGGCGGGGGAGGGCAGGGTGGGGGTAGCAAAGTACGGATTACGGACCTATACAGGTAAGTAAACATTTAAATCAATAAAACGAATTTCGTTGCGCGCACTGCTTCGCCAAATGCGATGCAGTGCGCGAACGAAATTCGTTTTATTGATTTAAATGTTTACTTACCTGTATAGGTCCGTAATCCGTACTTTGCTACCCCCCACCCTGCCCCTCCCCCGCCCCACGTCACCGCCCGGCCGGCACTCCTACACGGACCGCGACTGGTGCAAATACTGATTTGCATATGGCTGGGTCCAAACTGAGGTGACACGATTTACAAAATAATTATGGGTTGGGATGCGGCCCTGTTTAATTTACCAGTGGCTAAGATTAATTCAAGCATTCCTCCTACCACTGTTTATGTGCTTTCATACTGACCACACCTAGGAAAAATCAGCATTGGAAACTAGACCCAAAATAGGCCAGGAGATAGTTCAATTATGACCCCTGTACTAGTGCTGTGGAGGCACTCTGATTGCTCTGACTGACATGTTTATAACAAGTTCCAAGCTTGGAATCCTCAGTGCCAAGAGAGCTTATTTTCAGAAAAAGAATATTAATTTGAATAATTCATCAAAGGTACTGTTCCACATCTTTGGAGATTTGACTCATCAGAACAGACAGCCAACTCCATGGCCACCTTTCTTTGCACTACCTCAGAACAATTATTGAATACTTCTGAGCCAGCACTGCATTGCCACTTTCCTCTGCTAAACGAGTCAAAATCAGTGTATTTAGAGGTGCAATCACAGCATCCAAGTTCCCCCAAATCTAGAAATACAGTGCCATTAAGTCCCTGCAGCCCTTTAAGGCATCAATGTTTGGTTAGCATATCTGCAACTAAAGAGGGGCTGTAGCTTTTCTTTAACATTCCTCTGAGGCATACAGTTGTCCTTAGAAAACTTGAGTATTCCTTAATGTGGTCCCTGCTTACTCTGCAGACACTATTGTCCATATCCACTTCTGTCCTATCCAGCGCTCACACTCATAGTTTAAGCCTGGGAAATTGAATAGGATATTGTGTGGTTTCTGATCTAGGTGTCTCCACCTTGTCTCTGAAACCACCCTCCCTAACATCAGCCTGAGACCAGGGGTCAACATGTGCCTTGATCATGCTTGACCTTTTTCCATGGTACAACTTTAAAATGTTCTACTTTATATCCTCAGTCATGATGCCGTGTAAAAGCACGACATAAAAAAAACGATTTTGACAATGAAACTCTAATGTGTACTTTGCACACATTTAGAAGAATAAAATTGAAACGGAGACAAGCTGAAGTACCAGCACCGTAAAAGTGTGCTTGGATTTGTACAAAAAGAAGATTTTTGTGAATAATGAATTTAACATGTTTATAAACTGATCACTTTAGTACTTAAACAAAGTTGTTATGAAAGATTATTAATGAAAAAGCTTTCTATGATGCAAAATAATACATTTTTAATATGAAGCAGTATACCTACGTAACAAATGAGTCTTACGCACTATTGTGCAAATATTAATGATGAAACCAACAACTGTATTGCCTTCATTGTAATGCACGATTGAAAAAAAAAACTGGTGCAAATCAAAATTGTAACATTTCATCTGATTGAATTTTTCAGCATAAATTCTTCATATTTATAGAGTCTTAGATCTCCTAAAACGATTTTATTATAATGATTTTTAAGAATACTTTGCATGTATGTACTTTTAAAATTGTGGTAGTAGGCCATATTTAGAGTTGTAAATTTTTATACAATAATCACAAACAACGTTACAATTATTTCTCTATATGATATGCTTGATTTATTTCACCATTCCTGAACTTAATTATACGCTTATTTTACTAAATAAGAAATGCTGACTTTAAACTGGATGATGTTGCCTCTTTCCTTAGGCTGCATTATTTCAGAGCCTGGTAACGGACTTTCTTATGTTCCCACAAATGTTGCTTTATCTCACCTTTTTAAGCAACATTCTTAAATCAATAGACAATTTTTTGGTACTTGGTTGTGAGTGAATTGATGGGAACTTGACCCTTTGACTTAATAGATAAAGAGCAAGAAAAAGTAAATAGGCGCTTTGTGAGGACAGAATGGACAGTCATTTCTCATGAGCAAAATGGAAAATAATGTTGGATTATCAATTTTGTACCTGGTGAGCGGAAGAATGGTCACATGATGATCAGACCATCGTATGGTGACAATTGATGTCACAAATGAACTATTTGGGGCAGAAAAAGTGACTTTCCAAGGAGGAAGGATTGGAATCTCTCTCAAGATTTCCTGCCTACCCACCATAGTGTCGGAGTTTCCATGCCTATTGCCTTTTTCCCTTTGCTGATGGACTTGCCTGCTGGACGATTTGGAGCTGTCTGGTGAGGGACCAGACTTGAACTTTCCTGATTATAGCTCCATTCCCCTTGCCCATGTCTATGGAATTTTCTTTAGTGGACTTTAATTTGATCCCTTTTCCCATGCTAAGAGAACTTTTCTAAACTGTTCTCTGACCCTTTGATGGTGGTAGGAAACTCTAACCTGAACCATCCTCTTTATGAATTAGTTTATTTCAGCACTAAACTTATTTTGATTAAATGTGTGGTTTCATACTATGAGCTGTAAGACTCATGAATGAACTGCTTAAAATGTTACTTATATGCATTGATTTTGAATCTTTAATGCAATAACAAAATCATTTAAAGTTTGTCTGAGCCTTTATTATATGTGGCTTAATGTTCTTTCCATACAAAATGTGCTTACAATTATCTGATTTCTAATGCATGATGGAGAGAGACTCAGATCATTTTCAGAACCTCAAGTACTTTCGCTCTTGTTCTGTGTAGCCACAGCTGAGCTTCTGGTATGCATGATTCTTGTTCGATTGAACTTCTTCAAAGGTTTGGTCTTCCAATTGTAATACTCTATGGGGCCGATTCCGATCTCGGCCGGTAGGGCTCCGAATCGGATTCGGATTTACCGGATCCGATTCGGAGCCCTGTTTCCCGACCGAATCGTACGCGGGTCCGGCCGAGCGAGTACGATAGCATGCGAATGCATCGTACTCGTCCGGTGAGACTGCTAGGGTCCGATTCGGTCGGAATTCTCTCCGGGTCCGGCTCGGTCGGAGAGATTTCCGGCCCGAATCGGAATCGGCCCCTATGTCTACAGCATAGTTCTGAGAGTATTGTATTTAAATTTGATCACTAATTTGTGAGTTGGCTACTAATTATTGGTCCTCCTTAGGTGGCCAGCAGTTCGACTGCCTGATTTCTCATCCCTCACTGCGATGAGTCAAGGTCAATCGGAGGACCAATGCCTCAGTGTGAGAAGTTAAGAATCTCAGTAAAGTGACAAAGTTGTAAAGTCATTGTTGGGCCCAGACACAGTCACAAAGATCACTTGTAGAGCGCTTCATTGATAGGTTTTATTATCCATTCTACCATCTATTGGCCCAGTGGTACATACCCCCACAGTTAAGTATATGCTCTGCTAACACCCAGTGACCCCTGATCAGCCCACCAGTTTATCTGCTGTGCATTTGTGTAGGGTACCCATAATCCATTCATTATCAAGTGATCTCTCTCTGGAGCCCTTTACTGTTGCATCTATACCTACACCCTGAAGGCACCCTCAATCAGAGTTAACATTAAATAACACTATATAAAGGACTAACAGAACTCCAGCATCATTTATAAGAATAAAAAACTAAAACCCCACAAAGGAATGTTACAGCAATTTCTGTCATTCCCAGACATTAGTACCCAAAACGTTCAGCAATACTGAGTCCACAGACACATAAAAAGAAAATTGGAAAGTATTCATAAAATTCAGATCCTTAAATTCTGAGAGCCTGACACGTGCATTTCCCATTCCTTCATGTGGAATATGTACGCCAGATGTTCTGCTCAGCCATGCAGAGCGAAAACACTGGCGAATCTCGTGGAATGTTGTGCTTGGTTTCTTAAAATGCCACGAATGGCTTGTTTTCCTATTTGTCACTGCTCAATAAATCACACTTCAAGAGGGAAGGTCAGCTTTATGGCAGGGTTTATGTTTACAAGTTAGAAGAGAGGTCTAAAGTTAGATTGCACTCAGGATAAAACCGCTGATGGGGACTGCAGAAGTCTGGGGCATCGGGCCCGTGCGCTACCAGGAAAGATCAGACATTTGCCTTGAAGACTCATAAAACACGTCTAGCGCCACATTCCCCTAAAAAGAGAAAAGAGAACACAAAACAAATCAATATGCGTGCTCTCTCGGCAGGGCTTTGGGGTGGTTGCAAATCTTATAAGTCAAGCAGCTTTGTAGATCTGGAATGGAATAAAGGGGGTTGGACACAGAGGAACAGAAAAAAAAGCCGGTTGGTAGAGCGGCCGTCGACGTGCAATTCAATTGGCTTTATACTTGAGACACGTTTCTACGATGCAAGGATGGTTGAAAAGCAACAGAGGAACCCCGGAAGTCCAATATTGATAAGACAAATGCTCCTCACCATCAAAGCTATCGCTTTTGTCTTGAAATATTTAAACTTCAGAACTTTGCACATGCTGTAGGTGCCGTAAATTGAATGCCTCCTTGATTCCTCTGTTTTTATCTAAATATTTGTATTTTGATCGGATTGAATGAGGCAAATTAAAATGTTTTAAAACATTCATTTGACTAGGAAATATTTTATTAAATGATATAGCTATGCATTTTTATTAAATTACATATCGGTGCCAGCGCTCTAACAACTCATGAAATGCACAGAGTTAATAGTCTGGCTACAAGCTCAAGTAGCCATACTCTCGTGGGTTAAAACATGCTCAGAGATAAACACCTGTGAACTTCTGTGGCGTTCTCAGGCCTCCCCACTCATCCTCATTTAGAGGTTGACAGATTCCTCAGAATCATCTTCAATCTCCCAGACTTCCATAGGATCACCCTTCCACCAAAACCATCACTTTGGATTGGTTAGTGTGAGCTCACACTTCTCAAGCATCTCATCCTCGTTGGAGACGTAAGAGAAGAGTACCCGTTACTTGAAAGGACTTTTCTTGTCAGTTCATTCAGATTGACAAACCTTTGCTTTTTGTCGTGAGCAGTGGCAACCCTTTTTTATATCTCAGAAAAAGGTAGGAGGGAGAAATGTACCTCTTCTTCCCCCAGGAATGAACGGCAGAGGGATGATGATCATTAAAGAGGAACATTCGAAGCAAGAGCCAACCCTCTGCATTTCATTAACAGGTGTGTGACTAGGTCTCTACTTACTACTCCATGGTACCAGGCTGCAGTGGCATAACGAAACTTGAGGGGACTCCCCTGCAAAGTACATTGAGCCCCCCCGCCCCAGAGACTCACTTAGGAGCTCTCAGGCCAAGGTATAGTGCTGAGGGGGCCCCCTGTAGCTTGGGGGACCCCCGCACTGCAGGGGGTTGCGGGGGTCTTTGTTACGCCACTGCCTGGCTTTCGAATGCAACTAAACCTCAGTGCCCGTAACTCCTGCATATTGGGGAAACTCACTAGGGGATCCAGTACTTGAAAGTGTTGCTGTTTTCATACGTGTGGTGTCATTGTGAGGTCACGTGATGACAGAACTACTCATAGTGATTCATTGGGTCTTCTTCATCATATTGAAAGATAGCATTTCTACTACATCTGTTGTTCGCTAGTGTGGTATATGCTGCCTTACTATGTGACCGGAAAATCTCTGACATGTTGGGATGATGTGCTTCAACCTTGCTCTGTTTAAAACACTACCTTTCCACTTGTACAGTGTGTTTAGCCTGTCTGAGTGTATTACAGATGCATTATGTCAACACCATCTCTCCGTCCACAGTTTCAGAGCTCGATCGTTGGTGTAGGTTATACATCATTGAAAGTCTCGAAAGCGCGCTACCAGCCCAAAGAGAGGCTACCAATGAAAGCGACTGCCTGACTGTCTTGTGAATATTAATACAGAAATAATATGCCCAATGTGATATGTGGCCCTATCTACTAAGTCCCATCCTGATGGAGATATGCATAGTATGGGGAATTTTTCACCCATATCCCCATTGCTTGGTTATCATTTACAAGTCCATAAACTGGGAATAAGGGAGAAGAGAAAGGGTGGAGAAAAGTGCGAGTGTTGTATGAATAACATTCTAAATGTCTGATATCTCACAGTGATGAGTGTAACATGTAGCCCCCAGATATACCATAACCCTTTCATAATAAAGGGTGTATGAGCAGGGCCGGACTGGGAACAGCAACCAGCACTAGCAGATTGCTGCCCAACCGGCCCTGAGAGTGGGGGTGTGGGGGGCGAGGGGGTGCTAGCAAAAACTGTCTACCTGTAACAAAACCGCCCACCAGGGGCACTAAACCGGGCCCCACCCCTCTGGCCCACCGGGGAAATGCCTGGTGCCCGCTACGGCCTGTCCGGCCCTGTATATGAGTGTGTTCCTAGAAAGTGACCATGCTGGAGATACTCCTCAGATAACCTGTTGGGGTACATATGTGAAATCATTGAGTCCTTTACTATTCGTAAACAGATTATAAATCCACCTCTGTTCCCTCTCCAACAAAATCCTAGTTGGTTGTCTAGTTGATGCAGTAATCTGTATTTGTTTAGAAAATGTCCACTTGAAGTTCTTCTCTGTGTGACCTTTATTAATGTAGGGGGTAGCCATCTTGGTAGTGGGCCCCTTACACCTAAAGCCTTAATTTAACTATTCTGCATGTCATACCCACATAACGTAAATTGCATGGGCAAGTAATGATGTAAACCACATGGGTTGAACTGCAATTCCATGTCTCTTCTGAATACATTCCTTATCTAGGCCCAAATCAAGTTTCTTAGTCACTTTTGTCAAGTGGGACATACTACAACAGCCACAGGGGTAGTGACTCTCAACCTGTGGCTTGCCCCAAAGTGTAGAACCAGAACCTGTATGCTTCCCCCTTTCACGATTCCTAGTATGTGCCAAGGAATCTTTTAAGTTCATATCACGTTTATATGCAAAAATAGGTTTTTCGAGCTTAAGGTGAACAGTGTTGAGTATCCACCAGCTCCTGTTTAAAGCCTTTCATACTTCATTAGATGTTACATCATATGTGGTAATGCAATCCAACTGGTCCTTCTTCTATTCTGCATAGATGTGTTCTATGAGGACTTCTTTGTGGTTCTTTGCTCTCTTACGTGATTTCTAGATGATGGTCTCGGGGTAATCACTTAGTTTTTATCCTTTCACTGAGCGCTACTTCTTGTCGGTTAAAATCACTTATTCTTGTTCAGTCATAGCAGAGTCCCTGAAATTGCCTGAACTATGAATTTTCCTGCACATTACAGGGAAGAAAGCTACTGAATATAAGAAGGTTATTCCTGTCAGTTGGTTTCTGCTGTGTATCTGTGCTCAGAGTCCCATTATCATGAAAAGTTTTTCATCCAAGAATGTGAGAGTCTCCTTATCATTATTGTGAGAGAAATTCAAAAAGTCATTCTGCGTGTTTAGCCACTCTAAAAAAAGTCCTTTGCTTTCTCTTGATCTCCGTTCCAGGCTACTAAAATATCATTGATGTAGTGTTTCCATAGTTGCATATTCCATCTGAAAGGATTATCGGGTGTCAGTACTTTAGACTCCTCAAAATGCTGTTCATACAAACGGGCTGCGCTGGGGGAAAATGTACTGACCATCGAGGTACCAGGCACCCGCAGGTAAATGGTGGCCTTGAATTCAAAATGATTTTTCATCATGGTCATTTGCATGCTCTCCAAGACAAAGTGTTTTCAGGGTGGTATACATCCAATCGGTAGAGTGCAGATCTATGACTTATTAGCGTCTTTTCTTGACGAAAGTTTCAAGATTGGAAACTGACTGAAACATGAAGACCAATCAGAAGGAAGAGAACAATTTCTGCTTTTTATACACCTTTTTTTTAACCTGCCAAGGGCACTCCCAAATAAACAAAATGTAGGTATCACCCACAGGTAGTTTTAACTGTCCTCCAAGGATCCCTATGACATTAGAAAAATCTGTTGTCTGTCAATGTCAAAGTGCTCCCTCCAAAAGTGGGGTTGAGCACGCCCGGTAGAGGCACTTACACTGGATGAGGAACCACTAGTGAAGCATGCCACATGGGAACGTGCGGGTAGGAGCACATAAAATCAGGAATTTGACTCCCAGGCGTAAGAGGTTGAACATAGGGATATAGCAATCCTGTCTTGAGTGATAGGCCTCTTTTGAAATAGACATAGCAATCTGTTGTTTGGCACATTTCAACAACTTGTATCAATACTGAAAACACATATCCATTGTGTAGAGAATGTAGAAGAATGGTTGACTTTTAGCCCTCAATCCTCGTTGTGTATCATGATCATACTCTGGCTCTTCCTTAACACACATATTTATGTTACATTTAATGTTTGCCTTCCTGTCTCTTTTAAGTTTTCTCATTCTACACCAGGCCAGCAACCTATGCGAAGTCAATAAGAACATGCCAACCCTTTCACTGTCAGTATTTGCATCCCCAAAATCTAGTTAATTTAGGCTTGTTCGACACCAGCTGATGAATGATCTGTTGAGTCAGGTGTGAGTTGTTAAAGCCCATGTCTTTGCACTGAAAACTCAAACTGCTGAATACCCATATTTCTCTGAGTCAACAGTCAGTCAATAAACAGTCATCTGACCCCGACCCAATCATACCCCTGAATGTAATGTGGGAATTATTCTATAATGAGCTATCAGTCATGTGACCTCACTATGTCTTTCATGAATACTTGAAATATACTGTATTTCTTGCACAGAATCATTCAGGAGTTATACAGAAGCTTTAGGTAAAGACCATGTCTAAAATTGCTGTAATATATCATCTTGCCTGCTATGTACAGCACTTCTGCTAGAAGGGGGTGGAGTCAGTTGTCCATAAAATACAATAACAACTTCAAAATGAAGAATTAAATATTCAGTTCCTGTCAACTTGAATTACATTGGCAAATATTATGTCTTTATCATAGTAAGGAAAGGCCAGGACTAGAGGCAATAGCCTTAAGATATGGACATATCCTCCAGCTGCCACTTAAAAAACCCAAGCCTAGTAACATACCAATAATTATTGTCTGGTACTGACGTCTTGGCATTGTTCTGAGGTTTTGCTTTTGGTTTTCTGATGAATAATTTGCTAGGGCAGCCCCTTTCATGCCAAAACCTTTTAAATATTTAATTTGATAAGAAGTTGATGGTGGTTGGTGGTTTCTGGACATTGTAGAGGAGAATGAAAAAATCTTACAGTATGAAATAAGCAGCAGTGAGCATGCGTTGGAGGCAGCTCAACCAAGTAATCAGAGGATGATTCTTCAGCAGCTGTTGCACAGCAGACGTTTTATTCTACTCCTCATCAATTTACATTCAAGGCATTGGGCAATGGGGGCTGAGAGGTCCTGTGGTGCACCCGTACTTGCCGGCACCTGCATCTACTCGCAGCCTTATCCCACTGACCATCATGCTGTGGCACCAAAAGCCACTCAAACAAATTACCATAGGGTGACCAGAGGAACTTGTTCAGCTGGCTATTTCCCAGTGTCTTGGTGAAATCCCATAATTTACAAAAAAGCATTGGAAAAAACAATTAGTCTGGTCTTGACCAGTCTGCTATGTATTTATTTATTTGTAAAGGTATGTAGTAGAGTTTATCAGTGTAACATTAATAACAAGTAAAAATCCCTCCTGCCTTGCATTTGTTTGAATAAAAGTAAGTACAATCACCCATTGCACAACTAAATGAAAAAAAACATGAAATTAAAGTAGAAATTAAGCCAGAGATTGGTCTCACAGCCCTGACACTGAAGTACACTTTGTTTTAGGAAGATGTGCCAGTGCAAGAATAAAATGCTGTCACTCACAGTGAACAGAGCCAATGGCTGAAGTTGGCTGAACAATTGCTCCATGCTATGGGCTTGGTTGGGGGGTACAATTGCACCTGAGCCGATCAACAGATGAAGAAGGTTGGCCCAAAACCCCTCTATGTATTTTTATTATGAATTGTTTGGAAAACATGAGCATGGCGAGACAGGTAAAACTGTATCTGGGCCAAATCTAAAGAGGCAATACCTCAGACCCAGGAAAATATTGGCCACTTTTGCTCCTGGATTGCCTTAAAAGAAACTTCAGAATATTTGCCCTGCAGAGGCTCCAGGAGTGGGCTGAGGAACAAAGAGTCCTGTCAAGGCCAAAGCAGGGATCTGAAAAGGCAGTAGGAGAGCTGACCAAGCATTTTGCCTGCAGGCCATTATTATAATATATGTGCATTTTAAAAATAAAACTATATAGTTCACATTTTCGGATTTGAAAAGTGCATGTGACTTGGCTGAAAGGCCTTGATTGATTAAAATAATGAAGATAAGAGGTTTAGACCCATGTCTGATAGAGTTGGTCTGTGTAATGTATGTGGATGATATGGCTTGTGTCCACTATTGCTCAGACAGAAAAATCACAAGCCAGGGACACCTCACAGGTGATTAGCAGCACTTTACAAATACTGACTGATTGATTGATTGATTGATTGATTGATTGATGAGAATGCGTCAAGCCCCTTTCCTTTTTTACATCTTTATTAATGGCCTGGATGTTGCCATAAAGGCAATCCAGAACAACATTGCTAAATTGAGTACTCATCAAGTCACAATTTTACGTTATACTAACAATGCACTTTTATGTGCTCCTACAGAAAATGTATGTGAGCTGCCCCTAGCAGGCTTGAGAAGATCTGCATTGAATCTAAACTTAACAAATATGTGAAATAATCTAAAACACTAGCTGTGTTCCAAGTAAACATTGAAAAAAGGTCTCAGAGTTTGACTATTTAGGAATCAGCTTTGCCGTATCTCACAATTGAGCCACACAGTTGAAAAAATCTAACATCTTTATCAGAAGCATAACCATCCCCTGACACTATTGCACATTTACTTTCAATTCAGGCTTCAGCTGCATGGCTCCCGAGCCCTTCAACCAATTGACCATGCATACGCCTAGTACAAACGTACCTGTCTTAGCACAAACATAGGCAGACACACCACTCTGAGAGACAAGCTTGGAGGTAGCCTTGTGAAACCAGCTTAGAGGCAACCTTTAAACCAGTCTCACTACCAGCCTTCATGAAATATACTGCAACATAGCTTCCTGAAAAAGCCCCAAAGTGACTCCTAAGCCAGCCTCCTTTGAAGCGGCCTCCCAGTAGAGTTTCGAACCATGTCAAAGATGTGCCACTTGAAATAAAACAACCCACAATGCATATGGCATGCTACCCAACCTAGGGGCCGATTCCGATCTCGGCCGGTAGGGCTCCGAATCGGATTCGGCTTAACCGGATCCGATTCGGAGCCCTATTTCCTGACCGATTCGTACGCGCATCCGGGCGAGCGAGTACGATGCAAAATCGCCGACCGACTCGCCCGGGCGTCCCGACCGCTCCGACCGACTCGTTCCCGGGTCTAACCGCACCGACCGACTCGCTCGGACTCGACTCGCACCGCGCAATGGAGACGTTCCCCGGCCGGGTAAGTACGATGCGCGCCGCGAGCAGTCCGACCGAGCCGCGCACTCCAGTTCGAAAGAGCAGTCAGAGCCGTACTTTGGGGGTCCGTGTCGGACCCCCCTGTATGCGTAGCCGCGCGAGTCGCACACAGGGGGGACCATGGGTCCCCCCTACCTGTGCGTGTACGGCGCGAGTCGCTTCACCGCGTACACGCTGTAGGGGGCGCCCCTGTTCGCCTCGCACCCATTGAGTCAATGGGAGCCCGCGTACGCGTTGTACGACCGGCTCCCATTGACTTCAATGGGAGTCCGACCGACTCGAGTCCGATGGCATACGTGCGCATCGTACTCGTTCGGTCGGACTGCACGGGTCCGATTCGGTCGGAAATCTCTCCGGGTCCAGCTCGGTCGGAGAGATTTCCGGCCCGAATCGGAATCGGCCCCTTAGTATGTAACTTACCCTTCAAATAAGTTCAAACAAGCATGGTGAAATGTCACCTAAACTCTCACCAATAGACAGGCAAATTTGACCAGCTTTTTTAAAGGATTGCGTTGCTCTTGTGTCACGCAGGGTGATGCAAGGGCAACACAACCCTTAAGTCAGATTTACCAAGCCATGCAAGGCCACCTTGCGTGGCCCTGTGTGGCTTGGTAAATCTGGAGTAACACAATGCAGCGCAAGTCACTGCCTTGTGTTACTCTGCACCATGAAGGCGTTACATGGGTTAAGATTGGGTGTTCCCCTACATCCACCCATGTATTTTGGCACATTCCTAGATATACCAAGGCAAGCAAACCTGGGTTTGTGTCAAAATTGCACGCCTTTCCGATAGAAGTGCAATGAGGAGAAATAATCTTTATCTCTCCTCGTTTTTTCCTCTTTTTGCATTTTGCAGCACACTTAGAAAGAGGAAAATGTATTTAAGGATTGTTTTTGTGCATGAAGGTGTCTCTTCCTGCACAAAAACAATTCTGACTGCAATGCAGGAACACTTGCACCATGGCGCATGGGTGACTGCAATTGGAACTAAGCATCACGTAACGAGTTAGCGCAGTGAGAGAGCAGGAATGCACCATATATTAGTAAATATGGCGCATTCATGCCCTCTCCATTTGACTCAGTAGCAACAAGTTGTCTTGCTGCTTTGTGATGTGTTAAATATTGATAAATGCGGCCACTTGTAACTATCAGCTATCTGCATGACTCAGCAACACACATCATTAACTTCACAGTCACACAACATCATGTGAAATCCCCATTTTTGCTCCACCAAACACCAGAGGCAAAGAGCAACAGATGGGTCTTGTAGCTCAAAGAACTACTTCAAAACAACACCACATATGGACATCATCACTAAACATTCTCTTCTTTTTCGCTTTTGATGGCTCACCATCTCTCAAACTGCCAAGACAGATGCTTTACCACATTATTTTGCAAGTACCAAAGATTTCTTTAAACACTTCATCCCATAGACCCTGACTTTAAGGTGTCCATTTTCAGATAACCATAGAACATTAGGTTGAATCTACGGCTTGCCATGAGGCCCAAATCCATCAGCGTTCCACTTTCTGGTCTTTTAGACCATTAATGACCAGGCCATCCCCATACAGATTGTTTTGTGCTGTTATTTATTAATATACATAGGCACCTTCTTTGTAACCCCAGCATCTCACTGCAGGCCTTCCTCAACACTGCATAGTCACATGCATTAGCCCTCAATCAATCAATGACCATTGAAGCCCTAGTCTCATATCTTATCCTCGGTCAGCGGATAGTTATCCACATGAGTACCAAAATAGAAAGTGCCCGGCTCAAACAAATCACCTCACCATTGCCTGCAGCCCATCAGCAGCCACATAAAATCCAACCTGAGCCTAACTACCTGTGCACATCCAGTGCAACCCCAGTCTAGCCAAAGATTAGTAGTGCCAAAAATAAGACAATGTTTGCCTCAGTGGGCTGGTCTGCCTTAAGATTCATCAAAACTTTATTTGAGCACCACTCTCTCTGCCATGCTGTTGACATCTGCTGGGTGACCACGTGCCAACCCTATGACAGACCTCTCTAAGTCCATCCAGTCCTACTTAAAGTCCCTATGATGACTCCTAGCACTGACACCTGATATAATGCCAGGCAATAAATAAAAGCATACAACCTGTGGACAAAAACGGAGTGGCCATTGCTAACAAACAGCACCACAAACTACATCTCTACCATCATCCTCATGCAAGATGTGCGACAACCCGTTCTGAGTCTCATTGATGTGATTACCGTGCGCCTTTTAAAAAACAAGCTAATGTTATGTGCAAAAATCACGTGCCCGGCTGCCCATGCTGGGACATTTACTACTTCAAGGTTGAGATATTTCTTTCTTCTTTCACATCTCATGGGAAGACCCATCAGTAACTCAAAAAATTGTAACAAATATGTAAATATTGTTTCTGATTACATGCAATCCTGTTAACAATTAACTATTAGAAGTAGACACATTTGAAATGGTTTTTACTAGATGTGTAAACGTTACCTACTTCCTCTTTTCAAATGTAACTTATTTTATGACTTCCAAGACTCTTTATATTTCTGTCCATAACTTTCGTTTTCTTTGCTCCGTTTTATAATTTGAAAGAGGTTGCACTTTGGAGTTTCCTACAATTGCCAAATAAAAACATGCGCAACCATTAACTGCTTAAAATGTCAGTTCTATAATGATCACAGATGCAGCCTTTTCACAATTAAACCCGAAGCTATACTAGTATTTCAGAAAATGTCTTTATTTCAAGACAAGTGGACACCCTCAGCAATTGCTAATTTATAATATCTCATTGGAGAGGATCCTGCGTGAGAATAGCTATGTGTTATTCCTACACAATAGATCTACAACAAACAATGGCGCGTTGATTTAGAAGCAGATGTTCGTTTAGTTCCCTTTAAACATTAACAAAGATCCCTTGACTTCAGCGTGGTTATAAGTTTATTTAAGGGTTACTCCCTGGTAACAAGAGACTCTTACTCTACAGCTTATTCTAGTCTAATAATGGTTTATTGAAGCTTTGTCCTCCTGCCCCCTAAGAAACATTCAATGTTATTATCGTGGCCCTCACACACCCTATTGGTGGCATGCCTCAAGGAGAGGTGTGGGGCAGCTGCCAGAGCTGCTGACTCTGGAATGTAGGGCTCACGGTTTGATCCACGATGGCAGCTCAGCTCAGCATCATGTGACTCTGGGCGATAGCTCACTTAGGGGCATATTAGCAAGAACGGCGTTAAAATTATCGCCGCTTTAGCGGCAGGAAACTGCCGCTAAAGCGGCGATAATGGGCTTGATAATATGCCCTTGAGAATACCAATAGAAGCCCATGTTCTGCTGTGATCCTGGGCTTCTATTGGAATTCTCAAGGGCATATTATCAAGCCCATTATCGCCGCTTTAGTGGCAGTTTCCTGCCGCTAAAGCGGCGATAATTTTAACGCCGTTCTTGCTAATATGCCCCTTAATCTCCCCGACGGCCCCCAGCACCTTGAAACCTTAAGGGGTGATATGTTCACACTTTACAAATATGGATTATTATTATTAATATTAGTATGCTTCATCATCGGGCCACACCCCGGTGCTTACAAATCGGGGTAGGATCTACTATATTCCAAGGAGAACTTTGAATAATGCTCAAATCTTCATGGGGGATATACATATTAAAAATACCTAGTGGTCACCCCGGTTTCACATTATTTTCGGTGCCACTGGTATGATTAAATGTGAATAAATTGCCTGGGTGAATTGAGGGAAGGGTTACTACCCCTATACCCTCATACTACATCGACATGTTTCAGCCCTTTCTCACAGCCCCTACTGGGTCCCGGGCTTTCATCAGGACTGATTATTAATTAAGCCCTACTACTACTGTGTGTCAATGTCACTATTCAGTCCTTGGTGTTGGGTCGGCCTCTCAACAGTTATCACCAATCCAGACACCCAACAAACATCAACAAATGAGGCTGGCCTATTTGCCTGGGCCCCAGATGGAGAAGTATATACTGGTGCCTGCATTCATCACAATCATATTTGTGAAAGAAGACAAAGGAACATGCAAGAAATAAAATACATAAAATAAGAAGTTTGTTAATCTCAGCTATTCTGAATGAGTATAAAAATATTGTGTAAATGTAGCACATATTCCATCCATGCCCCTTCACACAGAAGGTGTGCCCACTCCCTCTAATATTAGGTCGAGGTCACATTCCAGAGACAACATGCAATACTTTGCTTTTCACATGCATCTCAATGCAACATGGGTGGATTTGTCATCCCTTTGCAAATACATTGCTGTACATTACACAGCAACACATATATACATATTAACATGCATATGGAGGACTCAGTGTGGTATATCCCAGGTATCACTGCAAACGTGATACACGTAGCACAATGTGAAGTCAACTTCAGTAGTTATTTATGAGCTCTTACCCTCCTGGGTGTATATTAACACTGTATGTGGGATGTTGGGACACATCTATGTAGTTACACTCTTGCAAAGTTTATAAACAAAGTTGTTAATGTCTCCGTAATCCACCTGCCATTAACAGGTTTTATTGTTTAGGAAGTGCCTGTCTTCCCACTCCAAGGGTTGCGTGTCGCAGTAAACCTATAGTGCCACCAAACACCCATGCCAGTGTTTTTTCATTGTTTTCTCATTGTATTTCAAGTGGGTGTTTCCAAGCTCCAGTGGGTGGAGGTATATGACTGGAATACATCAGAATGTCGGGTACATAGAGAGGTCATCAGGGGTGCGCGGTGTCTTGGAAATATAGACATTATGCCAGGAATATGGCTTACCTTATCTTGTAATGTTAGCATGGAATCACGATGGGTGGTGGAGCTAAGTGGTGTTTACACTCCCTGAATGTCCACTGATGTAGATTTATCACAAAGGTGGTGGAAAAGGTTTGTGACTTTTTACCATATAAGGGAATGTGTGCAAACTCTAAACATCATGGTCTAAGCATACTTGCATAGCTGCATATATAATTTCATGAAGAGCCACTTTTTCTACAGTGGGAAGATGATTATCTTAGTCAATAGGTGAATGAGAAGGGCAAAATGTATACTACCTATATTTGGTTTCAACTTCACAGTGTGTGTGTGTACAGAATATAAAGTTTCTAAGTAAGTATGTTGATGCAGCTACATCTGTAAATTGTTAAGGAACTGCTATTATGATCTGCTACCGTTGTGTACATTATCACTTGGAAAGTCACTAACTTCATTAGTCCATGATAATTAGTGGACAACATGCACCCTCTCATAAACTCCAGAAGAAGTATAAAGTGTGTGTGGGCACCTTTGTATATATGGCATCACACCCATGGTTTTGTGTCCCTTGATCAGGGGGAGTGAAGTGTATGCTAAGATGTTGGACTATGGTTGCGCACTCTATTTCTCATAAAAATGTTTATGTGTTGATGAGATTTCAGGGGATATCATCATTAAGGCCCTGTCTGTGTTTGCTTAATCTATACACCCATCTTTGTTCCCATATTGTTAGCATCATGGAAGTGTTCTGGGTAATTTTTACTTTTTCCAATACCTTCCATTTTATATCTTCTTCGCTATGTCCTTTGGATATGAATCGGTTTGTTATTTTGGTAGTATTACAGCGGTATCTAATTGTACTGCGATGCTCTGTAATTCTCAAGAGCACCTTTCTTTTCATTCCTTTTTTTGTGTGTAATATTTCTTTATTGGCAATTTTGATATGTTACATCCCAGTGGTCATATCGTCATTGGTTACACGTATTGACAGTATAAGAAAATAACATAACATAATGGTCTCTCATGTGCTGTGTGTTTCACACTAATATTAAACATGGAACATATATGGATGAGGGGATGGGTGAACATAAGGTGGGGGTGTATGTAAAGGGGGGGATGTAGATATGTGTTTGGGCCCCCAAGAGGCAGTGGGTGGGAGGGGTCGATGGCGGCCTGCATGCTCTGTCTTGGTTTATAGGGAAAAGGGGTATAAAGCTGGTGCGGTGGCTGAGCCATCGATAATCCGGAGCAATACCGGTGCAGTTGAAATGTTGGATCAGTTATGGCTTCTTCTGAGTTCGGAGGGTGGTATGGTGTATAGAGGCTGATCGTCCGCACTTATATGGTTCTGCTAGGGCCTGCGCTGTCAGCCTGCGTATCTGGTCTTCGGTGGCTCTGCCATGTCAGAGGGGGGGGAGAAAGAGAGGGAAGGGAGATAGAAAGGGAGAGCGGCAGGAAGCTAGTAGAGCTAGTGGTAGAAAGCTAGTAGTAATAATAGTAATAATAGTGGTAGTAATAGTAGTAGTGAGAGGGGAAAAGGGGGAAAGGGGGGAAGGAGGGAAAGGGGAAGGAAGGAGGCCGCTGGGGGGAGGGGGATGGGATTGGGAGGTGCAGGGGGAGAGGGTGGAGAAGGGGGAGGGATTTGAAGCTGGAAGGAAGGGAGGGAGGAGGGGGAAGGGGGGAGGAGAGATTAATGGGGGAGCGTACAGGGGGTAAAGAAAAGCGTCGTTAATGTGTCTATGGGGATGTGTAGTTGGGGGTGTGCGTGTGTGAGGGGTTAGACGTACATCGGGGGGAATCAGGCAATTCCGTTATGGGGGGGACAGGGGTCCAGGGCTGACTGTATGTGTCTAGGCTGTATGCGACAGGGGGGGATGGGAACTGATGTTGTGTGTGCATCTGCATCTGATGTCCCTGCTGTAGCCGGGTCTGGGCAGTCTCCTACAGGGTTCTCCACTTCACTGACATTGGTATGTAGAAAGGGTTCCCATACTTGGAGGAACAAGTCAGATTGGTCCTGGAGGTTGTAGATGACTTGTTCGTGGGAGGACGTGTTGGTCATGGCCGCTAACCAGGACTCCTGCGATGGTGGGGATGGAGACCTCCAGTGTTGCTGGATACCTATTTTCGCCATGGCCAGTGCCGTGTGAAAAAGGCGGCGCTGCGGTCTCGAGAGCTCTGGAGCTTGCTGCAGGTCGTGCAAGAGGATGACAGCTGGAGCTAGCGGTAACTTCAGGGGCATTGTGGCACTCAAGGTCCAACCCACGTATGACCATAGGGGTTGGACCGTTGGGCATTCACATATAATGTGGGTTATGTCGCAGTGTGAGTTCGTGCATCTCCAGCATTGAGCGTATGGGAGCAAGCCTGCACTGTGCAGTTTCATTGGTAACCAGTGCCAGTCATGTAGAATCTTAAATAGGCAGAACTTTAGTCTTGCTTCTCGGGTACCATGGTCCAAGCCCTCTAGGAGCTCTACCCAGTCCTCTTCCTCGTAGTCGATTGAAAGTCGGGTCTGCCATCTTGTGCCGAGGCTTGTCGACAGGGGTTGGGAGAATAGGTGGGACGTGAATACCCCGTAGAGTCCTGATGTCACTCCTTTGTGCTTTCCCCATGTGTGCAGGTACGTTCCCACTGGTGAGGCCGGCAGCGACCATGGGCGTGGGCCAAGGCTCTTCCCCAGGCAGTGCTGTAGTTGGATACATTTCCAAGACTACGACATAGGGAGGCCAAATTCCTCCTGTAGCTGCGGGAATGATTTGAGGTCGCCCGCCTGGAGGAGCTGGTCGAGGGTATGGACACCCGCCACCCTCCACAGTGGCCAAGACAGGGTCTGGCCATCTATGCGTATACCCGCATTTCCCCAGATCGGGGCTTTGTCATGCAATCGTGGGTTCGAGCCCAGTAAGCGGTGTGCTCGATGCCGGGCCCTGTGCATGGTGAGTAGGATTGGGTTAGTGGGGTCTTGACAGCTTGCCCCTGTCCCGTAGAGGGCGGAGAGGCCTGTCTCTGCAGACAACAGGCACTTTTCAATGAGGACCCACTGTGGTGCATCAGATGGCCCTGGTAGCATGTACATCATTTGGGAGAGGTGCAGGGCGAGGGAGCAGTGCTCTACCGATGGGAGACTTAGTCCTCCATGGGAGCGGCGGGCCTTCAATTTCAGCGCTGCTAAGTGTGGTTTCAAGGATCCCCACATGAAGGATTTTATCTTTGAATCAATTAAGCGTAACATGGTTTGAAGCATCTGGAAGGGGAGCATCCCAAGGGCGTAAGTAAAACGTGGGAGGGTCACCATACGCACAGCCTGTACCCTACCCCACATGGAGAGCCCAGCACCTTCCATTTTTCGAAGTCCTGTGTCATCTGTGCGATTAAGGGGTTTAGGTTATCCACCACCATCCCCTCCGTTCCTTTGTTTACCAGGATGCCCAGGTATTTAAGGCACGATGATTGCCATTGGAAGGGGAACCCGTGTATGGCAGCCTTCGTGGTGCCATCAGAGATTGGTAGCGCCTCGCTTTTGTCCCAGTTGATTTTGTAACCGGAGAAGGATTAGAAGTCATTTATAATGTGAAGTAGGGATGGTAGGGATCAACGCAGGTCTGTGAAGGTGAGCAGGATGTCGTCCAGAAAAAGATAGATTTTGGAGACACCCGTTGGGAGAGGTATGCCTACGATATCTGCCGATTTACGGATGGTGGCCGCTAGTGGTTCCATGGCCAGGAGAAAAAGGAGTGGGGAGAGGGGACACCCCTGACATGTCCCCTTGCAGATCGGGAACGGGTCCGACACAAAGCCCCCGCAGTTTACCTGAGCTGTGGGATTGTCGTATAGCAGTCGTACTTTGGCTATGAATTGGTCGCCCAGACCGAAGCGCTCCATTACTATAAATAGGTAGCTCCACTCGATGCGATCAAATGCTTTTTCCGCATCGAGTGAGAGCGCTACTGCATCTGACCGAAGAGCTCTAGCGGTCCAGAGCGTATGGGCCAGAGTGCGCATGTGGTTTCTGCAGGAGCGTCCGGGTACGAATCTCACTTGCGTGTGGTGGATCAGAGAGGGGATGACTTTGCGGAGGCGGGATGCCAGGATTCTAGCCAGGATTTTGATGTCACAATTCAATAATGATATAGGGCGGTAGCTGCCACACAGTAAGATATCTTTTCCGGGTTTGGGTAGGACGGCTATCACCGCTTTGTTAGAGAGGAGGCCTAAGGAGGATTTGTGCTCCGCCTCCTGGAATGCCGCCTGTAACACGTCGACCACGTCCTCCCCTGCCCATCCGTAGAATTCCGCCGGGAAGCCATCTATCCCCAGGGCCTTATGGTAGGGGAGGTTGGCTATTGCATTTGCAATCACCTCTTTACTTATTTCCCCTTCAAGAAGCTCTCTGTCCTTGTCTGCGAGGCGGGGAATAGCTGCTTCTGTGAGAAAGGTGTCTATTCTGTCTCCCACGGTCGGCGTTCCTGGGGTACAGAGGGACCTATAAAATGTTGCAAATTCGTTCACGATATCCTGTGGGCGCGTAAGGGTTTGCCCTCCGGCTGTCTGGATAGCCGGTATAGCCATAGCCGCCTCCCACTGATGGAGCTGCGCCGCCAGTAGTCTCCCCGCATTCTCCCCCTGCCCGTAATGCCTCCCCTTCATCCTCTGTAGGGCGAATTCTGACTTAGAGGTGAAAAGCCCGTTCAGCACCATGCAAGCCTGCTCCAGAGCTCTGAGGTGCTGTAAGGTAGGCCACGTCGTGTAAAAGCGGGTATAGGTCGCAATCTCCTTTTCTAGGTCTTTTTGCCGTGCAGCCGCCTGTCTGTTGGCCTGCGCTGCATCCCGCATGAGTTGGCCCCGGATTGTAGCTTTAGCAGCGGCCCAGAGAGTCCTGCCCGATTCCACGGATCCCCGGTTGTCAGAGAGAAATCCTTGTAGGTGTGATTGTAATTGGGATTTGCCCTTAGGGGTCCGGTGGCGCTGTATATTCATGCGCCAGGGTTTACTGCCCGGTCGTGCCAGTCCCACCTCCAATGATAAGAGAACCGGGGAATGATCAGAGAGTGCTGCCTCTAAGATGCGAGATTCCCGGACCAGCTGTACCGTCCTCTGGGAGGTCAGGAAATAGTCAAGGCGGGAGAGCGTTCCATGTGTCGGGGACGTGAATGTGAATTCTGTTTCAGCTGGATGGCAGAGACGCCACTGGTCCACCAAGCCATTGTCCGCCAAGACGTCGTCCATCAAAGCTCTATCTGCGGCGTTGCCCTTGTCTATGGGACCCATTCTGTCCAGAACTAGGTCTCTCACTGTTGGAAGCGGGGGTCCTTATCCCTCACCGCCGCCACCAAATGCTGGAGGCGGGAGTCCCTGTCCCACACTGCTGTTGCCGGGTGCGAGATCCGGACCCCTCGTTTCAACGTTAGGCTAAGTAAGGACACCATCTGAGATAGCCCTGCTCACCCCCTTAGTAGCTTGGCACGAGCAGCCAGGCTTATCTCCAAGGCACGAGTGTACAGTATGTGCAACCACACTCACAGCAACCCAATGATGTCACCAGAAATAGACTCCACACAAGTTTTTATAAAACGAGTATAATCTTTATACAAAATGATATACGATATGACCACACAATACAAAACCAACATATAATAATGGGTAGTATTCCTCCCGGTGGATTGGTAGGTTCTAATCCCATCCACCGCTTCTAACCAACAGTTAAGCTGACTTCTAACCGTTTCCAAAAGGTTAGGTAGGTCGTATTGCTAGACTCACACACGTTGCAAAAGAAACGAAATACTGCAATGCGTAACGATATACTCCTGAGCTGTGCAATAGAGAAACAATGCCATACGTAGCGCCACAGTCATGTACTTTGCAATAGAAGGAATAATGCAATGTGTATCACCACCAGCATGCCCTGTGCAAGGAAGAAACAAAGCAATGCGTCACGCTACAATTATGTACTGTGCACTGAAGAAATAATGCAATGCGCCACGTTATAATCAGGTACTGTGCGATGAAGAAATAATGCAATGGGCCACGCTTAAAATCATGTACTCTGCAAGGGAAAATAACGCATTGTGTAGCGCACCCAGCATGTAGTTCGTCAGGCACAAATAGAGTCAGGCGTCATACGACAGTTCGATAGTTCGTTAGCAGCAAAAATGCAAAGTGTAATACGACAGTCTAGGTGCTTCGTTAACAGTTGCCCCTACATGGATCAATGATGACACAAAAGTACCGCTTCTCACTCCGGCCTCAGTACTGCCCCTCCTTGGGCCAGCACGGGCCTCGATCCGAGCCGAAGCAAGAGGCTCACGCAGCTGCCAGGGGCGTGAGGCCGAGAGAGTGTCCCTCTGAGCCCGCACCCCACCCCAGGTGGTGATCCACGTTACCTGGGGGGGCGCGACCCCACTCTCCTCCCCTCCTTCAGCGACTTGGGCCTTGATCCAGAACTCTGTCAATGGGCACGGCGAGCTCGGGCTGGCGACTCCGCTCCTCCGGGACTGCCGGTCCGGGCCTCTACTGTTGCACTCCGAGGGCCCAATGACCTGGCCCTCCTTCCGGCAGTCTCAGTGGACACCGAGACCCGCCCTCAGCACTTGTGGAGACTTACTTCGATTTCGGTGCACACGCTACCCAGGCACTCCTCACGAGCGCCTCTGGTTGCACCGTGACACGCACTCTGCGCGTCCGAGACTCGCCTCTTCTCTGGTGCACACGATGACCAGGCGATCGTCACCACTCCTCGGCTTGCACCTCGACACGCACCCTGCGCGTCCGAGTCTCACCTCTTCTCTTGGTGCACACAACGACCAGGCGCTCTTCACCAACGCCTTGGCTTGCACCACGACACGCACCCTGCGTGTCCGAGACTCACTTCTTTTTCCGGTGCACACAAAGACCAGGTGCTCCTCAACCAACGCCTTGGCTTGCACCACGACACGCACCCTGCGCGTCCGACTCTCACCTTGTCTCCCGGTGCACACAACGACCAGGCGCTCCTCACCAACGCCTCAGCTTGCACCTCGACACGCACCCTGCACGCCAGAGACTCAGTTTACTCCTGCGTGCCCACGATCACAAGGCACAACTTCTGAGGGTCTCAAGCTGCAAAAGTACGTGCACACCGCGTTGCTTGGGACTTCTCCGGAAACTTTTATGTTCCTGTGTTTCCAAACAGGGAGCCAGCTCACCTCGGGCCCTTGGGGTTCAGGAGACAGCACAAAGCACAGTCCTGTTCAAGAAGGGGGACACACCACCCACTGCAATGTCCCTTCAGTCTCTTCCTTAGTAAAAGCTACAAACTGCAGGCCAGCCCCAGATCACGAAGCAAGGGTCAGTCCTATCCAGCAGTCTCTTCAGCAACTTCTTCCTTGGCAGAGGTTCTTCTTGACCACGAAAGAGGTCAAAGCCTTTGCAGACTCGACCTGTCCATTTCGCCATTCAAAATTACACCAAATTCTAAGGGTTTCAGTTCTCTTAGTTATACCCCTTCATGTCTTTGAAGTTCGTTGTGCTCAGGGGTCCCTGACCCCTGCCTAAATCAGTTCTGGGTGTCTCCCTCCCAGTGTCACCTTTCTCCCTTTGATACTGGGGTTCTGGACCCTTAATCACTCAGCAGGAGATGGGTCAATTGTTTTATAGCTGCAACCCAGGCCTCTTCACCTCCCGGGGTTTCTACTCGCATACTCTCCAGATGCAGGTCAGCCAGGTGCCATCTCACCCCCTCCCATCTCAGATCCAGACAATCAATTCACATTCAGCAGAGACACTCAGAAATGCTTAAAACACAAAACTCAGCCACTTTCTAAAAGAGTGGTTTCTGAACACACAGTGACAAAACCACTTTCATAGAAAGATGTGTTATGATGACACTGTGAGTTCATACATACTAAACTTCACCTCTCCATTATAAACTTATAGGAAACTAGGCTAATAAAACACCATACCCAGCCTCCCCCATTCTGTCCTATGGGCAGAATGGCCTTTCACCAGTGAAAACGAAATGGAGTGTTTTTCACAGTCAGGACATAGCACACACCTCAGTATATGTCCTGCTTTTTACCTACACTGCACCCTGCCCAGGGGTTACCCGGGACCTACCACAGGGGTGCCCACAGTGTACGCAAAAGGGAAAGTAAGGCCTGACAAGTGGTTGCACTTGTCAGGACAACATGCTAACTTAGCAAACTGCGCGCAGGCCCTACACTGAAGGCCTGAGTTCCCTTCTCTGCGCGACTTTGCATTACTAGCCCTTGCACCCACAGTGCACATCACTAGGGACTTTTACTAGTAAGGCAAACATACCAATCATGGCCAACCAATTACCATTGTACTTTACATAGGGACCCCTTGTACTTTGACACTGATCAGCAGTGGCAAAGTACCCAAAGCATCTAAATTGGCAACTCTATGTCAGGAAAACGGTCTAGGGGGAAAGCAAAAAGTTTAGGGAACTTTAGCCAAAAAGGCCAAGTCCTACACTCACCAGATTCCATTCTCTGCCTATAAGGTACTGTGGGGCGCCTATTTCCACCAGAAGGCGGTTCAAATGAAGAAGGAACGCCTTTTTCGCACCGGTAGAGGCATAAACCGATCCCAAACAGATGTGGGTGTCTCCTATCCGCAGCTTGGCGAAAGCATAGCGCCCTTCCGGGTCCGTCCATGTCCTCACTACCGTGAATGGGAGGGATTTGCGTATGAGGATTGCCACTCCGCATTTGCGGATAGGTCCCGAGTCCTGATCCGTGCTACCCGGTACACTGCTGTGAATCACCATCCCCACCCAGTCTCTACGCAGCTTATCGGACTCTGGGGCATTCAAATGAGCTTCCTGCAGCAACGCTATGTCCACCCATTTCGATTGAAGGTAGGAAAGTATTTTCTTCCATTTGATATAATGCGACATTCCACGTTATTGCGCATAGTGGGTGAGCGGTGGTCATGTTGTGGATGTCGGTTGTGATGGATGGTCGTAAGTGGTCGTAGGGATGCGACGGGGCCCTGGTTGGTTTGGGAAGCTTGCTATAGAGCAATAGGGAGGGGCCCTGTTGTCTGTGTGTGTGTGTAAGAGGGGGCTAGTCCGACGGGTCAATATACGGGGGGTAAGGGACTGAGGCGGGGCGGGTAGGGCAAGGGTGGTAGAGGAAGGGATAAGGGGGAGAAGGTGTGTTGAGACGGGAGAGGGGTAAGTAGGGTAAAGGATGCGCCCAGGGCCTCACCGGTGTTGTCAGGGAAGGAGAGAGAGAGGGAAAGGGGGTAAAGAAAGGAAAGAAAAGAAGAAGAGGGGAGACAAGGATCGGGGGGGCAGGCGCGGCCAGCCAATGGGTCCCTGACACGCAGTGAGGGTGGTCGAGACAGGGAAGCGGTCTGGGCCGGGCTTTGGCCTGAGTGCAGACCTATAGGGGGGTCCATAAAGGTGTGTTGCAGCGAGGTAGCACGACATGCGGGGATGGGGGGGTGGAGTGGGCAAGGTAAGTAGGTTGGCGGGGAACTGGTGACTGCTGGGCAACCCCGGGGATCCTAAACTGTCTAAGCTCGTTAGAGCATCACTCTGAGGTGAGGACTTCATGGGGAGGCCCGGCAGAGCTAGGGTCAAACATAGTGAAAGATGCGCTATGCCGATCAGGTTATTCGTAGTGATAATAGAAAGGGGGAAGGGAGCAGAGGGGGGACAGGGGGGAGAGAGTCCCCAGACAAAGCACCGGTGCACCGGGCTAGTGCGAAGGAAGGGGCAAAGTACGTTGCAGACTAATGGAATCGAAACAGGGTCAATGATAATAACATCTATGGCACTGAATAAAGCAACGGCAAAGAGAACAGCAATATCGATTGCATTAAGTAAGGCAAGAAACATTTAAGTCGTGTCTACCGGCACCATGCATTACATATGTAGTTATTCAAACATTAAACACTTGTAAAACGATACTCAGCTGTCCGACGTCTGGAAAGTCTGTGCTCACCTCTGCCAAGCATCCGCTCTTCGTGCTGGCTGTATGTTGAAGAGTGGAAGGCGGTGGTCTCAAACAGATCTCCTCGTTCTCAGTCTGAGTTTGAGGTGGGTGTCAGGGGGAGCGGGACTTATCTCTGTGATGTTCCTGCATGAAAGTGGCTGTTGCCTGGAGGGCTGAGGCCTTGTCCTCCTGGGTGCGGGCGGATCGTTCTAGGTCTCTTCCCCAGTGTCTGGAGCCGCCGGTGGCGCGTCTTCTGTTATCCGGAGCTGTCGTGGAGGGGTCAGACCTAGCCTGCTCCGGGTCACCGTGTTGGGTGTCCATGTCCTGTGTTTTCATACGATCCAGGAACAGGCGCAGGTCTTCTGGGTCGTAGAAGTCCTTAGAAACTCCATCCTTGGTGATTCGACATCAGGTGGGTTTAAAAGGGCCGTACTTGATATTCCTTTGCCAAAGCTGGGGACTCATTGAGAGGACTGCCTTTCGGCGGTCGTTGGTTTCTCCAGAGAAGACCGCCGCATGCGTATATTGTGCCTGCCATATGTGAATGCACCTTGGGTGCGCGCAGCGGCCAGTAGCTGTCGTGCCTGCTCATGCCGGAGAAAACAGGCTATGAGAGGACGTGGGCGTGTAGCAGAGTCCTTGCAAGGGGGACCAATGCGGTGTGCACGTTGCAGTTCCAGTGGTGGGTCAAAGGAAATGCCAACCAATTTTGGGAGGGTGTCCCTGAGGAATGCCCTTACGTCTGAGCCCTCGTTTTTCTCTGGGAATCCAAAAAGCAGATGTTGTCCCTCCTGCTATGATCCTCCATGTCCACCAGCTTGCTGCAGAGAAATAGAAGTTCCTGGTCCCTGCTGTGGATGGATTCGAGATGGCCCTCCACCGCCGTCAACCTTTGGTCCAGGCCCTCCACTCGGGTGTGGAACCCTGCGATGTCCGCTCTGATCGACTTGGTTTCCGCCGCCAGAGAGGAGATATTTGTGTCCCATCCCTGCAAGACGCCAGCTAATGGCTGAGATTTCCGACAGGATGCAGTCCATCGTATCCCACTGTGTGGAAGGTGGGTTGGTCTGAGGGGGGTCACCTGGGGTAGGGGTGGAGTCCTTTGTGGACATGTTGCATGGCTGCTTGAGTACTTCTGTAAAAAGAAGTTGGCTGGAGGGCTTGTTGCCTTGTTTGTTGGTGGACATTCGCTTTCGATCACCAGTCGGTGCTCCTATGGCAGAGGTGGCGCCAAGGCCTAGCGTAGTATTATGACTCTAGGCCGGGGGGAGCTCTGGAGAACTGGCCGCAGGCGGTATGTGCCGTGTGCAGGTTCGGTGTAGGTGGTGGAAGGTTCGCTACGGATCCACTCTCCCTGACTGATGGTACCAGGTGTAGGCGGTGTGTAACACTCTGCCAGATGCCAGTCCGCAGATGTGTTCCTTGGGGGGGGTCCAGCATGGAGGGCGGAGGATCCTAGGACATTCCTTCTCCCCGTTCAGTCCTGGGGCTGCGGGCGGAGGTCGGTCTGGTCATGACGGGGCGTCTCTGGCCTTTAGCCGTAGGCCGCTCTGCGAGACCTATGCGTCTGGGCGCCTGGCTGGCGCCAGATCCAGGTAACTCCTTCCCCCGGGAGGAGGTTGGTTAGTGCTCAGTGGTTCTCCACCTTTTTTCGGGTGGTTGGGCCTACCACTCTGCTCTTCCCCTTCCATCTCAGGAATGCCCCCAGGTCTGCTTTTGTGGCATCGCAGACTCCAGTCTGCCTTGGTGGGTCATGGTGAGGGTCCTCTAAAGTGTTGCCCGTTAGCGACTGTGGGCAGACCTCGTGGTGAGCTCCAGGTTCTGCCGCCCAGTTGCGGTGAAGCCCCAGGACATTCTATCTCGGAGGGGGGTGGGTTACGCTCAGGCTTCCCCCACTATGCTCATGTCCTTGTAACCATGCATACGCCGTGATGCGGGTTTATCAGTGATGGAGGTGACTCCTGTGCCCTGTTCCAGCTCTCATGTCCAGCACTTCTCAGCCGTGGGCACGCCCCCGCTGTGTTGCCCCCCCAATCGTTGTTGGTCCTGTCGCGGTATGAGGCCACCAATGTGGCAGATGCCGCCTTGGGGGGTGGTGGTTCTCGGGCTGAGGGTCACAGGCCTGTCTGTTGTGCCCTGGTGTCGACACCCGGCTGGTGCTTTAGGGCAGGGGGGTCGGTCTCAGGATCCTCCCAGCATTAATGGGCTCTTGTGGGAGGTGTTGTGCACAGTGTCACGATGCAGCCACCCAGCTGATGCTTCAGGGCCGTGGGGGATCCCGCGCAGTCTCTCCCCCTCTCCGTTGAGCTCTTACTTGGAGGTCCCTCGCCCGCTGGCGCGATGGTCCAACACGGGGCTGCCTGTACCTCAGGCCGTAAAGTGGTGGCCCACTGCAGCCGTCCGGCTGATGCTTCCAGGCGGAGGGGGTCATGCCCCGGCCCCTCCGCCATCGCAGGGCTTCCGCCTAGGGATCTGTCACCCACTGGCCAAAGACCTAAGCGGTGGGGTAGTGCTCCGGTGCGGCCGCCCGGCCATAATTTCATGGCGGGTGGAAAGCGCGTCCAGGCTCCCCCTGTCTCCATTGGCTTTGTGCTGGTATTGGGGGTGTTGGCCCCCGTTGGCGCAATTAGCGCGATGCCGGGCTGCCGTTGTGGAGTGCAGCAGGTCTGTGCTGGGGAGGCAGTGCTAGGCGCTTAAGTGATGGCCAGGGCGTATGGCGTGTCCCTAGGCCCAGCGCCCTCATCCACGTCCCAAGGCCTCTCTTTCCACCCTCAGCCTCCGGCGGCGTCAAGGCTTGAGTCGCTGGGAGCAGGGGTTTATGGCGTTTCGGAGGACATGTCAGGCACAACCCTGACCGCACTGAAAAAGGCAGCGGCCTCCGTCCAGAACCCGTCTCAGAGCGGAGCTCATGGATCAGGGGGCCATCTGTAATCGTGGCCAGACCACACCCCTCTTGTAGTCATTCCTATTTATCACAGGTCACATGGACATGTGATCATGTATATTATGTTGCTTGAGTTACAGTTGGTGTGGTTCATTTGTTCCCACATGTACTGAAGGCCAAAATCCAAGGTGTCTGTGTGTGTGTTATAGGCGCACACCATACAGTGACCACAAGGAAAAGCCCTTTAACAGGTGGGAGGTTCCAGAGTGTATATTGTTCTCCGTTCATGTTTGTTTTAGGGCTCATGTGGACTAGCATGTTCCTTAAGATTATATTTACATCTCAACGAAAACAGGAGTCTTTCTAAGGAGAGGTTATTGCTAATCACAATCGCCCAATGCTTGTTGATGGTCTTCTTAAGCTTGCTTGAAACATTTGTGTAAGTCATCACACATACAATTTGTTAATTGTCATGTTTCTCTCTGTCTCTCAGAAGGCAGCTCCAGTCACTAAATCTGGTACGTCTCTCCACCTTTCGCAATAAATGTGCGGCTAGAGTCTGTCTTTTAGTTTCTCCGTCAATATTTTCGCCTTTGTTTTAAAAGCTTGGAGGCTGGAACAGTTCTTCCTTATGCTAAGGAACTGTCCGACTGGTAGACTTTTTTGTAATGCTCTAGGGTGTGCACTTTTGAATCTTAAAAGTCTATTTCTATCTGTAGGTTTCGTATAGACCTTGGTGACAAGTGTCCCTTCTGATGCTCGTGTCAATAGTTCAAGGAAAGGTAATTCGCATCTTGTTCACCAATAGTCTAAGAAACCAGTCTATAGAGGTGGAAAGAGTCTCTAGTACATAACCTATTTCTAATTCAATGGGGCACCCAGGAATAGGAGTCCTATGCTTGTGAATCTTGGGTAGCGTGTAAAAGTATGGAATCTTGGGTTCCTTATTAGTTAGGAACACTGCTTCTTTTCAGTAACCCATTTCTCTTCCATCACTTCACTAACTATTCTTCCAATTTCCAACTGTAGTGACTTAGTTGGGTCTTAATTCAGGATTCTACGGTTCCTTCTGTCTGATAATAGAGTCATACATGCTGCCCTATAATCAATAATGGTTTGGATTACTACAGCCCCTCTCTTGTCGGCTGGTTTGAGTACTATGTCCTCTCTTGATTTCAAGTTAGCCAGAGCTTTCTGTTCTTGGGAGGTTAGATTATGGTACTGAATCTCGTTGGTGTCAAGGGATTCAATATCCTTTATGACTGCTTGTTCAAAAGCTATGATTTCCGAAGAAAAAAAGATGGGAGGAGGATTGAAAAAATATTTTTTTGTTAGAGGGGTATGTCTTATATTGTCTAAAGTTTCCTGGGTCTCTGAAAAAAAACGTTTAAGTGAGTTTTTCTGAAAGATTCTGTTACTTCACATCGTAATCTGCTCTCTTTATGGGGACAAAACCCAGACCTTTATTCAAGACTGACATTTCTTCTCTGTGAAAGAATGCGGTGTCAAGTTCACTACTAAATCTACATGTCACTTGTCCCTGGTTGGGGTTGGGGTTGGAGTTGTGGCTGTTGTTCCAGTGGTTTGCTCCTGGTGGTCACCCTTTCTGTTCTTCCCATCTCACTTTTCGATCCGGTTAGTCGGGTAAAATGATATTTGTGTCATTGTTGGAGCTGGACCATATTGTGTAGGCCAGATGTACATTTGTGGTGGTGGGGGTGGGTAGAGGATGTTTGGCAGGAAAAGGGTAACCTCTGTAAAGCCTCCTCCCTCTTTGTTGACACCTTCTGTTCCCGGTACTTTTACTGCTGCCTCCATCTGAATCTATGTTAGATGACCAATCGTCACTTGAATTTACCATTTGTTAGCATAATCTGTCTTTGCATTGTTTTATGTATTCATCTGTTGTATATGGGTACACCTTGGTATGGGAAAAAGTCTTAACATCTTCTTGTAGTTTCACGATTTTGCTTTGTGTCAGGAACTTCTTATACCCTGAGATTTCCTTGTTGATCCACGAATTTCACAAAATGATTCTGTGTTTATTCTGGAAAATGCTTAAAGAATGTCTTCCTGGACATGTAGACTATCCAAACAGCATTGTGTGCTGCAGAATGGCGAACTGAAGGCAGAATACTTCATTCAGTAAACAGTAACAAGCACTGGTAAAGCCAGTAGGTTGGACATGGCAAGCTGATGTGATGGTCAAAATGTTTACATTTTTTATTACAAGCATATGTCATAAAAATAAGAGGAAACAAGAAAATATGCAACTGCTAAATGTGGTGCCGGTATGCTTGCAATAAAATGTTTTTAATCTAGAAGGTCGGCTTTTTAGTTTTAATGCACATCAGAGAAAAACCTGATGTTTATTGCTTCAAAGAAAAGATGCTATTTGCTTTAAATTACTGCAAAGTGAAAACAATAGCTTAAATACACAAATATGACTAAAAAAGTATAAAGGATGAAGAGAAAAAGCATTGACAAAGTTAAGTATTGACCCACTACCTCTGGCACTGAAATGTGCTTCTTTTTTGGTCATATGTGCACAAGGGATCAATGAAAATACTGTCCCTCACAGTGCAAGTGAGCCAATAGCTGAAATATGCTGATCCATTGGTCCATACTGTAAGCTGTGGTTGGCGGAGCATAATGTGAATTACAGTTGAACAGACCAATGGATGAAGAGGGCTCACTCAATGCCCCTCTATGTATGTATGTTTGTATCATTATTTATTCATTTTTTTGCTTACATGAGGCTTTAAAACAGCTAAAGCTGCCCCTATGCCAGTCTTGAAAGTATCACGTGTTTTTCCAAAGGTTCAGGGCAAACCTGATGATTCCAATGATGCCGTCCATTTTTGTATTTGTTTACAAATGTCAAAATCCATTGCACTGTCTGTCTTTATCAATTAATGCACAGAACTTTATTTTCATTAAGCCACTGTGGCACCCACAACCCTTACAAGGACTGTACGATTATTATTTATTGTGATCCCTCTTTTTATAATGGATATTTTTGATCACACTAAGATATCTCGGAACCAGCTTCTACCTCTAGGCAGTACTGACTACAAGAGGATAAGTCATGATTATGCAAACATTAACCCTTTGCTCCAGTTTAAAAAGAAACATCAACTTTCCTCCTTAAGCTACGTAAAAACGACCCCCTGCGTTTTACGATGAAAACCACAAGCTATGAATGGACAAGAACACAAGGACAGTGATGTGGAAGAAGCTGACTCAGATTATTAACGATTAGCATTAAAGTAATTGGGCAGTTCCACTGGTACTTCCTCATTGTCACAGGTCTTACTATAAAAGAATAGTTGCTTATTTAATGTATTTATTTGTTTTCTAGTGTGCAGATTAGGCCCGAATGGAGAGCTGAACAAAATGTTTAGGGAAGAAGAATATTCAAAGCCTATATAACATCAGCATAGCTAATCGAAAGACTAAGGGCATCTTTTCAATCTTAGTGGACTGGCCACTGATGGAGCGTAAAAGTTAAATAACGGTTGCCTCTATCAATTCTCACTATTAAAAGAGGTTTGCGATAAAACTTACTTGATGTAATCGTGTAAAATGGCTGAAATGAAAAACGTGAGGTTTCCTACTGCATCGTAAAAACATGCAGATATGTTTTGGAACATGGAAATGCGAAAACGTAAATAAATAGAGAAACAATGTTTATTTAGCTATGCATGTAAACACATGTTTGAGAGATTAAACATAGTTAACATAGAAAATGTGCTGACGATAACTTCTAAAATGTGTCAAACGAAATTAATGTCTGCATAATAAAACACTCGAAATGGTAAAATGCTTCGTACAGAGATGATTAATAATATGTAGATTCACAGATTCCTTTAGCATTTGGGAGATAAAAACGTGTAATTCAGAATGACACATAAATATTTGTTTTGAAAATTAAAAACATGCAAAAGATTTTTTGAAGTAGTGCCTAATATTGACATGTAACTTATAAGAGAAGAATAATGATTGAATTAACTGAGAAAATTGAAATACTCATATTAATGTGTGTTCTATATTAATTATAACGTGAAAATGATTCAGAACATTTTTGTGTAGGCCTCAAATGCTTTTCTTTCCTTGTCCGAAAGACAGAATCTAGCTGAAGTAGTCACTTTAGACGCTGTGAGAACTCTCCGTGAAGTTTCTTTCTTGTGCTCTAAGACAAAGACCTCTCTTTTGATTCTGCAACACTTTTGACAGAAATGTGTCGATAAAATTGCAAACCCAGGGAGAGCATCTGGGAATGGACAGACAGTGAATGAAGTGAATCTTCTTACTTCCGAGGAAAGGATGGAAATATAAAATTATTGAAATTGATGACTTTGCAAAAGGATTACTTAATGTTTCTGGATTTTTGAGTGAGGTATTGATCACACCATGAACAGCCCACTGTGGAGGACCAATGGAAATCATATGGGATGACCAAAATGGATACTTTGTGGGCATAAACTAAAACTTTTGGAAGTATAATTGCCCCTTGAAGGAGGAGTCGGGCTGGCTATCATTTTCTATTTTCCTGCCTGGCATGCTGTCGGACTGAACTCTGATTTCTCTTTAATGCCAAATCCATTTGAACTGAACTTTCTTGAACTGACTCAAACCTGCACTTTGCCAGCTGGTAAAGTGTGCAGGTGGTAACCTTTCGGCTGAAGGGTTTACTGACTATTTCCTGTGGCAAGTTGTGCTTTGACTCTGCATTATTTGGTTTGTATAATCTAAATGCTGAATCTCGATTTTCCCACGTTTCTCTCTCATTTCCTTCTCTAAGCAACCAGCAAATGTTTTCTTTATTTGAATCTGTATGGCATTGTGTGGATAATTTTACTAATTGACTGTTATTAAATCTGATTACGAAATGCGATTTCATGCTTCCTGACTGTTAGAACCGGGGTCTCCATTTGGCCAGAGTCTGCACCCTAGTCCAAGTAGGGACCACTGATTCCGACAAGGTAGCTTGGCGCGAGGCAGGTAGGCACGCACGAGGCAATGTGTAAAGTGATTGTGCATCACACATCCACACTGACACAGTAAAGCACACACAAAAGAGACACTACTTCAGCTTGTATGCAGACAGATCAAGTATCTTTATCTAACTTCTTGTCATAGTTTCAAAGCGGAAAGAATCTCACAGTACACCAGGTAAAGGTTCTCGCAGAGGAAGGGGGTGCTAGTAATATCCATGCACTCAAGGAGACAATTCTATACAGCAAGGTAGTACAGTTTCAGGGCAATTTAGTACAGTTTCAAGGAAGGCACTTCAGCATGATGCACTTAGGATCCAGCTTCTACTCGTGCCTATCCCCTTCACTGAAATATCCGGGCCCTCCTGAGCCTTGGGCAAGCCCTGTTACAAAATGGTGAGTCTCCGTTCAGGCATGAGTCACAGTCCCTCGATACTCACCAATTCAGTCACGTTGGGAGTTCAAGAAGCGATGAGGCGCAGGGGGAGGCTTACGCAGGGTCCCTCCGTGCAAGCCCTCTTCGACCCGGCCTCCAGGCAGCTCCTCACCCAGCCAGCCCTCTCTGCCCTTCCCGCGGGGCTGTTACCTGGGGAGGAGGACTGAGGCTGACGAAGTCCACGGGGCTCCCCACAGCAGGGGAACCGGTCCGGGTGGTTTCAGCGAGCTCTTGCGCTGTCCTGGGGGCTCCTCGCGATGTCGTCTGGGCGAGCCCCGGGTTGCTGGGCCGCACTCTGCTCGGGAGCCAATGGGTGCGTGGCGCTTCAGCAATGCCGCCGATGGCGCATTGCAGGCCGGAGTCCCGGTTGCCAGGTGACGCTCTCCCGGCCGCTCAATCTCAGTGCGGCTCTTAAGGGGCGTCAGCACTGACGTATCTTGGCTCCCGAGGCACCCGGGCCGCAGCGGTGATGTCGGGCAGGCAGAGGTCCACTTACCCGGCAGTTGGAGGGCCCGGCCTGCGGCGGTGATCACTGGGCCACTCGCACTTCGCAGCCCACACGCATCCCGCGACAAGGCGCACTCCGGCCCCGGGTCGGTCACGGATGGACATCCGGCTCTCAGCGCCTTCAGCCTACGGCGCTGCCCACAGCAGTTGGGACCCCTGGGCAGCGGCGGTGAGTTCACCGCAATCCTGCGCTCCTTCTCCCAGCGTCTTTAGAGCCCAGCGCAGTTGGGGCCCAGGCTGGCAGCTGGTGATGTGGACTACAGCTTGCACGGCAGGAGCAGGGTTCTGAAAACAGTTGTGGTCGCCCTTGAAAGTAAGGCAGTTCCTCCGTCAGGTTGCAGAGGCCCCTCTAGCTGATTTAGGGTCCGATAACCAGTGCAGTCAGTCAGCCTTGTTGGTGGAGACACTCTGGAGATGTTAGTCCTCGGTCTCCCCTTGCAGGGCAAGATCAGCAGTCAGCAGGGCAGCTCAGCTAAGCGTGGGGCAGCAGGTCCTAGGAGCAGTCAGCCTCAGCTAGTGTAGCAATCCTCCTCGCACAGCAGCCTTCACTCCAGCAGAGATCCTCCATGGTCCAGTAGTGTAACAGAGATGTGTGGCCAGCAACCCCCTCTTATACCCTCAAGTCATGTGACCAAGAAAGGCGGCAAGTTCTGGCGGCAACCTGGGGGGTTGGAAGGTTCTGGAAGAATCTAGGGCTCTGTGGTGTTCCCTGTCCCCTCTGTCCTGTCTGTCTATGGTGACAAGAGGCGGGGCCGTAAGGGCTACAGTAACATCCAGTCCCAGCCTATTCCAACTACTAGCGCGCAGACAGGACGGTGGCCTCACCACAGTAGCAGGGGCCTGTGGCAACCATGTTTTTAGGAGAGAGCACCTGCACCTCAGCACTGTTTAGCAGCGGTAAGGTGCCCAGAGTCCTATGTCCAACAAAAAGGGCGGTCAGATAAGAGGCACAAAAAGGGAAAAATGTAGGGGAAGACCACCCCAGGGCTGACAGGTCTAACACACGTCCCCCCCAGCCGAAAGTGGGGAGAACTACCCAACCTCTAGGGAGTTCTCGTCACTAAGGCGGAAAACCTAGAGAGACCGTCAGCATTGGCGTGGTCTACTCCGGGTCGGTGTTCCACCGTGAAGTCCATACCCTGGAGGAAATGGACCATCTCAACAATTTAGGGTTCTCGCCCCTCATTTGCATGAGCCACCGGAGGGGCCGGTGGTCGGTCTGAATCAGGAAGTGGGAGCCAAAGAGGTATGGCCTCAGCTTCTTCAGAGCCCAGACCACCGCGAAAGCTTCTCTTTCTATTGTACTCCACCGTTGTTCCCGGGGAGTAGCCTCCTGGAAATGAAGGCCACAGGTTGGTCCAGGCCCTCCTCATTGAGTTGCGAGAGTACTGCCCCGATGCCATGTTCAGAGGCGTCCGTTTGAACGATGAATTCTTTCGAGAAGTCCGGGGCCCTGAGCACAAGAGCAGTGCACAAAGCCTGCTTGAGGGAATCAAAAGCTTTCTGGCAAGCTTCGGTCCAAATCACTTTCCTCGGTTGTTTCTTGGAGGTTAGCTCCGTCAAGGGGGCCACAATGCTGCCATATCCCTTGACAAATCGGTGGTAGTAACCAGTGAGGCCCAGGAAAGCCCTGACCTCCGTCTGGGTTTTGGGGGCTCCCAGGCTAGGATGGTTTCGATCTTGGCCTGTAGGGGCTGCACCTTGCCCCGCCCACCAGGTGTCCCAGGTAGACTACGGATCCCTGTCCGATCTGGCATTTGCTAGCCTTGATGGTCAGGCCCGCCTGCTGCAGGGCCTGCAGCACCTCCCGCAGGTGACTCAGATGCTCCTCCCAGCTGCCGCTGAAGATGGCTATGTCATCCAGGTAGGCAGCGGAGAAGGCCTCTAAACCAGACAGTACTCGGTTCACCAGCTGCTGGAAGGTGGCAGGAGCGTTTTTCAATCCAAAGGGCATCACCCTAAACTGGAAGTGGCCCTCTGGGGTGGAGAAAGCGGACTTCTCCTTGGCCTCGTTCCGTCAGGGCGATCTGCCAGTACCCTGACGTAAGGTCAAAGGTACTCAAGTATCGGGCAGCCCCCAGCCGATCAATGAGCTCATCCGCCCTAGGGATGGGATGAGCATCCGTCTTGGTCACTGAATTGAGTCCTCGGTAGTCCACACAGAACTGAAGTTCAGGGGTGGTGCCTGGTGGGGCTGCTTTGGGTACCAAAACCACCGGACTGGCCCAGGGGCTATTGGAGGGCTCAATCACCCCCAACTCCAGCATCTTAGTGACCTCGCTCTGGATGCTGGCCGTCACCTTATCCGACAGCCTATAAAACTTGGTTTTGATAGGGAGGCTGTCTCCTGTGTCCACGTCATGGGTACACAGGTGGGTAATCCCAGGAGTGAGGGAGAAAAAAGGAGAGTACTGCTCAAATACCTGGCGGCAGTCCCTCTGTTGCTCAAGGGTCAAGGACGGGGAGAGAACCACTCCCTCCACCGATCCGTCTTTCTCTTGGGACGCCAGAAGGTCCGGAAGAGGCTCGCTCTCCTCCTCCTCGCTCCCATCAGTCACCATCAGGAGGGTGAGCTCAGACCTCTCCTGGTGTGGCTTGGGGCGGTTGACATGCAACACTCGGTGGGGTTGCCTCGGGGTCTTAAGATCCACTACGTAAGTGGCCTGGCCCTTCTTCTCCAGTATCTCATACGGGCCAGTCCATCGGTCCTAGAGGGCGCTAAGCTCTCCGGGCTCCATGACCCACACCTTCTGTCCAGTGTCTAGATCCACAGGGTGAGCATTCCGGTCATACCATTCTTTCATGACCGCCTGGCTGGCCTCTAAGTTGTCAGATGCCTCTTTCCACAGCTCAGCCATCTGGCTGCGGAACGCCAACATGTAGCTCACTACATCTTGGGGAGCCTCCTGGGAGGCTTCTCCCACCCCTCCTTCACTAGGCTGAGAGGTCCCCTGACAGGGTGTACGTACAGAAGCTCAAAGGGGCTGAAGCCCACCCCCTTTTGCGGCACCTCCCTGAGGGAAAACAATAGGCAGGGCAAGAGGACGTCCCACTTCTTCCTCGGGTCCTCAGGCAGACTCCTGATCGTGCCTTTCAGGGTCTTGTTGAATCTTTCAACAAGCCCGTTAGTCTGGGGGTGGTAAGGGGAGGAGAACTTGTAAGTCACCCCACACTCCTTCCACATGGCCTGCATATAGGCGGACATAAAGTTGGTGCCCCTGTCCGACACCACCACTTTGGGGAAGCCCACTCGGGTAAAAATCCCCATCAGGGCCCGCGCCACCGCAGGTGCAGTGATGGTCCTCAGAGGGATAGCCTCCAGGTACCGGGTGGCGTGGTCCACCAGGACCAGGATGAACCGGTGACCAGCAGAGGTCGGCGGATCCATTGGCCCCAACGATGTCGATGCCCACTCGCTCAAAGGGGGTACCAACGACCGGTAGTGGTTCCAGGGGGACCTTCAATTTTGTCCCTGTCTTTCCACTAGCTTGACAGGTCACACAGGTCCTGCAAAAGGTATCAGAAGAAATCCTCATCTGGGGCCAATAGAAGTGTGGGACTAGACGAGCAAAAGTTTTGTCTTGACCCAGGTGTCCCGCCAAGGGGATCTCATGCGCTAACTCCAACAAAAAGGCCCCATAGCATTGGGGGACCACTAAGGCCCTAGATGACCCATGCACCGGAGCCTTGGGCTCACTGTAAAGGAAGCCGTCCTTCCAATAAATGTGGTAATTTCCAGAGACATTTCCGGCTGCTTGGGCTTTGGCCTGTCGCCGCAAGCTCTCAAGAGTGGGGCACTCCTTCTGTGCCCAACAAAACTCCTCCCGGGTAGGCCCTCCTTCCACCTGCCACTCTGCAGGGGTTGGCAAGTCCCCCACGGGAACCACGCCACCCTCCGTGGACTCCGGTGCGACCGCCGTAGGTGCCCCATCCATCTCACGTGGTGCGTCCTCCGAAGCGTTTTCATGGTCAGCAGCTGGCTGGGCCATTGTCCCAGGCTCCAGCCCTGGTTGACTCCCTTTCCGGGCAGCCATGGACTGGGTAATTGACACAGGTCCATTCTGGTAATCCCAGCATCTCGCCGTGCGCTTCGAGCTCTACCTCCTTCCAGGCAGTGTGCTCAAGATCATTTCCCAACAGACAGTCGATTGGCATGGCAGGGCTTACTGCAACTCTTAGAAGGCCTGAAACCCCTCCCCACTCAAAGGGAACCTGGGCCACGGGATAGTGGCCCTCCCAGTTGTCAGCCATCACAACTGGGTGGAATACATCAGGCACCACTTGCTCCGGTGACACCAGCTGACTCCTTACCATTGTCATGCTGGTACCTGTGTCCCTCAGAGCCTCTACCCCCTGACCATTGAGGGTGACCCACTGCCTATACTTGGTAGTATTTGTGGGCACATGGATCGTTGGGACCATCTCCCTGTCTCCCAGGGATACTAGGGTCAACCCTGCCCACTCCCCCTCATTATCTAGGGGCAGCTCCTCCCCCAGCGCTACACTCGCCACCCCGGGGTTCTTACCTCCAGTAGGGGCTGGGGTCCTTTTTCGACACTGGGGATCCCCCTTGTAGTGTCCAACCTCCCCACACTCATAGCACCAGACAGTTCTGGGCTGCTGACCTTTGTCAGGATAAGTGGGCTTCTGGTAGCCAGATTGGGGCTGGGATCCAAATCCTCTCCCTTGCGATCTGTTTTGGGGGCCTTTGGAGAACTCCTTCTTTTATCTCCCCATCTCTCTTCTGGTGGAAACCCTGTCCACCCTTTGGGGGTCCCCGCAGATCCCTTGCTGGACACCCTGGTACTGGCCCAGGTGTCCGCCTCCTCCGCAAGCTCCCTCAGATCGGTCAGCTTGCGGTCCACCAGGTGTTGGCGCAGCTCTGGAAAACATTTCTCTAGAAGGTGCTCTCTTAGGAACAAAATCATACAGCCCTTCATAATCAGTTACCTTGCTGCCCGCACCCAACCCTCCAATGCTTTGCGGGTGTAATCCAGGAAATCTACCCAGTTCTGTGTGGGAAGTTTGTGGCTATTCCTAAACTTCTGCCTATACTTCTCAGGGGTAAGACCAAACTTCTTGACTAGCACTTCACTCATAACAGGATAGTTGGTCTGATCTGCCTTGTCTAGTGTAAGGAGTGTGTCCCTCCCCACCGGAGGCATATACCTGTACAGGCTACCCCCCCAGTAACTCTCGGGGACCCCATGGGCTCTTAAGGACACCTCATAGGCTGCTAGCCACTTGTCAGTATCATCCCCTACATTAAAACTGGCCACAACATCTTTAGGCATATAGAACCTGGACTCACGTGAAGCTTCAGTAGGTACGCTGCCACCATTTGTGTTGCTGTTAGCCCCTATTTGTAGGGCTCTGATTTCCAGCTCCTTCAGGCTGAGCTCATGGGCAAGTTTTCTTTCCTCCATAGCCAGCCTCTTCTCTTCACGCTCCTTCTCTAACTTGGCAAGCTCTAGCTTAAGCTGTCTCTCCTCCCTCCTGTCCTCTAATTCTTCTGACGACCAGCTCCTCACTGAGACACTACTGCCTGCCCTTGAACGCCTTCCTGGCCCTGCCAACACATTGTCGCTAGCATCTATATGCAGTAGGTCCAGCTCTCCTGGAGCGTCATGCTCTACCCGCTCTTCGTCCCTTTCCCTTCCGGGTGGGCCAATGCCCATGCTCTCAAGGATTTTTGAAGCTCTTCCCTCTTGGCACCTCGCTTGAAGAACACCCCTTTTCCCTGGCAGAACTCCTTAAGCTGCGCCACCGTGTACGTTTCCAGGTTGGCCAGCTCGAATTCCATCTTGCTAGGTAGGGCCTCAGACGTTCTTAGGGAAAACCACTGGGACTTAGGCAAACATGCTTTGAACAAGAGCACTTGCAATCAGGCAGTCAGGGAGAATTTCGAGCTTGCGTTGCGTCAGGTGCAGGATTGTGGCGCACACTGGGTCACTGCAGGGTGTTGCACAAGCACAAGTCCTAATCCCACCGCTGAACACCAATGTTAGAACCGGGGTCTCCAGTTGGCCAGAGTCTGCACCCTAGTCCAAGTAGGGACCACTGATTCCGACAAGGTAGCTTGGCGCGAGGCAGGTAGGCACGCACAAGGCAATGTGTAAAGTGATTGTGCAGCACACATCCACACTGACACAGTAAAGCGCACACAAGAAGACGACACCACTCCAGCTTTATGCAGACAGAACAAGTAGCTTTATCTAACTTCTTGTCATAGTTTCAAAGCGGAAAGAATCTCACAGTATCACAAGATAAAGGTTCTCGCAGAGGAAGGAGGTCGAGTAATATCCCTTGCTCAAGGAGACAATTCTTATACAGCAAGGTAGACAGCTTCAGGCAATGTAGTACAGTTTCAGGGCAATGTAGTACAGTTTCAGGCATTTAGTACAGTTTCAGGGAAGGCACTTCAGCATGATGCACTTAGGATCCAGCTTCTACTCGTGCCTAACCCACTTCAGTGAAATATCCGGGCCCCCCAGGAGCCCCTGGGGCAAGCCCTGTTACAAAATGAGTGAGTCTCCGTTCAGGCGTGAGTCACAGTCCCCTCGACTCACCAATTCAGTCACGTTGGGGGTTCAAGAAGCAATGAGGCGCAGGGGGAGGCATGCGTAGGGTCCCTCCGTGCAAGCCCTCTTTGACCCGGCCTCCAGGCAACCCCTCCTCCAGCCAGCCCTCTCCACGCTTCCCGCAGGGCTGTTACCTGGGGAGGAGGATGAGGCCGACGTAGTCTGTGGGGCTCCCCACAGCAGGGGAACCGGTCCGGAGGGTTCAGCGAGCTCTCGCGCTCCCTGGGGGCTCCTCGCGATTTCGTCTGGGCGAGCCCCGGGTTGCTGGGCCGCACTCCGCTCGGGAGCCAATCGATGTGCGGCGTTTCGGGAATGCCGCCGATGACGCTGCAGGCCGGAGTCCCGGTTGCCAGGCGACGCTCTCTCGGCCGCTCCAATCCCAGCGCGGCTTTTCAGGAATGCCTGCAATGACGTACCTCGGCCCCCGGGCCGCAGCGGTGATGTCGGGCAGGCAGAACTCTGCTTCCCCGGCAGTTGGAGGGCCCGGCCTGCGGCGGTGATCACTGGGCCACCCGCACTTCCCAGCCCAAACGCTCCCGCGACAAGGCGCGCTCCGGCCCCGGGTCGGCCGTGGAGGACATCCGGCTCTCAGCGCTTTCAGTCCACGGCGCTGCCCACAGCAGTTGGAACCCTGGGCAGCGGCGGTGAGTTCACAGTAATCCGCGCTTCTTCCCCCAGCGCTTTTAGAGCACAGCGCAGTTGGGGCCCAGGCTGGCAGCTGGTGATGTGGATCACAGCTTGCACTGCAGAGGCAGTCTACAGCTCTAGTCGCCCGTTGCTGCCCTAGGAGGTCCCCACTAGGCAGGTGGGAACAGTTCACCGCAGGTTGTGGAGACACTCTGGAGATGTTACCTTCAGTCTCCCTGGCAGGCAAGATCAGCAGTCAGGAGGGCAGCTCAGCAAGGTGGGGCAGCAGGTCCTAGGAGCAGTCAGCCTCAGCCATGTGGCCATCCGCTTAGCGCAGCAGTCTTTACTCTAGCCGGGATCCTCCCTGGTCCAGCAGTGTAACAAGGATCTGTTGCCAGCACCCTCCCCTTTTATACCCTCAAGTCATGTGACCAAAAAGGCGGCAAGTTCTGGCGGCAACCTGGGGGGGGGGTTGGAAGGTTCTGGAAGAATCTAGGGATCTGTGGTGTTCCCTGTCCCCTCTGTCCTGTCTGTCTATGGTGACAAGAGGCGGGGCCGTAAGGGCTACAGTAACATCCAGTCCCAGCCTATTCCAACTACTAGCGCGCAGACAGGACGGTGGCCTCACCGCAGTAGCAGGGGCCTGTGGCAACCATGTTTTTAGGAAAGAGCACCTGCACCTCAGCACTGTTTAGCAGCGGTAAGGTGCCCAGAGTCCTATGTCCAACAAAAAGGGCGGTCAGATAAGAGGCACAAAAAGGGAAAAAATGTAGGGGAAGACCACCCCAGGGCTGACAGGTCTAACACTGACCATTCAAATTGAGGCTTTAGATAAATAATTTACATGAGTAAACTTTATCGTATTTGAGTCATTCTTGGAATGGACTTCCTACATTTATTGAATTATAATGTGGGTGATATTGTTAATCAGTGATGCATACTAGCTTATTTTTCACATTTCTTTTTCCAGATCCTCATAAGGAATTGCCTTACGTTCTCTTAATATCCAAGTCCTATTAGCTCACATAAAAGATCCATTGGAGGACCAGTGATTGAAGTAGGTTATGGTAATGGGTCCAGTGGATGAAAATGATTAGGACTGTATATTAGAGGTGTTAAAGGAAATTTTGTCCAGCTTTCTGCTGCAGCACCACCAGACTGTTGGAGCAGTGAAGGCCCCCCTACTGCCAACTCTGCAATGATCCTTTGGCCAAATTCAGACTCCATGCTGTGCTGGCTAGATTTGTTTGCCAGAAGTGCTTCACCAACATGGTGGGAGAACTTTCAGTGAAAAAAACAATGCTGACTGGACTGCCATATCATGACAGCTTAGTCTATATAGTTTTGTGGGGTATTTTGAAGCAACTTCTCAAATTTGTAATTTGTTTCTGAAAGACAAGAAAAATGAATGCTCCTGATGTTTTTGCTATTTTCATGTTTATGACTACTATTCCTTGCATACCAGCCATGAATCAAGAAAAATCTGGCAGAGCTGGGTGAACTCTGCCATCAGAAACTAAGCACTTCCATAACTCTAAATGAGACTGGTGAACCGTGATTTGGGGGCGGGGGGTTAAATCTTTTGATTCAGACTTTGGACAAAGACATGATTTTAATGCTTTCCAGAATTGTAGATGATTGTCACTTCTCCTTATTTGAGTAGGCATTGAGTTTCAATGTTTGGCTGATAGAATGAAAAAGGAGGTTCTACCAGTGTCTATCTTTTTTAATGGAGGCACAGACAGAAATGAGACAAGCCTTGACTGCAAAGGTCTAGCCTGAAGTTAGATATGAAAATATTGTTGAAGGAAGAGTGCCCAAGTCACATGGATTGCTTGGTGACCTACAAATATTGTGTAAATGTGATTTGATTGGCCATTGGGAGCCAGTGTGGGGAAATTAGAGTAGGCATAATGACCAACGCTTCTTAGTATGTTGTGCTGCTGTCTGGCAGCCATACTTTAGATTCTCAGTAGTTTTCAAAGCCGTAGTAGGGGTGTTTATACCATTGGGGTAGTCAAATGGGAGAATATTAGCATGATGGTTATTGGAACATTAGGGGAAAACTGAGGTATGGGAAAACGTCATAAAGGCATCTCATCATGTGGAACCATTGTTTCTCCTAAGAATATTAGAAGATCAAATAGGAATCAAAGGCACAGTGCTGGACTGGTTCAAGTCCTACCTCTCAAATTGTTCTCAACAGTTCAAGCTTCTTAACTCTCCGTCCAACTCTGTGCCTCTGCGTCAAGGAGTACCCTAAGGTTCCATTCTGTCACTAATACTATTTAATCTTTATATGGAGCTGTGCTTCCTACCTCCTGGAAAATTCTAAAACATATTTTCATTCTTATACTGGTCAAGGTCAAGGTCAAGGTCAAAAGAAATGTTTATTTAGACCCTTGGTCCTTAAACATAAAAGAACATAGCAATATTTTTATAAATAACATATAGTTAAATATAAAAATCCATAATACTTATACATTCCATAGTTATTCCATTTTCCTACATAGTACATTTCATCATAAATTATGATACATAAAAATCACGACTCTATACACTTAAAAACTTTTTTAACTTCAAGCATAAACCTCGCAATTGCACATGCCATTTCCAAAAAGTGCATCTCTGTTAACAAGTCTGCTGCCTGTACACGATTTTTAATACCATATTTTAAAAACAAAAGTCGTAAAAACAATTTCCGTGCTGCAAGGACCTTAAAGCAATCTAATAATATGTGCAAAATATCGCATTTTGTGCCCAGGTTGCAAGTACACTTCCCTCCAGAGTCCATCATAGTCCCTTTTATTGTGTCGTTCGCATAACAAGGATTAATTCCTATTCGTAATCTTAATACTTCATTTCTAAGGGAGCGATTGGGTAGTATATCTATATACATGAACTGTAGGTTGGATTGCAATGACTTAATCATGAAATTCACAGATTTTTTCCCCCCAAGGTACTGGCGATCCTGATCTCAAGAATATTCTTTCCCTAATATCTTAAGTTCTTGCTTTGCGACATCAATTTGTAGGTCCTGGGGGCACAATTTAACTCTCAGTTCTCGACATACCATATCTAATGTTTCTCTAACCCCCTCTGCCCATTTCAGTTCGCTCTACAAAATTTCACATTTACACCATTGTGCTATTTTTTGCTCCTCCCCGTACCCCAGACGCTGCCAGAATCTGATTAATACCATACAGGCCATTACCTCTCAAGATACCTTGCCAATTTCTGTTCTTACTGCCTGAACCATAGAGGACCTGGGTAGGGACAATAAGTTTTTTATACATTTTCCCTCTTCCACATCCCACCCTCTTTAACCACTCATGTACAGTAGTTCGACTCTATATTGGAACTGGGGCGGTATCTGGCAATATATGCTTTCAAGACCGGTCTATCTGACCTTTCTCCATAATTTCTGTTAAATGTTTTCAGCCCACAAACTGAGGTCAGCGCTCTGTTCTTAATACATTCAAATGAGAATTCCATGTTAGGGATTTTTCAAACCACTTCCTAAATATTTATACTCATTTACTGTTTCCAGCTTTGTGGGGCACAGGAACCAGCTAAATCTCCTCCTCCTCTTGCCAAAGCTCAAGACCTTGTTTTTTTCCAGGTTTACCACTAGTTTTTCTGGGTGCAATATTCATTAAACGCATCAAGCTTCCTCTGCAGACCTATCTCGGTTTGATCTAGGCTTACCAGATCGTCTGCATAAAGTAAACAAGCGATGTGTTTCCTATCTAATTTGGGGCTGGTACCCCATGCTTTACTCAGTGTAGAGGGCAAGTCGGCTGTGAACAAGGAGAAGAGCAAGGGAGCCAAAACACACCCTTGTCTTAACCCATTTTTGATCGGAATTTTCTTTGACAATGTCCCATCTGTATTCAGGATGACTTGTGCCTAATTGTGGCTTTGGAGCCCTTGTATCATAACCAAAAGGCCTTTAGGGTTATTAATACTTATCAACATTTCCCACAGCCGATTTCGGTCTACTAGATCAAATGCCACCTGAAAGTCGACAAAGCAGCTGAACAGCCTGCCCCCTGCTCCACCGACTTCCGCGCAATGGACCAAAGGGAAAAACAATGATCTATAGTAGAGTGCCTCCTTCTTAAAACCCCCCCTGTTCCGGGGGTACTATCTGATTTACTTCAGACCATTCCATAAGTTTACGAAGGATTAGTTTCACAAAAACCTTCTCTCCCACATCCAGGAGGTTAATTAGCCTATAATTTTTAGGAATCGTTACATCTCCTCTATTATGGATGGGTCTGATAATTGCTCCTTTCCAGTTTTGGGGTATCTGCCCTGAATCAAGGATGCAGGAAAACATTTAGGCAAAAAAGTTTGCCCACCAGTCTGATCTGGACTTTATGATCACTGCTTGGAGATTATCGAGGCCGGCTGCTCTAGTCAATGTTAGATTTGCTATGATGCGTTTAACATCAAATTCCAAAAAAGAGACCTAATATCCTCCCCCACCTCTGTCCATAATGCATCTTCCTTACTTACTTTCTGTACCCCTTCACCATATATTTCCCCCAAATATTGTTCCCAAGCATCTTCTGTTACCACACAGTTCATAATACCCTGTGTCTTCCCTGATCCCTCTTGGACTAGCGTCCAAAACTTTTTATGTCTTTAGTTTCTATTGCCTCCAGTAAGCTTCTTTAATTTCTGTAGGCTAATCTCCACATCTATATATCATACTTTCTCTTCAGTCTTCTTTCCCCTTTTCTTATGTCTGATTTTAATTTCCTACATTCCTCATTCATCCAGTTTTTCTCTGTGTTCTGGCCTCTCTTCTTCCTATCTTTCTTGTGGCTTTTTCCTTTCATTTTGACCCTTAAACATTGGACCAGTTGGGTGATTACATTCTCAAACCATTCTATATTACTAGTTTTAGGAATGTCATCTAAAGTTTGGCTCTGCTGGAATGACCCCAATTTACCCATACACTCCTCTGTCAGATGAGTCGTCATCCGCTTGGGGTAATCCATTTGTACTGGGATGGTTGTATCTCTTGATTTTTTATATCCTACTGCTATCTTGAGTCTAAGTGGGTAGAGATCACAACCCTCGGCCCTCATCACCACAAAGTGCCTTACTAATTCAAAATTTCTGCATAGATGAAGATGTAATCTATGGGGCATAACTGTTTGCCTATCTTTAATGTACGACTTACTGGCCGGTCTAACTCCATCCTTCCATTAACACAAACTAGGCACAATGAGCCCATAAAGTTGGTTAAGGCCATATCTCTCGCAGCAAGTCCCCCCCTAGGAAAACTGGCAGCATTTATCTTGTAGGCCGACAGTAACTCTTTACATCCCAAATCAACTCTATATGGATTTAGTTTGTGAATAAAGTCACCTGCTAGTATAAACAGATCTCTCTGATATACATCTGTTATATTCTGTATATCCTCTTTGAACTTGTCCAGTTCAGATTTCTACTCCTTATGTCCACCCCCCTGCATATAAACATTTATGATGATTATACCATCTGGTCCAGAGGTAGCTCTCTACCGACCACTAGCCATTGCATTTAACTTTCAGAGGGACCACCTTCTTGGCCAATTTAGTAGATATCAACATTATTTGCCCTCCGGCTGGGCGGCCAAATTGACTTCTCCTAGCTGGAATATTCAGTTGTACATACCCTTCATGCAAAGGGGATTTGTCGCACAGCCAAGTTTCTTGTAGGCATACAATCTCATAAAGGTGAATTACTTTTTTGAAGCTTACTAATTTAGATATTTTATTATAGCCATTAATATTCCAAGTAACTATGCCCAGGCAGTTCGGCGACCCTACCTCCTAGTCAATTTCACTTAGCCAACTCCTTCCATACTTCCCTGGAGAGGCTAAGGCCCAATATCTATTGACTAGGTTTAGTCCTTCTCTGTCCTCATCTATTTCGTAAGGACTCAGCGTAAGATCTACCTTATCTTCATATGCCTGGTCAATCAGTCTAATCTGCCTCATTCCCTGTCCCGCGTGATTTGTCAGGAAGGGTTTCTTATATTTATCCCTTTCTGTTATTTCCCAATCCAAGACAAATCTAATTCCTTCTTTAAGTAAGTCTTGTTCTGCATTTATCAATACTACCGTAACCAACTGTGAATATAGCAAGACCTTTGTTACTTCTTGTCTTTTTCTATTTGCTATAAATTCCACTTGTCAGATCATTTGTCCCTATATCTTTCAGGCCTACACATTTGGAGAAGGATAAGAGCAATTGGGTTCAGTTTAGTGGGGTTAGTTTCTTTCCTCTCTTTCCACCTTTTCTTTGGTGTATAGGTTCCAGGTATAACAGTAGATCATTCCCCTTGCAAAAACAACAGTTGATGGACAGAATGCAGAACAATGTCATACATTCACCCCAGTACAGAGATCTGGGCCTAAATCCATCTTTTATTTGCTCACCATGCCACTCCAGTTTGAACCCAGCCATATGCAAATCAGTCTTGACCCTGTGCCTCATGGGAACAGTCCAGCCGAACTGCCAAGTCAGGTCCTCCCTGGACTGGAAAAAGCATCCTAGGACCGGTTTCGGGGTTTCACCCTCTTCAGCCAGGATAGCTTGATTCCAGTGGCATGGAGAGCACGGGACCCACGTCTGGGCATACCCGTCCCACTCGGGTGACAAATGCAAAAACAACAGTTGATGGACAAAATGCAGAACAATGTCATACATTCACCCCAGTACAGAGATCTGGGCCTAAATCCATCGTTTTTTGCTCACCATGCCATTCCAGTTTGAACCCAGCCATATGCAAATCAGTCTTGACCCTGTGCCTCATGGGAACAGTCCAGCCCGAACTGCCAAGCCAGGTCCTCCTGGACTGGAAACAAGCATCCTAGGACCGGTTTCGGGGTTTCACCCTCTTCAGCCTGGATAGCTTGATTCCAGTGGCATGGAGAGCACGGGACCCACGTCTAGGCATACCCGTCCCACTCGGGGTGACAAATGCAAAAACAACAGTTGATGGACAGAATGCAGAACAATGTCATACATTCACCCCAGTACAGAGATCTGAGCCTAATTCCATCGTTTTTTTGCTCACCATGCCATTCCAGTTTGAACCCAGCCATATGCAAATCAGTCTTGACCCTGTGCCTCATGGGAACAGTCCAGCCCGAACTGCCAAGCCAGGTCCTCCCTGGACTGGAAACAAGCATCCTAGGACCGGTTTCAGGGTTTCACCCCTCTTCAGCCTGGATAGCTTGATTCCAGTGGCATGGAGAGCACGGACCCACGTCTGGGCATACCCGTCCCACTCGGGGTGACAAATGCAAAAACAACAGTTGATGGACAGAATGCAGAACAATGTCATACATTCACCCCAGTACAGAGATCTGAGCCTAATTCCATCGTTTTTGCTCACCATGCCATTCCAGTTTGAACCCAGCCATATGCAAATCAGTCTTGACCCTGTGCCTCATGGGAACAGTCCAGCCCGAAATGCCAAGCCAGGTCCTCCTGGACTGGAAACAAGCATCCTAGAACCGGTTTCGAGGTTTCACCTCTTCAGCCAGGATAGCTTGATTCCAGTGGCATGGAGAGCACGGGACCCACGTCTGGGCATACCCGTCCCACTCGGGGTGACAAATGCAAAAACAACAGTTGAGGGACAGAATGCAGAACAATGTCATACATTCACCCCAGTACAGAGATCTGGGCCTAAATCCATCGTTTTTTTGCTCACCATCCAATTCCAGTTTGAACCCAGCCATATGCAAATCAGTCTTGACCCTGTGCCTCATGGGAACAGTCCAGCCCGACCTGCCAAGCCAGGTCCTCCCTGGACTGGAAACAAGTATCCTAGGACCGGTTTCGGGGTTTCACCCCTCTTGAGCCAGGATAGCTTGATTCCAGTGGCATGGAGAGCACGGGACCCACGTCTGGCCATACTCGTCCCACTCGGGGTGACAAATGCAAAAACAACAGTTGATGTTCAGAATGCAGAACAATGTCATACATTCACCCCATTACAGAGATCTGGGCCTAAATCCATCGTTTTTTTGCTCACCATGCCATTCCAGTTTGTACCCAGCCATTTGCAAATCAGTCTTGACCCTGTGCCTCATGGGAACAGTCCAGCCCGAACTGCCAAGCCAGGTCCTCCCTGGACTGGAAACAAGCATCCTAGGACCGGTTTCGGGGTTTTACCCCTCTTCAGCCAGGATAGCTTGATTCCAGTGGCATGGAGAGCACGGGACCCACACTGTGCCACTCAATTCAAGCTAGCCTGGCTGAAGAAGGGTGACATACCCTGAAACCTGTCCCAGGATGCTTGTTTCCAGTCCAGGGAGGACCTGGCCTGGCAGTTCGGTCTGGACTGTTCCCATGGGGCACAGGGTCAAGACTGATTTGCATATGGCTGGGTCCAAACTGGGGTGGCGTAGTGGGCAAAAGAACAATGGATTTAACCCAGATTTATTGACTTGGGGAGAATGTTTGCATTGTCAGCATTCCGTCCATCATTTGTTTGCTGTAACACTTTTCGCCCTAAGTGGGATGGGTATGCCTAGACATGGGTCCCTTGCTCACTGTGCCACTGGATTCAACCTAGCCTGGCTGAAGAAGGGTGACATACCCTGAAACCGGTCCCAGGATGCTTGTTTCCGGTCCAGGAGGACCTGGCCTGGCAGTTCGGTCTGGACTGTTCCCATGGGGCACAGGGTCAAGACTGATTTGCATATGGCTGGGTCCAAACTGGGGTGGCGTAGTGGGCAAAAGAACAATGGATTTAACCCAGATTTATTGACTTGGGGAGAATGTTTGCATTGTCAGCATTCCGTCCATCATTTGTTTGCTGTAACACTTTTCGCCCTAAGTGGGATGGGTATACCCAGACGTGGGTCCCTTGCCCACTGTGCCACTGGATTCAAGCTAGCTTGGCTGAAGAAGGGTGACATACCCTGAAACCGGTCCCAGGATGCTTGTTTCCGGTCCAGGGAGGACCTGGCCTGGCAGTTCGGTCTGGACTGTTCCCATGGGGCACAGGGTCAAAACTGATTTGCATATGGCTGTGTCCAAACTCGGGTGGCGTAGTGGGCAAAAGAACAATGGATTTAACCCAGATCTTTTGACTGGGGGAGAATGTTTGCATTGTCAGCATTCCGTCCATCATTTGTTTGCTGTAGCACTTTTCGCCCTAAGTGGGATGGGTATTCCCAGACGTGGGTCCCTTGCTCACTGTGCCACTGGATTCAACCTAGCGTGGCTGAAGAAGGGTGACATACCCTGAAACCGGTCCCAGGATGCTTGTTTCCGGTCCAGGGAGGACCTGGCCTGGCAGTAGGTCAGGACTGTTCCCATGAGGCACAGGGTCAAGACTGACTTGCATATGGCTGGGTCCAAACTGGGGTGGCGTAGTGGGCAAAAGAACAATGGATTTAACCCAGATCTTTTGACTGGGGGAGAATGTTTGCATTGTCAGCATTCCGTCCATCATTTGTTTGCGGTAACACTTTTCGCCCTAAGTGGGATGGGTATGCCGAGACGTGGGTCCCTTGCTCACTGTGCCACTGGATTCAAGCTAGCCTGGCTGAAGAAGGGTGACATACCCTGAAACCGGTCCCAGGATGCTTGTTTCCTGTCCAGGGAGGACCTGGCCTGGCAGTTCGGTCTGGACTGTTCCCATGGGGCACAGGGTCAAGACTGATTTGCATATGGCTGGGTCCAAACTGGGGTGGCGTAGTGGACAAAAGAACGATGGATTTAACCCAGATCTTTTGACTGGGGGAGAGTGTTTGCATTGTCAGCATTCCGTCCATCATTTGTTTGCTGTAAAACTTTTCGCCCTAAGTGGGAGGGGTATGCCCAGACGTGGGTCCCTTGCTCACTGTGCCACTGGATTCAAGCTAGCCTGGCTGAAGAAGGGTGACATACCCTGAAACCGGTCCCAGGATGCTTGTTTCCGGTTCAGGGAGGACCTGGCCTGGCAGTTCGGTGTGGACTGTTCCCATGGGGCACAGGGTCAAGACTGATTTGCATATGGCTGGGTCCAAACTGGGGTGGCGTATGGGCAAAAGAACGATCGATTTAACTCAGATCTTTTGACTGGGGGAGAATGTTTGCATTGTCAGCATTACGTCCATCATTTATTTGCTGTAACACTTTTCGCCCTAAGTGGGATCGGTATGCCCAGACGTGGGTCCCTTGCTCACTGTGCCACTGGATTCAAGCTAGCCTGGCTGAAGAAGGGTGACATACCCTGAAACCGGTCCCAGGATGCTTGTTTCCGGTCCAGGGAGGACCTGGCCTGGCAGTTCGGTCTGGACTGTTCCCATGGGGCACAGGGTCAAGACTGATTTGCATATGGCTGGGTCCAAACTGGGGTGGCGTAGTGGGCAAAAGAACAATGGATTTAACCCAGATTTATTGACTTGGGGAGAATGTTTGCATTGTCAGCATTCCGTCCATCATTTGTTTGCTGTAACACTTTTCGCCCTAAGTGGGATGGGTATACCCAGACGTGGGTCCCTTGCTCACTGTGCCACTGGATTCAAGCTAGCTTGGCTGAAGAAGGGTGACAGACCCTGAAACCGGTCCCAGGATGCTTGTTTCCAGTCCAGGGAGGACCTGGCCTGGCAGTTTGGTCTGGACTGTTCCCATGGGGCACAGGGTCAAGACTGATTTGCATATGGCTGTGTCCAAACTCGGGTGGCGTAGTGGGCAAAAGAACGATGGATTTAACCCAGATCTTTTGACTGGGGGAGAATGTTTGCATTGTTAGCATTCCGTCCATCATTTGTTTGCTGTAGCACTTTTCGCCCTAAGTGGGATGGGTATTCCCAGACGTGGGTCCCTTGCTCACTGTGCCACTGGATTCAACCTAGCCTGGCTGAAGAAGGGTGACATACCCTGAAACCGCTCCCAGGATGCTTGTTTCCGGTCCAGGCAGGACCTGGCCTGGCAGTACGGTCTGGACTGTTCCCATGAGGCACAGGGTCAAGACTGACTTGCATATGGCTGGGTCCAAACTGGGGTGGCGTAGTGGGCAAAAGAACGATGGATTTATCCCAGATCTTTTGACTGGGGAGAATGTTTGCATTGTCAGCTTTCCGTCCATCATTTGTTTGCGGTAACACTTTTCGCCCTAAGTGGGATGGGTATGCCGAGACGTGGGTCCCTTGCTCACTGTGCCACTGGATTCAAGCTAGCCTGGCTGAAGAAGGGTGACATACCCTGAAACCGGTCCCAGGATGCTTGTTTCCTGTCCAGGAGGACCTGGCCTGGCAGTTCGGTCTGGACTGTTCCCATGAGGCACAGGGTCAAGACTGATTTGCATATGGCTGGGTCCAAACTGGGGTGGCGTAGTGGACAAAAGAACGATGGATTTAACCCAGATCTTTTGACTGGGGGAGAATGTTTGCATTGTCAGCATTCCGTCCATCATTTGTTTGCTGTAACACTTTTCGCCCTAAGTGGGATGGGTATGCCCAGACGTGGGTCCCTTGCTCACTGTGCCACTGGATTCAAGCTAGCCTGGCTGAAGAAGGGTGACATACCCTGAAACCGGTCCCAGGATGCTTGTTTCCGGTCCAGGGAGGACCTGGCCTGGCAGTTCGGTGTGGACTGTTCCCTTGGGGCACAGGGTCAAGACTGATTTGCATATGGCTGTGTCCAAACTGGGGTGGCGTAGTGGGCAAAAGAACGATGGATTTATCCCAGATCTTTTGACTGGGGGAGAATGTTTGCATTGTCAGCTTTCCGTCCATCATTTGTTTGCGGTAACACTTTTCGCCCTAAGTGGGATGGGTATGCCGAGACGTGGGTCCCTTGCTCACTGTGCCACTGGATTCAAGCTAGCCTGGCTGAAGAAGGGTGACATACCCTGAAACCGGTCCCAGGATGCTTGTTTCCTGTCCAGGGAGGACCTGGCCTGGCAGTTCGGTCTGGACTGTTCCCATGGGGCACAGGGTCAAGACTGATTTGCATATGGCTGTGTCCAAACTCGGGTGGCGTAGTGGGCAAAAGAACGATGGATTTAACCCAGATCTTTTGACTGGGGGAGAATGTTTGCATTGTTAGCATTCCGTCCATCATTTGTTTGCTGTAGCACTTTTCGCCCTAAGTGGGATGGGTATTCCCAGACGTGGGTCCCTTGCTCACTGTGCCACTGGATTCAACCTAGCCTGGCTGAAGAAGGGTGACATACCCTGAAACCGCTCCCAGGATGCTTGTTTCCGGTCCAGGCAGGACCTGGCCTGGCAGTACGGTCTGGACTGTTCCCATGAGGCACAGGGTCAAGACTGACTTGCATATGGCTGGGTCCAAACTGGGGTGGCGTAGTGGGCAAAAGAACGATGGATTTATCCCAGATCTTTTGACTGGGGGAGAATGTTTGCATTGTCAGCTTTCCGTCCATCATTTGTTTGCGGTAACACTTTTTGCCCTAAGTGGGATGGGTATGCCGAGACGTGGGTCCCTTGCTCACTGTGCCACTGGATTCAAGCTAGCCTGGCTGAAGAAGGGTGACATACCCTGAAACCGGTCCCAGGATGCTTGTTTCCTGTCCAGGGAGGACCTGGCCTGGCAGTTCGGTCTGGACTGTTCCCATGGGGCACAGGGTCAAGACTGATTTGCATATGGCTGGGTCCAAACTGGGGTGGCGTAGTGGACAAAAGAACGATGGATTTAACCCAGATCTTTTGACTGGGGGAGAATGTTTGCATTGTCAGCATTCCGTCCATCATTTGTTTGCTGTAACACTTTTCGCCCTAAGTGGGATGGGTATGCCCAGACGTGGGTCCCTTGCTCACTGTGCCACTGGATTCAAGCTAGCCTGGCTGAAGAAGGGTGACATACCCTGAAACCGGTCCCAGGATGCTTGTTTCCGGTCCAGGGAGGACCTGGCCTGGCAGTTCGGTGTGGACTGTTCCCTTGGGGCACAGGGTCAAGACTGATTTGCATATGGCTGGGTCCAAACTGGGGTGGCGTATGGGCAAAAGAACGATGGATTTAACTCAGATCTTTTGACTGGGGGAGAATGTTTCCATTGTCAGCATTACGTCCATCATTTGTTTGCTGTAACAGATCATTCCCCTTTTCACATTCTATTTTGTGGGTACTCCCCATATCCCCTCATCTCCATCTCCCTTCTGGTACTTCTATTCCACTCCCTTTCCCTTGCCCCCATTGGTCCTCAGGATCTCCTTTTTCCCCATCCCTTCACACACACTCGTTCTTACTCATGGGGTTCAATATCCTTCCCTGGGGTTTTTTGTTTTTCTCCCTTCCTTTCTTTCCCATATGCTTTCCATCTTTGGTAACTATTCTCCGTTACAGGGGCTTATTTCCTGGTCCTTATTATGGGCTTTAACTAAACCCTTATACCCTCCCAAGCTCCTTTTTTCTTCTGTTTTATATTCAGCCCCTTCTTAACCCTTCTACCTTGTCTCCTCATTCTGGGTATATATTGTGTAAATCTCTTTGTTTCTGCCCATTTTTTTATAAGCATTGAGTAATGCGATATATATGCACTCTGTTTTCCATTCCGTGGAGGGGTCTCCTCTTCCACTTGTAGCGGTAAGCCTTCCCCCAGATTTGTCTCTCCTATAACAGGTCTCACTATAGAAGGCATATGATCCTTAATCTGTTTCAACTCCCCCACAATTGTTTGTAGCTGTTCTTTTTGACCTTTTAGAATATCATTGTTCATTATGGAGACTTCCAACAAGCCTTGCAGCGTTTTCTGTAGAATCAGCATTACTTCCAGCATTGATGCACTTGGTGTCACAGTGATTTCGAGGTTCGATATAGATCCTTCCGCGGGGTCATTCACCATAACTGGGGGTGGGTTCATTCTTTCATTCATTCTCTGTTGCACCCCTTCCAGAACTTCGGACCCTCTAATATTTTGTTCACTGTCTGCACTCCTCTCCCCCTCCCCTTCTTCTATATTTTGAATCTCGAGGGCGAAAAAAAAACAGTCTTGGTTCTAGAAGTAAGTCGCTAATGTTTGATAGCTGAAGTACAACATTTCTTAGGGCCAGATAAACGACCATTGAATTTTGCAACTCGCAATTTGGGACAAATTGCGAGTCGAAATCTGCGAGTGGCAAAATCCAATGTTCAACAGTGTCTCAGACACTGTTTGCGATTCCCAATGGGTTCCCAAACTGCATGCCTCATGAATATTAATGAGGCTGTCGCAATTTGCGACCCCATTAGGGATGGCTAGCGCTCCCAGGGATGGTCGCCTGCTGGGGTCAGCAGACCACCATGTCTGGGACTGCTTTGTCAATAAAGCAGTTTTTTTTATTTAAATGCACCCGTTTTCCTTGAAGGAAAACGGGATGCATTTAAAAAAGAAAAATGAAACTTTTCAGTTTCATTTTTTAAGGGCAGGCAGTGGTCCCTGGGGACCCCTTCCTGTTTGCGAGTGGCTTACCACCCTCCTGAGAAGGGTGGTAAACTGCGAGTGGTTTGCGACTGCAATTGCGGTTGCAAAACAATCATACATTTGGTAAGGACTCGCTATTAGGAAGGGAAGCCCTTGTCACGCCCCTTCCTAATAATGAGTCGCTAACCCTATTTTGCGAGTCGCTAATAGGTTAGCGACTCGCAAAATAGGGTTAGTACGTTGGCTGACCTATTTTGCGGTCGCAGAGGGGCCGAAATCCCCTTTGCGACCGCAAATAACAGTCGTACATTTGGCCATTAATCCTGTGATGCCAAACTATTAGTCACGAATTGCTTCCACTCGCGTTGGTTAGGGGCAGGTAGTTGGTTCTTTTCAAAATGTTTGCCCACAAAGTCTTTAATCAACTTTGTGACTGATGTTCCACCTCTTGGTCCCCCTGACTCTTTACACTGGGGGGGTTTTAATCAGGGGTAATTTTTTTCTGATTTTTACAACTAGATTCTGTGGTTGCTTCTGCCATGCAGCTTTTATTTCCTTCCTTCTTGTGCTGTAGTTCTTTTGTCTCTTCTCCCCTCTCTACAGAGCTGTTCGACTTTCCATGGCTATTCGGCCCTTTCCGTGATTTGGTTTTCCCGGGCGGCATATCCTCTTGTACACTGGCTTATATATATCTACTTCTAGTATTGGCTTACGTCCTTTGTTCTTACTCCAATCTTTCCCTTTTTCAATTTTTGCAACCACTCCACACCGTCTTTCGTGCACCTACTTCTTCCTTTTCCTTGTGTATGTTTTGTTCGACGTTCCCCAATCGATCCGGGTACTTTCCTCTGCTCACCCACTAATCTCTGTATCATTCATTTAATGACTGCCTCTGCTCTCGTGGTTTGGCTGATCCCTAATGTTTATTTCAGTTTCTAATCGCAAGCCCTATTTCCAAGATTGCTTTCCTTTTTATTTTTCCTTTTCCCACCAGCAGTGGCCCGGCAGCTGGGTGGGCCCTGCCGCACACCAAACTCCCGCAGCTCCCCGCTGGGAGTCGGGTCAGTTGCGCACTCCAAATCCGCCATCTTCTGCCAGTTTACAGGGGCACCCAGTCTCCAAGCACTCCTCCTTACCCACCCCCACTCAATTGGATGGTCCAGGCGTGGGGGGGGGTCTATTAAACAACAGTAGGGTAATTTACCTTCCTAATAGGTCTCCGATACATCTCCTCTGCGTCTTCTCCCTGCCTCCAAGGCTCTTCTGCTTCTCCGGCCGTTTCCTGGGCGGGACACTCCTCAGCCCCAACACTTTGCAGTTCTGCCAGGTTCTGCCGACCTCGCGTCTTCCGTGCCCCCTGGGTGGAGCTGGGGCCCGGCTCTAAAATGCCTGTGCCCGTCTGCAAAATCACTGCAGTACTAACAGTACTAGCAGCAGAAGCCGGAGCGGTGACAGCAACTGCAGTAGGGGGGGTGCGGCGGGAGGCAGTCAGGGTGATTTGGGCCACTTGTGGAGGCACTTCAGACAGCGTTAGGCTCGGTGCTGGTGTCCGGATCCGGGTCGCACTCTGTGCTCCAACTTCCGGTTTCCAACTTTCTGGTTTCCTTCGGTAGCAGCAGAGAGCAGTGTGTCGTACGGGTGAGCAGAGGGATTTAGCAGAAGGAATAAATCAGACATACCCAGCTATACTTAAGTCTCCTCTCTGCAGGATTTAGCAAATTTGTCAAGGTGTCGCTCCACCAACTCAAATCCCTAGATGCCTCCTCAAACCTACTTGACTGTAAACCAGTGCTTGTAGACAAGGCAAAATCCTTGGGCCTTACAATTGACATTAACCTTAATCTACATGCCAACATTAGTGCCATAGCAAATGGTGCCCAATTCCAAATCAGGCTTCTCAGAGGGGTCAAACCATTCATTTCCACAAAAGTCTTCACAAAGAGAAATATCTTACAGACAAACTAACCATCTCAGGAGACTCCTGGTCTCACTGAAGTTTCGACTCCCTACTTCTGGAAATTCCTGCTCTGAAAAAAACTTGATTACTGAAACAAGCCTTCGCAGGGACTGCCGTCAAAATGAGGAATGTAATCCACTTGCTATCATGATCAACCCCTCTCACAATTCCTTTAAAAAAAACTAGAAATCCTTCCCCCTCCAGCAGCATCTCCCACCTTATAAATGTTATGTGTTAAAATTAAGTAACATATGCTAACATGCTTGTATTTCTCTGATAACCGGGTTTAATTTTGCCACTAATTCAGTTGTTCTCTAGGAGTGTTTTTGTGGATGATCTATGTAAAGTACTCTGATACCCCTCGGAGTCTGGTTCACGCTATTTATGATTGCACATACATAGGTAAAAAAATAAGGAAGCTGCAAACTGGTGAGAAGCATTGCCACAGTGAGTATAGGGAGCTCCCGTTGGGCTTCTGCCCACTGGTGGCTAGATGCTCCTTTTTCCGTATTGCCCATAACCTTTCTGATCTTGTGGACATCAGAGGTTGATATTGCTCAGGGTGATGTTTGGCTAAAGTGGGTGGTCCTTCTCTAAAATCCAGTAGTCTATTTCACATACCTTTATAACTTATCATTAGGTGAGTGACACAATTTGGTGGGAGGAAAAAAGAGGGAGGAGAGGGCCAGGCTCAGACAGTGAAACTGAGCCTTCAACTCCCAGGCTTCCCTGCTCTGCTGTGATATGGATGCATCACATTGATTTAACATGTCCATCAACCAAGTAATCCCCCCAGGCCAGATCCCCATAATGCCCTTTAAGCCCACCTCTTACATGCTGCCTTTTACTACAGTCCCCAGCCTGGTGGCACCCATATAAAACGAACCATTGCACCTTAACCCTACTTCTCAATTCAGCTAATTACAGTGGAGCAACATCAAGCTGGAACAATAGATTGAACTTGCCATGTTTACAATGATATGGATATTCTCATGCATATACTCTTTTATGTGGAGACAAATCGCACGCTGTGCATGCATGCACTGCCTTGGCAATACTAAAGAAATCATGTTTTCCTAGGGGCAGGCCTTGCTGTGAAAATTTTCAAGCAATGGACTTTGCCTACTTTATTTATTGTCACTGCAACAGGCAGAGTCTACTTATTCTACCTTTTATCCTTGCACATAAAAAGATACTTGAAGCAAATAGAAGACACTCAGAGCCCGATTTAATTCTTGGCGGTCAGCCGTTTCTTCACCAGGGCGGTGGAGTAAAGTTCTCTGTTGCCCAGAAGGAGGTGCCGCCCACCGAATTCAGAAATGTCCACTGGCCCAGCAGACATTTCTAGCATTGACAGGAACCGCAGCCATGGCAGTTCCTGTCAATGCATGGTAAGATTTGATGCACGGCTCCATTAATGTGATGGAGCTGTATGGCACACTTTCAATGGTTTTTTATATTTTCAAAATGAAAATCCCAAAGCAGGTTTTGATTTTTGAAAATTAAAAAAAACAATGCCCTCCTCGCCATGGGAGTTTCAGCCCAAGGCGAGGGAGTTGTCGAGCACTTCTCAATGCCCCTTACCGCCACATTTTTACTGGTGGTGACGGGTATTGAAAATCGTCTGTATGCCTGCCCATACATCTAAATTATGTGGGTGGACATACAGCCAAACCTCCGACCCTTACTTTGTTGGACCATCGGTGGGGTTTCACCTCGGCGGAGATGGAGTAGTTTCTGCTGTCATCAAACCTATGGTCAACTCGATTCTAAATCGGGCGAGATGATTATAATGTTGGTGGGGAGGGAACTCCATTGCTGTTGCAATGAAGTACCCTCTCCGCCAACATTTAAAGCAGTCCCTCAATTCCTCATCTCTTCATTACCACTGTATTGATAAATCCATGCACCATCATCTTTCCAAATGGAGACAGAATTCTGAAAGAAGAAGTAATCTTTCCATGTCTGACAGTCATTTTAACTTATTGCACCTATGTCTATCCATGTCTTTGAAAGGAAAATTAGAGACTGATTGATGGAACACACAGATATTCCACTAACTCTTGCTAGTGAATCAGCAGTTTGAATATTATATTTGTACTCAATAGAATATTTTTTAGGTTTCAGATCATTTCCTAGCAGAGATTGTAACTTTCTTAAGGAAATTTTCAGTACCTGAAAGCTTTAGTCACACTTCATTAGAACTGTGCATCAGGCAGTGGTTTGATCTAGGCATGAGTATCAAGGTACTCCAATGTGGTGCTTTGGTATTCTGAGGACACATTGCACAAGTAAACCTGATGGAATATGCCTTGGAATGCATATCCGAATTTCAGAAAACCATGTGGAAAACAGTGTGGATCCGCCAAAGTATTTCTGCACCAGTAAATTACCAGGGATTAGGATTTCTATGTGTGCTGTTACTGCCTCGACATCATGCAAACTTATAATGAGAACTAAGGGCCGTATTAGAGTTTAGCGAATGGGATACTCGGTCAAAACATGACGATTATCCTGTTCACTGTATTACAGGTGCCATAGGCTATAATGCGCTTGTAGTATGGTGAAAGGGGCAGCCACCAAGTTAGTGTCATAGTATCCTATTCGCCAAACTCTAAATACGTTTTTCTGGAGATGCCAACACAGCACACAACAACAAGTACTGAGTAAGTGACCCTTTAGTGACGAAAAGGGGATAAAGGTGGTCTTGCCGCATACAGGAATGTCTCTGATTAAGGCCTGAACACAGCTTTGTCAGACACTAAAGAAAAGCATTTATCACTGTACTGTCCTGCTGGCTATCAGCTCCCTTCCAGTCACCAGCAAGATACCTTGCAACCATTACTTCGCCCTTAAAACAAAGTGATTGAGATTTGTCCCACCATCACCAGTTACCAATTACACGCCAGGGATAACCAGCTGCAGCATTATCCTGTATCCCATATCTCTAAAATTAATCCAGAGACTTATAAATGGAAATGCAAGGAATATGTTGCTAAGTCAATGCTTAACGTGAACAAGACAATAGCTTGTGCAGTGACAGCTTGTCTGGTCACATTCCACGAAGGACTTTCACCGACCCCTTTCTCTTTTTTATAAAGAAAGAACCTCATGTTTTTTATGCATAATCTTTAAATTGCTTGTAAAATTCTACTTCTAAACTGAAAGGAAAAGCCTATTGTGAAATCTGTTTCTCATTCCCAGCGCTTTAAGCACCTCTCGTTTAATGGCCTTTCACTTGGAAGCAGGTTGTAGAGCGATCATTCCTTTGAAGTGCCCTCCATAATTACTTTTGCAGACTGCCTGCTGGAAACCTCCAAGTCTGTTTACTCCCACAGTTTTACACAATGAAAAAAGATTCACTTGATTGAAAAGTTTACACCCCTTTCCCCTTATACACACAATCATAAATGTGAAAAAGATGTGTTTTGTCTTGATTCATGTGATTCATGTGAAAAGCGTAGAGAACAAAGTATTTTGTTTGTATACAAGTCTTAAGGTCTTTAGGTTATTTCAGTGCCAAGTTACTTAAAAAAAACACGCAAAAGATTGTGTTTATCACGGAAGGAAACAATGAAATGAGTGAAGAAAAGTATCTGAGAGCAGAGTTAAAGCTTATCGGAAAGAAGGCTTACTGTAAGACATATTTGTCGTACTGTCATAGAAATATTGGAATGAAAGAAAAAGAAAGCAATTGTATAAAGGATAGTCGTAGAACACACATTATTTTAACTAGTTCAAATCGTGCATTTTCGCAATTAAATGCAACCTTTATAATTCCAAAATCAGCTCCCAAAAAATCCCAGAAAACCTTTAATTGCAGAAGGTCTATAAGGCTATTAGAAATTTCCATCCACTAAGGGTAGAATGTTCTAAATTAAAAAGAGAGAGACATGAAGACAAATATTGTAATGTTGGCGCTCCAGGCTTATACCAGCCATTATAAGCCCGAAATTACTTCATTGTCTTCAGTGGAACTCTCAACATTCCGATGTTTTAATTAGTAGTGAGTGGCTGGAAAAAGAAGAATACTTACAACTAAATGGAAAGGGTTTACAGAGCAGTAAGGATGGGTTTAGGGAGGGCTAACAAGAGGTTCATGGAGGGACAGATATCCAGGCACAACAGAGTAAGCCCAATTACAATATTACCAATCACTTGTACTGCACACCTTACCATAGAAGATAATGGAGGCATGGACTTAAAATACAACCTCATGGGAAATAATGTTAAAATAATTTATGTAGACTTTTACAAACATACTTACATTTCATTTTAGGTTAAATAATAATATATAAATACATGTCTTTGGATATTTTGAATAATAATTACATCAATCTTTTTTCAATAAATCTTTACATATAAGTTTAATTTAATTTAGTACATTTAAATTAATTAAATATATAATTAAATACAAGATTTTTACTCTAGGTAGATAGCTATAGATTTCAGTGTAAAACTTCTGGACGAATTTACACTGTGTTTAAAATGACATCCCAGGGAAACTACTTTGTGTGCATGATATTCCTGAGTGAAAAAGTTAAGAAGTAAAACAACCATTGGCAAAAGTAATAGGTCTTGCCTATGCAAGAGTTATTGGCTTTGCCAATGTGTTTTAGCCATGTTGTGCACCAGCGTGGCTGCTGTTCAGCATGACGAAAAGTTTGTGGTACAGAGGAGAGTGGCGTGGAGTGCCAGAGAGTGGAATGGCAAAGAGTGTCATAGAATGTTGCACATTTACTGCTTCCAACGCTCCGGTCCAGCGCGGCTTGTGCCGATTGTGTGGAGGGCGGGACAGTTGACTTTACTTCCTCACAGCTGATACCATTTCGCGCTGAGATAGGGCGGGGCCAGCCTGACACTCCTCTACTTTAGCCGATGGGACAGCGGATGCGCAGCGGAACCAAGTAGAAGTCAGTCTACTGCTCGCGCTATATAGAATGCTGTAGGATTACTGAAGGGAACCGGGAAAGTGGTTTTACTCGTTTTTTAAATATTTTAATTCTTACCCATTGCCACAGATTTGCGTACTTTGCACAATTATTGCTTCCAACGCTCCGGTCCACCGCGGCTTGTGCCGATTGTGTCGAGGGCAGGACAGTTGACTTTACTTCCTCACAGCTGATACCATTTCGCGCTGAGAGAGGGCGGGGCCAGCCTGACACTCCTCTACTTTAGCCGATGGGACAGCGGATGCGCAGCGGAACCAAGTAGAAGTCAGTCTACTGCTCGCGCTATATAGAATGCTGTAGGATTACTGAAGGGAACCGGGAAAGTGGTTTTACTCGTTTTTTAAAATATTTTAATTCTTACCTATTGCCACAGATTTGCGTACTTTGCACAATTACTGCTTCCAACGCTCCGGTCCACCGCGGCTTGTGCCGATTGTGTGGAGGGCGGGACAGTTGACTTTACTTCCTCACAGCTGATACCATTTCGCGCTGAGAGAGGGCGGGGCCAGCCTGACACTCCTCTACTTTAGCCTATGGGACAGCGGATGCGCAGCGGACGTGCGCAGCGGGCGCGCCTAAGGCAAGCCCGTCTGCGCCCGTCCGCGCCTGGCCCGCGTCCAGCGCAAGCCTTGCTGCTCAGATCCACCCAGATTCAAGACTAGTGTGGTCAAGGGAACAACTTTATGAGTTAAATTCTAACAACTGCCTAAACCCAACATGCCTGGATCCCGATACATTAAAATTAAGCCCTATCGGGCAGAGCATACACTGCGCTACGTGTTTTTTTGAGTTTAATAAAGAGTGTTTAGGGAAAAAGTGCAGTAGATTGGACATGGCTGGACTTTCTAGAATGCCGTCAGAAAATTCTAATTCAGCACCAAATATCAACGCTTATTTAATTAATTGTAGGTCCCTCCCCAAACATGCAGATGACATTTGGCTAACGTTGGAAACCAATGATTGGGACCTTGTATTTTTCACAGAAACTTGGTTGCGAAATAGTTCCAACCCTGATATTATGTTGGCCATTCCTGCTGGCTACAAAATTAGGATGGTTAATAGAGCTGGCAATAGACTGGGGGGTGGACTGGCAGTGATTATAAGAGATAACTGGGAGATTTCCTACAAAAAAATTGATTTAACAGGTCTCTTAGAAGCTATGTCATTCAGTATTAAAATCTCCCCTACCTGCTCCATTGCGGGAGTACTAGTATATCGCCCCCGACTCCAAACCTGCTGAACTTTTGAAGCTATATGATGTTATCGCAGATCTCTCACTGAAATATGTGAACTTTATAGTCCTTGGTGACTTTAATGTACATATGGACAATGAGCATTGCCCCTTGGCCTCTCAGCTTACAGATACACTAAAAGGGCATAATCTCATTCAAAGGTCTCCTTGCCTACACATGTAGCTGGCCACATGTTGGATCTTATTTTCACCAACATCCCAACTTTAACAACCGGAGACCCTCTTCCCCTTGCCTGGTCAGACCATAGTCTTGTACCATTCAAACTGGCTATGACCAAATATACTAGTCGTACGAAAATGGTCTATGAGGACAGGAGGAATTGGAGGCAAGTTACATCTGAAGCTATAAAACCCGTACTATTAAACACCCCCATACCACTGTCCGGTGATCCTAACAGTGATGCTACTATCTTCAACCATTGGGTCACATCATCCCTTGACTTCATAGCTCCCATAAAAACTAGGAAACTGACTAGAAATAAGCCTACGGCTCCTTGGTTCACACCTGAACTCCGTCTAGTGAAAAGTCTCTGCAAGAAACTTGAGCGGATTTGGCGAAAAACCTAAAATTTAGAGACAAAAAATTCTATAGATCAGCATTAAAAAACTTTCATAGACAAAAGCGTAAAGCTATAAGGGATTACACCGCCAAACAAATTAAATCTTCAAATCACTCTGCCAAAGCAATCTTTAAGATTGTTAAAGATTTTACTAAACCAGATTCGATGCAAAGTAATATAGTACCCTCTGCTACATTATGTGAAGACCTTTCAGCGTTTTTTCATGAGAAAATTCAAACCATCTATTCATCATTTTCCCCTAGGGAACTATCTATTGCACCTCTGTCCCGTGCTTGCCCTCCTAACACCTGGTCAAATTTTAGACCCTTAAGTCCCGAAGTCTCTTTGACTTTGCTGGAAAAAACAAAATCAGGATCTCCATTAGACTCTTGTCCAGCAAGATATTTTAAACTCTTGGCCCCACTACTTGACCCCAATCTAAATGTGATTTGGAATTCTTCCCTGGAAATAGGCATTTACCCTTCTGCCTGGAAAACTGCACTCGTTCAACCCATTCTTAAAAAAGAGGATGCAGATCCGGCGGATCTGAAAAATTTTAGGCCCATCTCCCTCCTACCGGCACCTGCAAAAATCTTGGAGAAGGTAGTGCAGATACAGCTTTCTGAATTCCTGGAATCCAACAAACTTCTCCACGATTCACAATCGGGATTCAGGTCAGGATATAGCACCGAGACAGCACTGCTAGAAGTAGCTGAAACTGTCCGGGAGACCTTGGACATTAGGCACTGTGCAATGCTTGTGCTGTTAGATTTGTCTGCAGCATTTGACAGTGTGTCACACAAGATCCTTTTGGATAGATTAAGACAACTGGGAGTCTCAGGGACCACTTTGTCTTGGTTTAGTTCCTTTTTAGAAGATCGATCCCAGAAAATTTTGCTGCACCCTTTTATCTCGTCTCCACGTCCTATAGTCTGTGGAGTTCCCCAGGGCTCGGCCTTGAGCCCTGCCCTATTTAACATTTATCTCGCCCCTCTAGCCTCACTGATTGAACAGCATGGTGTAAGTGTCATCTCATACGCTGATGACACTCAGCTGGTGTTCTCCTTCAGGAACACACCTAGGCAGCTTTCACTAATTTTAAACAATGCCTGATTAACATCTCAGCCTGGATGACTGACAACTGTTTAAGACTTAACACGGATAAAACTGAGGTTCTATTTTTAACCAGCCATCCCCACCACCATCGGATCTATGGTGGCCATCTGAGCTCAACCCTCCCCCTCAGCCGGTGTCCTCTGCTAGAAATTTGGGTTTTAAGTTTGATTCTGCCCTTTCATGCAAGACTCAGGTAAATCAGGTCTCGTCCTCATGTTTCTGGAAAATGAAGTCCATACGAAGATTTCTCCACTTGTTGCCCATGGAATGTAGAAAAACAGTGGTCCATGCACTCATTACCTCACAGCTAGACTATGCAAATAGTTTGTACTTGGGTCAGCCAGATTACCTGATCAGGAAGTTGCAGACTATACAAAATGCAGCCGCTAGGCTCATTAGAAATATCCAGATACGACACCATATTTCCCCCATCTGAGGAGCCTGCACTGGCTACCAGTAAAGAGGAGGATAGAATTCAAGGCTTTGACTCTAGCATACAGAGCAACAAGAGAAACGGGCCCACAATACCTCAGGAAAAGACTCCGCAAATATCTCCAGACAAGAAGCTTGAGATCCAATCATCAAGGCCTCCTAGTAATTCCCCGCTTTGCAAAAGCGAGGCTTGGTGGCCGGTCGTTCACAGTCAGAACCACTCGGCTGTGGAATTCCTTACCGGAACATCTTAGGAAGGCTAATTCTGAATCTGTCTTTCGTAAATTTCTAAAAACCTGGCTTTTTGACCTTCCCTAAGATTCTGTAGCCTGTGGCAACTTGCTTTTATTTTTTGTATCCGTTAGCGCCGGGACACCTCCGTTGGAGGTAGCTGTGCGCTCTACAAGCTCCAAATTAAATTAAATGTAGTGGCATAGAGTGTCGTGTATTGGAGTGGAAGAGAGTGGAGTAGGGTAGACTGGCATACAGTGGAGAGTGTGTTGGCATAGAGTGTTGCAGAGTATAGTGGTGCAGAATGCAATGGAATGGCGTGGATTAAAGTGTTGCATAGTAGAATGCAATCGCGTATAGTTCAGTGGTGCAGAGTGGAGTGGCATAGAGTGCAGTGGTGTAGAGTGGTGCAGAGTAGAGAGGTGTAGATTGGTGCAGAGTATAATGCCGTAGAGTGCTGGGGCATAGAGTGCAGTGGCATAAAGTGGAGTGATGCAGAGTGCAGTTGCATATAGTGGAGTGATATAGAGTAGAGTGGCATAGAGTACAGTGGCGTAGAGTGCACTTGCATAGATTGTAGTAGTGCAGAGTAGAGTGGCATAGACTTTAGTGGTGTAGAGTGCACTGTTGCAGAGTTAAGTGTCATAGAGTGCTGTGGTGCACATTGGCGTAGAGTGCAGTGGCATAGAGTAGAGTGGTGTAGAGTAAAGTGGCATAGAATGCAGTGACATTGAGCACAGTGGTGTAGAGTAGAGTGCAGTGGCGTAGAGTAGAGTGCAGTTGCATACAGTGGCATACTATGAAGTAGAGTAGAGTGGACTGGTGCAGAATGCATTGGCGTAGAGTGTTGCAGAGTATAGTGCCATAGTGTGCAGTGACGTAGAGTGCAGCACTATAGAATTCAGCAGTGTACAATGCGGTGGAATGGAATGCAGTGGCATAGATTAGAGAGGTGCATAGTAGAGTACAGTAGTGTAGAGTGCAGTGGTACAGAGTGCATTGGTGCAAAGTAGAGGGGCATAGAGTGCAGTGGCATAGAGTGTAGTGGCGTAGAGTACAGTGGTGTAGAGTAGAGTGGCATAGAGTACAGCAGAAAAGAGTGCAGTCGCGTTGAGTGCAGTGGTGCAGAGTGGAGTGGTGCAGAATAGAGTGCCATAGAGTACAGTGGCATAGAGTAGAGTGGCATAGAAGACAGTGTTGTAGAGTAGAGTAGAGTGGCATAGAACAGAGAGGAACAGAGTGTAGTATCTTAAAGTGGTCCAGAGTGGAGTGGTGTAGAGGGGAGTGCTGCAGAGTGCATTGGCATAGAGTGTAGTAGTGCAGAGTAGAGAGGCTTAGAGTTCAGTTGCTGAGAGTGCATTGTTACAGAGTATAGTGTCGTAGAGTGCGGGGTTAAAAAGTGGCATAAAGTGCATTGCTGTAGAGTGCATTGCCGTACAGTGCAGTGTTGTAGAGTAGTGTGGCATAGAGAGAAGTGGCATAGAGTGTAGTAGTGTAGAGTGCAGTGATGTAGAGTGTAGTTGTGTAGAGTGCATTGGTGTAGAGTTCAGTGGCATAGAGTGCATTGGAATAGAGTGCAGTAGTGCAGAGTATAGTGGAGTACAGTTCATTTGCTGAGAGTGTACTGTTGCAGAGTATAGTGTCATAGAGTGCAGTGGAATAGAGTGGCATAGAGTGCATTGGTGTAGAGTGCTTTGGCATAGAGTGCAGTGACAAAAGTAGAGTGGCGTAGAGAGCAGCAGTGGTGCAGAGTAGAGTAGAGTGGCATGTGTTAGTGGCATAGAGTGGTGCAGAGTAGAGTATAATTCTGTAGAGTGCAGTGGCATAGAGTGGAATGCTCCAGAGTTCAGTGGCATAGCGTGGAGTGGTGCAGAGTAGAGTGGCATAGAGTGCAGTGGCATTGAGTGTACTGGCATAGAATCTAGTAGTGCAGAGTAGAGTGGTGTAGAGTTTAGTGGCATAGAGTGCTCTACAGCAGAGTAAAGTGTCATACAGTGCAGTGGTGTAGAGTAGTGTAGAGTGCATTGGTGTAGAGTGCAGTGACATAGAGTAGAGTGTGGAGAGTGACATAGAGTGCAGCAACACTGAGTACAGTGGTGCAGAACAGTGTGTAGTGGCATAGAGTGCAGTGGAGTAGAGTAGAGTGGTGCAGAGTAGAGTGCAGTGGCTTAGAGTGACATACAGTGGCATAGAGTAAAGTGGACTGGCGTAGAGAGTTGCAGAGTATAGTGGCACAGAGTGCAGTGACATAGAGTGCAGCACCATAGAATTCAGAAGCAAACAATGCAGCATTGTGGAATGCAGTGGCATAGATTTGAGTGGTGCATAGTAGACTGCAGTGGCGTAGAGTGCAGTAGTGCAGAGTGGAGTGGTGCATAGTAGAGTGGCATAGAGTGCAGTGGCATAGATTTGAGTGGTGCATAGTAGACTGCAGTGGCGTAGAGTGCAGTAGTGCAGAGTGGAGTGGTGCAGAGTAGAGTGGCATAGAGTGCAGTGGCATAGAGTACAGTGGCGCAGAGTGGAGTAGAGTGGCGTAGAGTAGAGCAGAATAGAGTGCAGTGTTTTAGAGTGGTACAGCATGGAGTGGCTTAGAATTGAGTGGCGTAGAGTGGAATATTGCAAAGTGCAGTGGTGAAGAGTGCAGTGATGCAGAGTAAAGTCGAATAGAGTGCATTGGCATAGAGTGCAGTAGTGCAGAGTAGAGTGGCATAGAGTGCAGTGGTGGAGAGTGCAGTGTTGCAGAGTATGGTGTCGCAGCGTGCAGTGGTGTAGAGTGGCATAGAGTTCATTGGTGTAAAGTGCATTGGCATAGAGTGACTTAGAGTGGCGCAGAGAGCAGAGGCGTTGAGTTTAGTGGTGCAGAGTAGAGTGTAGTGGCGTAGAGTGCAGTGACGTAGAGTGAAGTTGAGTAGAGTGCATTGGTGTAGAGTGCAGTGGCTTACAGTAGAGTGGCGTAGAGTGCAGTGGCATAGAGTGGATTGGTGCAGAGTGGAGTAGAGTGGATAAGAGGGCAGTGGCGTAGAGTGCAGCGGCATAGATTATTTCAGAGTAGAGTGAAGTGGTCTATAGTGGAGTGGTGCACTGTAGAGTGCATTAGTGTAGCGTAGAGTGGTGTAGAGTGTAATGGCATAGACTAAAGTGGTGTAGAGTGCAGTGACATAGAGTGCAGTGGTCCAGATTAGATTAGAGTGGTGTACAGTGGAGTGGTGTAGAGTATAGGCGAGTAAAGTGGATTGGTACATAGTAGAGTGGCATAGAGTGTACTAGCATAGAGTGTAGTGTTGAGGGTGGCGCAGAGTGGAGTTATGTAGAGTGGAGTAATCTAGACTGGAGTGGTGTAGAGTGCAGTGACAAATAGTGAAGTGGTGCAGAGTGGAGTGGCGTAAAGGGCATTGCTATAGAGCTGAGGGGTTCAGAGTAGAGTAGAAAGGTATAGAGTGATGTGATGTATGGTGGTGTGGTGCAGAGTGGAGTAGAGTGCAGTGGCACAGAGCACAGTGGCACGGAGTGGTGTAAAGTAGAGCTGTGCAGAGTAGAGCGCAGTGGCATGGAGTGATGTAAAGTAGAGTGGAGTGGCGTAGTGTGGAGTATGCATGGTATGGTAGCACACTGCCTTTACAGAAGATGCATTTTCAAGGAAATGACCATTGCATTTGTACAGACATACAGTTTTACTAATAAAACTATGCAGTGCACAAATGAAGATGTCTGGAAATTACATCATATAGTGTATTGGTTTGTTTTGATTATAATAAACTATTTGTTTCCAGCACACTTCAGAATTAACAAAAATTTGCTTCATTTGTGCTTTCTTAATTCTGATATATTCTAAAAGTCTTGCACTGTTCATTTAAATGTTGTTGTGTGCAAGAAAAAAAAACCTTTTCTACCCACAGTATCCAGCAAGATTGTCACATACATCCTCTCACTTTGAAGTTAGAGAAAGAAAAGGAAACACAAAGCTCCCTTGAAAGACAGAGGCTGACATTTGAACTCTGTCTTTGAATGCAGAGCAAATGTGACTAGTTAAGAACAGGATTTACAGGCCTGTTTCCCAAAAAGCTAGTAGAGGTAGTGTAAAAAGGCTTTGCTCCTTGGGAGGGATGAACAGATTAAAACAAATAAAGCCAGCAACTTAAAAACCAGAAAATGTGAGTTACAAACCACAAAGCCAATGGTAAGCAATGGGTGGAATTCATTCATCCCCAAGATGTCTTTAGCAAACCAGACAGCTGAGCTGTCTGATAGGCCTTGACCTACAAAAAGTGTTTATCTGGCAAAATAGCCAAGGCTTTGTATGTCTTACCTCTGTTTAGCACTAAGGGGCTTAGTAACAGACTGTATTTTGTAATAACAAAAACCCACAAAGCTATGTGTGAAGGTTCAGCCTTTTCTTTCTTTTTCTGTGTGGAGATCTCCACCTGGCTGCAGAGTCACCACACTCATAAGTATATGTTTTAGTAGTAAACATGGGAGGGTTAAGAGCGCAGTAAAGAGTGGTTAAGGGAGGACTAAAGAGAGGTTTACACCCACAAAAGAGTAAGCTCATTCCTATTCGCAAACTGCACTTCTATAGTTATGACAGCTAAAAATGACCCAAAACTGTTGTGAATCTACTCCAGCTCGGAGCCGAAGTAAGTTAATCTCTATGTATGGCCAACCACTGGTATTGCAAAACACTCCATTGAAAATAAAGGAGGTAGAGACTAAAAACTAAACCCATAGGAAATAATGTTAATTCAATTAAATTATTTAAACAAGTTACAAATGTAACTATATTTTATGTAATGTTCAAAAAAGTATTAAACAGTGAAACTAGAATACACAGAATACACAGCGTGGTTGCCTAAAATACAGGAATATGTGAAGTTGCTTAGCCTCGAAGCATGAATCTGCATGCATTGTTTTAAATTGAGCAAGATCTTAGGGCAATGGGGGTTCTTGCCCATTTCTCAGTGCCGGCCTGTCCAGAGCGCCCCCAGGCTGCCCCTCCAGTACCTAACAGCAGTGTGTGCCTTGGAAGGTGCATCTGAGCACTACCTCTTTTAATTCCATTGGTGATGTCCCTGCTAGGTAGCTAGCCAGGACCCCGTCATAGAAGGAAGGACTCGGGCAGCACCACAGCCGAGTTTCAAGTGGGGTACCTTATGGCTGAAGAGAGGTAATTGAATCCCTCTGACCAGATGAGATGCTGTATTCATCATCCACTATATATGTGGGCTATAAACTCTTGACGGCCAGTATAAACATCTGTGTTGAACATTTTATCCATTATTATTTGCACTATCTATATTCAGAGTGACTAGTTTTCTATTTGGTCTTGAGGAATGCCCTTGAACTCCGGTGGGGGTCGATAAAGGGCAGGAACATGTTGACCTCTAGTAGGGGTATATTTGTTGATAACCCCTAGTCCTCTTTGGTTTTTAATCCTGTACTAGGGCACCACTGAATAAAGTTATTAGTTCCCCTGGAGACAGTTTTAATATCTTCACCGAATTCGACCCCTTCTATGCAAAACACCTCAGCTCCTCTTCAAAATCTTCTTTGAAGAGTCATAGCCCACACCTGGGACCTTGTGGCCCGGGTTGTGAGGAGGGAGCCCTATGATGAAACATATCCCCTTCAGGCGAGTGAGGGTTCTCGCCCTTAAAAAAAAGGTCTTTTTCCATACCCAACTAGACTGATATTTTCAGAAGCTCTATTATAGTGTATTAGTTGTCTTTAGCGCACACATTTCTTCAGAGAACGTACTTTTTGTGAGTTATAATTTGGACAGGGAGTAGTACGCTCTCCTATTGGGGCTTCTCCCCTAGATCTTTAGTGTGTAACCCCTACTAGATAGGTCCAAGAAGAAAAGTGTGGATAAGGATGCTTACTTCCACATCTGCATTCATCATTTCTTGTTAGTATGTCAGGTGAGGAGTGAGGACACGAATAAAATGAAAAGAAAGAGGATTCCAGCTACGTCACCCATGCACCGAACACCAGTAGGTGCCAAGGACGGCAGTAGCCGGGGCATTTTTTAATGAACATGACACAGAACATGGAAAATCAGGAAATTCCACCTGCGACCCACAGGCTGTAGTTTCCCGATTTGCTTAACTATGCATGAGAAACTAAAAGCACAGGAAAATCCCTGCAAATAGCTGTTACTGATGGATGGTGTGAAAGATGAGGATTTAACTGGATTCCCAGAAGTTTATTAATGTGTGCAGATTCCATTTTATAAGCACAGTGGGAGATGAATACATCACTTTGTGTACCCGACCATCTGATCTCAAATTGCATGACAGTTTTCAGTTTCAGAGTAAAGTCATGCTAACTCAAGATGTTCTGTTTGTTCCTCACAGGAAATGAGGTGCAAGAGTAGTATTTAAAATGAAGTGCACTTTGGAAAAAAGTCATTCTCAAATAGTAAAACGGCAGACACCATTGTCATGTATCCGCCTCTCTCAACCTCAGTGTGATGAGTTATCTGGTTTCTTTTTTTTAAAAAGTGGCAGACATTCAGGCCTCTTTCTCCACTACACTCGACCCTGGCTCCCACCCAGTACAATTCAACGTGCATTGCACCCTGAGCTTGGTTTAAGCCCTGGACCTCCCGACTTTCACTTCGGTTCTTGCTGCCACCAACTCAGGCTCTCTTCCCGGCCCTTGTCCACCATCTGTGTTTGGCAAGCTTGCCCCTCAATCTATGGATCGACTCACCCAGATTCCGAGTCCATCTCTTTCAGAAGGCATTGTTCCAAAATCTTGGAAACATGCTATGGTCACAGCATGGTTGAAAAAGCCAACTCTTGATCCTTTTTCGAGGTCTAATTACAGACCAATCTCTCTCTTGCCTACTCTGGCCAAAGTGTTAGAAAAATACCTGAATAAAAAGCTCATGCCATACTTTGAACTAAATTGCTTGCTCCAACCCTTGCAATCAGGCTTTAGAGCTGGCCAAAGCCACGTCAAGGCACTCTGGGGCATATTATCAAGGGCTCGATCGCCGCTTTAGCAGGACCTTTTCCCGCTAAAGCGGCGATAATACAGACGCCCTATTAGCAAGCTGTCGCTAACTGCTGTTAGCGACAGCTTTTAGGCGATAGCGACCGGGTTGGGTGCCGCTTTGCATGCCAGCGATATTTATCGCTAATGGCATGCAAAGTAGGCGTTCCCAACCTAAAAGCGACTGGAAACAGTCGCTAAGGTCGCTATCGCCTATTAGCGAGGCAGGGGAGGTGATTAACGAACCAGCGCTAAACACGTTTAGCGCTGGTTTGTTAACGCCTGGTCTCACCCTGACTTAGCCATGTAATCCAATGGGAGGTGGATTACATGGCTAAATCCCCCTCGCCCTATCGCCAAGCTAACACTGGTCACAGTGTGAATATCGCTTGTTTTCAAGCGATATTCACACTGTTCTCCAGGGTTTCTATCGCTTTGGAGATAAGCGTTGCTGATAGCACGCTATCTCCGCGATAGAAACCTGCGATAGCCGGCGATAATTATCCTAGCGCTAACTGCGCTTAGCGATAATTATCGCCGGTTATTGGTAATAGGCCCCTCTATATTTTGGATTGAACTCGAAATACTATTATCCCATTTATTGCCAGAACTTTGGGACAATTACCAACAAGGCATTTCCTCTAATCTTCCACCTTATCCTTTTTCAATGTCATATTAGCTGATATGAAATTGAAGACGGAATTTAACATGTAGCTACAACATCTGCACTTTAGAACTAACTTTGTAATTTAAAATTTTAGATAAGTATTAAAGTGACATTGATTAGGCAGCTGTAGAAAAGGCGCTGGTTAATCACTTGCACTTTTGGCGCACCGCATTTTGATTGGTTGACCCTTTAGAAAAGGCGCTGGTTAATCACTTGCACTTTTGGCATTCTGCACCTTGGTTGGTTATGCCTTCACACCCTAGGCATGTTGCACTTTGGCTTGAACTCGAATGTGGTAATAATATCCGTGCCTCAGGTTTAACCTGGCAAATCACTTCTCTGTTCTGCACTAGGTGGCATGATCAGGCAGTCGAACTTGACATGCTGCTTTAAAACTTGTACCTCAGAGCTAACTTTGCACATTATATCCTATCCGCTTCTCTTGCACTAAATGAACGTGAATTTACAATTTTAGCCACATCACAGTTTTAATGGTATTTATTATGTTGTATATTGTAACTTCCTCTTTTTATTATTGTGAAGATTGTAATTAATCATACAATAAAGCATTTACACATAGCACTGAATTAGCCCTTCTCAGTGTTACTGAATATCTGAGGCATCAGGAAGACAAAGGTGGTAGAGCTGCGCTGATCCTTTTAGATCTCAGCGCTACATTTTATATGGTAAACCACACCACTCTTCTCCAAAGATTAAAGGAGATGGGTGTGCAGGGTACAGCCCTGTCTTGATTGGGATCTTCTCTGCAAGATCGCATCTTCCAGGTACACACATATCAACATCGTTCAAAGCCTTACCCTTTATCACTTGGGCTGCCTCAAGGGTCCACCCTTAGTCTGACCCTTTTCAATCTCTATGTGAGGCCATTGGCAGAGATTGTAGAAACATGCTCTCTTTCACTCGTCTCATAAGCGGACGACACCCAGATTGTGGTATTCCTGTCATCTAAGGAGAATCACAATGCATAGGCTTTAAACATCTGTCTTACTCAAGTTTCATCTTGGATGAATGCGAACTTCCGCAAGCTAAACGGGGATAAGACGAAAGTTCTGTTGGTGAGCAACCTCCCTCAACTTTAGGTATCTCATCTTCGGCCTGCAGCCATGGGCAATATTCCTACTCCAGTACCTGTAGGCAAGAATCTAGGGGTCTGTCTTGATGATAGGCTGTCCATGAGTCACCAGATTACCAAAGTCACTGCCACCTGTTTTGGTATTCTTAGATGGCTCAGGAAAATTCTTGGATGTCTTCCAGTCTCAGCCCAGAGAACTGCAATCCAGGCCTTGGTTATTTCCAGGCTGGATTACAGTAATATCCTGTATCTGGGTGAATCAAAGGCTGTGCTTAAGTGGCTTCATATAGTGCAAAATTCTGCTGCAATGCTTCTCCTTAATTTACTTTCTTACAGCCTGCTCCATGACCTACACTGGCAGCCAATTGAACATCAATTGCAATTTAAAACTCTATGCTGATCTTCTCAGTGGACTGCTCCCTTACTTGCACAGCTCCGCCTGGTAGCTGCTGCCCCCGGGCTCCCTGCTGCTGACCAACTGACCCTCGGGTCAGTGGTTCGAGGACCTCCTCCACCCGCAGGCTCCCGCCTGTGCCTCATCCCTGGTGGTCTAGTGGTAGAGCATCTCTGCTCTGCTGCTGGGCTGCCCTCTGTCTTTCTTTTCTGCCTTCTCTGATTCTTTTTCTTTCCTTTCATACTTTTTTGCCCTTATCCTTTCCTTTTCTTTTCATTTTTGCACCTTCTTGCTGCTTTTGCCCCTGCTGCTGTGATCCCCCACGTCCCCACCCCCTCCAGTGCCACTTTTCCGCTCCCCACGGTTCCCGCCTCCGAGCTGTCCAGTCCCCCTGGCACACTACTTAATGGCGGCCGCTGCACAGTAAAGGTGCCATCCACTGATCTTCTCAGTGGACTGCTCCCTTCCTTGCACAGCTCTGCCTGGTACCTGCTGACCCGAGCTCCCTGCTGCTGACCATCTGACCCTCAGGTCAGTGGTGCGAGGCCCTTCTCCACCTGCAGGCTCCTGCCTGTGCCTCATCCCTGGGGGTCTAGTGGTAGAGCGTCTCTGCTCTGCTGCTGAGCTGCCCTCTGTCTCTCTTTTCTGCCTTCTCTGATTCTTTTTCTATCCTTTCACCCTTTTTTGTACTTTTCCTTTTTTTTTAATTTTTGCACCTTCTTGCCGCTCCCTGCGTTTCCCGCCTCTCAGCTGTCCAGCCCCACCACATACTACTTAATGGTGCCTATGTGCGCTTGTCCTCACCAGGACCGTTGCCAGCGTCAAGAACTCTGGTCCTGAGACCGACCACCGTTATGATGCAGGCATCCTCCCAACTCTAGACGCAACACCGCCTGCCGCCTCGAGATGTCTTGCAACACCCATGGCCCCTTCTCTTGCCGCCATTGCAGCTGCACCTTCACCCACCTCTGCACTCCAGCTCCTCCCACCGAAGGATCGACCCACAGCCTACCCGACCATCTCAGCTGCATCCTCCTCAAAACTCACTCCCTCTCCAAACAAGCCGCAGAAATCTTGGACCTCCTCGACTCCATCTCTCCTGAAATCGCCTTCCTCATGGAAACCTGGATAAACCTCAGCTCAGCCCCGGACATTGCCACTGCCTACCCCGACGGATACAAGATCATCTGCAAGGACCGCACCATAAAACCAGGAGGATGCATCGCTATTGTCCACAAAAATACCCTCCACCTGACCACCCACTCAGACAACCCAACGACAAGCATGGAACACCTCCACTTCCAGGTGCAGACCAACCCCAAACACCACCCTCAGCAGCACACTCATCTACAGACCGTTTGGCCCCCGGCTGTCCTTCATCGACGCCATCATCAACGTCATCGCACCAAAGGCTCTCGTATCCACCTCCCACATTCTACTCAGCGACTTTCATCTTTGCCTGGACAACCCAATGACCTGAACACCGCATCCCTCCTGGAGAACCTCACCTGCGTAGGACTCAAGCAGCTAGTCACCTCTCCTACCCGCTCAGCAGGACACATGCTCAAACTCGTCTTTCCGCCAGTGAAATCTTCATCTTCAGCCACACCTCTGAACTCCTCTGGACCGACTACCACTTCGCCCATTTCGCTTTCACCAAACCCACCATACACCACCACACACACCACCTTTCCTGCAGAAGCTGGAACAAGGTCACCGAAGAACATCTCACGACCCCCCTTAACACAACCCACTGCCAACATCCACAGACGCCAACACATCAGCACATAACCTCCACCGATGGATCTCCAACTGCTTTGACACTCTGGCACCCCTCAAGAAATCCCCCAGAAAAGCAACACTCCAAGAAAGCCAGCTGGCTCACTCACGCCCTTCAGGCACCCAGACGCACCTGTAGAAGGCTCGAGAAGAGATGGAGGAACAACAAAACCCCAGAAGCCCACAAAGCCTTCAAAGCCACCATCACTACACACCACCTCCTCCTCAAAACTACTAAGAAAACGGCCCTCCAAGACAGAATCAATGCTAAGGCACAAACAGCAAAGAACTCTTCTCCATCGCCAAGGAGTTTGCCAAACAGCGAAACCACAGACGTCCCACCCTCCCAAGAACTCTGCAACAAACTCTGCACCTTTTTCCACCACGAGATCAGGCAGATCTATGACAGCTTCAACACCCAACACCCTCCCACCATGCCTGCCACCACCCCACCATATGACGCCGCCCCCCCAACAGATCATGCTCAACTGGACCCGGTGCACCACGGATGACACACTCAAGACAATGAAGAGCATCTACTCTGGAGATTCCTCGGTTCCCCTGCCCGCACCACATCTTAGAGCTGCCACCTCCATCGCCCCTGAGCTGCGCTGCACCATCAACTGCTCCATTGAGATCGCCACCTTCCCGATGACTGGAAATATGCCGAGATCAACCCCCTGCTGAAGAAGCCATCCTTCCGACCCGACAGACCTCAAGAATTTCAGACCCATCTCTCTGCTCCCATTCCCGGCCAAGGTCATCGAGAAGGCCATAAACGCCCAACTCTCTGAGTTCATCGAAGCCAACCACGTCCTGGACATCTCCCAATCCAGCTTCTGAAGCAACCACTGCATCAAGACCACCCAACTCACCACCACCGACAACATCTGCTCCCTGCCTCCACCGAGGCAAAACAGCAGCCTTCATCCTTCTGGACCTCTCGGCCGCACCCTAATCATGAGACTCCACAACTCCGGCATCAGTGACAAGGCCCGGACTGGATCTATTCCTTACTCACTGGTCGGTCACAACAAGTCAGACTACCACCGTTCCTCTCAGAACCCACAGATATCAGCTGCGGAGTGCCGCAGGGCTCCTCCCTGAGCCCCACTCTCTTCAACGTCTACATGGCCCCACTTGTAGCCATCTTCAAGAACCACTGACTCAACATCATCTCCTACACCAACACCCAGCATATCCTCGCTCACAATGAGCCGCCAGATCAACGCTGTTTCATCATCATTTTTCCACATGCTTTGTTTGCTTTGAAAGACCTTCAGATAGATCCCACAGAGTCCAGAAGGACAGTCACCCATGCACTCATGAGCAGCTGACTCGACTACGGCAATGCACTGTATTCAGGTGTCACCAAGAAACTCCTCAGAAAACTACAGAACATTCAAAAGGCCACAGCCAGACTGGTCCTCAACGTGCCCTGCCACAGCCACATCACCGAACACCTACAACACTTCAATGGCTTCCAGTCAACAAAAGAGTCACTTTCAAGCTCCTCACACATGCCTACAAGGCCCTCCATGATGCAGGACCAGCATATCTGAACCACCGCCTCTCATTACACGTAACCACCAGAAACCTCCACTCTGCCCAACTGGCCCTGGCCACCATCCCTTGGATCTGCAAGACCAGGACTAGAGGAAGATCCTTTTTCTACCTAGCCGCCAAGACCTGGAACAACACCCTGCCTCTCCACCTCAGACAATCCCTGTCGCTGACCCAATTCAGGAAGGATCTCAAGACCTGGCTCTTCGACTGAACCCCAGCATCCAGACCAATCAGTAGCCTCCTCCCATGCCCCCATCAGCGCCTTGAGACCCTAACGGGTGAGTAGCCACACTATACAAACCTTGACTGATTGTTATGTTACTTGCTTAAATACCTATCCAACTCTGAACTTATCTGTCTTAGATCCTTGGTGTCTTCATACTCACCCAATAAGTCTCTGTGCTCAAACAATCTCGAGCGGCTGTAATTCCCAGAGTAAGGAAGTCCCGTCAAGGAAGTTGCACATGCTTCTATTTGGGTCCTAAGCTCTGGAACTTCCTGCCCCTGGTCTTGAGAGCTTGTCGCTCGCTCTCGGTTTTCTGTAACCTGCTAAAAACCTGGCTGTTTTAAATTCTCTGATTGTGAACAGGCATGGCGCATAATATCGTCATGAGCTTAGTGCTGGGAAACACTTTTTGTGTAGCCATACACTTTATAAGTCGTGTATAATAATAATAATGTAGCTAGAAAGCATTATGTGCATTATGTGCATTGCTTTAATGAAATACGTGTGACAACAGCACAAATTGTAAAGTATGCAGGCACCTGAAATGAAACATCTAAAGAGATCTCAAAGTGTAATGATACTTCACGGACCAGGGGCATATGCACGTGCACATTTTCCCATAGACACAACATGAGTAAAACCCTTTGATACATCTGGCCCCAGCTTCTTTCTTCTCACATTGTTTATTGCCTCCCTTCATAGATGCAAGACAATAATACTAGAGTGAAACTAAACACAGGATATCCTTGAGTGACTCACACCTAACATTGAGCCACTTGAGACGTCGGTATTGATTCTACTTTGCATCTTAGCCTGTTTGTAATGGGGTGAGCCACCCATGAGGAACTGCAGCGTCCCACATGTACACCAAAGAGACATGAAACCGTCACACAAAAGATAACTGAAAACAGCTCTTCAATTTAACCCCTCCCCCGTGACCCAAGCGTCATCTGTAACGTGCTATAGGACTCAGTAGTTCTGAGGATGCACCTGGAGTCATCCATTGTTTGTGGACGGGCTGTGTGCATAACTATGTTAATAGTGTTTTGTACATGGCGTGTCATTGTTGTTCTTTCTGTAGGATAGTTTGAATTGTCCACTTCGAAGGAATACGAAAAAGACGTTTATTAGTTATGACTTGTCACTGAGTGAGGAGTTTATTCCTTTTTTTATTAAAAAAAAAAGTGCATGTAGATTCGAACATACCAATGATCCAGCGGGTTACTAGCAACAAGCATTCATACACCAAATACTCACCTGGGCCCATTCATTCATACTACGCTAGCATTTTCCGCTGGTGGATCAGTTGTACCCTTTATCAATATCCCTGCTACCAATTACCTTTTCTGATTGAAGAGTAATGACTTACCAATGGACCCTTTGATAATTGGGAAGTTTAAAATGAGAAGATACAATACACTTCATAAATCTGAAATAATCACTGACTCAGGAAGTTTTAAAATGTTTATCTAAAGTCTTTAGCAGAGTAAATTACAAACCACATAATACTTAATCACATATCAAGGAGGAAGCATACTAAATAATCACCTATTTAATCAATGACGGTCCCTCAGAAAGAAGAAGATAGAGACAGCAGTATAGCTAAAGGTTTGCATTTATAGTTACCTAAAGGTGTGAGAACCAAACCCCTTGGCCAAGGAGTTGGAAAGATGAGTCCCAAGAAGGATGAAGACCAAAGACCTCCGGACCAGGTTCAGAACAGGATAGGTGACCTCTCTATCAACGACGCCTGCGTCGTTCCCCTCTCTGACACTTCGTTCCTCCTCGATTCTTCCGTGTCTTCTTTCTAATGGAATCCGCCGCCCCCGCCTCAGGACCTCTCTGGACAGCGGTTCAGTCTGCATCGATCAGCTCGTTGAGCACCAAAGCCTGATTTTCTTGTGTCTGAGCTGTGCTCTTGTGCTAACTAATTAGCTAATTCGATATCTATTATACCCTTCTACACCCAGGTACCTCCCATTAATGTTTCAAATTTATGGGCCCACTACTTCTGATTGGACAGGGACAGGGGGTTGATCCTCACACCATGACAATTTAGTTCAATTTCTTTAAGCCCATTGTTTTAAAATACCGCCCCTCACAAGTAATACATTTGCTTTATTTCACACCCGTCTCACGACAAATTTAATACAAAATGTATATACATTGTTGCAATTGATAGAACATCTCAAATGTACAGTGGAGGTGACCAACGGGTCGTGTCCTTGGATATCTTCCAAGTTGACTTCATCGCTTTGTCTTGTTAGTTTTCAGAGCGCATGCGCACGCTCCATGGCTCTTGAGCTGCTGTTTGGTTAACCCAGGCCCATTTTACAAACTAATAGAAATCAAAGAAGAAACATATTAAAATCAAAAATAAATGTTTTGACTGTATACCCCCTACTTCTACTCTATTCCCATTTAATTATAAAATCTATCCCGCATTAGTAGCGTTAGAATACCACATTATTAATTGCAGCAAATGCGTGAGCTTTAGCACGTGAGAACATTAAGCAGCCATTTTAGCACACACTGCGCAGAAGCAAAGATTCCCTCCAAGCAAAGAAAGACGTCATACCACGTGATATGGTTGACACATGCGCAATGGAGTTCCCGCGCCTTTGCGGCCATTTTGGATTAGACAAGGATTACTTATTAGTTTTAAACACATAGGCAAGCGTCTCTCGGATAAGGTGTAGTGTATGCATTTATTAATAAAGACATTACAAAGTTTTAATTAATTAATACGGTGAGAGGTTTGCTTACGAACAAGTCTCTTTGTGAGTCCTTGCTCCATCACCAACAGTGAAAAAATCAGTTTGTTTTGGTGGTTTATGAAGTTCTCACTCTGCTTTTTTTGTTCTTGGTTACATTATGCTTGTTATAATCCAAAAAGTAAAAAATTGTGTCTGTGTTTATTAGCATGGGTAAGGTGGACTGCCAGTGTGTGATGTGCTGGAAGGGGAGAGGGTATAATTAGGTAATGCCTGTCTTTTTGACCATATTTGGGCCAATTCACAAGCATTTGTCTTTATAGTTTGTAAATAGACAAGTATTAAAAATGGTTTTGATGTGTGTCGAAACAGTGTTATGAAAAAAAGAAGCCATCAGAACTGAAACATTAATTTGAGTTAGTTTAAGCTTCTAATTTTGTCACCAATATTTACAGCAGCAGCTGGTTCGCATGAATGCAAACGCAATCCAACTCAACAAGTGAATTGTTACAAAAATGTTGGGAATATCAATAATTGTGGCCATTGTCGTGATACAATGAACATTTGCCGATATGTGGCAGATACATTGTTCCATGTTGGGAAAATTCTCTTGAGACATCACATTGCACATGAAAAGAAAAGTTTTAGAGTGGACGGTCATGGAAAGCAGATCTTTTGTTGATAACGCATGGTTTCAAACATAACTATTTCAAGTTATATGTTTGAGTAACAAAGAAGAAAAAAACGACAATTCTCTAGATTGTTAGCAAACATAGACGCTGAGCTCTAGGCAATAATACCCAAGATTTTTCCATGAACCACCATCTGGAAAAGTCTTTCCCAATTAGGCCTGAATTACAGCAATCCAAACAGGTCAAGTTGTTCCTCGGCTGGAATAGCCCCGCAGGCTGCTAAAGAAGGAAAAGAGTGACTGGCTCAGGTAACACATGAGAAAACAGAAAAGTGCTTTTTGGAAACGGCATAAAGAACCTCATAGATCAGTGTAAGAACATTCACTCATCTCCTGGTGTGCATTACACCCCCCACTTAATTGAGATTCAATACCTCGATAAGATAGGTTTGGGTCCCTCCCACTGAAATCTTTAACCCTTCCCCCCCCACTCCCCCACATGACCTCTGGTGCCTCTGGCACTGTCCTTCCTAGCACTGGTCTCAGGGGTCATGAAGTCAGTCAGGCACGAATTCGGGCACAGAAAGTGAACAGGGCTCTTAGCGCCATATCACCTTCAGTAATTTGCACTTTTACTTGACACTAACCCCTCAGCAGCAGGTAGGAGGCTGTTGTGGAGTTAATGGCTGGAGAACGGGTAAAATCAATGATATTATCATGAAACAAGGGGACGTGACGTCACTTCTGCTAGCTTTGGGATTTTTGTGACTCTACTTTCAAGTTTGGATTGCTTCGCTGTGTTTGAAATGGAACTAAAGAAGTGCATGTACTTCTGTTATAGTGTGTAGACTTTTGGTGAGTTCAGCGTAGTTGCTTTCTTGTGCATAGTTCTGTGATGCTTCCATAGAACGTTGCTTATGTAATGCTCTGTGACTTCAAGGGGTTCTGGGGCTGTTTCTCTTGGAATGAGTCAGATAATGTTGGTGCCCGTATGTCACTTTTTCCCATATTAAAAGTGACGCAATGACAGCGCAAGGGGCTTGCAAATAAGCCCCAGGATTTTGTTTCTGAATAAACTTAAAGGGGCTTATTTACAGGCTCCTTGCCCCGCCAGTACGTCACTTTTTCCCATATTAGAAGTGACGCCCAGGCGGCGCAAGATGCTTGTAAATAAGCCCCAAAGTGTTCAACTTCTACCAACCCATACAACGTGGTTACTACAACTATTTGTCCTTGAGTACACGTGCCGGTAGTCTCCCATTAATAGCATTGGAGCAGTGCCGTTATTATCCCTTCCAAATTAAAAAAGTGCATGTACTGAGTACCTGATAGCACCTGCCCATTTAAAGCACTGGGGCTCAATGATCAAAGCTTGGAATTTACGTGGAGAAAGTGTTCTGTGGCAGGGATTGTCCCTCAGGTGATAGTTGGTCAAGTCGAAAGGAGGATGGGCTGAGCTTAAAAGACATGTTTGCTCCTTGCCTTCTTTTTATACACACTTGCTTATTTGAAATCAGTAACGTATATAAATAATAAAGATGTTATTTTAGATGCAAGAATTGTGATGCCTTTTATGTCATCGAAGCCAGGGGCCCTATAACGTAAAATAAGTAACTCTTTACTTCGGATTTTAAAGGATGAGTGCATACACTCACGCAAGCATCATAGATGATGATTGAATAGAATACATATTTTAAATATCAGCATTATTCTATATGCCAATATGTCTTGTCATTGAGTGCTGTATAGGGTGACCAACTGGCATGGGTGTAAATTCAGGACGGTAAGTTTAAAAATTCAGGACAGAGGGTCAAAATTCAGGACAAAAATTCAGGACAGAAGGTCAAAATTCAGGACAAAAATTTGTGAAAAAAGGTACGTTTTACAGACACATCAGAAGAAGTTGTGCGATAGTATAAAAGTAAGTAAATAGACAACCACTTAAGTACAAGTCAAAATAAGTTTATATTAGGTTGAGACACTCGCGCACTTCACGTTTATTTGGTATGTGTGCAGCTTTGAGCAACTGTGCAGGTCTTTTTGTGGTATTTCATATGATAATTTACATTCTGTCATCCATTAATTCTTTCATCCATCATTCAGTCTTTTACCATTCATTCTGGCCTTCCATCTGTGTACCCATCCATATCCAAACCTTTTCAATCATTTGCAAACCTATCCATCATCTATCCTTCCATCCATCATTTTACTCATCCATCCCTTCATCCACCCTTTCACTCATCCATCCATCATCCATCCATCCACCCTTTCACCAATCCATCCTTTCACTCATCCATCCACTCTTCCACCCATCCATCCATTCACTCATCCATCCAACCATTTATCCTTTCACCCAAGCCATCCTTTCACTCATCCATCCAGTCTTCCACCCATCCATCCATTCACTCATCCATCCAACCATTTACCCTTTCACCCATCCAGCCATCCTTTCACTTACTCATCCATCCACCCAGTCACTCATCCGTCCACCCTTTCACTCATCCATCCATCCTTTCTTTCAGCTCTCCACTCTCCCTTTCACTCATTATGCATTCTTTCACTCATCCATCTTTACATTCTTCTTTTCACTCACCGTGCACCCATTCACCCATCCATTCTGCCAATCATTCATCCATGCTTTCACTCATCCATCCATCCTCCCTTTCTCTCTCCATTCCCCTTTCACTTAGCCACCCATCCTTCCAGCCACACTTTACCCATACATCCACCCACCCATCCAGTTGGAGACAGAAGAGGCCCATCAAGAACTTTACCCTCGCTGTAGTTCCTAAAGCAAGGGGTGGGGTGGGGTGGGGAGGGTTCACTATGCACCTGCACATAGGCAATCTAAAAACCTGGAAATCATGAGTCATGCATGATGCACAGTGCCAGGACGTGAGGTGACTGTGACATGGTGTTGTTTCCAGGGCTTTACGTGGGTTGAAAAAACTGGGGGTCTCTCCAAGGGGTGTGTCTGATGTAATTAAGGGCTTGGCTTAAAACACCTAAGCTAAAAATATGTGCTGAGCATAGTGTGCAGCCCGACTGTTATTTTGCTGTTTCTATCATTGCATCCAGTAACATTAGACCTACAACAAGCCATGACTATTGGCTTTGTCAATGGATGTTAGTTGCATAAAATAAATAAAAAAGCAGCAACTATGGCTGGGTCACGGTAAGTAATGGGAATCCTACAGTTTGTGTGCTGTGGTCCCCTTAAGTGCACCAGGGACCCATTTGAAACAAGAGCTAATGCCGGTTCGTCCGCCAACTCCCATCTGCAGCAGATTTGGGAATTTGAGTAAGGCATTGATTGTGCACCCCACAGGTATTTATTTGCCTGCCTGATTTTCGCCAGTGAAATCCTGGCTCAAATCATACAGAGAAATGTGCGAAATCTGAGTTTCTGCACCTTGGAATCGGAAAAAACATGCACAGGTAAACAGTTATTCCTCATTCTGGGGGTCAAAACGTCAACACTGAATGAAGTGCAACATGTCACCCGAACAATGCTGTACCCCGTGTCACTGGTGTTTACTAAATGCTCAGCTCACACCTAGATTTGTGTGAGAATCAAAATGGGGTTCCAAGTTATGAAATTTCAAGTCAGCCTTGTACTGCTGTAGGCTATCTAGACTAGTGTTCAGTGTCACGCTCCATACCACTGCCTAAGAGGAGTCTTAAATTCAAATGTCGTCCATCTAACCCTAAGAGAATGCCCTGCCGTAGACCGAGTCTGGAGGAGGCCACCACATGCTTTCACAGCCCAGGCTGGCCCATTGTCATTCTGTATGTGGCAATCCGCGGCATACAGAATGACAATGGGCTGGGTGGGGCTGCTCTTGTGCTTCGCAGATGAGTGCGAGGTGGCCCCATCAGGGAGCTGAGGCCTCTCATAGGGAACAGCTCTGTTCCCTGCAAGGCCCAAAATTACGGACAAAAGGCGTCCGTAAAAGGGATCCTCACGGACAACGGATGTGAGGTCCAATTTACAGACGGTCCGTGAAATTTACGGACGGTTGGTCACCCTAGTGCTGAACTGTTCAAACCTAAAACACACTTTACACAATTCTCTTTTCCCCCATGTTTGTCCCTTAGTCCCTTTTTAAACTTTTTCTATTTGATTAAGGCTAACTAGCCATAGAAAACCAAACAATTTTATGAAAATTCCCAAAAGAAGGCTATAGAAAAATTTACTGTCTTGGTTCATGGTCTCTTATGCACACTTTCATACTGTATATGGTTTATATATAGATCGTTATACAATGTTTATTCTATTCATGTTTAAATGCCAACTCCTTAGTTTCTCTTTTTCTGCCCTACAAATTATCCTTTATCTACTGTACAACATCATGGTGTAAAGCCGAACTCTAGATCATGTCATAATTGTCGTCCTTTTTATTACAAGTGCTTAAAGGAGAAAGCGTAAAAACAATATTCACATTTAAATCCACAGTAAAATAAGAAAAGTAGGGAATGGCAACAGAGGAACCTGTAGTAACATTGCATCCCAATAAAGTAAGTACATCCTCAAGCTCTCTAGCAAATTCAGTCAATCAGACTTAGAAGAATCCAAATCCACAAAAACCGACTTGAACCCTGACACCTCTGAAAAAAATTCCTCAACCTAATAATTCCTGCATGAACTGATGCATAATGAATAAACAGAGGGCAGGTCCTTTGACACTGTGAGCGTAGCCACCGGTACACAACTGAATATAAATATAGCAGTGCTGTTACTATCAGCATTACAAGGATTGTTCAAGAAGAATACCACTATAACAGAAGGAAAAATGTGGAGATTCCTCATCTCCCCAGCTTTGGCAAATGTAGGGCACAAATAAGATTTAAGGCCTTTGTGCAGATGCTGCAATAATACACAGTCACGAGATAGATGGCCAAGATGTGAACTAGATTGGCAGATTTTGCTTGGCCAGAATCATACCTACAAGAGACTATTATTTGCCAATTCATTCCAAAACATTATAGTAAAGTGTATATTTTGACTGATATTGATAGTGCTGTAGTTTCAAGATGATGATTTGCATTATCACAGAGCAGGGCATAATACCCAATTATAGATTTATGCTCAATAAAATCTCAGTTCCAGGCTCATAATCCACTTGATAGCAAAGACGCCACCAATAGACGCAGAGGCTGATCAAAACACCCAAGTACTGCATCAGCCCCCTGCCGGACCCACCTATTCCTCACTCCACTGAAAAGTGCAATTCCATCAACTTCTTCTTCAGTGAAAAAATACAGAAGGTCCGACAGCACATTGATGATACCAAACCTGCTTCATCTCGCTCACCCACCCTTTCCTGTAGAATCTTGGTTTGGCCAGCTTTCAAAGCCCTATGTATGGCTGACATACTCCATTCCATCAAAGCCACTTCTTATAAAGATGATGCCTTACCATTGTCCTTAATCAAAGTTCTCTGGGAATGCTCTCTTACGCCTACTTACCATTGAAAATACTCCCTCCCTCAAGACATTTTCCCAGAGACCCTCAATATCGGTCAGATCTTCCCACTACTAAAGAAACCTACACTAGACCCTGATCACCTTGCCAACTACTGACCCATCACACACTAACCATTCATCTGCAAAATCATTAAAAAAACAAAGCAGTCTATGTTCAACTCCAAGATTACATCAATGCTAACCGATCTTCTGCATGACTACCAGTCTGACTTCAGATCACGCTGCAGCATGGAGACCACCATCCTACACATAGTAGACAATGCCCTCTTGACTACTAATGAGGATGACTCCCACCTCCTGATACTGCTGGACCTCTCAGCTGCCTTTGACAAAGTCGACCATTCCAGCCTCATACGCAGCCTTGAGTTGCAAATGGGATTCATCAGCAATGTCCTTCACTGGTTCCCTTCCTACTTACCCAACTGACACCAGTTTGTTCACATGGGCAACTCCAGGTCACAAAAGATCCCTATCATATGTGGAGTCCGTCATGGTTCCATACTTTCTCCTGTCATCTACAACCTTCATTTGGAGCTGCTTGGAGCTCTACTCACGGATAACAGCATCAAGATTAATTAATATGTTGATGACACACAACTCTAATTAAACAGCTCCTCTGCTTCAGACATCCAATGGCTCAAACACTGCTTGCACATCATCCAGACCCTTAAGTCCAGCTCTTACCTGAAGCTCAACCCAACCAAGACAGAATACCTATTATTTGCCAAGAACAACAAACAAGATACAGTACAAACTTGGCTCAATGACATGATCATTGAAGGGCTCGATATCCTTATTCTCGCCAAATGATGAATCACTTGGATTCAACATGGACAGCAACTTCTCCTGGAATCTGCTGTTCAAACTCTTGTGCTCTCAAATGTGAGTGGTGGTAATGTTCTACTCCATGGCCTCTAAGGTTCCACAAAGGCACCCCATAGAGCCTTCCCACATGCTGCAACATGTCTCATCCAGGGCTCATACGGGGCCTGAAGAAATATGATCTCATCAATCCTGTCCTAATGGAGCTCCATTGGCTCCCCTTGCCATTCTGTGCCATCTTCAAAACCAGCTACATAATTTGCAAAGTCATCACAGCCAGCATTCCCGCTTATCTTGCAGATAAACTCACCATCTCTGGTTGTTCGCGACTCACCTACAGCCTGGACACCATCAGACTGTACTCTAAGAATTATTGAAAAAGAAGACAGCAGGCCTTTTCCATCTATGCAAGCAAGATCTGGAACAACATCCTCGTACCCATCAGGACGCCCAGACACTGCTCCAATTTAGGAAAGAGTTGAAGACTCACTCTTTAAAGAACACCACATCACAATGCATTAACAGTCCACAACTCAGTTTTCTCTACTATGAAAGGCTAAACAACAAAACAAATTAATCAACGGCGGAATAGAGAGACTGCACCTCAGTCAAAGTTCACAAAGAATATGTGGTCCTGTGCACTGCTTATCCGGTATCTGCTGTTGTTCGGTACCATTGTCCAGAAGATTAGAAATAGCAACTAATGGAAAGGTGCACCACAGAAGAATTGTAGTCCAAAAACATCCAATGATTATTTTCCAAGTACGATTTTATTCTTTTGTTCCTTTATATCCATATCAACAACATCCAGCCAACGCGTTTCGTTCAAACAACTTTTAGAACTTCATCAGGGCTCTTGTATATTTAATTCTTAAGTATCTCTCCTTAGTATGGTAAAAATTGTATAACTCTGTCCAATTGACATCTAACAAACGTTAAGTCGATCCATATCATATAACATAATGGTTTGTGGTGATCTTTCCAGTGATGTCCTAAAACGAAGTAATCAGAATGTATAATTCCCTGTCAGATACCTTAATAAGTATCCCTTCATCTGTACCATATGTAAAAGTTAAAGGTAAAGGTCTACTATTAAAGGCTGACCATGTACAACGATCTGCTGCCTTTTGTCTAGGTTCTCTCTATAGAAATAACATATACATACATAGATATTTGAAATCATGCAGAAAAATGTAAAATATTACATGGTTGAGCCTGCAGATATTTTAAAAGGATATGACCTTTAGTGATTGGAACATGTTAGACCTGTCATCCTTAGATTGGTCTTCCCCCAAACTTTTTGGCTGATTCTTTTTGTTGGCCTTAGGCCCAAGAGCACTTTATCACTACTGACCAGTGCTAAAGTGCATGTGCTTCTTCCCCAAACATGGTAACATTGGTGTTTACACAATTGACATATTTAGTTTGTTTGTAAGTCCCTTGTAAAGTGATATACCATATACCCAGGGCATGTAACCTAATTGCTACTTGTGTGCCTTCAGCACTGATTGTGTCACCCCCACGAGTAGACTTTCAAACCTGTCTCAGACCTGCCATTGCAGGGCCTGTGTGTGCAGTTTACTGCCACTTGGACTTGGCATTTAAAACTACTAGCCAGCATTAAAACTCCCCTTTTATTACACATAAGTGAGGCCTGCTGTGCTGCTACAAGGACTGCCACTCTGCTGGACTGCTGCTCCGGAAGAACTGCTTTTCTGCTCTGCTGCCAGCAGCTTGCTACCCTCTGCCCTGCTGAGGAAAAGGACTGTACCCATCTCCTTGAATCCAGAGTGACTACAAGTGCTTGCTAGCTTGTCCCCTGGTCTGAAGTCTCAGTGACATCAAAGGCTTCCTGCAACCCCTCAACAGCACCTGGACTCTGCCATCTGTGAGTCCCTGCCCTACCAAGTGGTGTCAAGTCAGTCCTGGGCCCTTGGACATGAGGCTTTCTATGCTGCAACTCTTGATGCATCGCTGCCATTGCACCGATCGGAACCAGCGCAGTGCACCTGGCGACGAGCATCGTCAACTCCTGTGCTGCTCGACGATGAAGTCTCCCCAGGTGCGCGGTTCGACGATAACGCATCGCCCATCTTCAGTACTGCTTGACGCCGAAGCTTTCCCCGAGTGTGCAGTTCGATGACAACGCTTGGCCTACGAATCGTTTGGATTGGCAACAACACTTCACCTCCCTGCTTCTCGCATCTCGCCCACGACGTCGATGTAGGTCCTCCAAAGGTACTGTTTTCAGTGTGTCAAGGCTGGTCCCTGCACCCGACCCGTGCTCCGTCAAGGCCAGCCTGAACTTTGAATTTACCCCGGTCTAACACAACCAGATATCCCCGGTTGGCGCTTTATGACTCTAAGTACTATAGTTTGATTTAATCTTTGAAAATTCATAACTCATGGTCTTCCTTTTGATTTTTTGTCATTTTGGTCTTGGTTTTCTCATAAAAATATAATCTATTTTTCTAACCCTGTGTGAAGTAATTTTGTGGTGTTTTCATTGTGTTACTGTGTGTGTGTGTGTTACACAAATACTTCACACATTGCCTCTTTCGATAGGCTTTACTGCTCTGTGCCAAGCTACCAGAGGGTGAGCACATGTTAATTTTTAGTGTGTATCTAGCTTACCCTGACTATAGTGGTGGTTCCTGCTTGGACAAGGTGCATACCTCTGCAAACCAGAAACCCCATTTCTAACATAACATGATTGTAGTTTTCAAACGTTATTTATTTATTATTATTTATTAACCCATTCCGTGCGCCGGACGGCCGGGAGCCGTCCGATGTCACAGTGGGCGTGTGCGCAGGACGGCTCCCGGCCGTCCTAGGACCCACCCACGGGGGAAGCGCTGGCGCTCCCCCGTGGGACACCCAACTACGTGCCCCCACCGGGGAAGGCAGGGGAAGCCCTTCCCCTGCCTCCCCTGCCCCCCCTCCACGTCATCAATGACGTCAGCGCGCCTCGATTCCCAAGCAATGGCTTCCAGCGCGCCAGAGAGAAGAGGAGGTATGTTTCTCCTCGTGGGAGGGGGGGATTTCAACAAAAGAGGCATCAAGGGTTTTCCTTTCCCCTGATGCCTCTTTTGTGCATTCCTGCTGCACGATTGTGCGATCGTGCAGCAGGAATGCCCACTAGACCCAGGGATTTTTTTTTACTTGTGAAATTGATTTACTGTTTGGGGGGAGCGGCCCCTTAGGCAAGGGTCGCTCCCCTTATGGGGGCAATGTTTATTGGCTTTGTCTGCCCCCCTGGGGGGGCAGAGTTCGGCATAATTTTTTTTAAAGTGGCCCATTGGACCACCAGGGAATACTTTGTGGGGAGTGGCCCCTTGGGCAAGGGTCACTCCCCTTTGGGGGGCTATGTTTTTGGCTGTCTGCCCCCATGGGGGGCAGATCTCGCCTTTTTTTTTAATCTAGGGCCCACTAGGCCACCAGGGATTTTTTTTTGGAGAGTGACCCCTTGGGCAAGGCTCGCTCTCCTTTGGGGGCTGTGTCTCGCCATATTTGGCCCAGTAGACCACCAGGGATTTGTTTGTGGGGAGTGGCCCCTTGGCCAAGGGTCGCTCCCCTTATGGGGGCAATGTTTTTTGGCTTTGTCTGCCCCCCTGGGGGGCAGATTTCGCCATTTTTTTTTTACAGTGGCCCACTGGACCACCAGGGAATACTTTGTGGGGAGTGGCCCCTTGGGCAAGGGTCACTCCCCTTTGGGGGCTATGTTTTTGGCTGTCTGCCCCCATGAGGGGGCCAGATCTCGCCTTTTTGTTATCTAGGGCCTACTAGGCCACCAGGGATTTTTTTTTTGGAGAGTGACCCCTTGGGCAAGGGTTGCTCTCCTTTGGGGGCTATGTCTTGCCATATTTGGCCCACTAGACCACCAGGGATTTGTTTGTGGGGAGTGGCCCCTTGGGCAAGGGTCGCTCCCCTTTGGGGAGCATTAATTTGGCCGTTTCTGCCCCCCTGAGGGGCAGATTGGCTGATTTCTTTTTTTGTATGGCCACTATGCCACCAGGGTTATTTCTAGGTCTCGCCTGAGCCAGCGCATGCGCTGGTCTGGCGAGACATTTAGTGAGTGGGCTTCAGAAATGCCACCACAAGCTTTTGCTGGCCTAGAGCGTGTGGTTACGCGCACAGTAACGCACATTCCTCGCATTGCTCAGGCACCATCTGGCTTTCCTCTCACTTGCTCTCCCGCTCCTCCCCCTCCCTCACCCCAGAGCGCATCTCGCGGCCGCGCGTCTTTTTGGCTTTTTTAAAAACTTTTAGCGCGAGGCGCGTGCGCTTCTTTTCATCTCTTATCTCTCTCTTTCTGCTTTCTGGCCATCACCCCGTTCCCTCTTCTCACACGGTTTACTCTCCCTGCTACCGTCCTCTCCCTTTGTCCCCCATTTCCTCTCTGTTGTTCGTTTTTTTCTACTATCATCTCTTCCCTTGTTCTTCTTTCACTTCCCATCATCTCCATACCTCCACTTCTCTTTCCCCTGTTTACTTTTGCCCTCCATTTTCTCTGTACACTCTGTCTCCTATCTCACTTTCTCTTCCTGCTCCAGAGCTCCTTCCTCCAACTATCGCTTTATTTCTCTTTTTTCGAAAAAATCTTTCTGCCTTTCCTCTCTTCCCGTTCCAACGCTTCTCTTTTTTTTCAATCCCTAGCCTTCCAATCACCTTTCCCATTTCCTCTGTTCTGCACTTCTTCTTGCACTACAGAGCCCCATGTGTCTACTTGACTCCGGAGCAAGTGTAAACAGAGACAGGCGCCATCTGGCTTTCCTCTCACTTGCTCTCCTGCTCCTCCCCCTCCCTCACCACAGAGCGCGTCTCGCGGCCGTGCGTCTTTTTGGCTTGTTTTTTTAACTTTTAGCGCGAGGCGCGCACGCTTCTTTTCATCTCTTATCTCTCTCTTTCTGCTTTCTGGCCATCACCCCGTTCCCTCTTCTCACACGGTTTACTCTCCCTGCTACCGTCCTCTCCCTTTGTCCCCCATTTCCTCTCTGTTGTTCGTTTTTCTACTATCATCTCTTCCCTTGTTCTTCTTTCACTTCCCATCATCTTATACCTCCACTTCTTTATCCCCTGTTTACTTTTGCCCTCCATTTTCTCTGTACACTCTGTCTCCTATCTCACTTTCTCTTCCTGCTCCAGAGCTCCTTCCTCCAACTATCGCTTTATTTCTCTTTTTTCGAAAAAATCTTTCTGCCTTTCTTCTCTTCCCGTTCCAACGCTTCTCTTTTTTTTCATTCCCTAGCCTTCCAATCACCTTTCCCATTTTCTCTGTTCTGCACTTCTTCTTGCACTACAGAGCCCCATGTGTCTACTTCACTCCGGAGCAAGTGTAAACAGACAGAGATCTATCTAGGCTCTCAGGCAGACATTCCAAAAAAAGAAAACATAGAGCGAGCCTTTAAAACAAAAAATCATATAATGCTAGTTTGGCAATGTCATCATTTATGTACACTTAACTGCACATTCTTTAATTGTATCCAAACCATTACTGAAATTAATGCACAGTTCAAATAATTGATGGCTCTTCTTTTATGTGGCTCAGTCTACTCCTTTTTTAGTTTCTGTAAAGCGCTTTGTCATCCCTTGAGCCATGAACACACTATAAAAAACTGCTAATGAATGTGTTGATAAATAAAAATAGTGGTCTCGCATTTGGGACATTATAAGTGTTTAGCCATGCAACAGTTGTGCTGCATAACTAAATACTTATAAGGTCCCAAAGGCGAGACCTATTGGCTATGCCAATGCTTGTTTTTTTATTTATTTATTTTCGACACTTATAAAGCGCACTGTCACCCAACAGGCATCCTGGCGCTAACATATGTGTGCCCAGCAGGGCTCATGCTGCGAGGGATCTCATCCAGATAATAAAGTTATACACTAGGATAGAGCCATGTCTTTAGTCTCTTCCTAAACAGAAGAAGATCTTCCAGCTTTCTCAACTCAAATGGAAGACTGTTCCATAGTCGGGCAGCAGAGGTGCTGAAGGCCCTACCTCCTGATTTGTTTTTTTAATCTTGGCACCTTCACCATTTTAGCGGAAGAGGAGCGGAGGCTCCTAATAGGGGCATACCATGCGAATTTCCTCTGCATTAATATAGGTCCAGACCCATGCAAGGCCTTGAAAACTATGCAAAGGGACTTAAATTGAACTCTCTGTAGTATAGGAAGCCAATGAAGCTCCATCAAGGCCGAGGAGGCAGAAGATCGTCTTGGCCTCCCCAGAGCTAGCTTGGCTGCAATTGTTTGAATTCTCTGGAGCCTCTCCATCAAATAGCTTGGGGACTCCAGCAGCAGAGCATTGCAGTAGTCCAACCTGCTTAGAATGGTACTTCGTACTACCAGTGCTCAGGCTTGGGATGGCAGGACCGGAAGAATCTTCCGGAGGGCTCTAATAATAGAGAAACAGCTCCCCACGGTTTTATTGACATGTGCTTCAAGGGTCAGTTTGTTATTAAACATAATGCCCAAATTCCGCACGTTCTCCGCAGGGACCAGTGGGCTGGCTGTGGCTGATGGCCAGAAATTAGTGGGAAGTGGTGGAGGGGACTTCCCCGCCGCACAGTAAAGAATCTCGGTTTTATCGGCATTGAATTGTAACGAGTTCTTTCTCAGCCACTGTGCCATGTCCTGCAGGCAAGCATGAAGGTCTTCCAGGGATGTCGACTGTTCTCCCTCTAGGGACAGGATAAGTTGGGTGTCATCCGCATAATTTACGATATTAACATTATGCACCCTTATAACGGCAATCAGAGGTCTCATATAGATGTTAAACAATATTGGGCTGATCGCGGATCCCTGGGGAACGCCATGCACAATGTTTTTAAATTCAGACTGATAGGGGGGAAGGGCTACTGCTTGTCTCCTATTCGATAGGTAGGACTGAAACCATTTCAGAGCCGTGCCTGCTATCCCCACTTCTTCAAGTCTGTTCAGGAGAACCTCATGGTTGACTGTGTCAAATGCGGCAGACAGGTCAAGCAGGATAAGTATCGCTGATTGACCTCTGTCTGCACGCATTCGAAGATCGTCCATCACAGTCACCAGGGCGGTCTCCGTTCCATGTCCAGCACGGAAGCCAAATTGCACATCCTCTAGGATATTATTAGTTTCCAAGTGCTTTGAGAGCATTCTACTAACCAGTCGTTCTACAATCTTTGCTGGGTAGGGCAACAGGGAGATCGGCCTATAATTTTTGGACTGGCTGGGTCAAGCGTTGCCTTTTTTAAAGAGGTGTCACCAGTGCCTGCTTCCAACAAGCCGGCACTGATCCACTAGAGAGAGATTGGTTACAGATCTGGCGAAATATAGGGAATAATTCTATTCCCAATTCCTTCCAGATTTTATGTGGTAAGGGATCCATAGGTGATCCAGAGGAAACACCTAAGGCCAGTCTGTTAAAATCCTCCACCGATATTATCTCGAAATCGGTTAAGGTATTTGTGATCTCTGCCCCTGCCTTTTTGTCTGCCTTATATCTGGTGGGCCTTTATTATTATTGCCACTGGGGTCTTCTACCCCCCCTGGTAAGTTATCCCCTTTTAGACCATCGATGATAGTTCTAATTTTATCATCGAAAAACGTCGCTAAGCTGTCACAGAGGTCCTGAGTGGGATGGATTTTATTCTTAGCACAGTCTGGGCTGATCATGTCATTCATTATTTTAAAGATACTTTTTGCACTATTCGATGCTTTCAGAATAGTACTGGCAAAGTATTCAGCCTTCGCAATGTTTATTTCTTTTTTATAACAGATAATTGCTGTCTTACAGACAATTTTGTCCTCATCTTTGTATGCCCTTCTCCATTTCCTCTCTGCCTGCTTACATTCCAATTTCAAATTTTTTAGTTTTTCACTGAACCATGGGGCCGAGGATCTGCCCACTTTCTTATGATTTTTTAGAGGGGCGACCTGGTCCAGCGTAGCTTTTATCTGTGCACAGAAGGCCGCATAATTATCCTCTACCTGTATGTCTACCTTAAAACATTCATTCGGAGGGAACACAGGGGAGGTTCTAGCCTTTTTTAAAAGAGACTTCCAGTCCCTACCAGCAAAGTTTCTCATCTCACAGGCTACCGGTCTACTCGTTCTCGGGTTACATACCCGGAATTTAATCAGGTGGTGGTCGGACCAACCCACGGGCAGAATGTCTAGGTCTCCTACTACCTGTTTATCAGAAAAAATTAGATCAAGAGTATGTCCTCCCCTATGTGTTGGCTCTGTAACCCATTGTTGTAGGTTTAAGACTTCACATGATTGGAGGAGATTATTGTATCCAGAATCCAAGGTTCCATTTAGCCATAGGTTGAAATCACCCAGAATTAGCAGTCTTGCATGTGTAGTTGCCATGTTGCTAAATGTTTCAATCAGTGCCAGCAGTTGTTGTACACTAACAGCCCCAGGGGGCCTATAGCACACAATACCTGTCAATACATGCCCATTGAGGTCTTTAAGCGCGAATCCCAGTAATTCAAAGCCTTCTATCACATCAATATCTAGCGGGGCAAAGTCCCACATTTCTTTAAAAATGACACCCACCCCTCCTCCCCTACCACTCGCTCGTGGTTTATGGAATACTTTATATCCTGGCGGGCATGCCAGCCCTGGTTCTAAGTCAGAACCCAGGTGTGTCCATGTCTCCGTCATAAATAAAACATCCAAATCATGGGATTCCAGTGCCAGCTGTATCTCCACGCAGTGTTTAGGCAAGGATCTTACATTTAGCAATCCACATAAAAGGGAGTCTCGTTTCACAAAATCTGATTTGGGGGCCGCGGTCTCCTCAAACTTGACCTTTCCCATCCTTCTTCCGTTCTCACCTATATTTCGAAGTTCGAAACTTGTGTAACTTAGAGGATGGCATCTTTCATTATTTCCCACAAAAGGCCCCAACCGGGCAGCCTGGCTGGCGCTGTGTGCAGTCGGTGCGCTGACGGGCGCAGACGGGCTTGCCTTAGGCGCGCCTTTGGCGCGCCTTTGGCGCGCGTCCGCTGCGCGTCCACGCCAGCGTGTCCTTTGTAGGAATAGGCAGGAAAAGACTACAGCGCTAACCTCAAAATGGAGGGTCCGCTCTAACGGACGGACACCACGAGGCTAGAATCGGGAGGGAAGAGTGTCTAAAACCACTTAAAACAGTTCTCGGTCTAAAAGCAGTTCTATTTAAAAATTAAATACAGCATACAAATTCATGGCAATTTTAGTAAAAGTAATGTGCAAAAACGCAATGTGCAATACCATCATCGAAGCCCCACACGAGCACACAACCAGTCAGTGCACCATATGTTTACACGCTGCGCGTCCACGCCAGCGTGTCCTTTGTAGGAATAGGCAGGAAAAGACTACAGCGCTAACCTCAAAATGGAGGGTCCGCTCTAACGGACGGACACCACGAGGCTAGAATCGGGAGGGAGGAGTGTCTAAAACCACTTAAAACAGTTCTCGGTCTAAAAGCAGTTCTATTTAAAAATTAAATACAGCATACAAATTCATGGCAATTTTAGTAAAAGTAATGTGCAAAAACGCAATGTGCAATACCATCATCGAAGCCCCACACGAGCACACAACCAGTCAGTGCACCATATGTTTATGTTGGGGAGCGGCCCCTTGGACAAGGGTTGCTCCCCTTTATGGGAGGATGATTGTGGCCATTTCTGTCCTCTTTGGGTGGCAGATTAGCAGTATGTTTTTTAGGCCCATCTGCCCCCAAGGGGGGCAGAAGCCACTAGACAACAGGGGTTTTTAAATTTTTGTGTTTGGGAGTGGCCTCAAGGGCAAGGGTTGCGCCCCTTTTACGGGGGTGAATATTTTATTTATACTCTTAGGCCCACCTACCCCTTAGCTTAGCTGGTGGATTGTGTGTGGACTGGTGCATTATTTGCATATGTGATTGTAATGTTTTTTTTTCTCCTTTTTATTGTAGTGTAAAGCTTTTGATTCCTGTTTGCGGTTTCGGCAGTGGTTGTTCTGCAGTTTTGCGTATTTGCATTTTTTTGGTAAGAAAAACATTTTTGTTGTATTTACTCCAAATGAGTATTATTGTCATGCATGAATGATTTTTTTTATTAGTGGTGTCATAATGGCAGCATATTTAGTTAGTGGTTTGAGCATGAAATTCTTTGCGATGTATTTTGCATTGTCTTATGTGTAATTTTCTTTTCTTTTTCTTTTTAGTGGGATATTCTTGATCCTTACTGTGTCTGTGCAGAGTAGGTGGTGGTGAGTCTAGCTGCTTCTGGCAAGTGAGTGGTATAGTGTTGGAGTATATAGGTCTTTGTGATAAAGCTACATTTTGTTTATTTCTTTTTTTACAAAGGGTTTGTTGTTGTTGACTTGTTTGACAAGCTACCTTTATTAGTAAGCATTGTGGCTAGCCGTAGAATTACTGCTCAGCAGGTGGTTGGTATGCTTCTTGAATCTTCCTCTGAGCAGGATTATGACACTGACAGTGCGTCTGAGGGAGAGGAGGTAGGGGAAGATTCAGGCAGTGAGTTTTCTCTCCACATGGAATCATCGGATGATGAAGCTACTCTTAGTGCAGATGAAGCTACTCTCAGTGCGGATGAAGTGCCTGTTTTAGAGGGGGACACTGATGTGCCGATGGTGCAGCAAGAGACATTGGTATTGCAGCCTGAGGCTGCAAAGCTTCCTACTGGAAGTGCTGGACTCTGGGTTGATCCAAACATGGTGCAGCCGGTGTTGCCTGCCTTTAGTGTGGATGCAGGGTGTAGAGTGGATTGTGAATTTTTTTTGCCTATAAAGTTTTTTCAGTTGTTTATGGATGATGTATTTTTGGCTGAGATTGTTGAGCAGACTAATTTGTATGCTGAACAGTTTTTGAAGGACAACAGTGCCAGACTTAGGCCCCACTCTAGAGCTACCCGGTGGACTCCCACGGATCTGGAAGAGATTAAGAAGTTTTTGGGTTTGACTTTTTTGATAGGCTTGATAAGGAAGCCGTCCATGGCTTCATATTGGTCTACCAGTCCCTTGATGGCAACGGCCATATTTCCTGCAATTATGAGTCGTGATCGGTATTTACTTTTGCTTCGGATGCTGCATTTTGTTGATAATACTTTGGCGTTGCCACAAGATTACCCTGACTGTGACCGTCTTTTTAAGATTCGGAATGTTCTTGATCACTTTGTAGATCGATTTTCAGAGATCTATACTTCAGGGAAAGAAATAGCTATTGATGAGTCTTTGGTCCTGTTCATGGGCCGTTTGGTTTTTAGGCAGTACATTCCTAGCAAGAGGGCACGTTATGGAATTAAGCTGTATATGTTGTCTGAGAGTAGGACAGGATATGTCTTTAATTTCCGGGTATACACTGGTAGGGATTCCACTATTGACCCCCCTGGTTGTCCGTCCACTTTTGGAGTTTCAGAGAAAATTGTGTGGGATCTTGCTAGAGGACTGTTTAACAGAGGCCACCATTTGTACCTTGATAACTTCTACACTGCTGTGCAATTGTTTAAGGAATTGTTCAAAGTGGACACTTTTGCTTGTGGCACAATCCGCTCTAACCGTAAAGGTTATCCAAAAGAGCTTGTTTGCAAAAAACTACAGAGGGGACAGTGCAGTTCCTTGTGTTGTGATGATCTACTAGCTGTGAAATTTGTGGACAGGAGGGATGTGTACATGCTGACTACCATCCATGATGAGAGTACTTCACCTGTGGCTGTTTGGGGTCAGATTGCTGAAGTACCCAAACCTGTGTGCATTTTAGACTACAATAAGCACATGGGTGGTGTTGATAGAGTAGATCAGAGGTTGGAACCTTACACTGCTATTCGTAAGGCTTACATTTGGTATAAGAAGTTGGCCATCCATCTCTTCAATTTAGCAACTTTCAATGCTTTTGTTGTGTACAAGGAGTGTTCTCCTGCGTCAAAGTTGACTTTTGTTCAGTTTCAGGAGTCTGTGATAGGCAGCCTTGTTGTTGTGGAACAGGCAAGTGTTCCTAGAGTTGGAGTGGTGGAGGATGTGGCTAGATTGAAAGATCGCCACTTTCCTGATTTAATTCCTCCCACGCCCCAAATAAACAATCCCTGTAAGAGATGTAGAGTCTGCTTGCGAAGAGGTGTGCGGAAGGAGAGTCGTATGCACTGTGCCGATTGTCCTTCTAATCCTGGGCTGTGTGTGCCCACATGTTTCAGATTGTATCACACTCAAAAGAGTTTTTGGGAGCAACCGTGAGTCTAATAGTGTACTGCCTGGTCTGTATGGTTTTATATAGTTGTTCAGTTTAATGTTTGGCAATAGAATGATGTCTTTAGTTACTGCTGTTGTTTTTGTAGTTATAGTTTTGTATTTAGTTGCAATTGGTTTGTGTTTTCTTTCTTGTTTAAAAAAAAATTATGACGGTGTGCGTGGACTGGCGCTTGGCTGGCGGTGTGCGTGGACTGGCGCTTGGCTGGCGGTGAGTGGACTGGCACTTGGCTGGCGGTGTGCGTGGATTGGAGCTTGGCTGGTGGTGTGTGGATTGGCGCTTGGCTGGCAGTGTGTGTGGACTGGCGCTTGGCTGGCGGTGTGCGTGGATTGGCGCTTGGCTGGCGGTGTGCGTGGACTGGCGCTTGGCTGGCGGTGTGCGTGTACTGGTGCTTGGCTGGCGGTGAGTGGACTGGCGCTTGGCTGGCGGTGTGCGTGGATTGACACTTGGCTGGCGGTGTGCGTGGACTAGTGCTTGGCTGGCGGTGTGCGTGGACTGGCGCTTGGCTGGCAGTGTGCGTGGACTGGCGCTTGGCTGGTGGTGTGCGTGGACTGGCACTTGGCTGGTGGTGTGCGTGGACGGGCGCTTGGCTGGCGGTATGTGAGTAGTGACTTGCTGCTGGTCACTACACACACTGCTAGCTAAACGCCACTCCACGCAATCCGTGAGCTGGTGTGGTTGCTGTGTCAGGAATGTGGGCGTGTGAAATTGATGGGCCCTTGAATGGCGCTGTCTGATGGTGTGAGTGTTGTAATGTGCTGGGCCCGCGGCTGGCGGTGTGAATGGTTTTGTATGTGTCACACGTATGAAAGGTGTATGAATGGCCTGTAAAGCGGTTGGTGCCTTGTCGTGGCTTTACAGCTCACGAGCTGTGAGTCAATGGTTCAGTTTCTCGTCCTTTCAATTATTAACAGTGCATTTCATTTTTATGAAATCTCTGGTTAATACAACTGTATATACTGAACCATCACTCACCCTCGTGCCAAATCCAACCAGTATGTCTGTGTGCTTGAAGAATAGGTGGTTGTGCAGAAATATTTGTCTTTTCTGTCTTTCTCAAGCAGGGGGTACCTTGTCCCTTTTTGTGAATGTTGTAATGTGTTGGTTTCGTGTCTGGTGGTGTAAATGGTCTTGTGTGTATCACGTATGAAAGGTGTTTGAATGGCCTGTAAAGCAGTTGGGGCCTTGACGTGGCTTTACAGCTCACGAGCTGCGAGTCACTGGTTCAGTTATTTGTCCTTTCAATTATTGACAGTGCATTTCATTTTTGTGAAATCTCTTGTTAATAAAATGTTATATACTGAACCATCACTCGCCCTCGTGCCAAATCCAACCAGTATGTGTGTGTGCTTGAGGAATAGATGGCTGTGCAGTAATCTTTGTCTTTTTAGTCTCTCTGCCAAGGTGTACATTCCATCTAAGAATAACCTACCAACTGTAGATATTGTCGTAAACTAAACACCCATGGGAGTACATGGTGATGTCTCTCTTGTGGATCCCAACAAGTTATCTTACCCACAATGTCCTGCAAACCTCAAAATGTGTCTGTCACATTTTCCTTGCATTATTGTGCCAAAATTTTCATGCTGCAGAAAGAAACAACAAATTTCCTACCCCCGCCTTTCTCCAAGTATCCCAATAGAAATGGTACCTCACTCGCGTGGGTGGGTCAAGGACCCGTGACAGGCAAGGGCCCAAAACCTACTGAGGCGACATCAAAATTGCCTATCACAAAACGGCCTGGTTTTGCAAGGGGGGTCACCTGGGTTTTTGGCCCCGTGCTCGGCCGACAGCTAGAGAAACCTACAAAACCCACACATTTCTGAAAACTAGACACCTGGGGGATTCCAGGGAGGTATGGATTGCGTGGATCCCCCAACGTTTTCCTACCCAGAATCCCCTGCAAACCTCAAATTTAGCTGAAAAAATCACTTTTTCCACACATTTTTGTGTGGGAAAGTTGTGGCATCACCGAGCTGACACAAATTTCCTACCACCCAGCGCTCCCCCAGGTCTCCCGATAAAAATGGTGCCTCACTCGTGTGGGAGGCCCAAGTACCCGCGACAGGCAAGGGCCCAAAACGTATTGAGGCGACATCAAAATTGCCTATCACAAAACGACCTGGTTTTGCAAGGGGGGTCACCTGGGTTTTTGGCCCCGTACTCGGCAGCCAGCTAGGGAAACCTACCAAACCCACACATTTCTGAAAACTAGACACCCGGGGGATTTCAGGGAGGTATGGCTTGCGTGGATCCCCCAACGTTTTCTTACCCAGAATCCCCTGCAAACCTCAAATTTAGCTGAAAAAATCACTTTTTCCACACATTTTTGTGTGGGAAAGTTGTGGCATCACCAGGCTGACACAAATTTCCTACCACCCAGCGTTCCCTCAGGTCTCCCGATAAAAATGGTGCCTCACTCGTGTGGGAGGCCCAAGTACCCGCGACAGGCAAGGGCCAAAACGTATTGAGGCGACATCAAAATTGCCTATCACAAAACGACCTGGTTTTGCAAGGGGGTCACCTGGGTTTTGGCCCCGTGCTCGGCGGCCATCTAGGGAAACCTACCAAACCCACACATTTCTGAAAACTAGACACCCGGGGATTCCAGGGAGGTATGGCTTGCATGGATCCCCCAACGTTTTCTTACCCAGAATCCCCTGCAAACCTCAAATTTAGCTGAAAAAATCACTTTTTCCACACATTTTTGTGGGGGAAAGTTGTGGCATCACCGGGCTGACACAAATTTCCTACCACCCAGCGTTACCCCAGGTCTCCCGATAAAAATGGTGCCTCACTCGTGTGGGAGGCCCAAGTACCCGCGACAGGCAAGGGCCCAAAACGTATTGAGGCAACATCAAAATTGCCTATCACAAAACGACCTGGTTTTGCAAGGGGGGTCACCTGGGTTTTTTTCCCCGTGCTCGGCGGCCATCTAGGGAAACCTACCAAACCCACACATTTCTGACAACTAGACACCAGGGGGATTCCAGGGAGGTATGGCTTGCATGGATCCCCCAACGTTTTCTTACCCAGAATCCCCTGCAAACCTCAAATTTAGCTGAAACAATCACTTTTTCCACACATTTTTGTGTGGGAAAGTTGTGGCATCACCGGGCTGACACAAATTTCCTACCACCCAGCGTTCCCCCAGGTCTCCCGATAAAAATGGTGCCTCACTCGTGTGGGAGGCCCAAGTACCCGCGACAGGCAAGGGCCCAAAACGTATTGAGGCGACATCGAAATTGCCTATCACAAAACGACCTGGTTTTGCAAGGGGGGTCACCTGGGTTTTTGGCCCCGGGCTCGGCGGCCAGCTAGGGAAACCTACCAAACCCACACATTTCTGATAACTAGACACCCAGGGGATTCAAGGGAGGTATGGCTTGCGTGGATCCCCCAACGTTTTCTTACCAAGAATACCCTGCAAACCTCACATTTAGCTGAAAAAATCACTTTTTCCACACATTTTTGTGTGGGAAAGTTGTGGCATCACCGGGCTGACACAAATTTCTTACCACCCAGCGTTCCCCCAGGTCTCCTGAAAAAAATGGTGCCTCACTCGTGTGGGAGGCCCAAGTACCCGCGACAGGCAAGGGCCCAAAACGTTTTGCGGCAACATCAAAATTGCCTATCACAAAACGACCTGGTTTTGCAAAGGGGGTCACCTGGGTTTTTGGCCCCGTGCTCGGCGGACATCTAGGGAAACCTACCAAACCCACACATTTCTGAAAACTAGACACCCGGGGGATTCCAGGGAGGTATGGCTTGCGTGGATCCCCCAACGTTTTCTTACCCAGAATCCCCTGCAAACCTCAAATTTAGCTGAAAAAATCAATTTTTCCACACATTTTTGTGAGGGAAAGGTGTGGCATCACCGGGCTGACACAAATTTCCTACCACCCAGCGTTCCCCCAGGTCTCCCGATAAAAATGGGGCCTCACTCGTGTGGGAGGCCCAAGTACCCGCGACAGGCAAGGGCCCAAAACGTATTGAGGCGACATCTAAATTGCCTATCACAAAACGACCTGGTTTTGCAAGGGGGGGTCACCTGGGTTTTTGGCCCCGTGCTCGGCGGCCAGCTAGGGAAACCTACCTAACCCACACATTTCTGATAACTAGACACCCGGGGGATTCAAGGGAGGTATGGCTTGCGTGGATCCCCCAACGTTTTCTTACCCAGAATCCCCTGCAAACTTCAAATTTAGCTGAAAAAATCACTTTTTCCACACATTTTTGTGTGGGAAAGTTGTGGCATCACCGGGCTGACACAAATTTCCTACCACCCAGCGTTTCCCCAGGTCTCCCGATAAAAATGGTGCCTCACTCGTGTGGGAGGCCCAAGTACCCGCGACAGGCAAGGGCCCAAAACATTTTGTGATAGGCAATTTTGATGGGTAACACACCGTTACTACGCGGGCATTACTACGATGTGCTTTTTCTACGCATTTTTTAGTGCGCGTTTACCATTACTACGCATGCTGCTACATAGCATGCTTTTACTTCGCAAATGCTTTTAGTACGCATGAGTTTACTTTGCAAATGTTATCATACAATTAAATACTTTTAGATTAAAATAGTGCCTTTCTATTATTTTGAAAAATGTTTAATTATTACTATTTATTCATATTGATGAATGTTTGATTAATTTTAAAAAATAATTTATTTTTTTTTAAATAAAAAAATGTGTTAATATCATGTATGAATTGTTAAAAAAAAAAAAAAAAATTAAATAGTAACTATATTAAAAATAAATTAATAACTTTAAATGTCATTTATGTATTGACTTGCATTGAATTCCCACGGTTTACTATTGATTTCAATTGTTAACTTAGTCCTTTTTTTATTTTAGTGAAAGAAGAAATCCGTGACGCAAATACATTTAAACGTCATACGGAGGTTCGAAGGCGAGAGGAGAAGAACAATGAAACTACGCGGAACAGGTAAGAACATTTTTATAATCAATTAAATGTAAATTATCTATTTTAGTGTATGAGTATAAGTATATTAAATAAAATGTAATCTATTTTATGTTTAAATAAAAAAAAAAGATGCAGAAACTATTAACGTACGTTAGACGGAGAATTGACATGAACAAAGCAAATTTGCATTTGTAAAAGTAAAAAAAGAATTAAACTAGTTTTTGATTCATTTTGAAGGCTTAGAAAAAGAGAATTTCGGTTATTTAAGTTTTTTTTTAAAAATCGATAAAAAGCAGTTTCTACATAAGCATTATTGAGGGGTATACGAGGTGAACTGTATTTCTTGGATGTATTTGGGTACACATTTAAGTTATTTAAAAAGACTAAATGAAATTTTTTAAGAAAAATGATTTTGTTGATGGATCACATTGTGGAATATTTAGGATGAAACAATATGTAGAGCCCTCTGTTTGCGTATAATCTCTGTTTAGATTTAAACAGTATAAAAAAGTAATGATAAGGGTTTCAAGAAGAGAAAAAAAAGTGTTTTTTAAAACAGCTACTGATTTGAAACATTTCACCTTGGTTGCGTGTTGTATTGTTAAGTGACATTCGCATTAAAATATGGTTTATAAAAAAATGGAATTCTGGGCGACAATACACAACATAGTTTAATATTGATCCGTCATGAATTATTTGTGAGAGAAAGAGATCACTTCTGCTTTTTGGGCTTATTTTGTGAGTTTAAGAGATACCGTATGATTTGAACTTGAAAACTGGAAGATTCTCATGCTTAGACACTGAATGCAGCGCCATCTTTTGAGTATTTTAAAATAACTCATTTTAAAGCTTTAAAGAAGAGGCACATGTTTGCATTCATTTTATGTTAACATTAAAAATGCCAAAAATAGCAATTTACAAGACTTATTGACAACGTATTTTATTTGCTTTATTTGTAGCTGCTACTGTTGTGTCATATTTTACTTATATTACTTAAATTTCATACCCGAGTATTAATTTTTTAAATGATTTTTAAATTACTCCCCCACCCAAAACCCCTATTTCCCTGGCATCCCGTCCCAGAGGTTAGGTTACTTTATTTCAAAATATTATAAATGGTCCATGTACGCGAAATAGTGGTAGGCGAAGTAATGTTCAGCGCAGTAAAAGAAGATTCTTATCTTCTTAATGCATTTGCGAACTAATGGTATGTGCAGTAAAAATATGCGTAGTAATGGTAGTTGCGATGTAAAAACATCACACTAAAAGCATGCGTACTAATGGCATGCTAAGTAGCGTCATATATTCGTCGCCTCAATACGTTTTGGGCCCTTGCCTGTCGCGGATACTTGGGCCTCCCACAAGAGTGAGGCACCATTTTTATCGGGAGACCCGGGGGAACGCTGGGTGGTAGGAAATTTGTGTCAGCCCGGTGATGCCACAACTTTCCCACACAAAAATGTGTGGAAAAAGTGATTTTTTTTCAGCTAAATTTGAGGTTTGCAGGGGATTCTGGGTAAGAAAACGTTGGGGGATCCACGCAAACCATACCCCCTGGAATCCCCCGGGTGTCTAGTTTTCAGAAATGTGTGGGTTTGGTAGGTTTCCCTAGATGGCCGCCGAGCACGGGGCCAAAAATCCAGGTGACCCCCCTTGCAAAACCAGGTCGTTTTGTGATAGGCAATTTTGATGTTGCCTCAATATGTTTTGGGCCCTTGCCTGTCGCGGGTACTTGGGCCTCCCACACGAGTGAGGCACCATTTTTATCGGGAGACCCGGGGGAATGCTGGGTGGTAGGAAATTTTTGTCAGCCCGGTGATGCCACAACTTTCCCACACAAAAATGTGTGGAAAAAGTGATTTTTTCAGCTAAATTTGAGGTTTGCAGGGGATTCTGGGTAAGAAAACGTTGGGGGATCCACGCAAGCCATACCTCCCTGGAATCCTCCCGGTGTATAGTTTTCAGAAATGTGTGGGTTTGGTAGGTTTCCCTAGCTGGCCACCGAGCACGGGGCCAAAAACCCAGGTGACCCCCCTTACAAAACCAGGTCGTTTTGTGATAGGCAATTTTGATGTCGCCTCAATACGTTTTGGGCCCTTGCCTGTCGCGGGTACTTGGACCTCCCACATGAGTGAGGCACCATTTTTATCGGGAGACCCGGGGGAACGCTGGGTGGTAGGAAATTTGTGTCGGCCCGGTGATGCCACAACTTTCCCACACAAAAATGTGTGGAAAAAGTGATTAGTTCAGCTAAATTTGAGGTTTGCATGGGATTCTGGGTAAGAAAACGTTGGGGGATCCATGCAAGCCATACCTAACTGGAATCCTCAGGGTGTCTAGTTTTCAAAAATGTATAGGTTTGCTAGGTTTCCTTAGATGCCGGCAGAGCTAGGGTTAAAAAACTACAGCTAGGCACTTTGCAAAAAAAGGGTCATTTTTCACTGTGAAAATGTGGTGTGTCCACCTTGCGTTTTGGGCCGTTTCCTGTTGCGGGCACTAGGCCTACCCACACAAGTGAGGTACCATTTTTCTCAGAAGACTTTGGGAAACGCGGGGTGGGTGGAATTTCGTGGATCCACGCAGATTCCAGAACTTTCCACCACAGAAATGTGTGGAAAATGTGTTTGTTTGACAATTTTTTAGGTTTGCAAGGGATTCTGGGTAACAGAACCTGGTGAGAGCCAGTTAAGTCACCCCATCCTGGATTCCCGTGGGTGTCTAGTTTTCAAAAATGTATAGGTTTGATAGGTTTCCCTAGTTGCCGGCAGAGCTATGGTTCAAAAACTACAGCTAGGCACTTTGCAAAAAAAGGGTCATGTTTCACTGTGAAAATGTGGTGTGTCCACCTTGCGTTTTGGGTTGTTTACTGTCGCGGGCACTAGGACTACGCACACAAGTGAGGTACCATTTTTCTTGGAAGACTTTGGGGTACGCGGGGTGGGTCGAATTTTGTGGATCCATGCAGATTCCAGAACTTTCCACCACAGAAATGTGAGGAAAATGTGTTTTTTTGACAATTTTTTAGGTTTGCAAGGGATTCTGGGTAACAGAACCTGGTGAGAGCCAGTCAAGTAACCCCATCCTGGATTCCCCTGGGTGTCTAGTTTTCACAAATGTATAGGTTTGCTAGGTTTTCCTAGGTGCCGGCAGAGCTAAGGTTCAAAAACTACAGCTAGGCACTTTGCAAAAAAAGAGTCATTTTTCACTGTGAAAATGTGGTGTGTCCACCTTGTGTTTTGGGCCGTTTCCTGTCGCGGGCACTAGGCCTACCCACACAAGTGAGGTACCATTTTTCTAGGAAGACTTTGGGGAACGCGGGGTGGGTGGAAATGTGTGGATCCACGCAGATTCCAGAACTTTCCACCCAGAAATGTGAGGAAAATGTGTTTTTTTAAATAATTTGTTAGGTTTGCAAGGGATTCTGGGTAACAGAACCTGGTGAGAGCCAGTCAAGTCACCCCATCCTGGATTCCCCTGGGTGTCTAGTTTTCAAAAATGTATAGCTTTGCTAGGTTTCCCTAGGTGCCGGCAGAGCTAGAATTAAAAAACTACAGCTAGGCACTTTGCAAAAAAAGGGTCATTTTTCACTGTGAAGATGTGGTGTGTCCACCTTGAGTTTTGGGCCGTTGCCTGTCGCGGGCACTAGGCCTACCCACAAAAGTGAGGTACCATTTTTCTCGGAAGACTTTGGGGAATGCGGGGTGGGTGGAATTTTGTGGATCCACACAGATTCCAGAACTTTCCACCACAGAAATGTTAGGAAAATGTTTAGTTTTTTTTGACAATTTTTTAGGTTTGCAAGGGATTCTGGGTAACAGAACCTGGTGAGATCCGGTCAAGTCACCCCATCCTGGATTTCCCTGGGTGTCTAGTTTTAAAAAATGTGTAGGTTTGCTAGGTTTCCCTAGGTGCTGGCAGAGCTAGGGTTCAAAAACTACAGCTAGGCACTTTGCAAAAAAAGGGTCATTTTTCACTGTGAAAATGTGGTGTGTCCATGTTGCGTTTTGGGCCGTTTCCTTTGTCGGGCACTAGGCCTACCCACACAAGTGAGGTACCATGTTTCTCGGAAGACTTTGTGGAATGCGGGGTGGGTGGAATTTTGTGGATCCACGCAGATTCCAGAACTTTCCACCACAGAAATATGAGGAAAATGTGTTTTTTTTGGACAATTTGTTAGGTTTGCAAGGGATTTTGGGTAACAGAACCGAGATAGAGCCAGTCAAGTCACCACATCCTGGATTTCCCTGGGTGTCTAGTTTTCAAAAATGTATAGGTTTGCTAGGTTTCCCTAGGTGCCGGCAGAGCTAGGGTTAAAAAACTACTGCTAGGCACTTTGCAAAAAAAGGGTCATTTTTCACTGTGAAGATGTGGTGTGTCCACCTTGAGTTTTGGGCCGTTGCCTGTCGCGGGCACTAGGCCTACCCACACAAGTGAGGTACCATTTTTCTCGGAAGACTTTGGGGAACGTGGGGTGCATGGAAGTTTGTGGATCCACGCAGATTCCAGAACTTTCCACCACAGAAATGGGAGGAAAATGTGGTTTTTTTGGACATTTTTTAGGTTTGCAAGGGATTCTGGGTAACAGAAACTGGTGAGAGCCAGTCAAGTCACCCCATCCTGGATTCCCCTGGGTGTCTAGTTTTAAAACATGTATAGGTTTGCTAGGTTTCCCTAGGTGCCGGCAGAGCTAGGGTTCAAAAACTACAGCTAGGCACTTTGCAAAAAAAGGGTCATTTTTCACTGTGAAAATGAGGTGTGTCCACCTTGCTTTTTGGGCCGTTTCCTGTCGCGGGCACTAGGCCTACCCACACAAGTGAGGTACCATTTTTCTCGTAAGACTTTGGGGAACGCGGGGTTGGTGGAATTTTGTGGATCCACGCAGATTCCAGAACTTTCCTTCACAGAAATGTGAGGAAAATGTTTTTTTTTTTTACAATTTGTTAGGTTTGCAAGGGATTATGGGTAACAGAACCTGGTGAGAGCCAGTCACGTCACCCCATCCTGGATTCCCCTTGGTGTCTAGTTTTCAAAAATGTATAGGTTTGCTAGGTTTCCTTAGGTGCCGGCAGAGCTAGGGTTCAAAAACTACAGCTATATACTTTGCAAAAAAAGGGTCATTTTTCACTGTGAAAATGTGGGGTGTCCACCTTGTGTTTTGGGCTGTTTCCTTTGTTGGGCACTATGCCTACCCACACAAATGAGGTACCATTTTTCTCGGAAGACATTGGGAAATGCGGGGTGGGTGGAATTTTGTGAATCCACGCAGATTCCAGAACTTTCCACCACAGAAATGTGAGGAAAATGTGGTTTTTTGGACAATTTTTTAGGTTTGCAAGGGATTCTGGGTAACAGAACCTGGTGAGAGCCAGTCAAGTCACCCCATCCTGGATTACCCTGGGTGTCTAGTTTTCAAAAATGTATAGGTTTGCTAGGTTTTCCTAGGTGCCGGCAGAGCTAGGGTTCAAAAACTACAGCTAGGCACTTTGCAAAAAAAGGGTCATTTTTCACTGTGAAAATGTGGTGTGTCCACCTTGCGTTTTGGGCCGTTTCCTGTCGCTGGCACTAGGCCTACCCACACAAATGAGGTACCATTTTTCTCGGAAGACTTTGGGAAACGCGGGGTGGGTGGAATTTTGTGGATCCACCAGATTCTAGAACTTTCCACCCAGAAATGTGAGGAAAATGTGTTTTTTTAACTATTTTTTAGGTTTGCAAGGGATTCTGGATAACAGAACCTGGTGAGAGCCAGTCAAGTCACCCCATCCTGGATTCCCCTGGGTGTCTAGTTTTCAAAAATGTATAGGTTTGCTAGGTTTCCCTAGGTGCAGGCAGAGCTAGGGTTCCAAAACTACAGCAAGGCACTTTTGAAAAAAAGGGTCATTTTTCATTGTGAAAATGTGGTGTGTCCACATTTCGTTTTGAGCCATTTCCTGTCGTGGACATAAGGCCTACCCACACAAGTGAGGTACCATTTTTATCGGGAGACTTAGGGTAACACAGAATTTTAGAGCAACTGTTATTACCTATTGACTTTCGATGCATTTCTGCCTTCCAAATGAAAGACAATGTGTAAAAAAGAAGTCATTTTGAAAAATGACCTATAATTCTCATGCTAGTATGGGTACTCCCAATTTCAGAAATGTGCAAATATCTACTGTTTCTAAACTCTATATTTTTTTCCCATTTCAGAAATACATAGGTGTCTTTCATACCGATTTTTCCATGTATACATTTTCCCAAAATAATTGCTATATACCCGGTACATAATAAAAAACCATTGTAAGACGCTGCTCAGTTATTGGCTCTGGGTTCGTCGGGTTCTTGGTGAACCTACAAGTCCTATACATCCTCACAACCAGAAAGGTCCAGCAAATGTAACGGTATATTGCTTTTAAACAGCTGTCATAATTAGAAGAAGTTACAGGTGAAAACGTTGACACAAATGGCTGTTTTTTTCAACTAATTTTCAATTTTTCCTATATTTAACTGTTAGTTTCTATGAAGAAACCTTGAAGGATCTACACAAATGACCCCTTGCTGAATTCAGAATTTTGTCTACTTTTCTAAAATGTATAGCTTTCCAGGATCCATTATTGATTTTATACCCATTTCTACCATTAACTGGAAGGAGGTTGAAAGCACAAAAAATAGCAAAAATAGGCTATGTTCCAGAAAAATGCCAAAACTGTGTAAAAATGTTGGTTTTCTGACAAAAGTCTGCTTGTCCCTGAAATCTGGGAAGATGGTGATTTCAGCACCATAACCCCTTTTTTGATACCATTTGCAGGGAAAAAACCAGACGCTTTCATCTGGAGCCCTTTTTTCCCATTTTTCAAAAAAAATACAAAATGTAGCTGTATTTTGGCTAATTTCTGGTTCCCCTCCAAGGGAATCCACAAACCCTGGGTACCTTTAGAATCCCCATGATGTTGGAAAAAAAGGACGCAAATATGGCGAGGATACCTTATGTGGTCAAAATGTTACAGGGGCCTAAGCGCGAACTACCCCAAATAGCCAAAAAAAGGCTTAGCACAGGGGGGGAAAAGACCTAGCAGCGAAGGGGTTAAGGAGTTTTATTTAGCGCTGGCCGGACCCGGGGGTATCGGAGCGCTTTACAACAGTTTTAGTGTAAGAGTCATACAATAGAGCAGTAGTATACATATTGGTTCGGAAGTCCAAGTGTGCTGTGCAGCATTGAGGTAGTACGAGAGTCCTGAGATAACCTCATTGAGTGCACGTTGTCTTGGGTTGAACCTCTTTGAGGGGGGAGGGAACAGATAGGGGTCAAAGAGCAAGGAGGAGGTAGGTCTTAGTGATACAATGTCGGGGAGCTACGGCGAGCGGCGCTTAGTGTTTAGGCGGCGGATATCTGTTAGGAAGGGAGCGGTTGAGGAAGAGGTCTTTTAGGTGTTTTTTTAATTTTGTGAAGGACGGGATAGTCCTGCTATCTGCTGGGATGGAGTTTCAGATTTTGGGCACGTTTCCGGCGAAGGACCGTGCAGCGGTTTTTTGTTTGCGTGTTTTCATAGGGATGAGTAGTAGGGTATTGGAGCTCCTGAGGTTCCTTGTCTGATCGGCCCTCTTGAGTTTGGCGGCCAGGTAGTCAGGTTTTCCTGTGTGCAGGGCTTTGTGCGTAAGGCAGGCAGTTCTGAAGCTGGCACACAATTCGACTGGGAGCCATTTTAGTTCTCTGAGTGCTGTAGAGATGTGATCGTATTTCCTAACTCCAGTGACCATTCTGGCTGCTGCGTTGAGAGTTGTTTTGAGGGGAGCTAGGTGAGATTTTGTTGTACCGGTGAGGGTTGCATTCCCATAGTCGAGTCTAGATAGCACCAGTGATTGGGTGGCTTGTTTGAGGTCTTTGGTTGGGATGAAGGGTTTTATTTTGTTGAGTAGTTTCAGATTGAGGAAGGCACTCTTTGTGGAGTTCTTAATGTGTTTGGCCATGTCAAGTTTTGGGTCTAGGGTGATTCCTAATGATTTTATGGAGTTGGCCAGAGTGAGATTGTCATTGAGAGCATCCATTGCTTTTAGCCATTCTGAAATTTGAGGGTTCTCTTCTTTGTTGGAGATGAGGAGGATCTCTGTTTTGTCTTAGTTAAGTTTTAAGTGGTTTAGAGACAGCCAGTGTTGGATTTCTTTTAGAGTGTCATTTAGTCTGTGAATGTCATCTATGGAGGAGGTTTCTAGATAGATCTGGGTGTCATCGGCATATAGGTGGAAAGGGATGTTGGCATTTTTAAGTATGGTGGTGAGGGGTTCCATGTATATGTTGAACAGTTGTGGTGAGAGCACTGAACCTTGGGGGACGCCCCTGCTGACGGGGTGTAAGTCGGAAGTAAAGTTTTTGATTTTTATCCTTTGTGAGCGGCTGTGTAAGAAGGAAGAGAACCAGTGTAGGACCACCTCATCAGCACCTACCCTTTCTTGTAAAGCCTTGATGAGTAGTTGGTGATCAACTGTGTCAAAGGCTGCTGATAGGTCCAGGAGAATGAGGAGGCAACATTGGTCGATATCAAGGGATTTGTGGATATCATCTATGATATTAAGGATCGCGGTCTCGGTGCTTTAGCCTTTTCTGAAACCCGATTGGTGGGGATCAAGAAGGTTGATGCTGTCCATGTGCTGAGTCAGTTGTAGGAGGACACATTTTTCAAGGATTTTAGATAGGAGGGGGAGATTGGAGACGGGTCTGAAGTTATTCAGGTCCTTGGAGTCAAGGCCTGGGTTTTTTAGTAGTGGCGTGACTTGGCCAACTTTGAGGCATTCAGGTATGACGCCGGTTCTCAGGGAGCTGTTTATGATCTTGCACCAGAACGGGGCTATGGAGAGTTTCAGATTTTTGGTCAATTGGGTGGGTATAGGGTCAAGGACTTGAGAGGCGGGTTTGGAGGTGGCGATCAGTTTGAGGATCTCGGCTTCCGGGATGGGGTTGAAGGACTTCCATGTTTTCGTGGGGTGCTTGCGAGTGCTGTCTTCTGTCACTGGGGGCAAGCTTTTGCAAGCGGGGTTGACGTTGAAGCTCAGTGAGAGCTCAATCTTGGTGATTTTGTCTTCGAAGAAGTTGGCAAAGTTTTCGCACAGGTCCTTGGAGGCCTGCATTGAGGATTCAGGGGGCTTGGAGGTTTGTTGCCTGATGATTTTGAACAGTTCTTTGGGCCTGTTTTTTGCGTTGTCCAGGGCGGTGCAGAAGAAAGTGGATTTTTCGCTGCTGATGTGTTTTTTGTATTTCCTTCGGGCTGCTTTGAGTTGTTCGTGTAGGCTTGTGGAGGGGTTGCTCCTCCATAGTCGTTCTGTAGCTCTTAGTTGTCTCCTTTTATTGTTAATGTCCGTGTTGAACCAAGATCTGGATGGGATGTTCCTGGTTTTTTTTAGTTTCAGGGGAGCTAGAATGGATGTCATGGTTGTGTTGCAGTGGGTGGTGAGTTCTGTTGTGGATAGATCATCCGTGGAGGCAGTGAGGAGGGAGTTAACCCTTTCCTATAGGTCAGTCATGTTGATCTGAGTAAGGTTTCTCGTCCATTTGGGGGGGTCTTGGGTGGGATCGGTTGAGTGAGGTGGAATAAGATTAAGTGGTGGTCGGACCAATCCACGGGCAGGGTGTGGTCTATCATGACTGAGTCGCGTTGGGCGATAATGGCATCTAGGATTGCTCCTTTGTTGTGAGTTTCCTCTGAGCAGTGTTGGGTAAGGGTGTTGCTGTGTAGCAGCTCATTCAGGTTCTGGATTAGCGGGTTGTTTTCTTCATTCCAGTGTAGGTTGAGGTCGCCCAGAATTAGGTTGTTCGTGTCTCGGAGAGAGCAGTGGGCAATCAGGTCGGACAGGTGCTCAGTGAATGTGGTGGTGTTGCCTGGGGGGTGGTAAATAAGATGGCAGATAAGTGTTTTGTTATTGCTAGTGTTAATGTTGGCGGTTAGGCATTCGAAGGTGTTGTAGTTGAAGGAATCTATTTCCGTCACGGAAATGTTGTTTTTGTGGATGATTGCTATGCCTCCACCTCTTTGGTCTTTTCTATATTTGTTGGTGATTGAAAGCCTGGGGGGACAAGAGTATCCATGAGTGGTAGGGAGGAATCATTTAGCCATGTCTCGGTGATGAATGCTATGTCTATGTCGTGGGTGAGGATGGATTCTGCTAGCTCTGGGGCATGCTTGGTGGCTGATCTGCAGTTTATGAGCATGCAGTTGGTGGGGGTCGTCTCTGTTTTGGGTTTCTTCGTTAGGGGGGCCATGGGGATGATAGTGCGGGTGGCCAGGGGTCTAGGGGATTTCGGAAGGGCCTGGTCTCTTCCCAGTCCGGTGATCACCTGCATTTTGGATTGGAGGGTGACAGTAATTGGAGTGTCGTACGAGGAAGCGAGATCTGCCGCTTCACTCGCAGACATTGCATCTCTAGTTCTTTTGGGTCTCTCAGGTGGGGAGCCTTGGAAGGCCTTTGTTGTGTGGGGGTGGGGAAGGAGGGGATTGGGTGAGACTTATGGGGCATGGCGAGGTTGGTTAGGATTTCGCTAAAGCCCTGGATTATAATTGCTATCTGTCTTTCAAGCAGGGTGAGCCGCTGCCCAGTCTCTATGTCGGTGAGGGTGTTCTGGGCGGGTATGTTAAACCTAGAGGGGGAGAGCCTGTCGTTGTTAAGTTGCCTTTTTGTGAGTGTGCTGTCCATGCGGGTTCTGGGCGGGGCCGTGAGTGCAGGGTGAAGAGGGTCGTGTTGAGGCGTCGGCGTTTTATTGCATGTGGGTCTGGGGAGGTGGTTGGGAGTCACAGACTGTGTGTTGGGGTTGTTCGAAGTGGGTTGGGGGAGATGGAGGGCGGGGGACGGGTAGGGGTGATTGCCAGAGGGGCGTAGTGGGGCCTTGTTCTCTCTGGTAGTGTTGAGGGTGGTGTCTCGTGGCAAAAGGCAGGCGTTGTTACTAGGGTGCACTGGAATGGTAGGTGAGTTCTGCTGGCGGGTCCGGCTCTTCAGGGAGAGGAGGAAGGGCGGGCAGGGGAGGAGTGCGTGAGAGGGGGCAGTCCGGAGAGATGGGAAGAGGGCGTCAAATGACTCTAGATTGTCATTGTTGGCTTGTATCAGGACTGTGCCGTTATTGTAGATGGTCACAGAGGTGTTCCCATTTCGCCTACTGCGGTTAGGGGCTGAGAATGTCAGTTTGCAGCTATGGGAAGTGTTAGTCGTTTTGGAAATGTAGAGCTGCGATCTGAGGATGGAGTTCCATTTTTCGGGTCTTTCAGTGTGGAAAATGAGATCCATTTTTATCTGTCCTTTGGAGGAGCAGTGGTAGATGTCCGCGAATAGTGATTCAGGGTGTTGTCTGATCAGTTTTTGCTTGAAGTTTTTTTCCGCTTTGGGTGAGAGGTTAGGAGGGAAACTGATCGAGAAGGAGTTCGGGCCGTGCGGTTTTAAGTGGTTCGCAGAAGAGGGGTTGGTATAGGCTGACGTGACGGATGGCATTGTGTCTAGGTAGGACGGGGGGCAAGCTCCCTTTGGGAAAGGTGGGATAGTGTTTCCAAAGGGGGAGTCGGGGGGCAATGTCCGAAGGCGTACGTTAGATCAGGCCAGGAGCCGTCAATTTAGGAACTTGACGAGTGTGGGTGGCGGGTGTAGTGTGGTGAGCCTGTTGTATTAGGGGGTCTGAGGGTCAGTGGTAGGTAGTTTCCCTGAGCGGCAGGACGGGGGGCGGTGGAGATAGAGAGTGGAGTGGAGGGCGGGGATCCTCTGAGGTTGGTGAGCCATCCTTTGAGGGTAATGTGCAAGTAGTAGAGAGATTCGTGCTGTTTCTTTTGAGCTGGTCGGTGACTCACTGGTGCATTTGACTGGGTGTTACTCCTAGGAGGCCATTTTACGGTCAGGCATCAAGGGTCAGGCAATGGGCAGATACGAATTGGCATGGCAGTCATGAAGGTGGGGGTCATGATGACTTCCTTTCTGGGCCCAGCGGGACCGGGCGAGTTGAAGCTGTGACCCTACCACAAGAGTGGGGTTGGTCAGTGATTCACCGGTGCAGATTACCTGTAGATAGCCCTGGAGTTAGACCTGGGCGGCCATCAAATGGTCAGGCACATAGGCTGATGGAATAGCAGTCCGGTCCATAAAGTGAGGAGAAGCAGACTCGACGGTGCCGGCTGGTCGAGGTGAGGGTGATAGAGATTGGTGAGATCACCTCTTTGTGTAGAGTTAGTCCCTTGCCTGTGTGGATAGTTAGATGGTGCTGGTTATGTGCCCCAGGCGGCCATCTTAAGGTAAGGCACAGTAGAGTGGGGAGCTGGCAGCCTCAAGGGTGCGCGGGCTTTTCGTCACATTGATGTTGTGGCCGGAGGGTCGAGGCGAGGCAAATTTAGGAGGTGAGAACACTACTTTTTGTGGTATAGAATTAGTGACTCACCAGAGTAGATTTGAGCGAGTTATGAGCCCCGGGCGGCCATCTTAAGGTCAGGTGCATCGAGTGGGGTGCTGGCAGTCTCGAGGGTGCGCGGGCTCTCGTCGCTTTAAATTTGGGCTGATTTTCGAGGCGAGGCTGAATCCAGAGTTGAGATAACTACTATTAGAAGAGTTAGTGACTCACCGGTGAACTTTGGTTGTCGGGGCGGGTTCGGTGCCCCGGGCGGCTATCTTGCGGTCAGGCACTGGTGAAGTGCTGCACCTAAGGTGAGGAGATGTCAGTCTCGAAGGTGCAGGGGGTCTCGTTACACCTGGGTCGAGTCGAGGTTGGTTACGGTGGTGAGAGCGCTTCATGGAGTGTAGCCAGGGGCTCACCGATATAGGTTGATTTTTCGGTGAGAGATTCAGTGCCCCGGGCGACCATCTTGTGGTCAGGCACTGGAGAAAGCGGATCAACGATCGTCGGTATCTCCGCATCTGCTGTAGTTTATTACAGTCCTGGGTCCTAGGATGTCAGGACTCTCGCCAAGATTGTCTTGTGTAAGCTTTCAGGGGCTCACCGGTGCAGTTAGCTCATAAGTGAGAGTTTAGAGTCCAGGGCGGCCATCTTGTGATCAGGCATAGGCGAGCTGCGGGGTTCGTTGCCAGCTCGGTGCCTCCACTCTGCTTATTTTGGCCTGAGGTCCTGGCTTGACGGGACTCTCGCTGGTCCCAGTGGGTGGGGAGTGTCTTTGGAGTCGAGTGCGGTCTGCTAGTCCGATCCCTCCGTTGCATCCATTGAAGTAACGGTGATGTTGGGGGGGCAGATCGTCGTTTCTTCGTTTTTCCGTCTCCTGCGGATGGCGACAGCGCGATTCAGGCTTGTTCCCCTTTGAGCGTGATCCGGTGAGTCCACGTTCTCCGGGAGGGGTGTGCGGGGGGCAGCAGGGATTTTCACTACATAGGTGATCCCAGTGCCCGGGAGTTCGATCTTAGTGCTCCTTCCCAGCGGCCATCTTCTCACTTTGTAGATCCTTCGAACTAATAACATGGTTCAGTCCCACAAGTTGCTATAAGGACGTAATTCTGTTTGCTTATCAATTTTTACTAACAATGTTAAATAAAATAGCTGAAAATTGTAAAATGTTTAAAAAACAAGGAATACAGAATTGTTGGAAAATATCCACCCAAATATACAATGGTGTCTGTTTAGTTTGCAAACTGAAATTCTTAACAAAACAAGAGATATTAAATTTAAAGAGAAAGTTCCTACTTGTAAAAGTATTGTCAAAAATATAAAAATTAAATTAGGCACAGGTCCAAATAGTCATAATCCATTGTTCACAGCCTCATAGCATAGGCTGTCCAGCATTACCACTTAAAATCTTGTACCACTGAAGCCCCCAAACATAGGAAGAACTCAAAGGAATTTATGTACCTGACTGGCCCGTTGAGCTCTCTTGATACATTTGGCAATTGTAACATAACATAACATAACATAACATAACATAACATAGCATAGCATAGCATAGCATAGCATAGCATAACATAACATAACTACATAACATAACATAGCATAGCATAGCATAACATAACATAAATAGAAATAGAGTGATCTAGTAGAAGAACCCACATACTGTGATAAATGTTATGATTTTAACAGCTAGTCAATAGCAACATTTCTGACATTGAAAGAAACTGCAAACACTGCATGTGACATTGTTGCCTCTCTGAATACTGGAGTGATAGACTCTTGATTGTGCACATAAAAGAGTAGGGAACATTAAATCTGCACCTAACTACCAAGGGAAAAGCTCAAATCATCCTGCCAACGGCTCTGTAAAGATAAAGAGGGACAACTGATAACGACTGACCATATGAGTACAATTAAGTAAAGTAATAGTTATATTACTACTTTACTTTGCTTTTACTTTACTTTACTTTATTCGGTTAAAAATAACCATAAAAGTACAGTAAAACATCAGCTTAAAAGAGTTACAACAAAAATAGCACTGCAGGCAAACCAAAGCAATATAGTATAGTGCACTAGCAAGATAATAATAAATTGTGCAGACAGGGGGCTCACTCAACAAATAACCTGTCAATAAAAACCCCAAATCGGTCCGCTAAATTAACAGGGCTGTTCAGGGTCACTTGGAAAATAATTGAAATACACAATATCACACTGAAGCAAATAAATTATGAGCTAAAACAATAATGTTTGCCTGCACCAGAGGGCAGATTTAAGGAAAGTAACAACACCTATGCATACCTCAGGTGTGGGAAGCGTCTGCAAAAATAAATGTACTGGAATATGTCTCGTCAATGAGGCATCTTTAAGAAGTGGGATTAAAAACCTTCTGGCATAGCTACAGTAAAACCTACAGAAAAAACTAAGTGTGGCAGTGTTTGTGTTGCTCAGATATGAGTTTACCTTAAATAAATGAAAAGACATGAGATATTTGGCAAAACAGGTTCAAATTGGTTTAATATAATGCTGTGGTCGACAGAGTGCATCTGCTCAAAGTCTCATGTTGTTCAAAGTTTTGGCCGCTGTTATCTACAGTTCATGAGGTACAATAAAACAATTTTCTATATTCCAAAAAGGCATCTCAGTTATAAATCAACAAATGTAGGCATCTGATAAGGACATAGATGGCTCTCGACCTCGGGGACAGTTAGTGTAGGCCAATGTATATGTATCCAGATGTCCGGCATGAGGAGCACGTGATCACTACGTGTGGTGTGCATGTCTTGTTCTGATTGGTTGACTGTTCCTATCTATAGGTGGTTTCTAGATTTGCGGTATTTTGTGGAATGTGAGCCCTTGGCCAAACGTGTTTTTTGGGGCCAATTTTTCCTCAGACTTTTTAGTGGTGCAACTATCTATCTATGGGATCGATCAGGGTTTTCCCTAGGCGCGCATTTGTCTTTAGGTTAAGAGAGACCCCACCTGTGACCTAGTATTCGATAGGCGTGGGTGTGGGTTGTTTGACTTGTCTAACCACATCTCTCTGACTTGGGGTTGATGGGGAGTTCGCCTTGGGTGAATCTGACAGCAATGATGTGAGTTCATTCGAACTCCTGAAAATAATATGGCAGTCACTGGTATAATTTTTATCGACATCCTTAACATTGTGCATACAGTTGTCATAGCATACATTGACATTGTTCTTACTAGTAACAGTACAGTAATGTACAGTATCGTCATTTGTGCATGGATTATGGCATACATTGATATCGTCATTGCCGGAGTCGGCGCTACTGTGCTGGTAAAGGTTATAACATACATTGATATTGCATTGACGGGAATTGGCATTGTCATGCGGGCGCAGGTTATGGCATACATTGATATTGCATTTATTGGTATTGCTGTTGTTGGGCCTGCACATATCATGGTATTCATTGACATCGTATTCACCCATTCTAACACTTGCAAGGAATACTCATCCGAGGGGCAAACCAGGATAGGTTTAGGGGCAAATTGGCCCAAAGGAAAAAAGAGGAATTTCTAATCTGACCAAGCCTAAATCCAATCAGTAACACCCTTTCCCAGGCATTAGCCACAGACTTCAGATACGGTTTCCATCCCTAATGTGGTTTGGACCATTAGGTACTCTCTATTGGCAGGTTTCCCCAGCTTGGACAACTCTCCTTCCCCCCTTCTATATTCCCTAAAGCTAAATTTAACCAAAATGTATCCCTTGTAGATAAATTGAGAGGCATAGAAAAATATCTGGTCTGCCTAACTTGGCACAGGTATCCTAAATATACTTTAATCAGGAGATATGGCGACCCTTATCATTTAGGAGACATTCCATGATGATCACCCTTTCAAATAGAGCACCATAACATTAAGGGGGCCAAGTTGATGTAATCGACCCCATAAGGTAGACCGAATTCCTCGTGGACAGCATACGTCAGTGACCTTGGCGATACACCGAGGATGTGCCTGCATGCTGTTTTCCTCATCCTGCAAACATTTGGCAACTTTGTAAGCCCACAAACCAGAACCAGAAGTTAAAACAGCTATACACTTTCTTTTATACATTTCAATAAGTAAGGCTGTGGGCTTACTTCCAATTTCAGAGGCCAGGATGAATAGATAGCCAATCGAGTTACAAAACGTAAGCCTTCTCTGTTTCAAGCAGGGGGCCCAAGTCCCTTGGGAGTCAAATGTGACCCCCCAGGTATGGAAAATCGTAGATTCTAGGAATTGGGGTACCCCGATGTTGGTGAGGCTGCTGCCGCTTGACAAACGTGGCTATTGGCGATTATATGTATGTGTGTGTGTGTTACTTGTGCATAATTTTTAAATCTCCTCTACTGAATTTTAATCTCGTATCACTTGTGCATAATTTTTAAACCTCCTCCATAGAATTTTAATCTCACCTGCTTTCTTGCACTCACTCCGTTCCACCACGGCTGAGCGCCGATTGTGTGGAGGGCGTATTAATCTTCTTCCTGGCCACTCCCTGCCAGCTCTTCACTTCCGGGTGTCGGAGGGGGCGTTCTAGTTTTGCTGCTCTCTCTTCCATTTAAACCAATGTGTCAGCGGACGCGCGCAGCAGGCGCGCCGCTGCCGCGCCAAAGGCGCACCTAAGGCAAGCCCGTCTGCGCCCGTCCACGCCTGGACAACGCCAGACGCCAGACATGCTGCCGGATCGGCCGGCTGCAGGTAAGTTTACTCCCGGGGCGATTTATTTTCTATCAGCAAGAGGGTCAGTCTATGCGACCATCCAGTGGGTGAGGGCCCCTTCTTTTGTAGAAGTTGTGGATTTGACTCCTGGGCCATCACATCTCCTCTATCCCCCTCTGCGCACCCTGTTAAACTCCTTAGTTTAAACTGCCGCTCTTTAGTAAAGCACTTTGCAGAAGTGTACGATCTGCTGCAAGATGAGTCACCAGGTATCCTCTTCCTTGCAGAGACATGGCTCACAGCTAACACGAAGGCCTGGTCTGGCTCTGCCCCAGGGTTTCAACATCGCAACTCTCAACAGAGGGACTAGAGGTGGTGGCATTGCTATTATCTTTAAATCTAGTTACACCTGCACTCTTATTAGAGAGGCCCTGACGGGTTGTGAGTGTGCGCGCTTCAAGATCGCCTTTAATGCCACCTTTACTATGTCTGGGCTCCTGGTTTACTGCCCACCTGGCCCCTCTAAAGAGTTCAGGGATGCACTGATTGAAGCAGCAGGCACACTGGCTATTAGATCAGCCAACTTTAGCATTATTGGTGACCTGAACTTGCACTTAGATAACAAACATGATTGTGACATAGGCAGTTTTCTAGCAGATCTTGCCGCCCTCCAGCTTACACAACATGTCCTAGGCTGCACGCACTCTGCTGGACACCTGCTAGATCATGCCTTCTCCAATCTATCCACCCTCACAGTCAACCCACCTATCCCAATGAGTTGGTCTGACCACTACCTTGTACCCATGGCACTTCTGGGAGTAGAGCCCCCCCAGAGGGTAGCCCGGAATTCGGTCCTAAAACGCCCCTGGCATAAACTCCACGTCAAACAGTTTCATGCCCTCCTCCTCATGCATACACCTAGCATGCCGGATGACCCAGATGCGGCCGAAAAAGCCTTATCTGATTGGATTCTGCATTCCCTTGACAAGCTTATCCCTGTCAAGTGGTCGCAGAGCCGTGACAGCCAATCCAGCCCTTGGTATAATAGTAATCTGGCCACGGTTCGGAAAGCCTTCAAAAGGTTGGAACGGGCGTGGACGGGACTACGACCCAGTTCTGAAGGGGCAGTATCGGGCAGCCATTAAAAACTACCACAGGGCCATCCAGAAGGAAAGGGCGGCCTACTTTGCTGACGAGATCAGAAATAGCAGTAACCCTGCTAAATGCATATTCACGATAATTAAAGATCTTAAAGCTGCAGGGCAACCCAAAGCCCCCCCCTCTCTCCTCCAACCAGCAATGTGAAGATCTCGCCGCCTTCTTCATTAAAAAGGTCGAGAACATCAACAAGACCTTCTCCCACACCGCGATTAGAACAGGCCCTGTACATAGGCCTCATGCTACCCCCACACTCTCTGTCTTCCCATTGATCTCTCAAGAGGAGATGCATACGATCTGTAAGAAAGGTAAATCAGGCTCTCCTGCAGACCCTCTTAAATCAGAGCAATTCCTTAAATCATTGCCTCTGCTTCTCTCGCCTTTTTGTAAGCTGATCAATATGTCCCTATCCACAGCAGTAGTCCCCAGGGCCTGGAAATGGGCCATGGTGGTTCCCTTATTAAAGAAACCTACATTGGATGCATCCAAACCTGAGAGTTTTCGCCCTATCTCTCTTCTGCCATGGGTATCTAAGATCGCCGAGACCTATATCAATTCCATTCTTACAAGATTCATAGAAAATAACAATCTGCTTGACCCGTCTCAGAATGGTTTTCGCCCTGGTCATAGCACGAAGACTGCCCTCCTAGCTGTAACCGAACATCTGAGGGATGCATTAGATGCCGGGCGAACGTCAGCACTGGTATTACTGGATCTGAGCGCTGCGTTCGACACTGTATCCCACCAGATTCTGTTGCAGCGTCTGGAGGAGGCAGGCATTGAGGGCCCGACCTTAGGCTGGTTTGCCTCTTTTTGATCTGAGAGAACCTTTCAAGTGTCGGTCCCTCCTTTCAGCTTCCAGGCATACGCTATCGAACAAGGGGTTCCGCAGGGCTCAGCTCTGAGCCCAACTCTATTCAACTTAAACGTTCAACGATTAGCGGCAGTAGCCAGGAGTAGAGGTCTAACTGTGGTATCTTATGCTGACGATACGCAGCTAGTGGTGGCACTATCAGACGACTCCGCTTAAGTTCAGGAGCGATTTAACAGCCATAGCTGATTGGATGACTACCAACTGTCTCCAGCTAAATGCGAGCAAATCTGAGATCCTGCTAGTGGGGAGAGACACTGAGCTGTGGAGTGAGCGCTGGTGGCCTTCGACTCTGGGTGGTTCGCCCGCCACTAAACAGGCGGTCAAAAATGTGGGAGTATGGGTTGACTCTGCCCTTAACTTTCAGGTCTAAACTAAAATGGTAGCTGGGACCTGTTTTGGACTTCTGTGCGGGCTCAAAACACTGCTGGGTTTCTTTGACCCCACAGTCTGTCAAGTCATCATCCAGGCCACCATTCTATCGAGGCTGGACTACGCCAGTTCACTTTATCTAGGGGCTAATAAAGCTGAGATCCTCCGCTTGCAAAGGGCACAAAATGCGGCTGCCAGGACTCTACTTGGCCTACCGAGGGCCTGTCCCACAACTAACACCTTCCGCAGACTACATTGGCTGCCGGTGGCGAAACGCATAGAGTTCAAGTCTCTTTGCATCGCTCACAGAAATCCTGAATCTCCACTCCCCGGACATCTTGACAAATCTCCTCTCACTCTACTCACCTACCCGTCAATTACGATCTATGGGCCAGCATCTTGCTGTTGTCCCCCGGGTGAGGAAAATGCGTGCCGGAGGGCGCTCTTTTCGCGTCCTTGCTGCGAAACTCTGGAACTCTCTTCCTGTCTGTATCAGAAGTATCAACAATCACACTGCATGCCGTAAAGCAATTAAAACTCATCTCTTTCCGACACTGTAGGCCCGGTGTTCTCTCTCTCTGTCGCCTCTTTCAACAGCTGCAGTTGCCAGCGCTGGGACGCCCCTTAGCTGGGGCAGCTGCACGCTCTACAAAACTCATAACATAACATAATATCACAACTTCAGGTCTTTAGGGCCACAAGCCTTGATGAAGGTTTTAGCTAAGTTTGTAACAAGACCAAGACCATCCATTGAACTAACAAAGGTATCTTAAAGTAACTTGAGACCACTAGGTGTTCTTGACATTAAAACAGCATCTTCTGTGTATAAAAGGACAGGGATGCTCCCTGGCCTTACCAACTAAGGTAGAGTCTACTTCAATAATATATAAAAGAAATAAAATTGGTGCCAGAACACAACCCTGATGGACACCTTGGCCCAGGCCAAAACTCTCTGCACATTTACTCTGCAGCCCAAATGTAATGGAGACGTTAGGATCTAGGTGGGGGGCACATAAATATACACCAGACATAGTCATATTACTAATATCTCAGTTTGGCCGAGGGGCGGTTACCAGATCCCCACATCATTGGATAGATTCTCAGCCTTGACTCCTGGCTGGGTGTAGAACTCAAAGGTGTGTTCGCCCTCAAGCCTCTCTCTCAAACACAGATCTCTCCAGTGAGTGTAATAGTCCACTGAGCCACCAGACCGGGCTTATTAAGAATGCTTGTTAGAGAATGTACATTCTGCTTCCTGAAACTACAATTGTTTTGCAGTATTTAAGAAAACGATAGTTCTGGTGGTCCCATTGCATCCTCCTGTACACATCAAAGGCTAGAAACCAGTGACTTTGCATTCTGGTCCTAAAATAAACACTCAAATCCTGGCTGGGTTGAGTGTCTGCATGCTGAGCCTGTGCTCAGCAGTGAGTGGCTCTCTAATAGTCTCCCCGACACTGGTTCCAGGCTCAGGTCTTGGCTGCCCGAATGCCCCACACAAGACTCTGCATTGGGCATGGGGAAATCTCTATGAGCTACCTTGAAAAGTCTCTCTCGAAGCGTGAGTTCATGACTATCACACAGGAGTTGAGAGGATAGTTTGCCTGAATTCTAGCAAATAATTTTCTGTCCACATTGAATCATGAAAGTAAGTGGTCATAAGACCACAGGTTTTGAATCTATCTCTGCCTAAATACACATTATGATGAATAACCAACAGAAGAACTTTTAAAAGGAAGCATTTAAAATTCTTTATGCTTGTGTCAATCTCCTCCTAACACTGAGCAATTTGTTCATGATCTGGGACCTGACAGGGTTTTGCAATTTGTCTCTAATTTTACGATGCAGCATATGTACTAACAAGTCACATTGCAGAATCTCCACTCACAGGGAGTCACAGAACTACAAGCCTAATGAATATTAATTAGGCAGGTCTCCACCTGCAACCTCTGTGATTGACTACAAAGACAGGAATGGTGACTTGTAACATACAGCAGATGGCCATTCCCATGATTGCATCCACAAACTTTAAACTTTTTTCAAAGAAGCCCATGTTCCTACCAGGAACTGGTGCTGTTTAAAACAAAAACGGTTTCCTAATGAAGAATACATTAGGAGGTCGCCAGACACGACTCACAATGGCAAATCAGTTATCACCTCCTACAAGTGCCAGTATCTGACCAATGGTATGTGACCACAGATTGAATTTGCAAACCATTCATACATTCCATTGCATTACATAATTAGGAGGGGGATGCTTTTTTCATGCTCCCTCCTAACTGTGATTGGGAATGGATCACAAAACCCAGTTTTGAGAGTCAGACAGACTTTTCTGACTTGCAAAATAGGCTTAGTAAACAGAAAAAAGCCACTTTGCTGTTGTAAACCATGTGATTTTGTGAATCGCAATGATTGAAGTCATAAAATTACGTTGTACATATAGCCCATATTTTGGTGCAACAGAATATAGATTAGTTAGTTGGCAGCCAGTTCTGGTAATCTAGTTGCCTCATGTTTGCTTCCATGAACATCATGGGTCAGAATCCTGTGACTTCTCTTTCTGCCACTAATAAAGTCTCAGATCATGACTGGTTTCGGGGTCTTTGGAGGTGTTCTAGTCCTCGCACCCTGGGTTGGGTGAGACCTTCATATAGATTCCCCTGAACACTATGTAAACTGTGCTCTCAGTTACTCAGATTGCCCCACCAAAGACCTACATTGCTTGTGGGGAAGCCCCTATGTTGTCCTTCACAACCAATGATCTACCATGGGAAGTCTTAGGGGACGTGAAAAGATTATGACTGTGTCTACTACCTGTATATGTTGATTCCAGGCTTGCTATGAATGTAAATCACCACCATGTTTTAATCCCTTTCTATTCTCCTGACAGTGTGGCCTTCTTGGAATGGGCAAAGATATAGGAATCATGTCCAAGGCTAGACAGTGGGCACTCAAAGCTCTGAAATTCTCCTTCTTTGTAAATCGCTGATTTAAGCACTAAACTTGACTGTAGGGCTGAGGTTTTCAGGCTCGGCGGTTTGAATTGATGTCAGGGGGATTATAGGCATTCACCAAGATGAATATTCGCTATTCCCATAGGGGGCATAGACAAAGATCATGTTGATAAACTTCACAGTGGTTTTAATGAAGTAAATGAGTGGAAGTGAGTCACCCTGTTAGTGTCACTCATTGAACTTTTTGTCTGTTATGATCTGACTGGGAGTAAGTGTCTAAGTAAGGTCAGGAAATAATTCCAACATCTCACCGCCTCATTTCTAATAAAAGATCATGCTGGGGGCACATTTTGAGTGGTGTTTTGCCCATAGCATATTGGCAATCATGTATTTAAGTGCACTTTTAAAAGAGATAACTGAACACAGCAGCCAGAATTCAGAACGCAGTAACTAAATTCACTCTCCAGCTCCCACACCGCAAACACATCACCGCACACCTCAAAGAACTCCAACAACTATTGTCTACAAACACAGACTCGTTCTTCAAGATCTTCTCCCACAAATACAAGACTTACACAGCCTAGGCTTCGCTTACTTCAACAGCTTCGTCAACTTCCACACCCCGACCAGAAACCTATGAATGGACGATCTCCGGCTTGCACGCATCCCCCACATTCACAGAGCAGGTGCTAGAGCCTTCTCATACCTCACACCAAAGGCCTGGAATGACCTGCTCTAGCACATAAGAGTCATCTGCTCAGTCCTTTAAGTCTTCAAGAAAGCGAAGACATGACATGGTTCTATAACTAGACCTCATAATCGGCTCTTCCCTTCTTATGTATCCCCTGGATACCCTCCTGTGTGAGATGTGTCTACAAATAGACATTACATAAGATAACATAATATAAGATAAGATAACGGAAGATATCATAACATAACATAGCATAACGTAACATAACATAACCTAACGTAACGTAACGTAATGTGACGTAAAAAACACATAATAGAACTGCAATGAATGAATTGTTGAACATGTTCAGAGCTGCCAAGTGGCCCCATTGTTTTGTGAAACCATAGCAAGTCATGTTTTTTGCTAACTGCATTGCATTTTGGAAGTTGTAGTTTCGTATTTAACATTATAAGGATGGGCGGAAAAATTCCTGCAACCGTTTTTTGTTAAAATGCCAGGACAGGCCGAGACGTCACACATGATAAAAGGGCCAGTTGTCAGACAGTAGGAAAAGTGACAAAATAAAAGCCAAAATGCACATCAATTTTTGTCAGCAATTCTTACACCCACTATAGTTCTAAACACATTTTGGCTTCTTTGTTTATAATTTTGTCAGTTTTGCCTGTGGGATTTAGTGTAAGAGAAAAGTAAAATAAAACATTTCTTCTGTGAAATTCTTTCAATCTACAATATCAGTTGAAATGCGATGCCAGCATGTCAGGGGGATGACAGGAATTCGCCAAGAGGAATATTTCGCATCATCTATATTAGGTAGAGTGTGTGCCAAGAAGCCCCATAACAATTCCGAGATATGAGGTTTTTTTAGCAGCATGTGTTGTTTATTTGCTTTAAAAGAATTGAATTGAAATTGTATTTCTAAGAATTCTACCTGCGTTGATTTCCCATAAAGACCAACATGAGTGAACAGATAAGTGCACAACTCAAATCAGCCTTTGTCATCGTGTCTCTCTATCTTTATCCTTTCCATGCATCACAATATTTGAACAGTTAAGGGGGATTTCGATTAGCTGCTATGCATTCATCCTCACATCAACCCTTACTCATCTACTCTTCATGGTTCACGGTTGCTCTTAGGGGCACCATCTTGGGCGCACTTGTTTTTATCTGAGACACCTCCAAGTGCTAATCTCCAGTAGTGCTAAATTGTGAAACTATTAACATAGCCTCAGCAGCTCAATTGACTGCAATTACAATTAAATATATTTAAACAAGAGAACATTTTTAATCCATCTCGGGCTCCCCCATGCATTGAAGTGAACGAAATCTTCATAGAGACCAACCAAGAGTAAAAACCATTACTGACAGAAAAATTTCTCCTGTTGCCGAAGATGTGCTTTATTCTGGGGTGCCACACTTTTCCCTCCTGAATTAGCATCATAATTTCTTTATTAGGCCATTTTCACTGTTAAAATGACACTCTCCAATCGCTACTTCCACTTAAAATGTCTTTAGAAAGCCATTCTAAACTCTTTAGACCACTTTATCCATCCAGAATCTCCTAGAATTATGTCAACAGCTTCAAACAGATTTCTTAGAGAGCACCCTGAAACAATATTTATGGATCAGGTTAGTATCATTGTGTCCACAACAGTAGCCTTAAACTGGACCTCATCTTCACACATAACACTCCTTGCTGGACAGAAATGTTCTCATAAGACTTTAATGTGTCCCTTGATCCTAAAATTCCTTATGGTGATAAACTCTCCATTTATGCATGAGCAGGACACCCCTAGAGCCCATTGAGTCCAGTCTCCCGGGTTGTAAGTGAGACAGCAATTTTACATATAGAGGGGCACTGCGTCATTACGCGATGACCATCTAAAAACTGGCTGTAACGAACCCTATCATGTTTGGCATCAAACATGTTGGAATCATACCCGCAGACTGTAAACGGTGTGGGAGGTATTATTTAATGCACCATAAAGCTCCTTTGGGGGGCCCTCAGTGCTCCCGGTACCAGTCTTCCAGACCCGGACAGCCAGCCAGGGCTGCTGCCGGCCAGAGACACGTTTTCTGCCCACCTGCTGCTGAGCCAAGCTCAGGCAGGGGAAGGCAGAACAATAGGTATCCTGTCACAGACAGGATTTAGTGTATTGGGGCAGGGTGGGAGCGCTTGTCAGCGCCACATAGTCTGTGTGCTGGGTACACTTGGTACCCTGCATGCATAGTCTAGTTCAAACCAGTTCAGGGAGCAATTGGCTCCAGCTCTGGCGCAAACCTCGACAAAGGACAGGGGATATCCTCCCCCTTGTCCAGCCCCTCCTTAGGGAGGGACCCCTGTACCGTCCCAACCCTTTCCTTAGGGTAAGTAAGGGCTTACCTGAGGGTGGGTCCCTAGATTCATTGTGGGACAAGATACAATTCCGACACCACTTCTTCTTTGACTGTCTGGGCACTCTGGACTTTGCTCTGTGCATCAAGGCTGCAAGAGGGAAGACTTCTGCTGCTCCTGATCTCGTCGCCCTGCTCGTCTGCTGCAACGTCCATGCCTGTGCACCATACAGGAACCTTCCAAGGCCTGTGGTCATCGTCAGCTTCCCTGCAACACCCGACATCGGTGGGCATTCGTCTTCCGTGTCTCCTGGTCACGCCTGAGGGGCATAGACTCTGTCCCCACTGCTTGCAGGTTCTCCACATCTTGAATCCACCTTTGGGTTCCACTGGACACTTTCACCTTCTCCAGCACCGTCATCTTTCTGAAGTCCTTCATTGGGTTGGACGGCGGTTTCCGACGCCACTTCACACCTATGCACCAGGCTTCCCTGGGACAGGTACCCTGGTTCCAAGGTATCCACGGATGGGGTGGCTCTCCAACCTTCTGTCCTCCATGGGGTTTCTTCAGGGTCCGCTGGGAAGGGTCCTTCTTCTGTAAAATTGCAAACGCGACTTAACAATTGACTTGTATTGATCACGCGGTCGTGTTCCCACTTAGCACACAACCTCTGTGGGGCTCCTAGTTACTTACCTCGGGTGGTTTCTTGAGTCCTCGACACTTCTACGTCTTCTGGGTACAGTCTTGACTCGAGCCGTGGTTTGCACTCCACTTATTTAGTACATGGTTTGGCCCCCCCTTGGTGACCGCTGTGTATTAAGTGCTACTTAACTGTTTCTATTGTAAAGTATTGTGTGCATTGTGTATATCTCTGGGTAGGAGATATCTGTATATGTTAGTGAGTGTCTTATAATAAATACATATTTTTATAAATACAATGTGTGGTTCTTTTTCACTTAATCTATACTTATGCTTTACACTCCTTCTGGACTAAGCCTGAAGGCTGCTCTCCACAGCTACCACTTAGAGAGCTTTCTAAGGTTGTCTAAGACCAATAAAATCACCACAAGGGTTGTCTGGATTGGTGCAAGGTGCTCACTTACATAAGTGTACACCATATACCTAGCCAGCTTCTCACACCGACCTGTCAAAATGATCCCTTTTTGACATGAGAACACCTCCCTATTAAATATGAATGAGTCACCTGTAGGTAGGCCTTGTGTCCCAGAGTGCAGAGTGCAGGATATTTAAAAGTAGGACATGTAGAAATTTAAAGTTAAGATGTCCTTACAGTGACTAGCACCAAAAAGCAATTTTGTTATGGGAAGGTTGGCTGGCCCATAGAGAAACACTGAGAAAAACAATTACATTTTTATTCTGATGACTCAGACGAGGGACCAGCTAGAAAATTGATTACACAACTATTTTTTATATTTAAATTCAACTCAATGGTGAAGTTGAAATGTTAATAAACATTAAGGAAAACGGACTTCCTGGGAGTTTTATTTTCCTGCTAGTAGCTCCAGGGGGCTAATATGCATTAGTCTGCAACAGTCACCCAACTGGTGAATAGCCCTGATAAGATAGGAAAGCTGTTCACAGAGTAGACACAATTGCCTGGGTGTGGGGAGGGTTTTTTGTTCCACTAGCAGGAAGGCCAGTTACTTAATTTACTTCATTTGAGTCTTCCCTGCTAAAAGCAGATGCCAGATAACACTTGAACAGACCCCTTCTCTTGTCATCCCAGTCAAGCAGTCACTAAACCCAGTGAGAACACTGCCCCAGAACTGCTTTGTAGTGGTCATGGAGGAGGGGCTGTTCATTACCATGGCCACTCTTCTGGGAGAGCACACAGGCTCTGCATTAGGGAGAGGGGTTTCTCCATCTTGGATTCAGTGAGTGAGGAGCACTGTGGAACTGTTTGCGGTAGGGCACACAGAAACTGCTGCAAAATTGGGTAAGGTTCTAAAAACATTTGCCCTGTTGGTTAGGGAGGGGACAGGAATCACCCCCTGCACCGCAACCTAGTACCAGGTGTAAATGTTGCACCACAAGACATGTGCTTCAGAATACTCAGAGCCTGTGGAAGAACAGAACTAAGGACTGCAATTGCTGTTAGAGACCTTATTAGGAGACCTGAAGGGCTGTGGCTGCTATCATTGGTACCCAGGACAAATAAGTTGACTCTAAGGGTCTGTTGGCTGAACTCCTGTGTAAGCCTCAGGGCCACAAAAATCCTAAAGAGGCCTTTTACTGAAGTGCCCTGCTAAGCAGTACCTACTGGGCCTGACTTGTACCCTGCTGGTGGCCTCTGCGGGAGTGACCCCAAAGTGCTGTTCCTGAGGTCCTTGGTCATTTGGCTGTGTCTAACTGGATGTCTCCTATTACCTCTAAAAACTTGGGTCTTAGAAATGTTTTCACTTCAACATCTCCGGAGGACTGGGACAACCCTCTGCCCAAGGTGCAACCTCGCTGGGCTGAACAAACAGTTTTCCCCCTCTCAGAGATCCTCTGATTAGAAAATCCATTTCAGTGGGACCTCCACAAGAAGGTGTGAGGCCTCATGGAGCCCTCATCAGATACAGTCCGCAGCCTTGCTCCACTGAAGGATTCTGAGCTCCAAAAAAGAAACTTAGTCAAAAAGTCAAAATCTGGACCGGGCGTAGGGACCAAATGTATCTCACTGATGAGAGGGCTTCCCTGGGTACAAAATTCTAAATTTCTCGCTTGGAGCTTTGCCCGCCAAAACCAATGGCTTCACTGGGACCTCTTCCAATGCCTTCCGATGTCGTGGTGCCCTTCTTGGATGCAGCCTACAGCCTTTGCCCGCTGAAGTATTTTGACTCCCAGAAAAAAAGACTAAGCTCAATGGTAAAACCTGACCTGGTTGAACCTGGTTGGTGTATCCGACTCCCACTCCATTGCAATTATTCTGAAATCACACCTAGATCCCAGTCTACTGCGACCAGTTGACCCACAATGGTGCTTAGTGCTTTTTGGTGATATTTTTACTTAAATCTTTAAAATTTCATACCTCTGGTTCGCATGATTGAGTGTTTATTGTTTTAGTGTCATTTAGTTCATTAAATTATACTGTATTTTTATAAATTAGTGTGAGATTTTTATTGTGTTATATTTTGACTTTTCAACTGTTTTGATATTGGTAAATGCTTTTCACATTTCTCCAAGTTAAGCATGTCTGCTCTGTGTCAAAGCTACCAAGAGTTGAGTTTAGGTTTAAATTACTGAAAGCTTTTATTGGACCTAACAGGATTATGCCTTTGTTACTTGTGGTGGACCTCAATTCACCCCAACTAATAAACTACTTTCTCATAGAGCTGATCTATTTAATTTTTGATGATGGCAAGATTATTATCCACTTTACATATGCTATTCTTTTACAACAGATCTTCATTTCCTGGCATTATGTTTTTACTGCAAGGATCACTATCCAAATTATCTAAATATACCCCCTCACTGATCTTTGCATTTCCCTTATATAGTGAGTCTGAGTGCAGGTTGACCTCCTCTTCCCTCTCAACTCTCACCCCATTTCACATGACACACATCCCCCCAGTGCACCTTTCCTAGACCACCTCCCACTTACTTCTCTAGCATTCTTCCATTTTATTCCCAGTGCATCCAGTTTAACCCTCCCAAGGGCACAACAGATGTTGAGAGAGGTCTTTCTGCTCCTTTTACCTCCCCTTCTTTCATTAACCCCTTCAACCTCTTACCGCAAATGTAAGATCCCTGATTCCTTTCACTCTTGTCACCTATCTTCTTCCTAAAGAACCCCACAGCAACCCAGTTGCTGCCCCCTCATATTTATCCTGAAAACTCTACCCACAGTGCAATGTCCCTTCAGATTAACCTTCACAGAGAACCATTATGATCCTAAACCTCCAACCCCAGACCTTCAATATTATCAGCCTTGGCAACTCTCTCAGCCATATAGGTTTCAGGGCTCCAATATTCTAAGCCTTTGCACCTAAAGCTGCATCATATTGATGCTAACCTATTTCACCCTTTTATAAAATATGTTTTAAAGTATGACAATCAGGATATGAGCAGTGTGCATGGGCTCTCTGCTCTTAGCACCCTCTCATTCAAAATAGACACACTCCTCATGATAATGAGAGGTCCCTCTACTGACCTTAGAAGAGCCTGCTCTACTTTGCCATCTCTCAAGAACACAGTGAACTCATATACATCCATGCATTGTCCAACTCCAAGCCTAACTCTCTATTACCTGAAGGATCTCGCCATGCTACATAAAACAGCCAATAATAAGTAAATGAAATAAGCGCATATCCTATTACAATTTTAGTTGTGAAATAATAGTAGATTAAAATTACAAATATTCCATTAGTGTATTGACGCAGTGTCTTCTTATTCCAATCTCCACTATGGAATTCCTGTGGCCATCACTGCCAAAATACAACCAGAATATCCATTGTGATTAAATATCTGACTGGTGATGCTTGTAAATTATACTTTGTAGCTTCTAGAATAGTCGCTGATAATCGGATTACCAATGGCAAGAGACTGAATGTGTTCATCTTATAGTATTTAACAACCTATTGGTGGATCTATTTCTACTTCTAGTTGGTTTTCACGGTTTCTACAGTGAGATAGCTAGTAGGGGTGTGCGGGACTCATGGAGTTTTACTCCACTGAATTCCACAGAGTTACATAAAAATGGGAGGAAAATATGCAGATCGCACTGCAATTTAACACAGGCAGTGTGAGCAGAGCTGAAAAATCAACACAAATGGCACTATGCATGATGCAAGAGCGAGCTGCCAGATGAGTTGTTTTTGCTGCTGCTTGAGTAGAAAATCTACTTGAGTGGCAGCAAATCTACTCGAGTGGAAGCCCTCTGACGGTGACTGACTGTGACCACCCGCAGGAGAAAATCACGCTAGGCAGACGCCGAATCTCACTTCCATTTTCTGGAGCCTCGTGGGAGGAAAATTCCACCATGCTGCGATTGGTGGAATTAGGCTGGAACTCCGCATTAAAGAGTAACACGGAGTGACCAAAATTCTGTCAATTCTGCAGGTGGAATGAAACATTCCACCCACCGCTAATAGCTAGTAAAGAAACCTATGAAATAGTTTTAATGTACTCCTAGGAAGTGAATAAATGTGCACTGTATAAGTTAATAAATATCCTTGTAAAATGAATTCCATTATGCATAAGAGACAGGAACTCAGAGTCCATTAGCCTTGCAATGCAGAGTGCTTTGCCTAGAGTGAGCTATTCTGGACAACAATATTTCATGTAGCACTAGAGAGGTAAGATTGTGAAACTGAAAAAAAGAATTTAAGAATATATGCAGCGTAGATGAGAAAATAAAATAAAGTTCTACCCTTCCAGATTTTGATTTCATCAGACATCATGAATGTCAACTCATTCAGTGAAGTAGTTAGTCTAATCTTCTCACTTGACTTTGAAAGAGGGTACATGTTAAAGGGTTGGATGGATCGACCTGCAAAACATGGAATCTGCAAATCTTGCTAATCCAATCACTCTAGTGGACCAAATAGGTTCTCCATCAAAAGTGGATTCATTGAAAGAGGACAGGGAGAACCTACCTGCAAAATAGGTACATTCAGAGCATGATCTCACCAAAGAAGCAGGGAAGAACTTTGTTTGAAAAAACAATGACTAGGAAGAGCACAGCATAATAATCAATCTCAAGAGAACAAACTGGATTGTCGCAAACTATTTACGATATAGATTGTAAAGAGATAAGAAGTTATTACAATGTTAGTATTTTGAGACAGAACCACAGATTTAGAGCTGGATTGTTCTTTGTTGGCCATTGATTCAAGGTTCCAGGAAGGCACTTACAAGACTCCCAGGGATAAAACGGAATTGGCAGCTTGTAGACAGACATAAAAAAGCGTCCTGTTCACACAGAAGAGAGCCATGAAATAGGAGGCTTGGGAGGAGCTTATGGACGCCAGTGAACTTAAAGATAGTGCAGCCTTTTGGAAAGTGATCAACAAATCCTGTTTTAGATACGCAGGTGCCCCAGTAATAGAAGCTTCTATTCCTCCTGAGGAGTGGGTTTCTCATTTTGGCAATATCTACTCTGACCCCCAAAGAGGGTGCATAGGCCAGCCATAGGTAGTGACACAAAATAGTTAGTCCCATCATCATGACAGTAGTCTGCCACTAGCATTCTCATTAGAGAAATGGCCACTGCTATTATTACAGCCACAGTGGAAACACTCCTAGACCCGACAAAATCCATGTGGATCTTATTAAGAGTAACACAGACTATTGAGCACCTGTTATGTTCCCTAACTTAGGCCTAACTAGCAAAGTGACCTTTTACCTACATTTGTCCTATCTTGCTCTGCATAATGGTTCTAGCAATAACCTTTTACCCAGTTATGTGTTGAATAAATGTAGATTGGTTTCCTGGAAACTACTCTCATTTATTATGCATGAGGATTCTTAGCATCATATCTTAATCCCTTGCACATGACGTACATAACAGGATTAACATACTCTGTACAAAAGTCATCCCTATCTTCATCATCGGGCAACACGGCTACTTTGCATAATTACAATTATTGATTTAGGCTCATCTGCATAATCATACTCACAACATATCGATTGTGGTAGAACCCCCGAGGCTACCTTTTTTGGTATAAAAGAAGCGCGCCTTCACTAGGTAACGAGAGGAGACGCTTCCACGCTGACACAGACACTGAGGTCCCTGCATGCTGAAACTTCAACATGCAGTGGTATGACATACCTTGCGGGGTGTCCAACTCGTGACCAAGACGGGGTCCTTCATTCTCTCCCATCAGGTAATAGGGTTGGCTCTTTCCTGGGGATTCTTGGCTTCATACCCACATACATACTAGGTACACTTAGGTTCACTTAGGTAGCTCCTGCATCATAGGAGTACACTTGATTACCATCATGTTTATATGCCTGCACATATTCACTGTTTTAGCACCATGGTAGAATTCTACCTTCTATTTACTCTATTGGTGCTTGTAATCTCTTACGTTAGCTTCTGTCTATTAATTGTCGCAGTAAACATGTTTTATACTAGAATGACGCGGTTCAATAAATGCTTATTGAAAACGTCCCCAACGTTTATTCTGTATATCTCTCTGAGACTAAGTGAGCACGATTGACTGAGCGAAAAGTACTGTACTGTTTCCATGATCCCTGAAGGGTCAAGGGTTCTCATGTTCAATAGTTGCCAGAAACTATTTGCTCCTTGGTAAGGTTTGGGGGTTTATAGTGGCACTGTGAGCTAGCGGGTCTATAGGCTCACATATCCTGTTGGGGTGTCTGGAATCAGTGTAGACACCAATCCGTTAGTTTATGTTGTCCAACAAATGCGCAGATCCTCTGTATTTTTAGGAACTACATGAAACACCCTTCTTATCAATGTATTGCGATCCATTTCAAGTCTGGCACACTTGATACTTGGTACAAATCCGTCATTATTCCAATTTATAACAAGTATTGGGATAGCCAATAAGTCTCTCCTTTGGGACCTTATAAGTTTAGCCAGAGCTATTGGCTTTGCCAATGTCTTTGAACTATGTGAGCATCGTGGCTGCTGTGCAGAATGTTGAACAGTTATAATAAACAAGAATTAGAGCTATTTGCATTGTAAATGACAATGTCTTTTATCTATGTGTTTTGGTTTGGAGTGAAATGGATGTATGTGGTTTGGAATGGAATTATGTGGGTTGAATTGGAATTGTTAGTTGTGGAATTGTGTGGGGTGGAATTGTGTGGTGTGTAGTGTATATGTGTATTATGTGACATGGTGAGTAGATAGGGATTAGCGCTGCACAGAATAGATAGAAAGGAAGATAGAGAGGGATAGGTAGTTTGTGCACAAAGGGGTGAATGAACTCTAGATAGAAGTGGTGCTTAGGTGGTGCTGAGTGATACTGAGGTGGTGCTGAGTTATGCTGAGGTGGTGCTGAGTGATACTGAGGTGGTGCTGGGTGATGCTGAAGTGGTGCTGAGTGATGCTTTGGTGCTGGAAAGAGAAGCCGAGTTGTGAGCATGCCCTCCTGGTTTTGCCGGGAGGTCTGCCAGATGTCAGTGAGCTTTGCTGCTTTTCTTTTTGGTTGTTAAGAAGAAAATCCTTATTGCTCCTGGCCATAGTACTTCTGAGTGTCGATGAGCTGCTCAAAACCTTAAAATAACCGACACCCCCCCCCCCAAAAGAAATGAGAGCCTGCTTCATCAAAGAGGAAAATGCTTAACACAATAATATAAAAAAGCAGCCAGCCATCAGTGAATATGTTTTAGAGTAAGGATCCGTGTACTCCAGGCTGTGTGTAATGGGCTGCATCCACACTTTACTCAGAGCTGCCCACTCTACTAGGCAGGATATAAACTAGAATTCCATGCAGGAATGTGGACGTTTAGGCTCCGAGTGATGTAGGATATGGAAGGGAAAGATGGGCAGCCATGGCACTGGAAGGAGCAAAGACATGGATTAGCAGCATGAATCACAAAGAAATCTGGAGCGTGACCTCTACGTTCAGTGTTTGCTAACAGAGCACGGCAGAAGCAGGGGCAAGCAAAAGCTCCATTTCCACTTCTTCTAAAAACATGCCGTGAACAACACGAGGGAGGAGTGTGGGAAAGACATCGGAGGGTGGTGGGGGTGTTGAGTAAAATCACAGAGAGTGTGAGGATTGCGGGGGGGGTTGTGCATGCCCCTGCCGAAGACCCTGGAGCAGGGGAAAGTGAGAGAGCCTCTGCACACCCCGCAGAGCCCAAAACTCGACAGCATAAGAGGATAGTTTACCACAGATTATGCTTCTTACTGATATTATTAGTTCAGACTTTGTAAAAATGGAATCATACCTTCGCTCTGCCCTGGCAGCAGATGAAAATCACATGAGTGCACATACAAACACAAGCAGTCCCGATATACACACTCACAAATCACACTTGTGCACATACAAACACCCCAAATATACACACAGTATCACACGTGTTCACATACAAACACAAGAACCGTAGATATACATATTCTCAAATCAAAAGCATGGATATACAAACACAAGCTTCCCAGACACAGTCAAATTACTCATGCAATCACACAAACACCAAATGCATGCAAAGCAAGGGCCTGCATATCCCCGAAGCAATTGTGCACAGAAGAAACTACCGGTGGACCTATATGCACATACCTATAAAACAAGGATACGTTGGGAACAGGCAGTGAGCAGACACACAGCAAGGAGAGAGGTGGCAATGGGCAGACAGCGGCAGGAGGGACAGAGAGAGAATGAAGGGCAGTGGGAGCTAGACTGTAGGCTCTCTGAAAGGAGGAAGACAAGAGTTCAGACATTGGGAGACTGTGGAGAGAAGCACTGGTAATGTTTAGGGCAAAGAGATGTATTTAAAAGAGACATTCAGAAAGAGGTGAAACCGGGGAGAGACAGGAAGAATCACCTTGTGTTTGCTGCTTGTTAAATGTACAGTGAAGACGTCTCCCTGTATCGTGAAATGAAGAGGTGGGAACTGAAGGCACCCTTGAAAAGTTAAATGGAATGCTTTTAACTCATGCTGCCGGTTCACGTGAAAGAATTCGGAAAGATAGAATCTAAGAAATCTGGGTTGGATGAGTGCAGAGAGGGAGGTTCTCTCCCTGCGTAACTCAATCTGGCTCCTTCGCTGCTCTGTGGAGTGTGCGAGGGTCAGCTGAGCCCGTGTTACTTTGCCGCCTGCTGCTGCCCCTGGGCCCCAGCCACCTCCTATGCGATCCTGCGTGGCGGCGGCAGTAACAATGTGACGTCAACAACAACGCCAATCACGGGTGGGAGTGGGCAGCCGGAAAGCAGCTGGGAGGAGGTTACTGGACTGTAAAAAAAACAACAACAAAAAAACAAGCAGTGACGTGTGGGGACGCACCACCGGGCAACAAAGCTGAATATGCACCGACATGAGCAGGAACAAGCAGCGACCTTGGAGGGGTGGCGGGGTGGACAAGCAGTGTTGTGGGAGGGGATGAGGGTGATGGCATGGGGAGATTAAGTGACGAGTGAAGCTGAAACACGGTAGGTGGGCAAACAGCATGGCAAATGAGGCGACCGCGAACGTTTCATGCACAAAGTAAACAAAACAAAAAATGCACACAAAAGCAGAGGCAGGCCAACAAAAAAAGGAGTTCTCCCAAAGTATCCTAAATAACCTGAAGAGTAAGAGTACATGTAACAGGGGCAGTCCTCATGGGTGGATACAAATTTCCAAAAGGATGGACCAATAAGTGTATTCACCAAACAAAAGCTGGCATTTGCAAAGGACAGTAACAGGAACCAATGAAAAAGATGGGCGGTGCTTGAAGCCCTTATTCTAGATACAGCATGTCTTGAAGAGACAGTGCACATGCACTGCCTAGGCAAGACCTAAAAAGAGAAATTAAGAGGACCAGTGTTATCACCCGATTTCACTGTTGAAATCTTTGGTTAAGGTAACAAGAAGAACACTTCTTGCTAGATTAGAATCTTGGGTCGAGGAACATCATTTAATGTCCAATATGGGTTCCGAAGAGGAGTTGGAATGGAAGAGCAATGTTTGAACCTTCAGTTACTCATTGGTAAATGCATGGTGGTGAAGAAAGGGGATTTGTTTATGGCCTTTATAAATTTATCATAACGCCTTTTTTTTATTGAGTGTATTTCTCAATTGATGCAGAAGAGAAAAAAAAGAAAAAAACACAATTTCATGGGTCAAATCTGTCCAATAGGGCAATCAATACATGGATAAAGTGCTAGTGGGATGGAGATAAAGTGCTAACAATGCAACCAGAAATACAGTGCAAATATCACCAAAATAGGAAAAAGAGCAGCAGATTGATAGCAGAAACTTAATCTGGATCACACTTGAATCGAAAACAATAAAATTCATATTAATACAATAGGTTAGTTCCCATCGAAAAGAGATAAGACCTGCATAGTAGAAAAGATTAAAGAACATTAGGGGGTGAGAGTGCCACCAAGCAATCTAAAATAAGTTGTTAAATAACCCTGGCCAGGTCGCTGCGAATCTACGAAGGGACCCTATACGTTTGGCGCATGCTTCCTCCCAGATATATGTCTTAACCAACTTCTCGTGCCAATGATGAATCGAAGGTATCTTATCGGACTTCCAATTCTGGAGAATTAGGGACCTAGCCACTGCTATAGCTATAGAGCAAAAATATTGCTGGTATTTTGACAAGAGCTGGACCTCTATTGAAACACCAAACAAGACTAATTTAAGAGAAGTGGCAATGTGGGCTGATAGTGCTAATGATTGATTAATCTTTTGAAATACATCGGACCAAAATTGGTGTAGATCACGACAATTAAAAGAAATATGATTCCAAGACCATATCTCTAGATTCCTGCAACTAAAACAATACTCTGAGGAAGCCGGGAACATCTTGTTCAGTCTTTTCTGCATATAGTAGGTTAGCCATCTTGAAAAAAAAGGCAATTTTTTTAAAGTTGGCAGTTCACAGCGCCCTATGCCCTACTTCACATAAGGTCTGCCATTCTTTTTTGCTGACACTGCACCCAGTTTCTTTTAATAGTTTAGAAAAAAGTTATCAACCACTTTCTGTTCCCCCAACTGCGATAAATAAGAATACCAATTGCCAACTCCAGTTAGGCGCTGAACATATAGTTGGCTTAAGATCCTAGAAGCCGAATTATTGGTCATGGCATAATTTGTTTTTAAAAAGCTTGAAATTTGATTAAAGCTAAAGGAAAGGGCTAGAAACCTAGGGCCCAGCTGCTGGGACAGCGACTCACAAGTGATCAAGTTTGATATATCATAGCGCCTTTGATTATTTTATTAACTCCAAATTATGATGCCTAATGGAGGGTATGGAGATTGAGAATTCCATGGTAAATCTGCTCAGAGACATTTACACTGGTACTATGGCAAAGGTTAGGTACGGTATCAATGGGAGTGCGCCACAGAGTTTGTGTTTAAATCTTTTTATTGGCATTTTAAGAAGGCAAAAGAAAACAGAAAATAAATCACAACCACGATTAGTACCAAAATTTCAGCCAACCTGTCCCTCATAAGATACAAACAATTGGGGTTTATAAGTGCGGTTTGGCAGGTGTACAACAGGTGTATAGTATCCCCAAGGCTCTCTGGCCTTCAAACAGGGGAAATCAGGAGCGGTAATAGATGTGTGTTTGCGGGGTCTCATGAGAGAAGAGGCAGAGAACAAATGAGCCATGAAGGGGAACATCTGAGTGGTGTAGACAGGGGGAATACGGGGGGGTCTGGAAAGGAGTCACCAAATACAACAAGCATGGCAGTTGTGTAGGACCAGTGGCTAGGCTAGGCTCCGCTGAGCGCCATTGTAGGGGCAGGATGTAGGGGTGAATAGTTGGACTGCGTAGGCTTCAGCAGAAGAATGAACCCCAGATATCATTGAAAACATGTTCCTGATCATTCAGCCTGGGTTTCAGACATTCATGTGCGGCCGTCACAGCAACACTCTCAAGCCAGTCCTCCTGAGTCAGGGTAGACCATATGTGAAGTATGCACAGATTTAGCTGCTGTCAGTACCAAAGCTAGCCAGCATTTCTTGTGGGTAGTAAGATCTGGCATGTCCCAGGTGTCGTGGAGAACTACCACTGATGCTTGTAGATGCGCAGTGTGTTCGAGAGTGTTTCTGAGCAGGAGGTTGACTACAAATCCAAAAGGACAAAGCACAGGGCAGGCCCAGAGGATGTGCAGTATATCACAATCTGCCTGGAATTAGCATCAGCGGGCAGATGTGGGTGTTAGCTTGGCTCTATACAGTCTAGTCAGGGACCAGTGCCTGTCTTGTAAAACCTTGATATGGCAAAACTTAATCCTGGCCTCCTGTATTCTCTTGTTGTGTGGTGCCATGAGTCAAGACCAGCTCGTTGGGGTGTACGCCACCTGTAAGAGGTTCTGCCATCAACTCCTGAGTCCAGGGCTTCAGAGAACAGCTTTGACACCAGGAGTCCATAGAGAAATCAGCTTTTTATATTGCCCGCATTGCACTAGACAGGAGTGGAGTGATGAAAGGGGCGAGGACCAATCCCCTGAGTGTCTCTAGGTTTTGAGACAGTGTCTAACCTGGAGGTATCACCAGAAATGGGATCATGGGAGACGATATTCCATAGCGGCTCTATGAAGTTTAGCATAACGACATAGGTGTGACAAGGCTATGTTCACACCATTCCTTTTTAATTTATGTTTTAAGAATTGAGGGTACGTTTTAATAAAATTGAGAAAATAATGTAGCTTTAACTAAAGTAAAATGTGTTTAAGATGCCAAAATTGAAGTAGGCAAACATATTTACTTGTACTATGCCTCAAATGGCTGAAGCAACATTGCTTTAGAAGCTGACATGACTTGAAATTAGCACGCATAAAATGTTTTTTTCTTGGCCTTTCCATGAACATATTTTTTTAAATAAATAATAGTTGCACAAATGTTTTTAACTAAACTCTGGAAAATGTTTCTACTTACACAAAGAATACTGTTAACTCTTGATTAATTTTGTCATTTAGTGAGGTAATGAAGAAATTCATACACAGCGATGCAGCATTTTAAACGTCAACTTGACCTTTTTAACTTACTTTTGTTTTTACAATGAATGATTGCTATGCTAAATGTTTTCTTTTTGTTAATACAGATGTTTCCATTTCTACATAGACCATTGTAAGCAATTTGAATGATTTGATATTTCAAAGGTTAGAAATGTAGTTTTATACGTGGGAAAGTAGTCTTGAATGAAGAAATGACCCACATGAACTTAGAAATGATACAATGAAGTTGCAAACTTAACATTGCTGTCTGTGGACTATTGTGTTCCAGTTAGAAGAAGAGGAGTGATCCTGTTCCCAGTAGAGCATCGAAAGCTGATTGGCTGACTGGAGACATAAGAAGCAACATGTTGCAAAAGCTTCAGAATGTGTTGTCTATAATAGTGCGTGTTCCCAGAGTAGGTTAACCCTTGCCCTTATGGTTTTTCCATTTTACCCTTATTCCATGTTGCGCTGAGAATCTACTGAGTTTCCTGAACCTCTCTTTATGGGAAGTACTGCTTTGATTGATTTATTGAATTGCTTTATATGCCAAAGCTTTATGCTTACATTCTCTTTCACTCTCTCAGACTAGAACCCTTTATGGGTTCTGACTGACACCAATTTCTCCCGATTCCTAGAATAGGGATTCTATCCTTTATGGAACACGCATAATGTATTTTATTGCAATTTATTTGATTGCTTATTGATTGATTAATTATTTTTAATAAGATTCTAATGACTAAACTTGATGAATTTAACTTGTATCTTAATAAAGATGATTACTAAAAGATTTGATTTAAAAATCCTTTAACTCATACCTAACTCTCATTATTGTCTGAAAATTAGTTTGGAACTTTAGTTTATAATTAATGTGATGTTCAGCTTCTGATCTTCTCTAAAACAATAACAAAGATCCATTGCCACATTAACAGTGGGAATTAGCTCATGAAATGGCAAAACGACAAATTTTAAATTGAAAACTGATTCCCGCTCCATCAAACTATTTAGCAGAGGGAAGGTTTACATTATGAGAATAGGAGCTATAACATAATTACTCCGACTTAGAGTAATGCTGAGTCTCATATCCCAAAGCCCAGAATTTGAAGACTGACAAGGTGTGGCTTTGAAGGCGGTTTCTGTATTGGAGTATCAATAGGGTTATGCATCGTGAATTATGATCATTGTTGTGTTTTATTTGTGAGGTACTGGAGTACGTGTGTTGAATGAACTGGTGATGTTTATGTGCTTATTGTGAAGAAGTTGAAGAGATTATCAGACTCTGAAGTAGTCTATCATCCTGGGATATTGAAATAAGTGAAGAATACACTTTATGGTTTTCTTGTCTGCGAAAGATTTGTGGTGTAGGTTGTGAGGTACCGTCGACAACACAATTGAGGTAAAGATTTTAACAAACGGTTGTGATTGTATTAATATTGACCGGCGTTGGCAGAACCTAATTGCGCAAAAGGCAATGCTACGGTAATTAGGGTGATTTCTCACTGGTCAAGATTTCATTTGTGTGTGTGAAAAATCATTCTGTGTGGAAAAGTCAGAAGGCGTAAAAAACCATAACATTCCGATTGTTGAATATTTTTGTTTTCTTTAGTGGAGCAGACAAAGATTGTTTATTTTTGTTCACTTAAAGTTGTAGAATTGTGTGTGCGAGAGAAATAAATTGTAAAGGAGGGTGAACCGCTGCAAGGAGTTCATACGTCATTGTGTTCCACGCTGAGATTGGCTGGTTGGTGTACTATTGCTCTGTTATTGGTTGTTGACGACAGAGAGTGCCGCTCTGTGACAGGTCAATTGATTGTATAAAGAGATTTGACGTATATATAGTATTGAAAAATTAAAAACAATCAATTGAATCGCAGAAACACTTTTTTATTAATTATCTCAAAAATGAAATGCTTTGAAGGATTTATGAGTCTTGTGAGAGGTGATGTAACAATTTCAGCTGGGAAGGTGAAAAGGTGTCTCAGGAGTGTACACCAGCACATTATATGGCAACGAATATAGGGTTACATACATGTTTGTGGCTCTGTCAATGGTGCAAGATCACTGAAAATGAGAGACCTTTGAGTTTTCCAAGATATGGCACATTTGAACTGCGAATCATTAAACGTTTGAGAGAAAAGCTATATGAGATGAAGCCACCACCTAGACCCACACAATATGAAGCATTAAATATTTGTGAGAAGACAGCACATGTTAGGGAGAGAGAGAAATACCAGAATTAAACAAAAAGAGCTGTGCGCAATTATGCAGATGCTCGTTTGGATGATGGATAACAGAGATGGAGGAAAACCATAGTCGGGGGTCTAGACTGTAACCAGGTATTACTACTGAAAAACCTGAGAAGTCGAAAAAGAATAAAACAGAGGAAAAAGATGATGAGGGAGCTGCAAAGACATGAGATCCCAAAAGAGATTCAGGGCATGAAATATTGGATGCATTGTTAGCCGCATATCCACCACCTTACATGGTCCCTGGAACAAATACTGAGGGTGCTTTGACATCAAATATGACAGTGGCTAAAGCCCCTGTTGACCCGAATGCGCCATTGAAAGTGAAAGACCATTACAGATGACACAGCCTACTGTAACACTTGTAGAAAGAGTTAGGAATAGCTACCCAAAGATGAAGAATGCCCAGAGTCCTTTGTTTACCTCTTTAAAATTTCCATTTTATTTGTGGCTCAGGGCCTCATTTTGATGTCGATGAGACTGCCAATGATAGGCCGTCGGTGGCTGACCCACTGACATCCAGGCCTTCGGTCCAAACGAAGCTTTATGATGTGGAAGGTTGAACCACAGCAGTTTGGGAGATAGACTGCCGCCTCCGACATGCTCAAGGAGCCCATCGAGCTGGCAGTCAGACACTAATCCCTACAATGGAGGCGGCGCTTGCGCAGGCACCGCTTGAGATATTAGGATGTCCATCTCCCATAGCCTTTTCATAGTGGTCCTACCGCCATGAAAAGACTGTCAGACAGGGACTTTGGGGGCCCCAAGCAGGGCACCCACTCCCATGGGCCACTGCTAAGTGGTCAGGGGCACATGTGATGCCCCCCAAACATCCATGCACTGTGTGCCAGGCACAACATGGGGCCTTGCACACTGTGCATGGATGTTTGAAAAGTGCCTTTTCCTACTGCGGCTTGTTCTGTGGCCCTTTTCCAGGCCGCAGTACAAAAAGTTATATTACGCCTGCCTGCACGACGATCATATCGTAACGGGGTGGGCGGGACCACCAAAGTCTTGTCGGGCGGTCACCTGTCCACAGCGATGGCCATCGTAATGAGGCCCTCAGTGTTTATTCCATTGTAGGTTGTTCCAACAAGCAGTTACACCTATTCGTAGTACTATGTGGGCAGCCGACACATGTTTCGCCCCCTGTACAGCTCAATAGACTTGAGTTTTCTTAAAGTTGCAAAGATACAAATAGTGTGGTTGTGGTAAGTCATTGGGTTTATTAAAAGAGCAGGTGTGTCCACCACTGTGCAAGATTTAAGAAAAAGTGAGTAAAACATGATCTATGCAGACCGAATAATGTGGTATTTACAAGAGAAGAATAAATGTGTGAGGTGCGTCTCCATCAGTGGCGGTATCCATAGCCCCCATACTTGCACATGGAGGTCTCCTAATTATGCTGGTTGAATTTGAAGGAGTATAGTACGAGGCACGCAGAGTTAAGGTAAGTAACCTGTGCATGTTTTTATAGTGCTTGATACTGACATGCAGCTAAAAATCAAGAGAGGTAAGTGACTAAGAAAAAAGGTGCAGTGAGATAAGGAATGGCCCATAGCCAATTGGTGATATGTCTCTCTGAGCACAAAAACAAAAAAAGGTGAAGTGAAATAGGGAAGGGCCCATAACCAATTTGTGACATGCTGCTCTGAACATTATACAATTGTCACAATAGAAATACCTCCTTCCCCCCATTTGGAAGTTTCCTTTTTGACAGCTCTTTCCAGGGCCTGAAAAGTGCTTCTTCCTGAAAGTGGGTTTGACTGGGTCTGTCGACATGTGCCAGTACCTGAGGTATCAACAACTTTATTAAGTCTGCTGTTTCTTTGCTCTCTGCAATTCCTGTAGTCCTCCATATAATCAGATGTTTGCAAGTTTCAGTTATGTTTCTGATAGTAAAGGTCTCAGGCAAGACGGGTGAGAGGAGTGTAATTAAATGGTTATGAAGGTGTGCATCAAGGTCCAGCTGTCCCTCCTGTTGAGTAATGCCCATTGTCCGGGGTGGGTAGTCCACTTAGTGAGGTTTGCACCTACTTAGACTCTGTGTTATTATACTAGTAGAAAGAGTTAGTTGTATCTACCCAAAGATGAAGAATGCCAATACCTCCTTCTTAATTCTCAGTCCCAGAGCTGTGCAGACACCACACACTTGGATGCACCTGACAGGCTATACAGCCGACGTGCTATATTCCTTTATGCTGTGACCCGCTGGCTTCCAACCAGCCCAATACGCCACACGCAGCTAGTATGCTGATTGACTTGAGCCAGCAGGCCATGCACACTTCAAAATACTTGATGGCAGGGACGCTATGCGGACTTGGTTTGTCATACCGCAAATAACACACTATCCTGATGGACCATACCCAGTCCTTAACTGTCTATATTATTTTTATTCTCTAGATTCATTTTCACATCTGACTTAGCCCTATGCATATTTGGCCTTAAAACCATGCAGGCCTCATAAAACTTGTGATTTCTGATGGCCAGACTTCAAGGCATGTTATATAAAATGTGCCTGCACGAATTGAGACTGTTCCAACAATGATACCTCCAGGTGTTACTGCTCCTATTGTAACTGTACCAGCACCTGTTACTAGGGTTATAACAGCACAGCTATTAGAGATTTGTACAACAACTGCTCCGATTAATATTGTTCCCGATGCAGTAATTCCATGAACTGTTCAGGGAGCACCTGTGACAGGGTTTATCCCGACATTGCAGAAAACGCAAATTGTTGCTTGGACACCACCACAAACAATTCAATCCCTGAGAGAAGGTATAAGGATTGTCGTTAATACACCAATAACACAGGATAAGACTAACCTATTTAAAGGTGGGATTTTTCCCCCATGGTTTGAAGAAATGGCAGAGACTAAAAATACAGAAAATCAAGTTCCCACTGCACAAAAGACAGTAAAGGAATGACCGCTAAATGTCACAAGATTAAAGACAGAGCTAGACGAAATAATTAGAGGTTGTTTGGATCTTGAGCATGTGAATCGGTTCAAGGAAAAAGAGCTGATATACTTGTGTAAAGAAATTACCAGACGTACAGCAGTTACTCATGATAAACTAACATATTTAACTGGAAAATATGAAGTCGATCTTTCAAAGTTTCCATTGCAGAAAAATTTCAGGGTAGAATTGGATGATGAAGCTTTTGAGACAATGCGTTCTTCAGGAATGCAATTACACATAACTGAGTTAGTAAAATGTTAGAGAGCAAATGGGCAAGGAAGCATGAGAAGAAAAAGAAACAATCAGAGGCAGTTGAAGAAAATAATACACCAGATGAAGGAGGAGCTTTGGCTTATGCATTGAGAGAAATACCAAGTGGAGGGTATGTTCATGTATCTTGGACATAGGTGATCTTTCAGCATCTACGAACACTTTTCCAAAATTGATAGATAAGCCTGTACAGTGGTACACAGAAGTTGACAGATTTGTTGAAATTTCAAAAGTGCTGTGGATTGATTTGAATACAGTCTTTGATATTGTAGTGGCAAGAGATTTGTGGGCCGAGTGTAAAGTTGCTGCACAATAGCCATGGGCAGAACCAATGCGCCATCTCTTCTTGTTATGGAAAAATATGAAGCAGTGATTACATTTCTGAAAGGCACTGTTCCTCCAAAGGATAATGATTGGGTAAAGATTAAAAGAACCTCACAAGAGCCAAAAGAGTCAGTGCATGATTATTATGAATGGTTGCTTCAGGTGTTTCAACAAAGGAAATATCCCAAACCGAGTGCTATGGGATTTTTTGTGTCTCAGTTTGCTCTTTGGTTTACTGTTAGAACAGTGGAAGTACTACCCCTAACCCTCTCGGGAGAGAAGATCCAATTAGTAGGAGTTTCAAATAAACTCTTCTGTAGAGCCCTCTGCAGACGTTCCAGTTGTGGGCAGATGACAATGCAATCTTATCCCAATACCCGGCCGGCTTTAGGGAAAAGACGGGGACAATCGATTAGGCATTCCGCCTCCTATTCCTTTATTGGAAAGTGGTAGTGATTGTCAAGGGCAGCCTTTACTTAGCCTTTATCGACTTAAAGACTGCCTTCGATTTAGTACCCAGGTACAAACTTTGGCACGTACTTAAAGACATGGGCATCCCTCCATCTATTCTTAGCCTAGTAGTTCGTCTGCATGAAGGGAACTACTTACAGATCAGATGGGGTCGCAGGGACAACTCACCGAGTGTATCCCAGTCAGCAGAGGAGTTTGACAAGGTTGTGTTTGGCACCCACCCTATTCTCTCTGTACATGAATGGAATGGTCAGCTTTTTGCAACAAGAAACTGCTGACGCACCAACCCTGGGGGGGGATAAGGTACCAACTCTCCTGTTCACTGACGACACCCTGCTGGTGTCGAAGACCCCGGCAGGGTTGCAGCTCCTACTCAATAGATTTCATCTCTTCTGTGACACTAGGGGTTTGGTTATTAACACCACAAAAATCAAATTCATGGTTTTTAACCCTCACTTGTCTTATAAAGGCAATCCAATACTAGGAGGGACCCCTCTGGAAAGAGTCAGTATTTTCGATTACTTAGGTGTTCGCCTTTCAGACAAAATGTCATGGAAGCCTCATCTAACTAAGATGCTACTGGGTCACAAGCGAGTCACGGGGGCCCTAGGAAAGGAACATCGCTCTTCACATTGCAGACCCGTAGCTGCTGCCCTGCAGGTCTATGACTCAAAAGCAGTCAGGACAACTCTGTATGGAGCAGAGCTGTGGGGATTCGATAAGATACACGAGCTTAGCAGATCAGAGCATAAATTCCTAAGGGACCTTGTGATGCTGCCCCAAAGTACCCCGCTTACTCCCCTAATGCTTGATATGGGCAGGCTCTCCATTGGAGATATAGCGAGGCTCCGCCCGTTGCTTTTCTGGGCTCGCATCAGGTGGACCCCGGAGCTCCTGCCCTACGCGGAAGCCCTATCGGAGGTCATCCGCTTAGACACGAGTAACAAGGCAGGCTGCATCAGAAACGCCAAGAAACTGATGTCTGAATTAGGGCTTCAGGCTATATGGGAAAAACAAGATCCACCCCGAAAAGAGGTACTCAAACGACATTATTGGGAATGGGTTGAGCAACAAGAATTTAACATCCCAACCAGGCAAAACTCACAACAGAATTTCATCTCCATAAACAGACCAAGTTCCTGGAGCCCTACTTAGACATCATCCAGGTCCCTCAGGACAGGATGTTATTTATTCATTTTAGGTTTGGTACCCTCCCTGTTTGTGAGGTAACAGCAAAGTGGCATCCACACGACCCAACCCCCAGCAACTGCCCAAGTTGCAAGGCACCAGTGGAGTCAGTTGCTCACACTATGTTTGACTTTCCGGCTTATGTCCAGTCCAGGTCTAAATGGCTAAAACTGATCTGCCGGCAATTGGGCACACGGAACCTTCGGGAAGCCTTGCACATTTTAAAATCAGATCCCAGACCTCTTTTTGCCTGTGGAGTGGCCAAGTTTTTAAGTCATATGTGGGGTATCAGGAGGAAGGCCCTAACAGGAGAATCACAGTAACCAGCAGGATGATCTCTATACCTAGTTGTCCAAGGGTTCATTAGGTTACCAACACACGAAATTCTAGATTCCTTCAGCTGTTATGCCCATGCACTTTATTGTATATAATCACTTAATAATTCTGCCTTGAGAGGGACGAAAATGTAACCAATATGACTGCTGGGTAAGAAGCCCAATCCAGGAGACTCTAAGTGTTGTAATACTGTGATGGTCTCTCTTCCCCTTCCATACCGTCTTAAGCACTTTTTAACCTTGTAATGATGTGTCAATTGCTTTTAACACTGACTTTTTAAATCTTCTATTTTCTTAATTGTTGCAGTTCCAAACCAAATGAATTTTTATTTCTGTTGTAAGAATGAGCTTGTTCGACAACTTGTTTCTAATTGGCTTATGTTGAATGGGCATGGCACCTCTACACTGCCTTACAATCCGATTCGCCTTCCACCAGAGGTGTCATACATAATAGCACTGTGGGCCTGATTCACAGAACTAATCTGAGACAAAATCCTAAACTTACTACTTTTGGTATTCACAGAAGGCATTTAGTAGTAGTACGGTTAGGATTTTGTCTTAAGTTTGACTTAAGACAAACTTAAGACAGACTTAAGACAGACTTAAGACAGACTTAAGACAGACTTAGGACAAACTTAGGACAAACTTAAGACAAAATCCTAACTTTACTACTACTAAATGCCTTCTGTGAATACCAAAAGTAGTAAGTTTAGGATTTTGTCTCAGATTAGTTCTGTGAATCGGGTCCTGTGTGTTTTAAGTTACTATTGTATGCCATTTTAATATGACATCCCGGCATAGGAAGCAGGATACTGAACCTATACTGTTGTGGAAGGAAAAATCTGTATGCTTATTGTAATATGTGTTGCATGAATTGTCCATTTTTATATTTTTACATGCATTATAACTGGTGGTCCTTTTATAGCTTTTTATGATACGAGTTGTCGAAATAAAGCTTATACATACAGAATAAACACATAACAAATCCAGTTTCAGAAAAGATCCCTGTAAAAATTGGTTAATTTGAAGAAAACCATTAGTTCATTGTCTGTGGTCCTGTAAACCTGTTAGGAAGAGATTTATTGTGCAAGTTAAATTGCACCATTTACTGTATGGCGGAGAGTGTTGAATTTCAAACGCATGATGAAGATGTTGAATTTAAAATGGCCCAACAAGACACAGCTGTAGGATTGTACCCAGTGAGAACAACTGAAGAGTTGCCTCCAGATTTAAAAGATACAGTGAACCCAGAGGTATGGGATTTCACATGGAAAGATATCGGCTGAATAAAGAAGTAAAACCTGTCTGAGTTACAGTGAAACCCAATGCTGTGTAACACTAATATACAATTTGACCTCAGAAACAATTGCATTTTCTGAGGTCCTTGTACCTCCCCGATCATGGGTTTGCAGAAGCCCAATGTTAAATATTGGATTGTGCAGGACCTTAGTAATTCTTTGTTCTTTCATGTTGTCTTGTGGTACTGAATCCAGCCACCCATACTCTTCCAGATCCCGTGCACTTCAGAGTGGCTCACAGTTGTGGACTTCTGCCAGGCCTTCTTTTCTGTACCATTGCACGAGGACAGCCAGTTCTTGTTCTCTTTTGAATTTTGACAGAGGATTTTGGCATGGTGCCGAGTTCCACAGGGGGTATACAGAAAGCCCGTCCACATTCAATCAAATCTTGAAAAAGATTACTGAATATCTGAGGATTGCCTCATAATTCAGTTTTCATGCAGTACAATGATGGCCTACTTTTGGCATCAGATACACGAGAAGCTTGCAGACAGGATATAATTGCACTGTTAAATCACCGGCCTAGAATGGAAATAAAGTGTCTCCAGGTAAACTGCAATACTTTCAAAAAGAAGTCCAATATTTGGGACATATCATTGAGAAATGAACAAGAAAGGTCTCACCAGAGGGAGTAGAGACCATTCTTTAAATGAATCCTCCCAGAACACACAGAGAAGTCAGAATGTTTTTGGGAATGGTTGGCTACTGTAGACAGTGGATACTGAACTCTTCTTCCCTAGTGGCTGAGCCTTTACTGAGACTGACACACAAAGATGTGCCTGATCCACTTTAATGGGGCAACGAGTGCTTGAAAGCTTTCCTAGAGCTGAGAGAAAGTCTCTGTCATGCCCCCGCACTAGGAATGCCTGATTAGAGTAAAATGTTCACACTGTTTTGCAGTGAGCAAGAGGCTGCACTCTCTCAGTGCTTACTCAAATGCAGGGAGATGCACAAAGACCTGTAACTTATTTTTCTACTACCCTTGACTCTGTAGCTTCAGAGCTTCCTGACTGCCTTAAATCAGTAGCTGTGGTTGGTGTTGGTTTCAAGAAATGTGAGAACATAGCAATGGGTCATCCCTTAACTGTTATGGTCCCTCACCATATTTTTGCTCACCAGAATTAAAACCAAGTACTTGACAAATAGTAGACTTACAAAGTTCAAGCAGCAAATCCTTGCTGCAGAGAATATTATTTTAAAGAGTTACCAAATTTTAAATGTAAAATCTGTTGCCTGTAAATGAGGATTTCAATGGAGAAGTTGAACATGATTGTCTAGATGTTACGGATGTATGCACCAAGCCAAGGCCAGACATAAAAAATAAACCTTTGAATAATCCTGATTATGTAATTTATGTTGATTGTTCATGCCTGAGAGATAATGAAGGCACCCTGAGAGCAGCTTATGCTGTCTGCACAATTTATGATGTTGTGGAAGCTTCATGGCTTCAAGGTGTTACCTCAGAACAAGATTCATAATTATTTGCTGTGGCAAGAGCTTGCAATCTAAAAACCCAATTGAGAGTGACTGTATTTACAGATAGTCAGTATGGCTTTGGTGTTGTCTATGATTGTGGTCACAACGAGATTTCATGTCCTCTTCTGGTACCCTCATTAGAAATGGGGAAATATAAGAAAATTGTTTGAGGCATTGCAATTAGCAACAGAAGTCGCAGTGGTTAAATGTACAGCTCACAGGAGTGGCAATGTTAATGTTAATGTTAATAAGCTTTTAAAGCGCACTTCTTCCCAAAGGTGTCCTGGCGCTGAGCCGTGCCTAACTGGTTACCAGAAATGAATATGGCTATTCAGAAAACAGCCAAGTTTTCAGCCCCCTCCTAAAGGATAGGAGCTCGGTAGCATTCCTGAGATGTACTGGTAGGTTGTTCAAAGCTTTAGCAGCACAAGCGATGAAACTTCTGCCACCCCAATTGGCTTTTTTAACTCGGGGGACGGCCACTTGCTTTGCCTCCGCGGATCGCAGTGTTCCTTCCGGGGACATACCATTGAAGGCGTTTCCTCAGATATTCAGGGCCCTTGCCTGTCAGAGACTTAAAAACCGTGCAAAGCGCTTTGAATTGTGCACGCTGTTTCACTGGGAGCCAATGGAGCTGCCTAAGTTCCTTCCTAACAGAGACAAACCTAGGTGTGCCGGTTAACTACCTGGCTGCCGCATTTTGCACCAGCTGGAGTCTGTTTAGATGTTTCTTGTGAATGTTCAGATGTTTAGATACAGACTATTACAATAGTCCAGCCGAGACAAAATGAGCGCTGTAACTGCCGTCCTAAAACTATCCTCAGGTAGAAAGAATTTTATTTTCCTCAAAACTATGAGGAGATAAAAGCTTGTTGAAACAACTCCGCTAACCTGTTCACCAAAAGTAAGTTTATTATCCATGATCACCCCTAAGTTCTTGGCTTTCTTAGTAGGGGCCGGGGGCATTCCCATTTCTTCAGGCCACCAGTCAGGGGTCCAGATGTTAGGGTTGTTGCCGAAAATAATGACCTCCGTCTTACCTGCGTTTAATTTCAGGCAATTTGAGGACATCCAGCCGGCAATAGCTTTCATGCAGTCACAGCATCTTTGGCCAGTCTCCACTTCCTTGCCTTGCTGTAGGGACAACACAATTTGTGTGTCGTCCGCATAGGATGTTAACTGGAGCCCATAAGATCTTATCAGTGCTGCCAGCGGGCCCACATAGATATTAAAAAGCGTGGGACTAAGTGAAGAACCCTGCGGGACCCAGCAAGGAAGGGAAAACGGCTTTGACCTCTGCCTACCCAAGTCCACCGTCTGAATTCTGTCAGCCAGGAAAGATTTCAAAAGATTCCAGGCTTTGCCCTGAACCCCTGCAGCCGATAAACGGTCCATCAGAACTTCATGATGGACCGTATCAAAGGCTGCAGATAAATCCAGCATAATCAAGATTGCTGCGCCAGCCAGGTCCATCGCCTCTCGAACCTCCTCCGTAGCTTTGATCAGGGCTAGCTCTGTGCTGTGTTCAGCACGAAAGCCAAATTGCGTAGGATCCAGCACGTTGTTGATCTGAATAAATGTGCTAAGTTGTGCGTTCATAGCCCTCTCGATCATTTTGGCCGGTAATGGGAGCGAGAGATAGGTCTATAGTTGTTCGGATCCAGGGGGTCCAAATTTGTTTTTTTTATCAGCAATGGATATGTCATGGTTAGAAACAGATATGCTGACGAGGTTGCACGATATTGTGCAGTGGCGGCTCGCAGAGGGAGTGCTGCGGGGCGGAGGGCGGGGCAGGGGAGGGGCTGGGTGGGGGGGTAGTGGAGTCGGACATACAACAGGCAGGAGTAAGGTAAGTAAATAAATAAATAAAACAATTTACCTTAGCTCGCTGCATCGCCGAGTTGGCGATGCAGCGAGCGCAAGGTAAATAGTTTTATTTATTTATTTACTTTTCCTAAACACATTTAGAAGAACATGGAGTAGGTTTAAGGTTGACTATACAAAGATTGCTTTAAATATGAGCCTGTTGAAGGAAATTATCTGCAAAAAGAAACTGCTTGAGAAAGACTGAACTGAACTGTTGAATTATTGCTGCTATATTATTGCTTAACGATCTGACTACAGACAAACATGTTTCCTAATCAGGAATAGATGCAAGATTATAATGGGTATTACATTTTTAGGAATAATATTAGTGATTATAACAGTATTAGTAGTGTTTTAGTTCACATCTGATAAGGATGAGTTTAGGTCGACACTTGCTCTTATGACATCTACATACACAATAGATGAGACTAAATTCAAGGCATTATTCATGAGTTACAAGAAAGAAAATCATTCTACTAATGTTTATTCTAGGTTAGCTCAAGAATACACACAGGTACTAGACGTGAGGGACTGTTATGGCTGTGCCCACCAACATTCATCAGCTTCAGAAGAAGTAACTTACCACCACATACCTTTATCATACGCAATCACATGTAGTATTTTGCTTAGGGCCCTATTACGAGTCTGGCAGTCCTCGGACCGCCAGACTCATGGTGGCGCGGCTGTGGCGGATCCAGCCACCGCCACTCCAGCGGTCCGACCGCCCCATTAGGAGTTCGGCAGTCAGACCACCATGGGACTGCTGGCTCTGCCAGAGAACTGCCATTCCCTGGTGTTAGAGCGGCGGTCAGAGGCCGCAATATGCCTGGCGAGACCGCTGTGGACCCGCCAAGCATATTGCGAGTTTCCTTTCCTCCAGTGTTTACATGGAGGTTCTTCCTCCATGTAGACTTTGGAGGAGAGGAAACAAAGGGGCCCTACAGGGCCCCCCTGTGCCTCAACCTCATGTGGCTGCACACGGGGGGAATGATATGTGCCCCCCTGTGTGCATGCACATATGTTCCTGCATGTCATGGACTTTCGAGTCCACGCCCTGCAGGAACCTAGTAGTGCGGTCCCACTGCAGTGCCTTTTTCAAAGACCGCCATACTGCCCGCCTGCCAGAATGCTGAAAAGACATAATCTGGCGGGTGGGCGGCGGAGACCTTCAGCAGAGCGATGGTGCGGCAGTATGCACCGCCACGCCACCGCTCTGCCAAAAGTCGTAATCAGGCCCTTAGTGTAAAGGCGGGAACACTTTGAATATTTTTACTCAAATTATTACTTGTTCTTTCAAGAGTACTATTATAGAAGAGTATGAATTTCTACCCACTGGCAAAAAAAATGGACACTGCTTGGTATTATTCTAGACCATCCATGCCTACAGATAGTGTTAAGGCTTACAAAAACAATTTAACCTGCTTGATGAGACCTTTAGAGAAAGTTTCATTATGACATTGAAGGGAATGAGTGCAAACATTTCACATAGTACAAATAGAGAGGAAGATATTTTGAAAAACGCTTGGAAGAAAGAAGATGAATATCAAAAGAAAGTGATCTATCCAAAATGAAAATTAGACAGGAGACAAATGGGTAAAATATGTGTTTACAGACGAAGGACCATAACTAGAAATAGACACATAGGAATTAGTAGTTGTGAAAACACATTTGAAATTATGGGGGACACAAGGCAAATATTATAAGGAGAAGAAACGGTCCGTCCCGGACTTTATTTCATTTGTGGACGGATGCTTATTTTCAATTACTACTTGATTGGGAGGGTATTTGCTATTTAGCTTTGTTATTTCCTAAAATTTATCATGTATATAGTATAGATGCTTTAATAATGACACCATGGCAGAGACATACACGTAGCGCAGGAGATGGAACACAATTAGTGGGAGACATTTTTAGAGCAATCATATCACCAGTAGGGGTTACATTAAATGATGACAAGATTAGAAAGCTTTCAACAGTTGTCAACAAATTGGCAATCGGTACTTCTGGAGCTTAAAATGTTTATTTCTTGACCTTTCCATGAACATTTTTTATATAAATAATTGTTGCACAAATGTTTTCATTTAAACTTTGCAAAATGTTTCTACTTGCACAAAGAACACTGTTAACTCTTGATTAGTTTTGTCATTTAGTGAGGTAATGAAGGCAATGAAGGAATTCATACATAGAGAAGCAGCATTTTAAAGGTGAACATGACCTTTTTAACTTACTTGTTTTTTTCCAATTATTGATTGTTATGCCAGATGTTTTCTTTTTGTTACTACAGATGATTCGATTTCTACATAGACCATTGTTAGAAATTTGAATGATTTGATACTTCGAAGGTTAGAAATATAGTATTATACATGAGAAAGTAGTCTTGAAAGAAGAAATGACCCACATGAACTTAGAAACGATTCAAGGAAGTAACAAACTTAACATTGCTATGTTATGTTATGTTAGATTATATTTGTAGAGCGCCAATCACCAAAGGTCTCTAGGCGCTTGCTGCATGGACCAGGAGCCAGGAAATCCCTTAATCCCGAGGATACTCAGCATACAGTAAGGTGGGTGTATCCAAATGCCTCAGTAAACAGGATGGTTTTGAGTTTCCTCCTAAACGGAAGTAGAGTGGTTTCCCTGTGCATACTATCCGGGAGCTTGTTCCAGATCTGGGGAATCACAACTGAGAAAGCCCGCCCCCCCAATGTAGCTCTGTTAAATCGCGGGCAGGCCAGCAAGCTAGCCTCAGATGACCGGAGATAACGTCCAGGCACGTAGGGCTTCAGGCGATCCTTGATGTATTTGGGCGCTACTCCATACTGTGCTTTATGTGCAATGCACAGACCCTTGAACCTGACCCTCTGCTTGATAGGGAGCCAGTGTAACTGTTGTAGCAGGGGGGTGGCATGTGCTCTTCTTGGCAGTTTAAAGATCAGCCTTGCCGCATCATTTAAAACCACCTGAAGTTTCCTCAGGAGTTTGTCAGGAAGCCCTGTGTATACTGCGTTACCGTAATCCAGTCGTGACAGGATTAGGGCCGTCACGACGGTACGCATGGTGGAAAATGACAGCAGGGTCCCGAGCTTCCGGAGTTGCCAAATCAGGCATGTGCAGCTCCCCACTACAGCCGACACCTGATTGTTTAAGGTTAGCTTGGTATCCAGCTTGATACCCAGACTCTTCACGGCTGGCACTGGTGTCGGGGTGGTGCTAAGCTCTTGGGGCCAGAAGAGGCTGGACCAGGGTGAGGCCCCTGTAGTGAGAGCAAGCACCTCTGTCTTATCCGCGTTTACCTTGAGTGAATTAGAGGTCATCCAGTTCATAGTGAGCCGGAGGATATTCTGGACATTGAGCTGTGCCTGGGGACAATTATCAACTTGTACAATTAACTGGGTGTCATCAGCGTAGTTGAACACCTGACAATCTAATTTTGCTAGTGCTTCTACCAACGGCTGGAGGTAGATATTGAATAGCAGGGGGGACAATGCAGAGCCCTGTGGAACCCCCCAACGCAAAACACCCTGCCTGGACCTACATTCTCCTAGTTGGACCTTTTGAGACCGATTCTCCAGGAAGGAGGTAATCCATTGGAGGACCGTCCCGGTGACTCCCAGCCGTCAGACACGGGCCAACAGCTGCGCATGGTTCACCGTGTCAAACGCGGCTGAGAGATCTAATAAGATCAGAGCCAAGGGATTCTTCTTATCAGCTGCTAGCCTCTGCTGCTATCTGTGAACTATTGTATTCCGGTGAAAAGAAGGAAAGTGATCCTGTTCCCAGGAGAGGATCAAAACCTGATTGACTGACTGGTGATGGTAGAAGCAACATGTTGCAGAAGCTTCAGAATGTGTTTTCTATAACAGTGTGTTTACCTAGAGTATGTTACCACTTGCCCATATGATTTTTCCATTTTATCTTTATTCCACACTGCCCTGAGACTTTACTGAGTTTCTCAAACCTCTCTTTATGGGAAGTTCAGCTTTGATTGAATTTTGATTTATTGAATTGCTTTATATGCCGAACCTTTATGTTTACATTCTCTCTCCCTCTCGTGTTCGAATTGGAACTCTTTATGGATTCTGACTGACACCAATTTCTCCTGATTCCTAGAATAGGGATTCTATCCTTTATGGAATGCGCTTCATGAATTTTACTGCAATTTAATTGATTGCTCATAGATTGATTTTTAATAAGATTCTAATGACTAAACTTGATGAATTTAACTTGTATCTTAATAAAGATGACTGCAAAAAGATTTGAATAATAAAATCCTTTTTCTCATACCTAACTCTCGTTATTGTCTGAAAATTAGATTAGAAATTGTGATTATAATTAATGCCATGTTCAGCTGCTGATCTCTAAAACAGTGGCAAAGATTCATTGCCACATTGAGAGTGGGAATTAGCTCCTGAAATGGTAAACCGAGAAACTTTAAATTGAAAAACTGATTCCCACTCCAGCAAACTAATTCGCAGAGGGAATAGGAGCTATAAAATAATTACCCCGAGTTAGAGTAATGCCGAGTCCCATATCCCAAAGCCTAGAATTTGAAGACTATCAAGGTGTGGCTTCTAAGGGGGTTGTTGTATTGGAGGTGTGAGTATCAATAGGGTTATGCGTCATGAATTATGATCATTGTTGTTTTTTTGTTTATGCTGTATTGGAGTACGCATGTTCTATGAATTGGTGATGCTGATGTGCTTATTGTGAAGAAATTGAAGAGGTTATCGGACTCCGAAGTAAGCCATGATCCTGGGATATTGAAATAAGTGTAAAATCCTTTAACGCATACCTAACTCTCATTATTGTCTGAAACTTAGATTAGAAATTGTGATTATAATTAATGTCATGTTCAGATGCTGATCTTCTCTAAAACAATGGCAAAGATCCATTGCCACATTAAGAGTGGAAATCAGCCCATGAACTGGTAAACTGAGAAACTTTAAATTGAAAAACTGATTCCTGCTCCAGCATAATACAATATGTTTTGTACTGGCCCTCTTGTATGTCAATTGCCTTCAATCCCTTTTAAATGTTTTTGTTGAGTTTATATCTGCCTTGGACCTTAGAGTACATATGGGCAGAACTTTTACCATGACATACGGTCCCAAGCTTTTATAAAGTCTTCAGTTGTGAGTGGGGGATGTAAAGTTAGTATTGACCAGATCATTTACATATCTGGAGGTACTATTTGATGCTCAAGGATCATGGAAACGTCAAGTGAATTTTCAGAAACTCTAATTGGATACATTATAGCCTCATTGTTTAGATTTTCAGCTAAACTGGGGGTTAAAACCAGTTAAAGAGATGGACATTAACTACCATTCTAAATGCATCTCCATGGCAACTTATGGGATGGGCCTATTGGGTTATGCAGATGCCAAGTTGTTGTAATTAAGTGAAAATGCCTGTTTTAGAAGATTGTTGGCAGTTCCATAATCCTGTTGTACCTATGTCTGCCACAAAGAATTAGAAGATCATATTAGGCTTTATGCGCTCCTTTTGTGACATTGGTTATGGTCGCAGGAGAGGCTAATTTAATAAATTGTCTGGTGTTGCATCTGGCCCTAGATAAACTGTAGCTGAAATACATTAGAATTGTAACAGGAAATGTTAATTGTAATTGGATTTATATAGCTCAGAAAGCCTTCTCCCACCATACTTGTAAACCCTGCATGAAAGATTGACATTGATTCATTCTTGCTTGATTCCTCTGCTTTCCTTCACATTGACCCTCTTCTTACTTTCCATCCTCTGAATTCCTTTTACATCAGTGTGATAGATTAAATAGACCCACATTTTTTGACTCAAATTCGCTTACAGTGTTTAGCAAACAAGAGTTTAAGATGTTGTTGTTACAGATGTTTGAGGAGGGCTGATATGACATGGAATGTGGCAAAGAGAGTGTTATTTTACACTCTGCTTTGTTGGTAGGCGTAGGCCTGCAACCTTATTTGGACTGTTTCACAAATGCTCAACACAGATTTGTGTTGACGAGGTGTAGGGGCAACATGGCGCATCGATTGGTGACATTCCCAAAATGGAATGATTGGTCCAGATCGCTGTCTTTTTGTCCTTGTGATGCGTTTTCCCAACAAAGCACATTCCACTTCTTATATTTCTGTAAATTTTTATGATGTGGTTAGAAACAACACTGTTAAATCCATTATTCTGAAGAGTAATTTTAGGCACTGTAAACCAATGACGAGATACCTACAGCAATTAGTCTTTGTAGGGGTTTGCCTCGCAGTATCAACATTTATTTGGCAAGCGATCCACATTTTGAAGAGGACAGGAGATGTATGACTGGCATTATATAAAACCATCTGTGAACCAACTTTATCCTTGACCTTTGCATTTGTGGATTTCTATTTGTGATGATTTTTTTATGTTTTTATGATAGTGATTTTATGTACTGTGGAGGCGGTTTAACATTTGGACATTTAGAGCCTCTTTTATTACTGTCTGGGTTTTTATAAGTATCAGAACAATTTGTATGATTTATTATGTTGTATTGTTCGATTTTATATATGTACGTTAATGTTTTTTATTGAAACCAAATAAAGTTTATACTGACTAACTGATATACATAATTATTTGACAACTATTGAAATGCTATTTTAATGTAATATAGGAAAGATTGGATTGATCAAGTTAGATTTTTTAAAACGAACAAATAAAGTGAAGTGGATTGAGGAAACAGCTGGCTGGGAGCGGGCGGGAGGTGCAGAAAAGACTGCGACTGAATTTGTCTTCACAAACCTTTCACACCTTTTTTCCGCGCCTCGCGACAATGAGGGCGCATTCCCATTAATAAGTGAGGCACAACACACATTCCCCCTTGGGCAAGCTTGACTGCCGCCGAGGAGCATTTATTTAGTTTCCTTTGACTTAACTTCATCGGCAAGAGTTTGATAAATGAGCCTGCTTGTCTTTTTTCCCCCAGTAAGAACAAACATGTCTGCACGAGAAGCCAAGAAAAAGGAACGTTCGGAATGAATAGTCCCTTTTACCTTTTACTTGCAGTGGCCTGGCTCCATGCACTGCGCTGCATGGCAAGCTCAGCCATGAAACTCCTCGTGAAAAACCTCACCGCCGCATATCATCATTGTCATTGCTTCTCACGAGAGAAGCGCTTTGAAGCCATACAAATGGCAGGATGAGTGCTACACAAATACCAACAGCATAACATTAAAAGGCCAGTTGAAATGTCATTTTCTTAAATCAAAACTCATCTCAGAACGATAGCTTAAGCCTCTTTTCCTACGTGACAGCCAGTGTTGCACAATTGTTACTTTTACTATTTAGAGACAGTTGCTGCTCCCAGTCCTAAAAAAAGCAGAGCAGAAAGCTGCAAGCCTGCAGTATTATTCCTTTTTATGTCTCGTCTATCAGACAACTTTTAGCTGTCTGTAAGGGAAAGCATCTTGTGGACTATACCAAAACGTACAGTGAGCTTACAGCCTGTCCATTGCTTACCCTTAGTTGGCTTTTTCGTCACTCACATTTACTTGCTTGATATTCAACGACTTTCCATTCTTGTCTTCCTTCCTAGTCTTGTGTCTGACCCCTTCCTGGAGCATAGCCTCTTTACCACTCTTTTGATTAGCTGACTTGTCTTCTTCCACTGCTCCCATTCAGTGAATGTCTTCTTTTTTAGCATTTCATGAGAGTACACATGTGTACTTGCTCCCTCCCTCATGCTCTGCCCCCCCAAAAGTGCTGCCCTTGACCCCCACCCCATTTTTTCCCGCATCTGTCTTCTCAAGGTTGTCGATTGCTTTTGCCATCAATCCCTGACTTTATTTTTTAAATGCCTATCTAGGCCCAGCCTCAACCTCCTCTTTTAATTCCATACCCTTCCCATTCCACGTTACTTCCCTACCATTAACTTCTCCATTGCTCCTCCAGCCCCTCGTGGTCATAGTTTTTCTTTAATTTTATTTTTTTGGCAGGCCTGGTAGCTGCCATTTGCTGCCGGGCCTCTACACAGTGCTGAAAGCGCATTTGTATCACTAAAATGGCATCCACCATCTTGGATTGGTAACAAAAAATGGCACCCACACCGTTCCCTAACCAATTGCATTTGTGGTGACGGATATATCATCACACATACGTGTGCCTAAGATATGGTGCAGGCTTCACAGCACTGGCAAAAAAAAATGGACAAAGCCTATAGGTCAATAGGGCAAGAAGAATTGGCTTTGCCAATGCTTGTGTAATTATGGCTGATTCTCATGTCCTTTAAGAGTTGTTTAAAGTTCTTAAATTTCCTCTGAGAATAAGCTAGAAAATGCTTACTGCTTGTGCCCAAAACGCCTTGAAATATAATTGACATAAGAGATCGGACACGCCTGTTTACTTAAAAGATTTATTACTTGTTTATCAACATGAACATTAACAATTTGCAATGATTTACACTGATGCAATCATGTATGTGAAGGGCTGTTCTTCAAGCAATGTTCATTGATTCCAAAACAAATACATATGAACTGAAAAATAACTGGCAGCTCCTTTCCTTCTCTACAGTCTGGGTTAGGTATGGTGTTTTATTTAAATCGATCTAAAACTAAGAACTTCAATAAGCAAAGCTAACTCACATGTGGAAGTGTCTTTATTAGTTTGAGGAACTGTTCAGAGTTACCCTAAAGTTTTCGAAAGAAAGGAATAGAGTTGGTCCATTTGCTGATCCAAGGATCTTCAAACAGCGGATCGTGCACTTGTGCAATCTAGGACAATGACTAGAAGAGTGATAATACTGAAGGTAGTACACTTACATCGGTCATAGGAGATTCTGATGAAAATGACTTTCTTTATGGTAAATGCACATCTAGGTTGGGTATGAAATGCGATAGTTTACATATCCTAATAGACTGTCAAAAATTGTTAGCTCTGCGGAAATAGCCATTGCGAAGTATATGCAGGCTGTAAAAAGGTTTTTTTAGGGAATATGAAATGGTTGGCTGTAAGCTAGGTTGAAGTTATGATGTATGGGATTTTAGGGAAATTTCATTTATATATCTTTTAAAAATATTTTAAAATAGGACTTTTACTATTTTTTAGATTATTTATGTGGATATATGGGTGTGAATATGACTTATGTATGGAGCACTGTGTACAATTGAGAGGAAATACATGAAAATCAGGCTCCATAATGGTGTCGGTTGATGAACTTGTAATGATTTTAGAATATTTTTTCATGTGGTTTAAAGACCAATGGTCTAAATAAACTTTACTTTTGACTTGACTTGACTTTCTTTATGCTAAAATGCTCCCCTTTGCATGCAGACTAGTGCAGGGACTTTGTCCCTGGAAATACATGTGACTCTTGCAGTATGTGAACATCAATGCCTTGCATAAAGCAGAAGAGATTATGGGCCCAATTTAAATCTTGACTTGCGGTCCATTTCTCCACCAGGGCAACAGAGTAAATTGCTCTGTCACCCTACTGGAGCTGTCACCCACCAAATTTAGAAATGCCCAGTGCATATTTCTAGCATTGGCAGGAACCGCCATAATGATGGTTCATCTCAATACTTGTAAGTTTGAAGGATAGCTCTGTCAACATGATGGAGCCATACAGCAAACCTACAATGCTTTTTTTATTCTCAAAAAGAAAATCGCAAAGCAGGATTTTGTTTTTAAATTAATAAAAATAAAGCCATCCTTGCCACAAGGGTTTCCTCCCATGGCAAGGGGGGCATGGAGCACTTTTTAATGCCCCTCATAACCAGATTTTTCTTGGCCATGACAGGCATTGAAGTTTCGTCTGTATGTCTGCCCATCTAAATTTGATGGGCAGACACGCGGCCAAACCTCTGATGGCCCTTACTCTGTTGGGCTACCTAAAGGGGTTTGACCATGGTAGAGACAGAATAGTCTCCCCATCCTCAATGTTATGGTCTACCTGAATCTAAATCAGGCAGACAACCATAATGTTGGCAGGGAGGGAACCCTCTTGCCTTGGCAACAGAGGGGCATATTATCAACGGCCAGCGATAATTATCGCTGGCAGTGCTTAGCGATAAATTTCCTATCGCAGGCTATCTCTGGAATTTATCGCCCTGGTAGCGCGTTATTAACAACGTGTTTCTCCAGGGCGATAAAAATTCCAGAGATAGCGAGGTTATTGCCGTTTTGCAGGGAACATCGCTGGTTTTCCAGCGATGTTCCCTGCAAAGCGGCGATAACCTTGCTGATACGACCCTGTGGTTGTATCAGCATAATCCACCCCCTATCTCAAACATAGGTAAGTCAGGATTTTAGCAGACGTTAGATTTTGGCGAAAACAGCCGTTTTCGCCAAAATCTAACGTATGCTAAAATCCTGTGGGCTGCCTTGTAAATATCGCGATGTAAACATCAGCGATATTTGCAAGGTAGACCATCCGGGTACGCCCAGTGACGCCCACTTTGCATCTCATTAGAGATGCAAAGGGAGGCGTTGGAAAAGGGTGCTAACATGCGATTATGCATGTTTGCACCCTCTTGTTAATAGGGCGATAGTTTTATCTCTGCTTTTTGGCTTTAAAAGCCAAAAAGCGGAGATAAAGCCCTTGTAGATATGCCCCAGAGTTAGGTTTAGGTTTAGGTTTAGGTTTAGGGATTTATAGAGCGCATGGCTACCCATAGGCATCCCAGCGCTAGTATGAAACAAGACAGAGAGATGTCCTGCACATTGGTTTAGGGGAACAGCCATGTTTTTAGTCTCTTTAACCCTTTGGTGCTTGCGTCGGCCAATGGCCGACGCAAGCACTACCTCCCTGGTGCGGCGCACGTCCATTGGCCGTCACCAGGGAGGGCCCCTTTAAACCTCCGGTGCATCGCACCGGAGATTGTTTTTTTTTATTCCCCCTGGGGGAGACGTGGAAGGCTTTCTGCGTCTCCCCCGCCCCCCTCCCGCCCATCTGTGACGCTCAGCGCGCCGCGAGGCGCTCTGAGCGTCACTGATTTCCCCACCGGAGCCGAGGACAGCAGCAGGTAAGGCCGCGCTCGACTCCGATGGGGAAATCTGGCTGGAAACGGCCTCCCCAGCTTTCAGGGAGGCCTCGTTTGAAAGGGAGAGTCTCCCTTTCAAACGAGGCCTTCCTGAAAGAGTTTCCTGGCCGTGGATCGCAGCGCTGCTGCGCTCCACGGCCAGGAAACCCCACTAGACACCAGGGATGTCTTTGGGGGGTCGGCCCTCGTGGTGATGGGTCGCCCCCCGGGGGCATATTTTAAAATTAATGTACCTGGTTTTTCCCTGGGGCGCGATCGCCCTCTAAAAAATAAAAATAAAAGGCTTTTTTTTTTTTTTTAAATGGCGGCGATATTGGCAGGGGGTCGGTCCTTCTGCTCAGTGGCCGACTCCCTGTGGGCATAAATGCCAACATTTTAGAACAGCAAAGTAGGAGTTAACAGTTTCACTGTATAGTCCTCAAGGCACTAGTATGATGGAGAGAGTGAACAGGCTTATAAAAGAGACCATTCAAATTGCATTGTCATCAGGGTCAGATGTTCAGTCTGCGGTTGAGAAGAGATTGTGGAGTTATCACAGCACACCACACACGACCACAGAAGTTGCCCCTGTTGTTTTGTTGCAAGGCAGACTTTCGTTAATCGAGTTGTCTCCTGTTCGGGTGTTGGATAGGACTAGAGCTAGTTTGAGAATGCCCGATGTCCAAGAAGTAAGGCACAGTGTAGTAGATTCTGAACAGAGAAGCAAGAAATGATATGATGAGTCAAAGAAAGTAAAGGTAGTGGATTTTTAAGTGGGAGATCTGGCCAGGGTCTGTGAAAAGCGACCAGTCAGTTTTATACCAAGTCAACGGTTACTTACATTAGAAAGCATGCACCCACAGTGGAAAATGGGCATTGATGGAGCAAGAGGAATGTTGCCAAGATTAACCCTGGTGGTGGAACAAATAATGGTTTAGTGTATGAATCCAGTGGCTCTAGAGTGCTGGGTGGCCAGAAGTGTGACGATTTAGTGTGTTCAGGAGAGTCGGAAGAACAAAGCGCTAAGTCTAGCAGTTCAGGTTATGAAGTGACCGGAGGGGATGATTCTTGTGTGGATGGCGAAGTGTCACTTGTCTGTCGGGCTGATGGAAACTGTAGAATTGAGGAATGCAATGAACCAGTTTTGTTGAGATATACAAGTGCAAGAAATAAAAACAAACCTAGATACCTTAGCGAATTTGTTTTGTGTCAAACACTTAAATGTTGGAAAATATTTCAAAGGAAATGTTTCATGGATATATCTTATAATACTTTTGTAATCAGTTTTATTTTAGGGAGGTTGTGATTCAAAATGTTATCTTTGTGTACATCAGATTTTTGATTATACAATGTTCATTTGTTTCTTGTTTATGGGGACGATGCATTATATAAATAGGGAGAATGGGGCCTTGAATCGGGTTACTGTCATGTATGGGCTTAGCAAGTGTGCTGCTGCAGGATCGGACATTTGAAACTCAAATACACGTTTTGCAGTATTATACCTCTATTTGTATCTCATGTATCATGTCACTTTTTCCTCTTGGAACGTATGCCTCTTTGTATCTGGTTTGTTTTTGTTAGTTGCACAATTGTCACCTTTCCTCATGTAATGTAACGCTTGCTTTTGTATTATGCTCACGTGTAACCGACTCCTCATGTAATGTTAC